>JARQOD010000005.1:476943250-476978373 GCA_033576555.1 Oophaga sylvatica
CCTTTATTTGTTTGAGCAGTGTATATACACACACAATTTTTTTTCCAACTATTGTGCTGATGTAAAGTAGACACGTGGGAAATGTGATTTATAAACTACTTGTGTGACAATACTCTCACGTTTAAGGGCACAAAAATTAAAAGTTTGAAAATTGCGAACTCATACAGAATAAATTTTACCACTAAGTATGAAGTACAATATGTCACAAAAAAAAAAAAGTCTTAGAATCAGTGGGATCCGTTGAAGCATTTTAGAGTTGTTACCTCAAAGTGAGGGGGGGGGTGGTTGAAGAAAAAGGTAGTGAAATGTTTTGCATCACAAAAAGAATCAGCTGTTCCGTCTGTTCTCTCTTTCTCCCAACTTAACCAGGAGCTGTGGTATGATCAGACCATGTCCCTGTATGGACAGAGAGCCACTACACAGTAGTGGCACGTTTATAAGATTATCTCAGCACAGGAACATTTTTATTTATTTTTTTAACAAATCCAATTGTTTATTATTCCAAGATCTAATAACTAAAATGTATTTTGTAGAAAAACACGTCACTCCTTATATTTTCGCAATGGTGCTCAGATAAGGGATGCCAAGCCCAGTAACATAATAAATGAAATAAATCTGGCACTCCGATGAAATGAAAATAGTATGCATTTATTTGTACAATCCAATAATGTGACGTTTCGGTCATATATCCTGACCTTCTTCGGACTAAGGACAACAGGGAAAACAGAAAAGTAAGCAAACCATGAAGTCCAAACGATAGTGCGGTAATATATTATAATAAAATACAGGAATAATAATGGGAGCAAAAGAAACAGTGTACAGAAACAGTTAATAAAAACAAGGCCGCACATCCACATAAGAAAGAAATGGCCAAAAGTAGTGAACACAGATATAATCAGGCCAAAAGATGTGCAATTCTCAATGTGCTACAGAAAGAAGAAAATCAAAGGCAGAAAAATATAGTGAATATAAAATACATACAAACAGTTAACGATGATCTGCCATAAAGTGCATAGTGCTAGGATGTCAAAAAGTAGGAAAATTAATTGTGGAAGAGCTATCAGTATAAACCCAAAATGTGAATAAAGCCAATTAGTAAACTAGTACCGTATACATTGGAACAGCAGTACTAATGGGTGGAGAGAAGAGACCACCTAAAATATGTAAAGATTAAATCATAAGAATGGTCATGATAGTATTTGAATACTTACAAAGGTAGTGGGGGGGGTCACACTCTCCTGGATGGCGTGCATCCCAATGCGCGTTTCGGCATGTTGCCTTCGTCAGTTTATAGAATGTGTTGGGGAGATTAGTTAACATATATACTCGTGTATAAGCAGAGTTTTTCAGCACTTTTTTGTGCTGAAAACGCCCCCCTCTGCTTATACATGAGTGAATTGTCCCATAAGGCCGGCGGGGGAGGGGGAGCTGCGGAGAACAGAGGCAGGAGACGGCGGCTGTGGCTAAAGCCTGTGCTGCTGCTGAAGAGAAAAGAATGTTCATTTCTCTTATAGTGCGCACAGCGACAGCCACCAGCTTCCAGAAGACATCATACTCACCCTCCAGCGCGCCCTCGCAGCATCTCGTTGGTTCCGGCGCCGGCAGTTCTTCCTGTGCCGAGAGATCACGTGGCTCCCATGGGCGTGGAGAGCCGTGCGTATTCCTTACTTTAATGAGCGGGGCCACGTGATCACTCGGCACATGAAGAGCTGCCGGGGCCGGAACTAACGAGATGCTGCGAGGACGCTGGGACCAACGAGATGCTGCGAGGGCGCGTGGAGGGTGAGTAGGATGTTTGTTTCCTGTTAAAAAAAACCAAAACATTCATACAAGGATAGGGGATAAGGAGCCACGCACGACAGGGATTAGGGGACAACGCACACCTGGACAGGGATTAGGGGACAACGTATACCGTGGCTTATACTCGAGTCAATAAGCTTACTCAGTTTTCAGTGGCAAAATTAGGTGCCTCGGCTTATACTCGAGTATATACGGTAATTGTATATCGTGGCGATATCACTGGTGAAGGGTAGGGTAGTTTATAGACCAGATCAAGCCAGGTCCATTCTCTGAGTGCATAAAATTTTCACTTTAACCCCTTAGTGACAGAGCCAAGTTTAACCTTAAAGACCAGACTTTTAAAATCTGACCCAAGGTGTCAGAACAGCAGAAAAAATGACCCAGTTGTAGAAATTGCTCCTTTCAATGAAAATCTATGGCTGCAGTGACCATTCTGTAACATCCAGGTTTTTTTTTCCTGGAGAATTGCAAATCTGTGGGTCTAGTGCCCGTATATTATTATTATTATTATTATTACACATTTATATAGCGCCATTTATTCCATGGCGCTTTACATATGAAAAGGGAAAATATAGACAGGTACAATAAACGTGTGCTAGACAAGGGACACACAAGTACAGAAGGAGAGAGGACCCTGCCCGCGAGGGCTCACAGTCTACAGGGATGGGTGAGGATACACTAGGAGAGGGTAGAGCTGGTCGTGCGATGGTTCAGTAGACTGAGGATCATTGCAGGTTGTGCCCTCATACAGTGTAGAGCCCCATTGTTGCCAGCTTGTGCTTCTGGTGACATGCCATGTAAATTGTTAAGTGCCTTCACTCTACTACAATAATGCCAAACGTGGCCACTTACTGTGGTTTAGGCACAGTGAGGCTCAGGAGGGGGCATTTTATTTGAGGCGGTGGGAGCCATGTCACTTTTCCAGAGTCTTTGTTCTACCAGTAATGTAGGAACCCCCTATAGTTTCGATGAGAGATAACGGACCTGAGTGATGGCTGGTTTTATGTGGGATAAATTAGGGTTTTCATTGGTAATATTTTGGGGACAATCTTTTTTGATCGCTTCCAGTGCAGCTGGGATTACATTCTTGTGTTCTATGCTGAACACTTACGTTGGAGTTTCTGTGTAAATCCCACAAAAATGCGATTCAGATGAAACTGCCAATGGTGGCAGGTGGAGTCACTTTGGCATCTGTTCCAGTGGGATCCATCTTTTTAGGTGCGCACAGAACTGTGGTCAAACACACTGCCGGACCAGACGGAGACCAAAGTGGCTCCATGTGCCGCGTAATTAAGTGGTTCTGTTAGGGGTTTCATCTGAATCACATTTTTTGGGGTTTTTAACACAGAAATCCAATGTAGGTGCTCAGAGAGCACAGGATATACGTGGGACGAACCTCGTTTTTGATTTTTGGGAGGCACAATGAACAAATGGACAGCAGTACAAGAGTAGTTCTTTTTATTTTTGCACAGTTCCCTATGCGGTATAAGTGGTAAGATGACTATAATTTTCTGGTTTATGCAATTACAGCGATACCAGATTTATTTTGTCATCACACAGTAGAAATGCTTCTTTTTATAAATAGTTATTTTGTCGCCATATTTTGAGAGCTGTAACTTATTTTTTTGGCAAACATCTGTACGAGGGCTTATTTTTTGTGCGACCAGTTAGTGATTTTTTGGTACCATTTTGGGTTAAACAACGTTTGATGGCATTTTATTCTGATTTTTTAGAAGCAGAATGAACAAAAAAAAACAAATTGCCGTTTTTCTTTTTGCGGGGTTCACTGTGTGGTAAATGTGAGAAGACTAATTTATTCTTCGGCTCAGTACGGTTATAGCAATACCAGATTGCTTTGCAATTATTACAGAATAGAAATAATATTTTACAAGAATAAATTTGTTTTTGCATCACCATATTCTGAGAACTGCAACTATCCTATTTTTTTGCGTGATGGTTTGGGGGTTCCATTTACCGTATATACGTGCGTATAAGCCGAGATTTTCAGCCCATTTTTTAAGGCTGAAAGTTCCCCTCTCGGCTTATACGCGAGTCATATATGCCAGGGGGTAGGCGGGGAGAGGGGAGTCAGATCATGCTCACCCCCCCCCCGGAGCATCTCTGCAGCCCTCCTGCTTCTCCCATGATCTCAGGCTCCTTTCTTCAGTGGTCACGTGGTACCGCTCATTAAAGTCATGTATATGCGCATATTCATGACTTTAATGAGCGTTACCACGTGACCGCTGAAAGAAGGAATAGCTGCCGGAGACCGCGGGAGAAGCAGGGGGATGCAGAGACGCTCCAGGAGGGGGTAAGTATATGCGATATTCACCTGTCCCCGGTCCACCTCTGCACTCCGCTCTATCCTCTGCATCCTCTGGCTGTGACGTTCACGTCAGAGGGTGCGATGACGTAGTTAGTGCGCGCCGCACACTTCTGCCTGAGCACTCACTGACAGAGGACTTGGAAGACGGAGCGGTGTGCAGCGGTGGACCAGGGACAGGTGAATATCTCAGGTCCTGGGGCCCTGAGCCAGCGGTGACACCGGCACCTGTCCCCGGCTGCTCAGGACAATGGCACCTGCTCTGCAGCAATAAGAGGAGAGTATGTCTTTTTTTTTTTTTTTTCTTCATTTGCAGCAGCGGCAGCATATGGGGCCTATTCTATGGAGCATCTTATGGGGGCATAAAATATATGGAGCATCTTATGGGGGCATAAAAAAAAGAGCATCTTATGGGGGCATAAAATATATGGAGATTTTATGGGGGCATAAAAGTAAAATTAATTGAGACATCAGTAGGTTAAAGGCTTTTGAATATCCATATTGAATCAGGAGCCCCATATAATGCTCCATACAAAATACTCCCCATATAACGCTGCATAAAGGTTAATAATGGCCCCATAACATGCTCCATAGAATAATATGCCCCATATGCGGCTCCATAAAGGTTATGGCCCCATAAAATGCACCATAGAATATGCCCCCATAAGATGCTCCATATAATTTATTGGTATCTATTTTTATATTTGAAAATTTACCAGTAGCTGCTGCATTTTCCACCCTAGGCTTATATGCGAGTCAATAAGTTTTCCCAGTTTTTTGTGGCAAAATTAGGGGGGGGTCGACTTATACACGGATTGGCTTATACATGAGTATATACGGTATACCATTTTTTCATGCATGTCTGATTGCTTTTTATTAATTTTTGTGTGCATCAATATGATGAAAAAGCAAATGTGTGTGTTTACGGTATTCACAATACGGAATAAAATGATAATTACTTACCGGTAATTTGATTTTTCAGAGCCATGACAGCACCGACATGAGAGTATGGTATCCCCCCCAGGAACAGGAAACCTGTAGCAGAGATAAAAGAAGGGGGGCGGTACCTCTCCCTCAGTTTGTTTCAGAGTATGCAAGGTAACCGCCAAAATTAGTCGTTATATATACATATATACTAGCATATTTACGACCTTTACCTTCTTTATTTATTAATTTATACATGCATATTTTTATATTTATTTTATTTTTTTTTTTTTTTTGTGAGTCACACAACCATCACCAAGATAGGGCGGGAATTAATACGGTGCTGTCATAGCTCTGAAAAATCAAATTACCGGTAAGTAATTATCATTTTTTCCCTTCCCCATGACAGCACCGACATGAGAGGAAGAAATAGAAGAGCCTCCTAGGGTGGGACAACAGCAGATAACACCTTTCTACCAAAGGCTAAATTCGAGAGACCTAAATCTAGCCTATAATGACGAAAAAAGGTAGACGGTGACGACCATACCGCTGCCCTGCAAATCTGCTCTATTGACGCATTTGCCCGTTCGGCCCAAGATGTCGCAACAGCCCTTGTGGAGTGAGCCGTTATACCCAGTGGGGGAGTCTGACCTGATGAAGAATAAGAAAGTGAGATAGCCATGCGTAACCACCGTGCAATTGTAGCTTTTGAAGCTTTTTTACCCCTGTTTATCCCCGGGAAGGAGACAAAAAGGGTTGACGACTGTCGCCAAGATTTTGAAACTTCTATATATTAAAGTAGGCAACGTCTTACATCCAAACAATGAAAGGTTTGCTCTCCCTGGGATTTTGGGTTGGCACAAAACGAGGGCAAAATTATCTCTTGGTCCCTGTGAAATTTTGTATTAACCTTCGGAAGGAAGGCTGGGTCAGTTCTTATGACCACTCTGTCATCCATAAAGGTAGTATATGGAGGATTTACAGAAATAGCTTGTAGCTCACTGACTCGCCGAGCTGACGTCAGGGCAACCAAGAGCACTGTTTTTAGTGTTAGAGCCTTTATAGAAATAGATGAGATAGGCTCAAATGGGTTTGTAGTTAACGCATTTAACACTAAATTTAGATCCCAGGGAGCTACCTTAGGCACAATTTTTGAGGGTCTGGCTGAAAAGGAGGCCCGAATCAATCTATAGATCCATGGGTGGTCAGCCAGTTTTTTTTTCAAACAGCGCACCTAGTGCTGAGACTTGCACCTTTAGAGTGCTTGTGGACAATCCTTTTTCCAGGCCTTTTTGTAGAAACTCTAGGATCTCCGTCATCGGGACCATCTGGACTGTCCCCGAAAACCGTCGACCCGAGAAGTTTAAGAATTTTTGCCAGATTTTATAATACTTGGCCGAGGTGACCTTTTTTCTACTAGTGAGCAAGGTAGTCACTAAGGGTCCTGAGAACCCCTTTGCTAATAGGAGTCCCCTCTCAGGTTCCAGGCAGTGAGGTGTAGATTGTGCACCTGAGGATGTTCCACTGGTCCCTGGTGTAGTAGATTGGGAACATCGGGTAAGATCCATGGGTCCGAGGCAGACATGCGTATGAGCCATGTGAACCACGCTCTCTTTGGCCAGAAGGGTGCTATAAGGATCACACGGCTCTTGTCTTCTCGTATTTTTCTCAGGACTATTGGTATTAGAGGAAATGGTGGAAAAGCATATGCCAGTTTGAATTTCCAGCGGTGTAGTAGCGCATCTACTCCTTCTGGTTGTTCCTTCGGGTTCAGGGAGTAAAATCTGTTTACTTTCCGATTTTCTTTTGTAGCGAACAGGTCTACTTCTGGTCTGCCCAGCTGGCACAAATTTTTCCAAATATGTCCCGATTTAGGGACCATTCTCCTTGGTGTAATACATGTCGACTCAGGAAATCCGCCACCGTATTTTCTGTCCCTTTTAAGTGTGTGCTCGACAGGGATAACAGGTTGTTTTCTGCCCATGCGAATAGCTCTCTTGCCTCCGCCATCAAGGATGGTGATCTTGTACCTCCTTGTCGATTTATGTAGGCTACTGCCGTGTTGTTGTCGGATAGTATTGTGACGTGTCTTCCTTGTACCTCTTCCCTCAATTGATACAGCGCTAGCCTCACTGCTGTTAATTCCTTCAAATTGGAGGATGTTTCCCTCATTGAGGGTTCCCATAGGCCTTGTACAAGCCGTCCTATTAGATGTGCTCCCCATCCCGAGGGACTTGCATCTGTAGTCAGTATTACCTGATTGTGAATTGACCAGGGCACGGCTCTTTTGAGGTTTTTGGGTTGTAGCCACCATTCCAACGAGTTGAGGACTTGTGGCGTTAGGGTGAATCGCCGGTTCAGGCTGGTTGGATCTTTTGCCTGTTCGGCCAAGATTTGCGTTTGCAGGTCTCTTGTGTGGCTTTGTGCCCACTGGACCGCTGGTATTGTTGCAGTTAATGTTCCCAACAACGACATTGCTTGTCGGACTGTTATGGTCCTGCTTGATCTTAACTGTTGTATTTTGTTTTGAATGGAGTCTACTTTCCTGTCCGGAAGGACACATTCTTGATTGCAGGAATCTAACACTATTCCTAAGAATTCTTGTTTTCTGGCTGGGATTAGCTTTGATTTTTTTTCGTTTATTATCCAGCCTAGGCTGGTTAAAATTTCTAACATCCTTTTTATTGCGTTCCTGCATTTTCCTTCGGTATTTGCTATTACTAGGAAGTCGTCCAAATAGGGTACCAGTAATATATCTTCTTTCCTTACAAAAGATGCCACTTCTGAAATTAATTTCGTGAAGATACGGGGTGCCACCGAAATCCCGAAGGGAAGACATTGGTATTGTAGATACGTAGGGTTCTGTGCAATCTGTACCAACAATCTTAGGTATTTTTGATGTTCTTCCCAGATTGGTACATGGTAGTATGCATCCGTCAGATCGATCACTGCCATATAGCAGCCCGGTTCCAGCAACTTCACTGTTGATTTTAATGTTTCCATTTTGAACTTTTCCACTTGGATATATTGGTTTAACGCCTTCAAGTTGAATATTAGCCTTAACGAGCCGTCTGGTTTTGGAGTAAGAAACAGGGTACTGTAGAACCCCTTTCCTACTTGGTGACTTGGTACTTCCACTAACACTTTCTTTTCTATAAGAAGGGTGATTTCTTTTTCCATTGTAGCCTGGTTCTTTTTGGCGACCTGAGTTATCTTTAGTCGCTGTGGTGGGAGGTTGAGAAAACTTAGTCGTAGGCCTTCGGATAGTAGATTGGTTACCCACCGTGAGGCGGGCAATGTTTCCCACTGGTGTACAAATTTTCTCAGTCTTCCTCCCACCGGAGACTTGGCGTCATTGACGTTTAGTATCTGATCTGGTAGGGCCTTTGAAGAGAAATCCTTTCTCCCTTCTCTCTCCCCAAGGCCTGCCTCGGATAGACCTCTCATCTGGTCGACTCCTGCCCCCTCTATTCCTTGCTCCACGAAAGGACGAGCGAGCATCATTCCAACGACGTCTTGAAACAGACGGTAGTGGAAATCGTTTCTTCTTATCCGATGCTTTCTCCAATATTTCATCCAATGCCTTCCCGAACAAGTATTGTCCTTCACAGGGGATTGCGCAGAGTTTTACCTTTGACTGGAAGTCTGCCGCCCAGTTTTTAAGCCATAATGCCCTGCGACCTGAGTTGGAAAGAGCGCATGCACGAGCGGCACCTCGCACAGAATCCACCGCTGCATCCGCTAGGAACCCTGCTGCTTTTTGTAGTGACGGTATTACATCCAATAATTCCTCTCTTGGGCATTTATTTTTTATCTGTTCACTGAGTTCTTCTAACCATTTGACCATAGCGCTAGCGGTGCACGTGGCGGCTACCCCTGGTTTAATTGACCAGGCCGATGCTTCCCAGGCAGATTTTAAAAAAGCATCCGCTTTTTTTTTTATCAAGGGGGTCTCTCAAGGCTCCCATGTCCTCGAATGGTAACGCTATTCCTTTAGATGTACTAGCAATGGCGGCATCTAGCTTAGGTGCTTTTTCCCATTCCCCACATATTTCTTCATCAAACGGATATTTCCGTTTTAATGCTTGTGGCACAGACATTTTCTTGTTGGGTTTCTTCCATTCTTTTTTAATCAATTTTAATAGATTTCCATGGAAGGGAAAAACTTTACGTTTTTTCCCCTCTAGATTGCTGAACATAGAGTCATGTACCGAAAGATGCTCTTTTGGTGTCTCAACCCCCATGGTAGATCTAATCAATTTTAACAATTTCCCAATGTCTTCAGACAAAACATAAGGGCGACCATATTCCCCGTCCGAGGAATCTCGGTCTGAGCTTTCCGAGATTTTTAACTCCGTCGGTTCGCCATCCGATTCTACGTCTCTTTGTTCCGTAGGAGGGGGGGGGGGGGGGGGGTGGGGGAGGGGGTGTAGGGGGGGCGTGGGGGGGGGGGGTGGGGGGGGGGGGGGGGGGGGGGTCGTGCACTGGGGCACTGTGACTGGAGTGTGTGTTTTAAAAGCCTGCTGTTGTTTGTTTGGCGAGCTTCTGCCCTAGGAGACGAATCGGCTCAATATCTCTAACAAGGACGCGTCCTCCAACCGTTCTGCACAATGAGCGCACACCTTATTTACTTGAAGTGTTTTTTTTACACAAGACTGCTTTTTTTGTTGCCGTACTTTCCGCCTAGAGAGGACAGTAAAGGCCATCATACATTTTTTCGCTACAAGCACTCACCCGACCCCCTGGTACCACAGCGGTCTGCTGGCCTCCCTCCTCTGGCACGCGCTCCTCTGCTCCTTCCATCCCTGGTGCTGTGAAGCGCTTCTGCAGTGGACTCTGCTTCAGCTCGTCGGCCGATTTCCTACCCTCAGGCAGGCTATGTATGCGAGGGGGGGTTCAGGGGGGAGAGCGGTGTGCGCGTCTCTGGAGCGACTTCCTCCGGAAGTGTCCAGCACACCGCTTCTCCCGGCGTGTGGCGTCACTTCCGGTGCGACCGGAAGCCGCCCCACTCAGTCGGCGCCAGCGTCGTGGTGGACACGCCTACCCCGGCTCTGCCTCCTGCTCGAGCGGCCGCCGGGGAGTCAACGGGGGGCGAGACGCGGCCAGGCAGCCCCCAAGAAGCCGGGATGGAGAGCGTGCGCCGCCGCGCTCAGCTGCAATGCCTCCCCTTCGGACCTCGGTCTCCAGACCGGCCATCCAGGGGACGATTCCCCTACAGGTACTCTGCCCCACAGGCATCCACCTGCAGGAACAGGAAACCAAAACTGAGGGAGAGGTACCGCCCCCCTTCTTTTATCTCTGCTACAGGTTTCCTGTTCCTGGGGGCGGATACCATACTCTCATGTCGGTGCTGTCATGGGGAAGGGAAAAAATAACGTGCCAGTTTTATAGATCATGTCGCTCTGGACGCAGTGATACCAGTTGTGTACTTTTTTGTTTATTTTAATTTCAATGCAAACGTTCTTTAGTTACTAAACTGCTTTTTCTGCACTTTTTTAAACACATATTTTACGTAATTTTTTTTGGTCTCGTATACTGCAGTACATACAGGGTCGAACCTGCCTTTAGGGGGTCTTTTAACCCCTTAGACACCAATGTTGCAATTTACAGTATTTAAGAGGTTTTAATGCACATTGGCAGCAGTTAACAGGTTTAAGATATGGGCTTTGTGTGATTCTTCTGGCCAGGAGAAAGGTGAATTTTTCTGGAATAAAACATTGGATCACAGATATTAAGATATGATTGTATTCAGCCTTCTCTGACTTGTATGCTCATACAGAAAGCAGAGAGTTGATCCTACTGACAGATCCCCTTTAAGTCTACACTTAAACTGAGAAATGTAGTAAATGTGGACAACTTTGGGTTACATTGACACAGATTACTCCAATAAACATTTCTATTACCTTATCAAAGCCTAAATCTTCTAATTTGCCACCAAGAACTTCTCCAATACCAGCCAAAGCAGTAATTGGCTTATCGCCCATGGGTTCAGAGACAAAGTCTCGGTGCTTCTGTGACGTGTGAGACATCTTGTCTGCAAAAAAACACAAGTGACAACTTTTACTCAGATTTACCAAAACTTAAAACCAGACATTCACAATGGCTAAGAGTGGTGAATAGGCATATTCTCTCTTTTTGTAGAGTATGCAATAACCCCTTTCCGACATAAGACATATTGGTAGGTCCTACACTAGGAGAGTAGCGCGAGTTCAGGAGCAGGACAGATGATAATTACAACTGTTAGGGTCCTGTCACACTCTTCAATGTCCCAGCGATCCCAAAATTGATACGACGTGGATGGGATCGCTGGGACATTGTTAGCTGATCGCTGGTGAGCTGTCACAGGCAGACTCACCAGCGATCAGGACCAGCGAGCACGCTGGTATCCAGGGTAAACAGCGGGTAACTAAGCGCCGCGTGGCACCTAGTTACCCGATATGTACCCTAGATACCGGCTCGAAGCTTCTGCTGTAGAGCACTGAGAGCCGGTATCCAATGTACATATCGGGTAACTAAGCACCGCGCGGCACCTAGTTACCCGATATGTACCCTAGATACCGGCTCTCTGTGCTCTACAGCAGAAGCTGGGAGCCGGTAACCAGGGTACATATCGGGTAACTAGGCGCCGCGCGGTGCTTAGTTACCCGATATGTACATTGGATACCAGCTCCCAGATCGTTGGTCTCCCGCTGTCACACGCAGCGATGCGCGCTGGCCAGCGGGAGACCAACGATCAAAAAATGGTCCAGGACATTCAGCGACGATCAGCGATACCCAGGGGGGCTGATCGTCGCTGCGTGTCACACATAGCGGGATCGCTGGCTAGGTCGCTGTTGCGTCACAAAATCGGTGTCCCTTCAGCGATCTCGCTTAGTGTGACGGGGGCTTTAGGCTATGATCACAGTTGCATTTTTGCAGCTTTTATTATGCAAATTTTAAGCTGAATTCTTCAGTTCCCGTAAAAGCTACGAGATTTCAGAAAACTCATGCTTGCACATTGGGTTCTTTTCCTGACTGAATTGGAAAACTGCTGCATTTTTTTTTAAAGAATCAGCATGTCACTTTCAGTGTTTCAACAAAAGCAGGAATCAGGTTTTGCTGCAAAAACCTAAGGTTTTTTTTGGAGGGACACTAAACCTTATCAACATGCATAAGAGACAATAAAACACAGCAAAACTTGCTTTTGTAATCAGCTTCTTAAGCGTACATTCCCACGGTCATTAAACGCTGCAGGTTTGACACAGAGTACATCCGCAGCATACAGATGTTACAGTATAATGGATGGGAATTCAAGAAATCACCCGCGGAGAAGAACATGCTGTGTGTCTTTCCAGACCGCAGCATGTCAATTTATCTTGCAGAGACACGAGTCTGCAAGATAAATGTCCCCGTACAATGTTTAGGACGCGGTGATTCCACATGGTTCAATGAACACATGCGGAATCACCTGCGTTCAAAAGCTCGCAGCGCTCTGGACGCAGCGGACATGTGCTACGTTCAAAGCGCTGCTGATTACTGACCGTGGGAACGTAGCCTTACTGCCAAGAGAGCAGGTTTTGCATGCAGAAAACAGCAAAAACGCAACATGTGAACATAGCCTTAAAGCACCACTCCATCAGGTTTTTTTTTTTTTAATTTCACCGCTGGACTGGTGCTTAAAATCCAAGTACCCTGCCTTATACTCATATTCCGATGTTTTTTTTTCGCCACTGCTCCGCTCTGTCTCCTGCAGGTTGTGACCTGCCCACTGCTCCAGTGTTTCATGGAGCAGTGGGCAGGTCACTAATCAACGTAAGTCAATGAGAGCTTGTTCTGGCTCTCAGACTTACATTTAAAGCTTGTGCTGTAGCTTCTGAGTTCCGGCTAGTCAGAAGCTGCATTCGCAAGATGGCACCGCAGGACTGGACCTGCACCGAAAAAGGGTTTGAAGACGCCGGAGGGCGAGTATATGATTGCGGGCAGGAGACTTCGGTTTCTAGAAAAAAAAAAAAAAAATCTATGAAATATGCATTTCCTTTTTTTACCCACTAACATTGGGGGGGGGAAATAAAAATTCAATTATTTGAATGACCGAACATGGGGGGGGGGGGGGGAGGTACAAAAAAAGTAAACCACATGTACTTAAAAAAAAAAAAAAATCAAGCCTTTACACGGCTGCATCAATGGAAGCTTTAGGAATTCCCTTTCCCATTTTTCAAAGAACACTAAAATTAGTGGTGTCACTCATATCTTTAATTCAACTGACAAAAAAAAATAAATCATATGCCATCATACAGTTATGTTGGTGGCAAAATAATAAAAAAAGTGTTATGGTCCTTGGAAGGGGAGGGAAAAATTAAAGTGCAGAATTTAGACTTGGCTCTGGCGAGAAGGAATTAAAGAACCACTGCCAATATTTTTTGTCTATGTGACTGAGATAACAGAGCGCAATAATCAGCCACCTCCAAACACAGTGAATGCAATACCAGTAGTTGGGCTTCTCCATTTTGCTTTGATCTAAGCTACAATAACTGGAGAATTAGGGGACGACATTTTAGTTAATGGTTGGGGTCTCAGTGATGAGACATTTGGATCTCCTATACAAAGATAACAGATACCTTTAGTAAGAGGACACTTACTAAAGCTGTTTTTTCTCACCAAATTTTGTTTTAACGATCCAATTTCATACATGGGGGTTAGTCGCTGGGTGTCTCGCGCACACAACCGGTAAGGCAGTGCACGGAGCCTACATATCAGTGCAACATAGCGACAATGCACTGGTGTACAGGCTGTGGACTAAGTGTTAGATGTTCTCTACGCATTCAATACAAAATAATCTGCAGATTTGATATGCATCATTGAACTTTGGAAAACCCCACTCGTATTGTACACTATTTTGCTGCACAGAATCCGCAGCACATCCTGCACTTGTGAATTTAGGTTATGTTCATATTGCATTTTTGCCACGTCAGTGGATCCGTTGGGGCTTCGGTCTGAAGGCCAAAAAAACTGGATTCAGGTGCAACCTTCTCTTCAGCAGTGGTTGACTGCGCTGATGTGCCTGCCTCAAGGAGAAATACTGCTGAAACAGACGCTAAACAAAGCGACTCCACCTGGTTCATTAAAGTTAATGACCTTGTCAAGGATTATGCCCGAGTCCCATTTTTCAGGGCTTCAGATGCAAGCTCCGATGGTGCCACTAATGTGTGGCAAAAACACAATATGAACGTAGCGCTACAGCTCTGTGCATAAAGAAAGAATTTAGCTATGCTTATGACCCTTAAAGGAGTTGTCGCTTTTCAGTTAAATTTCATCCCAGAGCAGTTCAATATATTAAAAAACAAAACTGCGCTGTAACCAGACAGGAATCGACTGCTGCTCTTGGTATTGGTGCCGATATTACGTAACAGTGCAGCAGCTGAGAAGGGCACTACATCTACGCTGACAGCCGCTTAGCTCACGGATTGACTACAGCACTGTCCACGTGACATCAGCAGATACTCACTAACAGGCCCGTGGATTGGGAGTACCGTACATAGCGGTTTGTTACTTCACACCAAACTGTGCTCACTGAGAATTTAGCTGAAAGGGGACAAACCCTTTAACGGGCACTGCACGCATTCAATGACTAAAGCCAAGTTTACAAATTACATATTTGCCCCACAGGTCAATTTTTAGGCAGAAACTGTAGATGAGCAGGCTATGCGCCCACGATCAGGAAGCAGCAGCGTTTTGGATTTAGCCTATTTTTGCAGCGTTCATTGAACCGTGCGGATTTACTGTATCTAGTGAGTGGCTATGGTTGAGACTACACAGCGGAGACTGTGAAAAAATAACCGTGTGCACAACCAAGAAGGTGCCAGAGTAGGTTCCCAAACCGTATCTAATAGAAAATGAACTCGGCACTCAACTTTAGTATAGTGAGAATAAAGATTTTTATTCACAGTAGTAACACGAAACGTTTCGGTCCTATATCATGGACCTTCATCAGTCACTACATTTATAAAAACAGAAGAAAAAAATTATATTAACAAAATAAAGTATGTACAATCAAAATTTTGGTCAATAGTAAAGGTAGAGAGTAGTTGTATACAATGCTTCAGGAGATTTAGGGAGCAATCATAGGTCAGAGTTGTATCAGAGGTATCACAAAGGCAGAAAGAATATATATGGTGAGGACATACCAGATACTACTGGGAAGGGGGTTGATCCACATAGGGAAGAAAGAAAGGGCTGGATATAGCTGTAGGTGAAAATAAGATAAACGTAAGTGCCGATATACTTTTATGTATAAGTAGATTTTGTGCCTATGCCTGTAGATGTGACATACCCTGTGTTGGTGGGGTGAGATGAGGAAGAGGACACTGCCTCTAATGCACTAGTAACCTGTAGAAACAGCGCAAAACATAGATACCATAAATATCACAACTATCAATATGATGGTGAAGCGGTGGAGCCGCTATACTTGTCTGTGACTGACCTGTTGTGAAGGAGTCCGGTAGTGAGGATAGGTCTCTGCATTGGACGTGGTGTCTACCGCTAGTCTGAGTGCAGAGAAAGCTAGAAAGCAGCATGTATATGAGAGGAAGAGGCGGGACTATAGTGTCAGTCTAACAGAGCATCAGACAGGAAGTGAGGTGGCAGGAAGTTAATGGACATGTGTTCCAAGTGAATACTAGGTAACCAGAGGCCGTCCTACAGGTGGGAGGAGTAAAGGAGCAGCGTGCTGATGGAGATGTGCCCAACAGGATGACGTGGCAGCATTATAGTATTTAATACAAGCGGCTCTAAAGTGAATGAAAGAGAGGCATGTTAGTACAAGCATAAAGGAGTTTACAGCAATAAATATTGCGATCTTATACATTAGCTTAAAGCGATATACATAACAGGCTTGCAGCATCAGTATGCGTCAAAAGGGGCATAACAGTAATATGAGTACTGATGTATAAAAAAGGGGGGGTGGGGGAATTATAGCCTCAGTGGTCATATGCAGAATTACATGAAGGAGAGTAAATCGAGGAATTTTGCTGTGACACCCTTTTACTTTATAAATGATGCATACAGATGTTTACACATCACCTGTCATTTACCACATGCTGCTTTGATCTCTGTTAGGTGGTTATTTATTATTCCTTGTTGCCTGCAGATTTGTCTTCCATACTGTCTTATGATAATGTACTAAATCAGTACTCATATTACTGTTATGCCCCTTTTGGACACCGCGTCCAATGCAGAGACCTATCCTCACTCCTTCACAACAGGTCAGTCACTCACCCACCAACACAGGGTATGTCACATCTACAGGCATAGGCACAAAATCTACTTATACATAAAAGTATATCGGCACTTACGTTTATCTTATTTTCACCTACAGCTATATCCAGCCCTTTCTTTCTTCCCTATGTGGATCAACCCCCTTCCCAGTAGTATCTGGTATGTCCTCACCATATATATTCTTTCTGCCTTTGTGATACCTCTGATACAACTCTGACCTATGATTGCTCCCTAAATCTCCTGAAGCATTGTATACAACTACTCTCTACCTTTACTATTGACCAAAATTTTGATTGTACATACTTTATTTTGTTAATATAATTTTTTTCTTCTGTTTTTATAAATGTAGTGACTGATGAAGGTCCATGATATAGGACCGAAACGTTTCGTGTTACTACTGTGAATAAAAATCTTTATTCTCACTATACTAAAGTTGAGTGCCGAGTTCATTTTCTATTATACACAGCGGAGACTAGCGCCTCCACTGCAGATGATTGACATGCTGCAGCTCGTAAACCAGCATCGCGGGAATTATCAACGATAAATAGAAGCACAGCAGGTATAGGATTTCTATAAATCCCATCCCCTGCGCTTGTAATGTAGAACGGAGCGTTTTGGACGCAGCATAGGTGAGCTGCATCCAAAACACTTCTCTTCCTGATCATGGGCACATGCCCTTATGTGCAGAGCTGGTACCATATTACACTGGATTTTCTGCACAGAAGATCTGCACCAGGTACGCAATGTGTGAACTTAGCTGAATGATCACAAGTGAAGCCAAGGGATGGGTGCAGCTCCAGAGGAAGCCCAGCCGCCCCTCTGCTGTAGTGATGGCTAGTGGGCCCAAGAAAAATCAGCAGTTTTTTGGGAGAAAACAGCAGCAACCAGCTGATCCATATAACATGCCACAACCGTTACTGATGGTGGTGGGAGGTCCCAACTGCAGCCACTACATGTAATGGAGTGGGGGTCCCAACTGCAGCCACTACATCATGTAATGGGGAGGGGGTCCCTACTGCAGCCACTACATGTAATGGAGTGGGGGTCCCAACTGCAGCCACTACATCATGTAATGGGGAGGGGGTCCCTACTGCAGCCACTACATGTAATGGAGTGGGGGTCCCAACTGCAGCCACTACATCATGTAATGGGGAGGGGGTCCCTACTGCAGCCACTACATCATGTAATGGGGGTGGGGTGGTACCAACTGCAGCCACTACATCATGTAATGGGGGTGGGGTGGTCCCAACTGCAGCCACTACATCATGTAATGGGGGTGGGGGTCCCTACTGCAGCCACTACATCATGTAATGGGGAGGGGGGTCCCAACTGCAACCACTACATCATGTAATGTGGTGGAGGGGTCCCAACTGCAGCCACTACATCATGTAATGGGGTGGGGGGGTCCCAACTGCAGCCACTACATCATGTAATGGGGTGATGGGGTCCCAACTGCAGCCACTACATCATGTAATGGGGTGAGGGGGTCCCAACTGCAACCACTACATCATGTAATGGGGTGAGGGGGTCCCAACTGCAACCACTACATCATGTAATGGGGTGAGGGGGTCCCAACTGCAGCCACTACATCATGTAATGGGGTGGGGGGTCCCAACTGCAGTCACTACATCATGTAATGGGGTGGGGGGTCCCAACTGCAGTCACTACATCATGTAATGGGGTGGGGGGTCCCAACTGCAGTCACTACATCATGTAATGGGGTGGGGGGTCCCAACTGCAGCCACTACATCATGTAATGGGGAGGGGGGGTCCCAACTGCAGTCACTACATCATGTAATGGGGTGGGGGGTCCCAACTGCAGCCACTACATCATGTAATGGGGAGGGGGGGTCCCAACTGCAGCCACTACATCATGTAATGGGGGGGGGTCCCAACTGCAGCCACTACATCATGTAATGGGGTGAGGGGGTCCCAACTGCAACCACTACATCATGTAATGGGGGAGGTCCCAACTGCAGCCACTACATCATGTAATGGGGTGGGGGGGTCCCAACTGCAGCCACTACATCATGTAATCGGGTGGGGGGGGTCCCAACTGCAGCCACTACATCATGTAATGGGGTGGGGGGTCCCAACTGCAGCCACTACATCATGTAATGGGGTGGGGGGGTCCCAATTGCAGCCACTACATGTAATGGGGTGGGGGGGTCCCAGGGTGGGGGGGTCCCAACTGCAACCACTACATCATGTAATGGGGTGGGGGGTCCCAACTGCATTCACTACATCATGTAATGGGGTAGGGGGTCCCAACTGCAACCACTACATCATGTAATGGGGTGGGGGGTCCCAACTGCAACCACTACATCATGTAATGGGGTGGGGGGTCCCAACTGCAACCACTACATCATGTAATGGGGTGGGGGGTCCCAACTGCAACCACTACATCATGTAATGGGGTGAGGGGGTCCCAACTGCAACCACTACATCATGTAATGGGGTGAGGGGGTCCCAACTGCAACCACTACATCATGTAATGGGGTGAGGGGGTCCCAACTGCAGTCACTACATCATGTAATGGGGTGGGGGGTCCCAACTGCAGCCGCTACATCATGTAATGGGGAGGGGGGGTCCCAACTGCAGCCACTACATCATGTAATGGGGTGGGGGGGTCCCAACTGCAGCCACTACATCATGTAATGGGGTGGGGGGTCCCAACTGCAGCCACTACATCATGTAATGGGGTGGGGGGTCCCAACTGCAGCCACTACATCATGTAATGGGGGGGGGGTCCCAACTGCAGCCACTACATCATGTAATGGGGAGGGGGGTCCCAACTGCAACCACTACATCATGTAATGGGGTGGGGGGTCCCAACTGCAGCCACTACATCATGTAATGGGGAGGGGGGTCCCAACTGCAGCCACTACATCATGTAATGGGGTGGGGGGGTCCCAACTGCAGCCACTACATCATGTAATGGGGTGGGGGGGTCCCAACTGCAGCCACTACATCATGTAATGGGGTGGGGGGGTCCCAACTGCAGCCACTACATCATGTAATGGGGTGGGGGGTCCCAACTGCAGCCACTACATCATGTAATGGGGTGGGGGGTCCCAACTGCAGCCACTACAGCATGTAATGGGGAGGGGGGTCCCAACTGCAGCCACTACATCATGTAATGGGGAGGGGGGTCCCAACTGCAGCCACTACAGCATGTAATGGGGAGGGGGGTCCCAACTGCAACCACTACATCATGTAATGGGGTGGGGGGTCCCAACTGCAACCACTACATCATGTAATGGGGTGGGGGGTCCCAACTGCAGCCACTACAGCATGTAATGGGGAGGGGGGGTCCCAACTGCAGCCACTACATCATGTAATGGGGGAGGTCCCAACTGCAGCCACTACATCATGTAATGGGGTGGGGGGTCCCAACTGCAGCCACTACATCATGTAATGGGGAGGGGGGTCCCAACTGCAGCCACTACAGCATGTAATGGGGAGGGGGTCCCAACTGCAGCATGTAATGCACTATAGTAATGACGGCCAGCCATACAGGGAGGGAACCCTCTGCTATCCTGCACTGCAGGGCACAGACACTACCTGTAAGCTGAATAATCACTGGACCGTGCAGAGCAAAACCTATAGATTGTCCAGCAGGGGGCACTGCAATGCACCGCATGACTATCGGCCACTGCGCCATTTACAAGACGAGAGCTCAGCAGCGCCATACCGGGTGCACAAACAGAAATAGCCAAGCAAAAGGAGGAACCGGCACCGGGAACGCGGAGCACCCGACAATATAGCACACACTGGGAGGAGCCTCTACGCCACGCCTCCTGCTACACGTATTTATAGCCGCCTCCTGACGTCAGGCACTAGCAGCTAGCCAATGACAAGCGACCTTTTCCTCCTGCGCGGGAAATTCGTCAGTCACTCAGACGCTTCTCCACACATGAAGTGTTGCCATGGTTTCTGTGTGGAGCTTAGGCCTATAGATAGGAGCTGTGGGAGTATGGCAGTCACCCACAGTCTGAGGGCGGCAGGGCTGAGGCGGGAGACCGTCACACACTGCTAATGTGTCCGTACAGCAGCAGCAATACATTACATTACATACAGAACTGTTTCTATAATAAAGTATACTTTGTGCTGAGTTTCCCGTCGGGCTCTGCTGTGCCCCATATGTAACCTGCAGTCTGTGGAGTTTGTCGTTCTGCCATGCCTGCACACTGTCTCCAGATTGTGACTGATTTTGAAGGGTTTAAAATGTGTAGACTTGGAAAGCTCCTGCAAAAACAAACAACTTTCCAATTTACTTCTTACTAAAGGGTATGCCACACTAAACAACATCGCTAACGGGATCGCTAAAAAACGTCACTATTTAGCGATCCCGTTAGCGATGTTGTTGTGTGCGGCATCTGTCAGCGACGAGGCCCCTGCTGTGATCTCGCTCGTCGCTGACATCGTTCCGGACCCTATTTAGATCGTCGGCGCCCCGCAGGTAAGTATATATCGCTGAGTGTGGCACCTTTTCTTAGTGATTTAGTGGTACTTTTGTACCGCTAAAGTCGTTAAGAAGATCGCTAACCGCGATAGCGTCCTAACGACATCGCTAAATTAAGCCGCACTTAGCGATATAAAAACAATCCCGCTAGCGATCGCATTAGTATGCGTCTTTATCGCTATCGCTAGCGGGATTGTTTAGTGTGGCAGTACCTTTAGCTGGGGTCACAACAGTATTTTCTGTCATCATCGATGATGTGAATCACACTGTGATCTCACTGCAATCAGTGTTTTTAGGGTATGCCACACTAAACAATATCGCTAACGGGATCGCTAAAAAACGTCACTATTTAGCGATCCTGTTAGCGATGTTGTTCAGTGCGGCAGCTTCCAGCGACGAGCTTCCTGCTGTGATCTCGCTCGTCGCTGGAATCGTTCCGGACCCTATTTTCTCGTCGGCGCTCCCGCTGGGTAAGTATATATCGCTAGTGTGGCACCTTTTCTTAGCGATTTAGCGGTACTTTTGTACCGCTAAAGTCGTTAAGAAGATCGCTAACAGCGATAGCGTCGTTAACTATATCGCTAAATGTGGCCGCATTTAGCGATATAGAAACAATCCCGCTAGCGATCGCATTAGTATGCGTCGTTATTGTGATCGCTAGCGGGATTGTTTAGTGTGGCAGTACCTTAAGTCAGAGTGTGATCATGGTGTGACCTGATTCTCTCAGATGAGAAGATGGAGAAAAAATATTTCTCCATTCTGTCAGGCCCTGAAAATCGTACCACACTCTTCATGTCATCCGAGTGCAGCCTGAGGTTTTTCACAGACTCATTTCCGAATATCAGATGCAATTTGCAAATAATGCATGCTGCCATTTTTTCCTTGGACAGACTTCGGTCTGAGGAAAAAAAATCAGACATGTGCACGGCCCCATAGACTAACATTGGTCTCTGGGCGATCCACTGTTTTCTCGGAACACACTTGGAACGAAAATATGGTCGTCTGCACAAGCCCTAAAAATATTGTCCCGTTCCTCTGATAATTACTATTGTATGCTTTATTGGCTACAGCGCATTGCTACGGTTACCAGCCACTGCTGCAGTGTAGCAGCAGAAACCGAACTCTGTACTGCTGAGCTTGTAAGCACTGCATGAAGCTGTCCTGGATCACTGGAGCGCCATAACTCTATAATGCTGTATATCTGCCCCAAATTCTTTCTGCAACAAAAGAAATACACCTTTTATTATACTCACCTACGGGGCGGTCGGGTCCGATGGGCCTCGCTGGTCTTACTACAACGCCTCATTTATTCTTGCGATGACGTCCACCTGTGCTTCATGTGGATGACGCGTCCCTACATCATCCACACAGTGCTCCCGACATCGCGCTCCTGCGCAGGCGTACTTCTCTGCCCTAACTAGGGCAGAACAAAATATGGCAGAACGCATGCCCTGGGTCTCTCTGAACTTCAACCCCTTTGCACGTTAAAGGGAATCTGTCACCCTAAATTGGCGGGATATTTAAATGATGGCAGTCAGGTCAGATGGGCGGTGTTTTGGGTACTTGCCTTAACATGTTGTTTGCCGCTGTCTCCATTATTTCTGGGAATTGTAGTCGTTGCCCTCCATATAACGCGCCTGCGCATTGCAATCTGCAGGCAAAGCATACTGCGCGTGCGCAATTCAAGATTGCAATGCGCAGGCGCGTTATATGGAAAATTTTGCTATTTTCCAACTTTGAATTTTTATTCCCTTAAAACAGAGAAATATGTCACACAAAATACTTACTAAATAACATTTCCCACATGTCTACTTTACATCAGCACAATTTTGGAACCAAATTTTTTTTGTTGTTATGAAGTTATAAGGGTTAAAAGTTGACCAGCGATTTCTCATTTTTACAACAAATTGTACAAAACCATTTTTTTTAGGGACCACCTCACATTTGAAGTCACTTTTAGGGGTCTATATGGCAGAAAATACCCAAAAGTGACACCATTCTAAAACCTGCACCCCTCAAGGTACTCAAAACCACATTCAAGAAGTTTATTAACCCTTCAGATGCTTCACAGGAGCTGAAGCAACTTGGAAGGAAAAAATGAACATTTAACTTTTCAGTCACAAAAATGATCTTTTACAAACAATTTTTTAATTTTAACAAGGATAACAGGAGAAAATGGACAGAAAAAGTTTTGCAATTTCTCCTGAGTATGCCAATACCCCATATGTGGGGGAAAAACACTGTCTGGGCATACGGCAGGACTCGGAAGGGAAGGTGCGCCATTTGACTTTTTACAAAGCAAAATTGGCTGGAATCGAGATTGGACGCCATGTCACGTTTGGAGAGCCCCTGATGTGTCTAAACAGTGGAAACCCCCCACAAGTGACACCATTTTGGAAACTAGACCCCCTAAGGATCTTATCTAGATTTGTTGTGAGCACGTTCAACCCCAAGTGTTTCACTAAAGTTTATAATGCCTGGGTGTGAAGAAAAAAAAATTCCACAAAAATGATTTTTTAGTCCCCAATTTTTGATTTTTCCCAAGGAAATTGGACCCCAAAAGTTGTTGTCCAATTTGTCCTGAGTACGCTGATATCCCATATGTGGGGGAGAAATACTGTTCGAGCGCAAGGCAGGGCTCGAAAAGGAAGTAATGATGTTTTGGAATGCAGACTTTGATGGGTGTCATGTTCAGTTTGAGTCCCTGATGTGCCTAAACAGTGTAAACCCCCACAAGTGACCCCATTTTGGAATCTAGACTTATCTAGATCTGTGGTGAGCACTTTGAACCCCCAAGTGCTTCACACAAGTTTATAATGCCCTGGCATGACAATAAAAAAATCCTTTTTTTTTCCCACAAAAATGATCTTTTAGTCACCAATTTTTTATTTTCCCAAGGGTAACGGGAGAAATTAAACCCCAAAAGTTGTTGTCCAAATTGTCCTGAGTACGCTTATACCACATACAGTACAGACCAAAAGTTTGGACACACCTTCTCATTCAAAGATTTTTCTGTATTTTCATGGCTATGAAAATTGTAGAATCACACTGAAGGCATCAAAACTATGAATTAACACATGTGGAATTATACATTACGCTTTACAAAAAAGTGTGAAGCAACTGAAAATATGTCTTATATTCTAGGTTCTTCAAAGTAGCCACCTTTTGCTTTGATTACTGCTTTGCACGCAGAAAAGGTGAACGGATGGACTCTACATGCCTGGTTCCCACCGTGCAGCATGGAGGAGGTGGTGTGATGGTGTGGGGGTGCTTTGCTGGTGACACTGTTGGGGATTTATTCAAAATTGAAGGCATAGTGAACCAGAATGGCTACTACAGCATCTTGCAGCAGCATGCTATTCCATCCGGTTTGCATTTAGTTGGACCATCATTTATTTTTCAACAGGACAATGACCCCAAACACAGCTCCAGACTGTGTAAGGGCTATGTGACCAAGAAGGAGAGTGTTGGGGTGCTATGCCAGATGACCTGGCCTCCACAGTCACCAGACCTGAACCCAATCGAGATGGTTTGGGGTGAGCTGGACCACTCACCGCTTCAATTTTGAATAAATCCCCAACAGTGTCACCAGCAAAGCACCCCCACACCATCACACCACCTCCTCCATGCTTCACGGTGGGAACCAGGCATGTAGAATCCATCCGTTTACCTTTTCTGCGTGCAAAGCAGTAATCAAAGCAAAAAGTGGCTACTTTGAAGAACCTAGAATATAAGACATATTTTCAGTTGTTTCACACTTTTTTGTAAAGTGTAATGTATAATTCCACATGTGTTAATTCATAGTTTTGATGCCTTCAGTGTGATTCTACAATTTTCATAGTCATGAAAATACAGAAAAATCTTTGAATGAGAAGGTGTGTCCAAACTTTTGGTCTGTACTGTATGTGGGAGAAAACTACTGTTTAGGCACACGACGGGGCTCGGAATAGAAGTAGTGACGTTTAGTAATGCAGACTTTGATGGAATGATCTGCGGGTGTCATGTCGCGTTTGGAGAGCCCCTGATGTGCCTAAACAGTGGAAACCCCCCACAAGTGACACCATTTTGGAAACTAGACCCCCTATGGAACTTATCTAGATCTTTAGTGAGCACTTTGAACCCCCAAGTGTTTCACAAAAGTTTATAATGCCTGGGTGTGAAAAAAAAACCAAAACAATTTTATACAAAAATGATTTTTTAGTCCCCAATTTTTGATTTTTCCCAAGGAAATTGGACCCCAAAAGTTGTTGTCCAATTTGTCCTGAGTACGCTGATACCCCATATGTTTGGGGAGAAATACTGTTTGGGCGCACGGCAGGGCTCGAAAAGGAAGTAATGACGTTTTGGAATGCAGCCTTTGATGGGTGTCATGTTCAGTTTGCAGAGTCCCTGATGTGCCTAAACAGTGTAAACCCCCCACAAGTGACCCCATTTTGGAATCTAGACTTATCTAGATCTGTGGTGAGAACTTTGAACCCCCAAGTGCTTCACACAAGTTTATAATGCCCTGGCATGAAAATAAAAAATCCTATTTTTTTCCCACAAAAATGATCTTTTAGTCACCAATTTTTTATTTTCCCAAGGGTAACGGGAGAAATTGGACCCCAAAAGTTGTTGTCCAATTTGTCCTGAGTACGCTGATACCACATATGTGGGAGAAAACTACTGTTTGGGCACACGTCGGGGCTCGGAATAGAAGTAGTGACGTTTAGTAATGCAGACTTTGATGGAATGATCTACAGGTGTCATGTCGCATTTGGAGAGCCCCTGATGTGCCTAAACAGTGGAAACCCCCGACAAGTGACCCCATTTTGGAAACTAGACCCCTAAAGGAACTTATCTAGATGTGTGGTGAGCACTTTGAACCCCCAAGTGCTTCACAGAAGTTTATAATGCCCGGGCGTGAAAATGAAAAAATCATATTTTTTCCACAAACATGATCTTTTAGTCCCTAGTTTTTTATTTTCCCAAGAGTAACAGTAGAAATTGGACCCCAAAAGTTGTTGTTGTCCAATTTGTCCTGAGTACGCTGGTACCCTATATGTGGGAGAAAACTACAGTATGGGCACACGGTGGGGGTTTGGAAGGGAAGTGGTAACGTTTTGCATTGCAGACTTTGATGGAATGGTCCGCGGGTGTCATGTCGCGTTTGGAGAGCCCTGATGTGTCTAAACAGTGGAAACCCACCACAAGTGACCCCATTTTGGAAACTAGACCCCAAAGGAACTTATCTAGATGTGTGGTGAGAACTTTGAACCCCTGTTGTGAATGGGTTTGAGATGAGTTCTGAGCAGAGGCTCCCTCTGGTGGTTACAAGCGGTACTAGTGAGGATTGGGAATCAGGTGTTATTTAATCAGTGGTCTTATTTAAGGGAATCATTTTCCCATCAGGGTTGCCGGTGATCAATTGTTCTGGTCTGAATCCTTCTTTCCAGTTTCCCTTGTAGCCTGCTGTGTCGTGTCTGCATCTCCTGCTGTCAGATAAGACAATTTCTTATTTTGTGTTTTTGCTATATTTTTGCATTTTGTCCTGCACTTCTGTGGGGGCCTTCTGGGTCCCCTCCGGGGGCTTTTGCCCTCTCAGTTTAGTCCAGCCACTGTGTTTTGTACTTTTGCTTTTTGCAGTTTTTTCAGTGGCTGCTGTTTTTGTTACACCAGAGAACTAATTTAGGTGGTAGAGGTCGTGTGATCTCAGGTGATTTTGAAATTAGTATGTTGGTGTTTTTCAGGGTTTTCTGGGATTGCAGTAAGTACCCTTCCTGTCCTTTTCTATTTAGATAGTTTGGGCCCCAGCGTTTGCTCATACTATTTTCTTTCTGTGTCAGTATTTCCTCTTGTCTAACCGCCATTACATGTTTGGGGGCTTTCTATTATCTTTGGGGTTCTGCTCCGGGGCAGATAGCTTTCCTATTTCTATCTTTAGGTGTAGTTAGTTTCTCAGGCTGTGACGAGGCGTCTAGGACCATCGTAGGAACGCTCCACGGCTGCCTCTAGTTGTGGTGGTTAGTCAGGGTACTGCAATCTCATAGATTCCAACTGCTCTGGTGTATTTCCTTTTTTGCCTGCACTCCTCAGCTACCGTAACATAACAGTATCACCGGCCATAAAAATTGTATGGTACTCACAGAAGGAAAAAAAAATATATATATTTTGAAGGAAGAAAAGTTGTCAGAGATATTTTTCTGTTTGTTGCATTTTTTTTTTTTTTTTTTTTTTCCTCTGTATCTCTGGGTGCTGGGGAGGATCTTTTCTCCCAATGGAGTTTGCACAGTTGTCTGGCCGTGTGGATCAGCTTGCCACTGAGGTTCAGAGTATTGCTGCATATCTTGCTAGGTTGCCTGTTGTGGAACCTAGGATCCCCATGCCAGATTTGTTTTCAGGGGATCGAGCTAAGTTTCAGAATTTCAAAAATAATTGTAAATTGTTTCTTGCCTTAAAATCTAAGTCCTCAGGAAACGCAGCGCAGCAGGTTCAAATTATCATCTCTCTCCTGCGCGGCGATCCTCAGGATTGGGCTTTTTCCCTGACACCTGGGGATCCTGTTTTGAGTGATGTTGATGTATTTTTTCAGGCTTTGGGGTTATTGTACGATGAGCCTAATATCACTGATCAAGCTGAAAAAGCCTTGTTGGCATTAAATCAGGGGCTTGATGACGCTGAGTTATACTGTCAGAGATTCCGTAGGTGGGCAGTCCTGACCAAATGGAATGACGACGCTTTGGCGGCCCTTTTCCGGAAGGGTCTGTCGGATAATGTAAAGGATGTTATGGTGGGATTCCCTGTCCCCTCTGGTCTCAATGATTCTATGTCATTAGCGATTCAAATTGACAGACGTTTGCGTGAGCGGAGAAGTATGCGTGGAGTGGTGTTGCCTTGTGAGCCAGCTGCTGAGCCCATGCAGTGTGATGGAGTGGTGTCTGGGGCACAGCGTCATGAGTTTCGAAAGCGCAATGGGTTATGTTTCTACTGTGGTGATGCCTCTCATGCTATTTCAGTCTGCCCTAAGCGGGGAAGACGTTTTGCACGCTCAGTTGTCTTGGGTAGTGTTCAGACTAAGTTTTTATTAACTGTCACTCTGATATGCTCTCTGTCCTCATTTTCTGCTCAGGCTTTCGTTGATTCTGGAGCAGCTATTAACCTGATGGATTATGATTTTGCTAAACGTTGTGGATTTCCCTTGATACCCCTACAGAAGTCTATTCCCCTACTGGGGATCGATTCTACCCCTTTGGCTGAGAATAAACCCCAGTTTTCTACTCAGGTGATAATGAGGGTTGAACCTGATCACCAGGAGTGCTGCAAATTTTTGGTTCTATATAATCTGCATGACATTATCGTGCTGGGTTTCCCTTGGTTACAGTCTCATAATCCTGTTTTGGATTGGAAATCTGTGTCTGTAACCAGTTGGGGCTGCCAATGTGTTAATACCAACACTCCTGTTTTTTCTGCCTCCCCCCAGGCTGAGGATGTTCCTGACTTTTTGTTTGATTTTTCTGATGTGTTTAGCGAAAGTAAATCTGCATCCTTACCTCCCCATAGGAGCTATGACTGCGCTATTGAATTAGTGCCAGGTAGTAAATTCCCTAAGGGTCGCCTCTTTAACTTGTCTGTACCTGAACATGACGCTATGCGGTCTTATATCAAGGAATCATTGGAGAAGGGTCATATCAGACCATCCTCTTCACCCTTAGGTGCCGGTTTTTTCTTTGTGGCCAAAAAAGATGGTTCATTAAGGCCGTGTATTGATTATCGTCTCTTGAACAATATTACTGTGAAATATCAATACCCGTTACCCTTGATTTCTGACCTGTTTTCCAGGGTGAAAAACGCTACTTGGTTTACCAAGCTTGACCTCAGGGGGGCGTATAACCTTATTCGCATTAAGCACGGGGATGAATGGAAGACGGCATTTAACACCCCTGAAGGGCATTTTGAGTACCTTGTGATGCCCTTTGGGCTCACTAATGCTCCTTCCGTCTTCCAGTCCTTCATGAATGACATTTTCAGGGATTTTGTGGACAAGTTTCTGATTGTTTATTTGGATGATATCTTGATTTTTTCTAATGACTGGGACTCTCATGTGAAACATGTTCGAACTGTATTCCAGATTTTGAGAGAGAATGCTCTGTATGTGAAGGGATCAAAGTGTCTTTTTGGCGTACAGAAGATCTCATTTCTGGGATTCATTTTGTCCCCATCTGTTATTGAAATGGACCCGGTCAAGGTTCAGGCCATCTGTGATTGGGTCCAACCTACTTCATTAAAGGCTCTTCAGAGATTTTTGGGTTTTGCCAATTTTTATCGTAAATTTATTGGTAATTTCTCTGTTATTGTTAAACCATTAACTGATTTGACCAGAAAGGGTTCTGATGTGGTGAATTGGCCTCCTGAGGCAGTCTCTGCGTTTCAGGAACTTAAGCAGAGATTCACTTCTGCTCCTGTTCTACGGCAGCCTGATGTTTCTCTGCCATTTCAGGTGGAGGTTGATGCCTCTGAAATTGGGGCAGGTGCCGTTTTGTCCCAAAAAGATCCAGAGACCTCTAAAAGTAACCCTTGTGCCTTTTTCTCTCGAAAATTTTCTCCTACTGAACGTAATTATGACGTGGGTAATCGGGAGTTATTGGCCATGAAGTGGGCTTTTGAAGAGTGGAGACATTGGCTGGAGGGAGCCAAACATCAGGTGGTGGTCCTTACGGACCATAAGAATCTGGTCTATCTGGAATCTGCCAAGCGACTCAATCCTAGACAGGCCAGGTGGGCCTTGTTTTTCACACGTTTTAATTTTGTGGTTTCCTTTCTTCCTGGCACTAAGAATGTTAAGGCGGATGCCCTCTCGAGGAGTTTCCTTGCGGACTCTCCTGAGCTATCTGATCCCTCTGTTATTTTGAAGGAGGGTGTAGTTCTTTCCGCCATCTCGCCTAATTTGAGACTTGCTCTGGAGGGGTGTCAGGAGGATAGGCCCGAGCGCTGCCCTGTTGGAAAATTGTTTGTCCCGGACCAATGGAAAAAGAGTGTGATGTCTGAGATTCATTGTTCCGCATTGGCTGGGCATCCCGGAATTTTTGGTACCAGAGACTTGGTTAGTCGGTCCTTTTGGTGGCCTACCTTGTCTCGCGATGTCAGGGAATTTGTGCAGTCCTGCGGGACTTGCTCTCGCTCCAAGCCTTGCTCTCGCTCTAGTGGTTTGTTGATGCCATTGCCTGTGCCCAAGAGACCATGGACCCATATCTCTATGGATTTCATTTCCGATCTTCCTGTTTCTCAGAGAATGACCACCATCTGGGTAATTTGTGATAGGTTTTCCAAAATGATACATCTTGTGCCATTACCTAAGTTGCCTTCCTCCTCTGAATTGGTGCCGTTGTTCCTTCAGCACGTGGTTCGTTTACACGGCATTCCTGAGAACATTGTGTCTGACAGAGGAGTCCAGTTTGTTTCCAGATTTTGGAGGACTTTTTGTTCTAAACTGGGTGTTCAATTGTCTTTCTCCTCGGCATTTCATCCTCAGACCAATGGTCAAACTGAGAGAACAAACCAGACATTGGAGACTTATCTAAGATGCTTTGTGTCTGCTGATCAGGATGACTGGGTCTCTTTTTTGCCTTTGGCTGAGTTTGCTCTTAATAATAGGGCTAGCTCTGCCACTTTGATGTCTCCGTTTTTCTGTAATTCTGGGTTTCACCCTCGATTTTCTTCAGGACAGACGGAGGCTTCTGTCTGTCCAGGTGTTGACTCTGTTGTTGAGCGTATGCAGCAGATTTGGGACCAGGTAGTGGAGAGGTTGTCCCTCTCTCAGGAGAAGGCCCAGCGGTTTGCTAACCGGCATAGGACTGATGGTCCTCGGTTTAAAGTGGGGGACTTGGTCTGGTTGTCCTCAAAGAATATTCCTATGAGAGTAGCATCTCCTAAATTTAAGCCTAGGTTCATTGGACCTTATAAGATCATGGAGATTATTAATCCTGTTTCTTTTCGTTTGCTTCTTCCAGGGACATTTAAGATCCATAACGTGTTCCACAAGTCCTTGTTGAAGAGGTTTGTTGAGCCAGTGGTTCCTGCTGCTGTGCCTCCTGACCCTGTTTTGGTTGAGGGCAATCTGGAGTATGTGGTTGAGAAAATATTGGATTCTCGTTTTTCTAGACGAAGACTCCAGTATTTGGTTAAATGGAGAGGTTATGGTCAGGAAGATAATTCTTGGGTGTTTGCTTCGGACATCCATGCTAGGAGACTTATCCGTGCGTATCATAGAACTCATCCTGACCGACCTGGTTGCTCAAATGAGGGTTCGGTGACCCCTCCTCAAGGGGGGGGTACTGTTGTGAATGGGTTTGAGATGAGTTCTGAGCAGAGGCTCCCTCTGGTGGTTACAAGCGGTACTAGTGAGGATTGGGAATCAGGTGTTATTTAATCAGTGGTCTTATTTAAGGGAATCATTTTCCCATCAGGGTTGCCGGTGATCAATTGTTCTGGTCTGAATCCTTCTTTCCAGTTTCCCTTGTAGCCTGCTGTGTCGTGTCTGCATCTCCTGCTGTCAGATAAGACAATTTCTTATTTTGTGTTTTTGCTATATTTTTGCATTTTGTCCTGCACTTCTGTGGGGGCCTTCTGGGTCCCCTCCGGGGGCTTTTGCCCTCTCAGTTTAGTCCAGCCACTGTGTTTTGTACTTTTGCTTTTTGCAGTTTTTTCAGTGGCTGCTGTTTTTGTTACACCAGAGAACTAATTTAGGTGGTAGAGGTCGTGTGATCTCAGGTGATTTTGAAATTAGTATGTTGGTGTTTTTCAGGTTTTCTGGGATTGCAGTAAGTACCCTTCCTGTCCTTTTCTATTTAGATAGTTTGGGCCCCAGCGTTTGCTCATACTATTTTCTTTCTGTGTCAGTATTTCCTCTTGTCTAACCGCCATTACATGTTTGGGGGCTTTCTATTATCTTTGGGGTTCTGCTCCGGGGCAGATAGCTTTCCTATTTCTATCTTTAGGTGTAGTTAGTTTCTCAGGCTGTGACGAGGCGTCTAGGACCATCGTAGGAACGCTCCACGGCTGCCTCTAGTTGTGGTGGTTAGTCAGGGTACTGCAATCTCATAGATTCCAACTGCTCTGGTGTATTTCCTTTTTTGCCTGCACTCCTCAGCTACCGTAACATAACAAACCCCCAAGTGCTTCACAGAAGTTTATAACGTAGAGCCATAAAAATAAAAAATCATATTTTTTCCAAAAAAATCATATTTTTGCCCCCAATTTTTTATTTTCCCAAGGGTAACAGAAGAAATTGGACCCCAAGAGTTATTGTGCAATTTGTCCTGAGTACGCTGATACCCCATAAGTGGGGGTAAACTACTGTTTGGGCGCATGGCAGAGCTCAGAATTGAAGGAGCACCGTTTGACGTTTTCAATACAGAATTGGCTGGAATTAAGATCAGATGCCATGACACGTTTGGAGAGCCCCTGATGTGCCTAAACAGTGGAAACCCCCCAATTCTAACTCCAACCCTAACCCCAACACATCCCTAACCCTAATCTCAACCCTAATCATAACCCTAACCACAAACCTAACCCTAACACACCCCTAACCCTAATCCCAACCCTAACCCTAACTTTAGCCTCAACTCTAACCCTAACTTTAGCCCCAACCCTAACCCTAATGGGAAAATGGAAATAATACATTTTTTTTAATTTTATTATTTTTCCCTAACTAAGGGGGAGATAAAGGGGGGTTTGATTTACTATTCATAGCGGGTTTTCATGTTTGGCAGCTGTCATGCTAAAAGATGCTTTTATTTTAATCTCTTTTTATTGTTTTCAAAGAAAGAAATACAACGCAATATATAGTCATACATTAACCGAAGCAGTACACAATATGCAGACATGGTGGACTGTACAATCCACTTTTTCTAATATACATGAAATAATTTAGAAGAAGCTCCAACTTGTAGACTGTTATTAGAACTCACATAAAAAATATAAACCTTAAAGACCCCTAGCGGATCTACATATTAATAGGACATATACAAGACGTACATACTAAATAAAACACACACAATAAAAGAAAAAAAAAGGGAGGGAAGAAGAGGAAGGGGATAGGGGAGGAGGGTGGGTTGAGAAACACGGATGGAGAGGGGGCCCAATCCCCTAAGGCCTCTTTCACACATCAGGCTTTTTGAATCAGGCGCGATCCGGCGTGTTTCTAAAAAAACGGATCCGGTACCGGATGCGTTTTTTTTAGCATTGACTTACATTAGCGCCGGATCGCGCCTGATGTCACTGCGTTGCATCCGTTTTTGGCCGGATCCGTCGGAATTGTACATTCCGGCGGCCGGACAAGACGGTTTTTTGTAACGTTTTTTTTTTTTTTCCGGAGGCACCTGACAGTGCCTGAATCGGCACTTCAGGCGGCCGGAAACAATGCAAACCTATGGAGCCGGACCACATTTTTGACAAATCCGTGAGAAAACTGATCCGGAGTCCAAGGTCTCTCTCTTCTCTCTCTCTCCTCTCTCTCTCTTCTCTCTCTCTCTCTCTCTTCTCTTCTCTCTCTCTCTCTCTCTCTCTCTCTCTCTCTCTCTCTCTCTCTCTCTCTCTCTCTCTCCTCTCTCTCCTCTCTCTCTCTCTCTCTCTCTCTCTCCTCTCTCTCTCCTCTCTCTTCTCTCTCTCTCTCTCTCTCTCTCTCTCTCTCTCTCTCTCTCTCTCTCTCTCTCTCTCTCTCTCTCTCTCTCTCTCTCTCTCTCTCTCTCCTCGGTCCGGACATTGATGTCTGTATTTTCAACATGGAAAAGCTTCTTTTTCCGGGTTCAAAAGGTCAGGCCGGATCAGGCGAAAAACCTGATCAGTTCCATCAGTTTTTTAAAATCAGCGACGGATCCGTCCTATCAGGCATAAGACGGATCATGCCTGATTCAAAAAGCCTGATGTGTGAAAGTAGCCTTAGCGAGCGGGGGTATGTACGGGGCCGCTCCCCAACTCCCCGGCCAGTCCCCAGCACCAATCCGGATCCACCCAGCCAGGCTGCCAGCCTTTCATTCAAACAACTTATGAAACTCTGGTGAGTTCTGAAACTGAATCCACACACTCCAAATTTCCCTAAATCTATCAGCACGGTCGTTATAGTCTGCAGACAGCTCTTCCATTCTGCACATGTTAACCATTTCCTGGTACCATTCCAGGATGGAGGGAACTTGGGTTGATTTCCAATGTCGTGGAATTATTGTGCGGGCTGCTGTTAGGCAGAAATGCAAAATATCTTTTTTCTGATATTGGATTGACATAGGCAGGATAGAGAGCAGTGCAATCTCCGGGCTGCCCACCACCCCATTTCCAGTTATCAATTTATAATTCGAAAATATCTTCTCCCAAAATGGCATTATCTTATTGCACTCCCACCATATGTGGAGCATTGTGCCCCTCTCTTCTCCACAGCGCCAGCAATTGTCGGATGTTGCAGGGAACATAGCATGCAGCTTTACAGGGTATTGGTACCATCGAGCCATAATTTTTAAATTTTTCTCTTGCGCATAACAAGCGGCTGACATTTTGTGTGTAAACAGAAATCCTCTATCCCAATCTTTATCAGGGATAACTGTTCCCAGTTCCCGTTCCCACAAATGCTGGTAATGCAACTTCTCTGAGGGGCTCTTCCCAACAAGATAATTATAGAGCAAAGATACTTTATGATTTGAAGGAGACTCCTTTAGAAACTATCCTTCAAAAGGAGATAGTACATATTGTGACAGAGGCGCCAATCCCTGTGAAGACAGGAAGGACTGTAGCTGCAGATATTCCATCCACAACAACTTCCTACATGATGACCTCTCCTGCAGTGTAATGAAGTCCGGCAATCTGCCGTCCTCTAGCACCTGCCCAAATCGGGTATCATCCACTGCCCTCCAGCCTAAAAAAGATCCCCGTCTGTGTCCAGCAGGGAAGGATGGGTTAGAAAAAAGGAGAGCGAGCTGGCTAATTGTGTTCGGAAGACGCCAGTTCTTCCTGATTGCATGCCAAATTTTGATTGTTCCCCTGGTCATATCTGACAGCCCTTCTACCAATAAGGCATCCGAGGCAATGAGCCAAGGAAGATGTTGGGCGGCACATCCACCCCTGCCTGTTCAATGTGTACCTACAGTTTTGTCGATGCGTGAACATGCCAATCTATGAGACGGCCTAAAACAGATGCCTGAAAGTATTTTTTGAAATTCGGTAATCCAGCTCCCCCATCCAATTTAGGATAATTTAGAATCTGCATGCCTCTCCTTGGTCAAGTTTTGCCCCATGTAAATCTGGTCAGAGCTGTTCGTAATGCACTAAAAAAGCTACAGGGAGGAGAGATGGGGACGGTTTGAAAAATATACAGAAAACGGGGCAAGATGTCCA
>JARQOD010000005.1:476978473-477187629 GCA_033576555.1 Oophaga sylvatica
TGTTTAATCACTTCATTCTTATGCAGGTACTTACATACATGTTCTTTAATAATTTGTTCAAAGATCTTTCCTGGTATAGAAGTCAGACTCACCGGCCTGTAGTTCCCTGGGTCCACCTTCTTCCCCTTTTTGAAGATAGGAACAACATTTGCTCTTCTCCAGTCTTGCTCTTCTATAATCAGTATAACAGCGCCGACCTGACACTGTCTGTAGGTCACTGTGCACAATACTGGTGACAGGTTCCCTTTAAGTTGAAATCCTTTATTGTAGGACTTGGTCATAGGACCATTTTTTTGCTTTATATAAACAGTTCTACTTTAATGTTAATAATTAATTGCAAAACCAAGATTATTTCTGTTTTGTTATATTGTGTATCAACATAAGCAAAGACAGGACAAAGAAACAAGTCAGAGAAAAGTGACACTAATGTAATGTTAATTGAAGCTCTGCATTTGGAGGCACAATCCCATATAAATAACATAGAGGGGATGTGCAGAAAGACTAATCCCTGATGTAATAATATTATCAGAATTACTAGGTGCCAGAACCTAATTGTTAGGATCTGCCTCTCTATTCATTGTGCTCTGGGGAAGATACAGAAATAGATGAGCACTATACTGTAAATGTCCGTGGTGTGAATAGTTAATTAAACGGTGCGCAAAAGTGTTGTCTCAAGATCTTTCTTCAGGAGCATGCTGCTCCCCTGCCTCCAAGATTCCTGCTTGCACGGGAGGCGTTACTAAAGGATTGACCATTCAGGCCAGCAGCACGGTAGATCCCGCGGGGGCAGCCTTGCCTCCTCTGAACGGGAGAAGCCGTGGGGGCATTGAAGCTGGACCGATCATGCAAGCTTCAGAGCAGCGTTTCCAATCTCTATAGCAAAGAGCTTGAAACCGTTGAACTCCTTGCTCAGGAAACCAGCCACTGCTGATAGACTCCAGAGGTGGCCGGTATCCTAGACTACAGCAAATAAATGTAGAATTACAAATCCCTTCTTTCATGAGAACGGAGAGGATTTTTAATGTAAGTGTTCATTTCCATGAGCAGACAATCATTTAGGCTAGTTTCACACTAGTGTTCGGCAGGGCTATGGAGGGCTGCGTACTTCCTCCGTTAAGCCCCGCCCACTGTCGCACCTCTTCCTGTCAGCGCCGCCTACCTCTGCATGCGTCCCCTATCTTTAACATTGGGTACGCAGGCCATGTGGATGTATGCGGATGCCTCCACATGCGTTGTTTTGACACTGAGTTGAACGCAACATGTTTCATTTTGTTGCGGTCGGCGCAGCGTCAAAACGACGCATACGGAGGCATCCGCATACATCCACATGGCCTGCGTACCCAATGTTAAAGATAGGGCACGCATGCAGAGGTAGGCGGAGCTGAAGGAAGAGGTGCGGGGGGCTTGACGGAGGACGTACGCAGCCCTGCTGAACGCTAGTGTGAAACTAGCCTTAAACAATGAACAATGTGATAGTAACTTTCGATGAGTAAACAATGTCAGATAAATGTTTACACAGGATGAGAATTGTGGATAAAATGGTTGAATAGACATCCATACCTATTTAGGATTTTCCACTCCTCATTTTTGCTGTTCTAATCATTCAATTAATGAAAAATCTCCATTTACTTTACACAATTTTTGAAAGTTGATGGATACATTTTTTTTTTTTTTGGCTCACCTAAGTGATTTCATGCTCAATGAACAAACTTTTGGACACATCGTTCTGTCGGTCAGCGCATTCACATTACACAATTATCATGAACAACTATGGGTCATCAATGGTAGGATCTGAGAGATTATCGCTCTGTGGGAATTCTCCTTAAGGGCTCATACTCACTGGCTGGAAAAAAATCGGTCCGTTTTCTGCAGGAAAAAAAACGGTACATTTGTTGTAAAAAGGCATGCGATTTTGATGCGATTTTAAATTGCACCATGCGTTTTCCATCAGTTTTCCATCAGTTTTCCATCTGTATGCAATGCGATTTTAACATGAAGTTTTACATAGAGCACTTACCTCTATGTAAAAAGTCATGTAAAAATCACATTGTCAAAAAAAAATGTACACAAAAAGCAAATAATATTATATATATATATATAATAAATAAATATATATATATATATATATATATATATATATATATATATATATATATATATATATATATATATATATAGGTCATACACTTCTACATAGTATAATAGCCGCTAATTCATCCCCGGCTATACTGTAAAATCACACTGACAGCTTTAATAAAGAATAGAAACAATACATATACACACATAGAATATATTTATTTATATATATATATATATATATATATGTCATTGTGACATATAAATATACATATATTTATAGTTCATACACTTCTACATACTGTAATAGCCGCTAATTCAATTGCCGGCTTTTGTGAAATCACAGAAGCCGACATGAAATGATACATTGTTTCCACACAGTTAACCATGTCATTTCATGTATTTTGATATATGGTTTTAACTTACAATTACAAAAGTGTATGTGTGCAAAATTTCAGATATGTAGGGGTTAATTAAAGGTGTAAATTCGTTGAAAAAAAATGCGTGGGTTCACGCTGTATTTTCTCCACCAGACAGACAAAGCCAGTGAGTGGGGGCAGATAATAATAGCCTAGGGAGGGTACATTTTTTTTGTGCCCCCCTGGCTACTAACATCTGCCCCCAGACACCCCAGAAAGGGCAAATCTCTAGATTTGCCCTTTCTGGGGTGTCTGGGGGCAGATGTTAGTAGCCAGGGGGGGCACAAAAAAAATGTTCCCTCCCTAGGCTATTATTATCTGCCCCCACTCGCTGCTGAGTCACTAGTTTTGTGACGCAACAGCGATCTCCCCAGCGATATCGCTGAATGTCCTGGACTTTTTTTTGATCGTTGGTCTCCTGCTGGCCAGCACACATCGCTGTGTGTGACAGGCGGGAGACCAGCGATCAGCTGGTAACCAAGGTACACAGCGGGCTGTGCCTGGAAACCAGATGTGTACCTTGGTTACCAGCTCCCTGCACCAGTGGGCTGGTGTCCAACGTACACTGCGGGTTACTAAGCGACGTTACCCGCAGTGTCGCTGTCCTGATCGCTGCCTGTTTGGCAGCTCAGCAGCGATCATGTGGCGACACACCAGCGATCCTGACAAGTGCATATCGTTGTCGGGATCGCTGGTGTCGCGATGTGTGACGGGGCCCTAAGGACTTCATTTTAATTTGTAGTAGGTATTTGGAGCAATATCACTGTGATGAAATCTGGGCTTCAGAAGCAGTGCAGTTCTCTTCCATTATAGATGCTTGGCATAAGTGTGCATTAATTAGTAGTGTGTATGTTGTAACCGGCTTTTGTTTCTATCCCTGCAGCGCATTTATTACCTCTCTCTGGAATTCTACATGGGGCGCACTCTGCAGAACACCATGCTGAATTTAGGCCTCCAGCACGCTTGTGATGAAGCCATCTATCAGGTATGTCCTTGATGAGTTCCACTTTCTTTGGTTGGCCCAAAAGGTCTGCATACACATATAGCTAATGACAGGCAAACCCACCAATGTCGGAGGAACTGGTCGACCAGTACCTGCAAATATGTTCATCTCTTTCTTTCCCATGGGAGAGAACCCACCAGAGATGCCTGACGGCAGATTATTCTCCTTTCCCCTTGAAGACATGTGCACACTCAGCTGAAACGAATGTGCATGTTGGAGATAGCTGTCGGCCAGCTCCTTTCTAAGATGTATTGCCATCAGTAAGCAAGCATGACAAATATACCACTATATGTTTGACTGTGGGTAGGTATTAAAGCTGAGTGGTGCACACTTGCTGCATTGCCAATGGTGACCTATTTTAATATTTTTCAAATGTGGAAGTATTCAGACATGACACCCCATGAGCAATATACAGATACACATTAGGTGGGATTAGAAATCCAAGCTTTCTCCTATCACGCTCCATCACGGATATATACTTAATGGAATGAGTCGGGGTCTTTGAAACGGGCTCAAGAGCTGAGCCCGCTCTGCACAGGGTACATATGCCGGCCGTGCTGCAGCTTCGATCAGAGCTAGCTCCAGTTCATGCTGTTAATGTTTTAAATTCCTTTTATGCCGAGCATAAACATTTTTTATGACCCCGTCAAAATGTATAAATGAAAGAAATACGCATATTAGGTATTCTCACTTCCATAAAACTCAAATCTTTGAAAATATTAAATTGTTTATCCCATACAGTAGAGGTCTAATTAAAATGAAATACTAAAATTGCCGGGTTTTGGAGTTCACACCTCCCACAAAATATTAATAAAATGGAAATAATTATGTACTCCAATATGGTAACATGAAACTACATTTCGCAACATAGCTACAGTCTCCAGGTAATTTTTACTGCTTAATGGGTGCTGTAAAAACAGAGCCCAAAAAACCTACCGAAATTGCGTTTTCTGCACCATTTTTACCCTCATGCCTCTGTTGGTGAAAAAAAAATTAATATGCGGAAATGAAAAATTGTCCCTTGTTAAGGAGTTAAGTCTTCAAAATGACAATGTAAAAACTAAAACTTATCCAGAGATCTAACAGTATTATGCAATATGTAAATGTTTCCACAAGTTACACAAAGTAGAAGAGTTAAAGGGGTTGTCCGGTTCAAATCGGTAAATCTGCAGTCACTCTGTGTTGACTGCAGACTTATGAATCCCCCCCCCCCCCCCCATCCCATGCACTGTCCGCTGTGGGGGATTAGATGGTTTCTGAGCCAGGAACGGAGGGTTAATGAGTCGGGACCAGAGGGTATGTATAAGTTATACATACTCCCGGCCAGTGGGCACGGGTCACTCCATACACTTGTATTGAGGAAGTGTATGGAGCAAGGCTGCGCCCACTGGATGGGCTCTGGCCGGAAGTATGTACTCCGGTCCCAGCTCAGAAACTGGCGAATCCACGCACAGTGCGTAAGCTGGGGGATAAAGATTCACAGGAGCCTGGTCCAGTGTCATTAGTCCATGGCCCACGGACCCGAGTCCTGCGAACCTTCTGGTACCTGCCAGCATCCGTGGCGCCTCTTCTGATTAGTAGGCTACTGCAACGTCATGCACGTTTCATCCTACTAATTGAAAGAGGCATGTGGGCATGCCGGCAGGTAGGAAGTTCACAGGTCTGTAGTCTGGCAGCGATGGACTGCCGACATAGTGCTGGACCAGGGTCCTGAACACCTTTTTGGACAACTCTATACAGTAGTAATCATGAGGGCGTCCTGCCAGTCTCCTAAAGTGTCATGGTAGCTATGACTTCCCACATGGAAGTGTAGATGTTTGCATCAGTAAGTACTGTGTGTAGACTGCCCATGTATACAAGCCCTTAACGTGTTCTTCAGATCCTGATTTTTCACACATTGCTTCTGCTGTGTTCAGTTTGCACACAGCCTTAGACCCTTCACCATGAGCATAGATGGAATCGCTGGTTGTTCCTGCCTTTATGTCAGTGATTGTGGTGTAGTCTTTTTATAGATTGGTCCCTGTAGAATTTTTGCCTTTCATGCTCTCCATTAGGAACGTGTGAAGGACAAATATAACCACATGACAAGCTGGATGTCCTCTGCCATGATCTGATATGAAGAGCCTGACATGACTGGTTTATGGTTGGTGTTTCCACAGTTCAGACTTTCCCCAGTCATCCTCAGAAAATGATATTCCAGTTTGGTGCTTACATAAAGTGGATGCAGGTGTCACCAGGACCATGGAGCATGAGGACGAATAAAAGGTCCATTTAGCCCATGTGAAAAGACCAGGAAAGGAGATGGACAAAAACCTATAAGAACTATAATGGTAGATAATATCTTTTTTTTTTTTTTTTACTTTTGCACCATTGCACGGTGGCAGAGATCCTGGATCCATGAGAGGGAGTGTTGCAGCAGCACACATAAGCTGCCAGGTCTACGTTCTTTGACATCACGATACTTCTTTCAGTAAAAAGTTCTCTTTATAATGTTAAAGAAGCTCTCGCAATCATTTTTTTTTTTATCCTCTTAATATATTGCAGTCACCATATTATAAACACACGTGTACTTTCAGTTGCTCATTTTGCCTTTTTACCCAGCTAATTCTTCTCTTTCCATTAGGTCTATGACATCACGTGATTAATAACTGACTATTAAGCTCTATGTAGAAACAGGAGGTCAATTTTCCCTGTATGAGTCATCAGTCACTGCAAAAGTCCCTGGCAGAGGGAGGAGGGAGCAGTTGGGTCAAGGGTTGAAGAGGGAGATAATAAATGCAGGGACAAGAGACTTCCTAGAGCAGAGAAAAGAGAAGAATTATCTAGGTAGAAGGGCAAAATGAGCAATTGTAAGTACACAGTGCTGTATAATATGATGGCTGCAATATATTCAGAGAGTAAAAACTTAGATGGAGTTATTCTCTAAATATGGTAGCGAGTTGGTGCAAATTGATATGCAGAGACAGGTCCATCAGCTTCGTCTGTACTGTGTGGTGCTGGACGGGAGATGCAAGAATCTCCTTTTGACTAGCTGGCCTGGCAGAACGTCATCGATTTAGCGTGATGTGCATGTGACGTCCTGCCAGGCCGGCGAATCAAAAGAAAACCCAAGGATGCCGTCATAACAAAATATAAATTATCAGCGCCCTTGTGCTCCAGTGCCATTTGTCCATAGCTCCTAACCACTGTTTTTGACACGGATGCATCTTTGACAGCTCATCTACAACATGTGCCATGGCATCCAAGGGTCATGGCAAGGTAGACGATACAACACCGCTGTGCCCAGTGATTGGCTGCACTGGTGATGTTTTGTAGATAGGACATTACTGCTGCATCCCTGTCATCAAACACCAGCGGGGAGCGGCAAAGGTAGGTAAGAACGGCTTATTTTGCTATATGAAAAGCCTGGTCATATTATTATTATTATTATTATTATTATTATTTTTTTTTATTTTTTTTTTTTAATAAAACCGTTTTCTACGATTATTTACTTCTAAAAATAAAAGCAGATTGTTAGTCTTTCAGTTGCCTCCGGCATTAGTATCTAAAGACATATTGCCTTTCTCCTCTGCCAGCCTAGCCACAGTATAATGGCGTTTTAAGACCTGCCTGCTCTCTGAATTATTTAGTAGAAAGCTGTAAAAATTCAGCATGCTTGACCATTATATTGAAGTGTAACGATCGTTACAGAAAACAAAAGCATTATCGGTCATTCTAAAGCTGGTAATGTGTATCAGAGGATGTGCTTAAAGAAAGTTTACGTCCTATGCCCTGTTCACACTAGTTTTAGCTTCTCATCAGAGGTATACCGTACTTTAGGAGGATTACCATCAGTACAAGTCTGGAAATAGATTCTAATGTATGCCACTGTACGCGCAAAACAAAATACATTGCGTGGTTCCAGAATTCCGGAGAAAACTCATTGATGAATCGGGGCCTCAGTGTTCTGAGTTATAGGGCAGATGCAATAGACAAAATAATTACTGTTTTTTTTTAACTATTGTGAAGTTAGAAATGACACGCAACAACCGTGGTGATGTCTAATACCGGAAATCGATTGAGTTTAGAACAAGTCTGTTATGATAGTGTAGCAACTCACTCAAGAAAATGGGTAACAGCTAAAACTGCAACTGACCCTGCCGGTTCCTGTACAGACTAGAGATCCTGACGCTGCAGTCCCTAGTGGTTCCTGCCTGAGCCGAGATAGCCCTGACCAGAGATTAGACAATGGCAACTTAGGCCTGTACTGCCTGAAAGTCCGTCAAACGCTTCACGTTCCTCCTAAAAAAAAAAAACATGAAGGCAGAGCAGAGTGTGAATTACCGACAAGAGGGAAAATTTGCTGAAATAGAAAAAGATCCCAGAGTGAGTAAAATAAAGAATTAAGTACATAATGTTAGTGAAAGACCAACTAGGGTTTGTCTTTTTCTGACTGGCTTAAACTACTGCAGTATGGCTGTACATGCAAATTAGACTATTACCAGCAGAAAATACCAGCAGCGGGAAAGAATATAAAGCCAAACCTGAAAGTTGATAGGGCAGACAAATGAGTAAATGAACTGAAGCAAGGATAACGGTAACTAAACACCCGGAGAAAAGGTGTGTTTGCTATGGCTCGGCAAACAGAAAAGCCAGCCACAAAGCACAGGCTCAAATGTTCAAACCCAGATGCTCCCAAGTTAGTAAAAAGCATGAGAGTACTAGACTATACTGGTACCGGACATTGAGATAGAAGATAGAGGAACATCAGACAGTGCAAAAATGATATTATGGGGAGTTGTAGCTTTCACAAAATTAGCTTTTTTATTTTCTGGGATAGATATCGTTTCGCCTAGATGGCTATAATGTTTCACCTAGATGTCCAACATTTAGTGGAAAATTGATTTGAAAGTGACAAAAATAGCAGCAAAAATACTTGATTCAAATCTTGATTACAGTTATATGAAAAAGTTTGGGCACCCCTATAAATCTTAACCTTAATGTTTTATAAAAAATGGTGTTTTTGCAACAGCTATTTCAGTTTGATATATCTAATAACTATTGGACACAGAAATGTTTCTGACTTGAAATGAGGTTTATTGTACTAGCAGAACATGTGCAATCTGCATTCAAACAAAATTTGACAGGTGCATAAGTATGGCCACCCTTATCATTTTCTTTTTTTAAATACTCCTACCTACTATTCACTGACTTACTAAAGCACATTTTTTGGTTTTGTAACCTCATTGAGCTTTGAACTTCATAGCCAGGTGTATGCAATCATGAGAAAAGCTACTTAAAGTGGCCACTTGCAAGTTGTTCTCCTGTTTGAATCTCCTCTGAAGAGTGGCATCATGGGCTCCTCAAAACAACTGTCAAATGATCTGAAAACAAAGATTATTCAACATAGTTGTTCAGGGGAAGGATACAAAAAGCTGTCTCAGAGATTTAACCTGTCAGTTTCCACTGTGAGGAACATAGTAAGGAAATGGAAGAACACAGGGACAGTTCTTGTTAAGGCCAGAAGTGGCAGGCCAAGAAAAACATCAGAAAGGCAGAGAAGAAGAATGGTGAGATCAGTCAAGGACAATCCTCAGACCACCTCCAGAGAGCTGCAGCATCAACTTGCTGCAGATGGTGTCACTGTGCATCGGTCAACTATACAACGCACTTTGCACAAGGAGAAGCTGTATGGGAGAGTGATGCGAAAGAAGCCGTTTCTGCAAGCACGCCACAAACAGAGTCAGCTGAGGTATGCAAAAGCACATTTGGAGAAGCCAATTTCTTTTTGGAAGAAGGTCCTGTGGACTGATGAAACCAAGATTGAGTTGTTTGGTCATACAAAAAGGCGTTATGCATGGCGTCAAAAAAACACAGCATTCCAAGAAAAACACTTGCTACCCACAGTAAAATTTGGTGGAGGTTCCATCATGCTTTGGGGCTGTGTGGCCAATGCCGGCACCGGGAATCTTGTTAAAGTTGAGAGACGCATGGATTCCACTCAGTATCAGCAGATTCTTGACAATAATGTTCAAGAATCAGTGACAAAGTTGAAGTTACGCAGGGGATGGATCTTTCAGCAAGACAATGATCCAAAACACCGCTCCAAATCTACTCAGACATTCATGCAGAGGAACAATTACAATGTTCTGGAATGGCCATCCCAGTCTCCAGACCTGAATATCATTGAACATCTGTGGGATCATTTGAAGAGGGCTGTCCATGCTCAGCGACCATCAAACTTAACTGAACTGGAATTGTTTTGTAAAGAGGAATGGTCAAAAATACCTTCATCCAGGATCTCATTAAAAGCTACAGGAAACGACTAGAGGCTGTTATTTTTGCAAAAGGAGGATCTACTAAATATTAATGTCACTTTTCTGGTGAGGTGCCCATACTTATGCACCTGTCAAATTTTCTTTGGATGCAGATTGCACATTTTCTGTTAGTATAATAAACCTCATTTCAAGGCAGAAACATTACTGTGTCCAATAGTTATTAGATATATCAAACTGAAATAGCTGTTGCAAAAACACCAATTTTTATAAACATTAAGCTTAAGATTAATAGGGGTGCCCAAACTTTTTCATATAACTGTATCTCTCATCTGATGGTTATTTGACCGTTCCTATGAGATTGGACGCTGTGGAGGTGGTGACCTTTATGGTAAACAGCAGGTGCTCATGGCGTTATACAGCGCAGCCGCCCCGTACTGACTGTTTTACGTAGGACTGTAAAAAAAAATATTGTAACGTTGGGTAAAGACGTTACTTTTCTATACATTTGCGCTGTTGTTTGTCTCTGTCTAGACACAGGTTTGGGGTTTATTCGGTTTGCTCTTCTTTGTTATGATATTTTAGTCCCTGGAAGGAAATTACTTTTTGCTGCCAAGTTTCTTGCTCTGTGGCTGTGACTTGATTTTCTAAACCGCACAGACTGAAGTTGGTTATTGTTTTCCAGTGTATTTCCACCTAACTGGTTCTCTCTACTCACCAGCCGACAGATTTAACCCTGTCATTAAACATTTGGAAAACTATTTGGAAAGACAGGCAGATTGTGAACAGAAGTAGCGTTTTAGCAGGGATCCATTCACACAAGTTATAACTGCAGCAAGCAACAGTTGCTTGCTTGGTGCCGTCTTGGGGAAAACAAGGAAGTGTCTTAGTAGTTTGCTATTTTTCACTTTTCACGTAATCCAAGGTGCCTCATTAATCTAAAGTGGGTTTCCGGGGTTTAATCTTTTTTCTATGGACAAGGCTAAGCACTTCTCAGCAGGCAACAGAGCAGTTCTTTCTTTTCCACTCTGCTCTGTGAATGGGGCGTCCCTGAAAAGGTTGTGTTGTTTGAAGAGCGGCTTTCTGATGCGTTAGCTAGGCCGACTGTCAATCATCATGATGTTGGCAGTGACGTCGCTTCGACAGCACAGAAGAGAAGGAACTGATCTGTTCACGTGATGTCACAGGAAGTAGCAAAATTGCTGCTAAAGTGGTACCGTTGACTGCGCTGAGCCGGGAAGAACAGGCAGATAGGTTGCAACTAACTGTCTGTTAGTGCGTAGGCCCATAGAAAAAAAATGAAACCCGGGATAACCCCTTTATTACGGTAGGTGCTTTGCAATAGTATCTTTCACTTGCTGCAGAAAATGTGTGATGGCCTACAACTTCTTCCTGTAGTATCAGCTGTACTCTATAATTGGATGCTGAAAGGGTTTTCCATTACTCGGACATTACCTTCTTAAATACTATATTCCCCAGAGTAAAATAAAAAATCACAGATCTTCACCTTTCTCACTGGCGCCAATCCAGTGATGTTGGTGCTGGGTTTCTCAGCGCTTGTGTGCTGAGCAATACGTCGAGGTTTCTTACAGAATCTCTGGAAAACAGGATTCCAACAGAAATCCCGTCATCTCTCCGGTCCCATGCCGCCATCTTGTGACCATCTCACAATTTCTTACTGACTGGAAGTCAAAGGTAACGGGCAGAAGCTCTTAATGCTAGTGTATGAGAGCTTTGTTCTGGCTCCCATAGACTTACATTGAGTAGTGACTTTCAGATCGCCCAGCAAACACTGGAGCGGCGCCGATAACAACTAATTGGAGACCGACTGGAGTGGCGCTGATAACAGATGAAGATGGCGGCTGGTAAGTATAATACCAGGGGCAGGGAACATAGATTAGTGGGCACCACTCCAGCACCGTAATAAAAAACACACACCGGAGTGGTGCTTTAAATAATACATTACATAATGTATTGATGTAATTCAATTAGTCCTGGTGCCCAAATCAAGTGCTCCATCCCAGGTCCTGGCAACTTCCCTTCCAGGACCCGGGATGAAGCTGATCTAAGGGAACAATATTAATAAATTATTTAACTATTTATATCTGATTTGTCTATTTTTTTCCCCTTTATTGAGGCACAATACCTGCCACTGTGCCATAATGCCTTTTTAGTTTGCCGTCACTTTAAAGTAAATTCAGCCTGTTCTTCTCTAAGTCTATTGACCCTGCAGGAGTGTGATGTCAGGACTCGTGCTATTGTCTCTGTTATCTGTAATAGAAATATTTAGCGGGCCATAATATATTAGTAAAGGCTCCTAATCCCGCAGCTGGCAGCAGGAATGGCATATTGAGAACTGGGTTAAGCCGCTTTTTCAGCATTTTGTTTTCTGCTTTTCCTTTTTTTTATGAAGATTTGTCATGTTTCCAAGATGAAGGGTTAAGGCGTAAAGTGTACATATAGGTTACGTTATCAGTGCTGTGTGAGCAGGGGCCGACAGCTTGGGGGATCTCCAGTTTCCTGTGAGGTCACATTGAGCTGCACGTTCTCAGTCCTGCCATTGTGCAGATCATGTTACATTCAGGTTGGCCGTCTGTAATCGCTCCGTCACATAGTTCTGTAAAACCAGGAACAATGGGCAGTTTCTAAAATAATAATAATAATAATCTTTATTTATATAGCGCCATCATATTCCGCAGCGCTTTACAGTTTAACAGTTTCAAAACATAAGTCATAGGTAACAACGTTAACAATACAATAATTAAAGCAAAATAAGCCGCCCCTGCTCGTGAGAGCTTACAATCTACAATGAGGTGGGGGAGATACAAAGTACAGGTGTGTATATACAATGGTGCATTTACAATGATGGTCCAGCCATCTTGAGGGAGTGAGGCATGGATGGAGGTAGTGAATGGGCTCCACATACACACTTAAACATAGAACGACTTTGGTTAGTGAATGTGATAGGCCATTCTGAACAAATGTGTTTTGAGGGAGCGCCTGAAACCATGCAAATTGTGGATAGTCCTAATTTCTTGGGGTAGAGCATTCCAGAGGATTGGCGCAGTGCGGGAGAAGTCTTGGAGTCGGGAGTGGGAGGTACGGATTAGTGCAGAGGTTAGTCGAAAGTCGTTTGCAGAGCGCAGCAGTCGGTTAGGCCGATAGATAGAAATGAGGGAGGATATGTAGGGGGGTGCTGCACTGTGGAGAGCTTTGTGGGTGAGAACCAGTACTTTGAATTGGATCCTATAATGAATGGGCAGCCAGTGTAACAACTGGCGAAGAGCGGACGCGTCCGAGTACCGATTAGCCAGATGGATGACCCTGGCTGCTGCATTAAGGATGGACTGGAGAGGGGATAGTCGAGTAATGGGGAGGCCAAGTAATAGAGCGTTGCAGTAGTCCAGGCGGGAGTGGATCAATGCTACAGTGAGGGTTTTTGTTGTTTCCATGGTGAGAAAAGGGCAGATTCTAGAGATGTTCTTTAGGTGTAGACGGCAAGAGCGGGCAAGAGATTGTATATGGGAGGTGAAGGAGAGATTGGTGTCAAACATAACACCCAGACAGCGAGCCTGCTGCCGGGGTGTTATTATGGTGCCGCCCACAGAGAGGGAAATGTCAGATTTAGGGAGGTTAGTAGACGGCGGGAGCAGAAGGAGTTCAGTCTTGGAGAGGTTACGTTTCAGATAGAGAGCGGACATGATGTTGGAGACTGCGGACAGACAGTCGGTGGCGTTCTGTAGAACAGCGGGGGTAAGGTCGGGGGATGACGTGTATAGTTGTGTGTCATCGGCATAAAGATGGTACTGAAAGCCAAATCTGCTGATGGTCTGTCCAATTGGGGCCGTGTAGAGAGAGAAGAGAAGGGGGCCAAGGACTGAGCCCTGGGGTACACCGACAGTGAGAGGAAGAGGAGATGACGTGGAGCCAGAGAACGAAACACTGAAGGAGCGGTCAGAAAGATAGGAGGAGAACCAGGAGAGAACAGTGTCCTTAATACCTAGTGACTGGAGCCTAGACAGTAAGAGACAGTGGTCAACAGTGTCGAAAGCTGCAGAAAGGTCGAGTAGAATGAGCAGAGAGTGGTCGCCGTTACGTTTTGCTGTAAGAAGGTCATTGGTCACTTTGATGAGTGCAGTTTCAGTCGAATGTAGGGGCGGAAGCCGGACTGTGAAGGGTCTAGGAGGGAGTAAGTGGAGAGGTAACGGGTGAGGCGGGAGTAGACTAGGCGCTCCAAAAGTTTAGAGATGAAGGGGAGATTGGAGACCGGTCTGTAGTTGTTTGTGCAGGAAGGGTCAAGAGCGGGTTTCTTTAGTAATGGAGTAATGATGGAGTGTTTGAAGGAGGATGGGAAAATGCCAGAGGAGAGTGAGAGATTAAAGATTGTAGTTAGGTGAGTTGTGACAACTGGAGAGAGAGACTGGAGGAGATGTGAGGGGATGGGGTCGGTAGTGCATGTAGTCGGACGAGACGAAGAGAGGAGTCTGGAGACTTCTTCTTCTGTGATGGGATCAAATGTGGAAAGTGAGCCAGGGGAAATGCAGGGTGGGATGGGAGTCACAGCACTTGGTGGTTGAGAGCAGATTTCCTGACGGATAGTATCTATTTTTTCTATAAAGTGGGAGGCCAGGTCGTCAGCACAAATGTCTGTGATAGGGGCTTGTGCTTTTGGCCTGAGGAGGGAGTGAAAAGTGTCAAAAAGTTTCTTGGGGTTGTTGGCTAGTGAGGAGATCAGGGTGGTGAAGTAGGTCTGTTTGGCGAGGTGAAGGGCAGCATTATAAGTTCTTAACATGAATTTAAAGTGGATGAAGTCTTCTGGTGTGCGGGTTTTTCTCCAGAGGCGTTCAGACTCCTAGAGCATCGCTGAAGAAGTCGAGTTTGCAATGTGAGCCAGGGCTGTTTTACTGTGTGTTTGGAGGTTCTGAGGGTGAGCGGTGCTACTTGGTCAAGGGTGCTTTTAAGAATGTCATTGTAGTGATGAACAGCCAGATCAGGACAGGAAAAAGAGGAGATTGGGGACAGCGATGAGTGTAGGGAGTCTGAAAGTGTCTGAGGGTTAATGGCTTGTAGATTTCTGAATGTGTGGTAGGTAGGAGTGCGCTGGGGTGGTGGAGGATTTGTGAGCGTGAAGGAGAGAATGTTGTGGTCAGAGAGTGGAAGCGGTGAGTTATTTAGGTGGGAGATTGAACAGAGGCGGACAAAGACCAGGTCAAGGGTGTTGCCATCCTTGTGTGTCTCAGAGGTTGAAAGCTGTGAGAGGCCTAGAGAAGTGGTTAGTGATAGAAGCTGAGATGCAGATGTGGAAGTAGGGCTGTTAATGGGGATGTTGAAGTCTCCAAGGATAAGGGTTGGTAGTTCTGAGGACATGAAGTGCGGCAGCCAGGCTGAGAAGTGGTCAATGAACTGGGTGGGTGAGCCTGGGGGCCGATATATGACCGCTACTCTGAGGGAGAGGGGATGGAAGAGCCTGATGGTGTGGACCTCAAAAGAAGGGAATGAGAGTGATGGAATTGGGGGGATGACCTGGAAAGTGCATTGTGGGGACAGGAGTATGCCAACTCCACCACCATGTCTGTTTGTGGGTCTCGGGGAATGGGAGAACTGTAAACCACCATAGGAAATGGCAGCAGGGGAGACAGTGTCAGAATCCTGAATCCAGGTTTCAGTGAGGGCCAACAGATTAAGAGAGTGGTTCAGAAAGTAGTTGTGCAGGAAGGATAGCTTGTTGCATGCAGACCGTGGATTCCAGAGGGCACAATTGAAAGAAGGAGATGAGGGAGTGCAAGTAATATTAATAATATTATTATGGTTTCGGTATGAGGTAGGGTAGGGTTTGAGGTTGGGGGATGGTGGACCAGGGTTGGGGGAGATGTCCCCTGAAATCAGTAGGAGTAGGAAGATAAAGAGCAGGTAGTTGTTGGAATTGTAAGTAGGTTTTTATGTGATGTGTTTGGGCAAGATGGGCAAAATATCTTTTGCTTCATTTGGAGCCCAATTAATAATAATAATTTTTATTTATATAGCGCCATCATATTCCGCAGCGCTTTACAGTTTAACAGTTTCAAAACACAAGTCATAAGTAACAACGTTAACAATACAATAATTAAAGCAAAATAAGCCGACCCTGCTCGTGAGAGCTTACAATCTACAATGAGGTGGGGGAGATACAAAGTACAGGTGTTTATATACAATGGTGCATTTACAATGATGGTCCAGCCATCTTGAGGGAGTGAGGGATGGATGGAGATAGTGAATGGGCTACACACGCACACTTACACATAGAATGACTTTGATTAGTGAATGTGATAGGCCGCTCTGAACAAATGTGTTTTGAGGGAGAGCTTGAAACCATGCAAATTGTGGATAGTCCTAATTTCTTGGGGTAGAGCATTCCAGAGGATTGGCGCAGCGCGGGAGAAGTCTTGGAGTCGGGAGTGGGAGGTACGGATTAGTGCAGAGGTTAGTCGAAAGTCGTTTGCAGAGCGCAGCAGTCGGTTAGGCCGATGGATAGAAATGAGGGAGGAGATGTAGGGAGGTGCTGCACTGTGGAGAGCTTTGTGGGTGAGAACCAGTACTTTGAATTGGATTCTATAATGAATGGGCAGCCAATGTAAGGACTGGCGAAGAGTGGACGCGTCCCAGTACCGATTAGCCAGATGGATGACCCTGGCTGCTGCATTAAGGATGGACTGGAGAGGGGATAGTCGAGTAATGGGGAGGCCAAGTAATAGAGTGTTGCAGTAGTCCAGGCGGGAGTGGATCAGGGCGACAGTGAGGGTTTTTGTTGTTTCATGGTGAGAAAAGGGCGGATTCTAGATATGTTCTTTAGGTGTAGGCGGCAAGAGCGAGCAAGAGATTGTATGTGGGAGGTGAAGGAGAGATTGGTGTCAAACATAACGCCCAGATAGCGAGCCTGCTGCCGGGGTGTTATTATGGTGCCGCCCACGGAGAGGGAAATGTCAGATTTAGGGAGGTTAGTAGACGGCGGGAGCAGAAGTTCAGTTTTGGAGAGGTTGAGTTTCAGATAGAGAGCGGACATGATGTTGGACCCAATTCATCATTTATGATTTTACTAAAGTTCCTTTGCTTTTCGACACTTTTTTGCCGCCAGCAAAATGACGCACGCGGGTCATGAATTTTGCAAAAAAAAAAAAAAATTTCTATATATTTATCTTATTTACCTATCTGACCAAAGTCGCTCATTCCATTAAAATGTTGCAAAATTGGCTCCAAATTTACAGGCTTATATAAAATCAGGGGTATTTATATTATATCTGCAGCAAAATTTGCAACTTTTCAAAAAATCACAAATGGCGAATCAGGTGAAAACATTTGGAAACCCTAAACTGAAATAAAAATCCACAAACACGTAAAAAAGTGACTTATCTCATGGAGAACAATGTGTTCGATTGTCCAAAATTGGACATGTGCAATCGACATCCCCTGACCATCAGTCAGCTCGCAGCCCCATTCACATTAGACCCTTTGCCGAACCCATCAATATCTGCAGTTTCTGCCGACATTAGTTAATGTCTCTACTAATCGGTCTCCCTCTTTCTAAACTCTCCCCTCTCCAATCAGTTCTGAATGCAGCAGCCATGGTGATATTCCTTTCCAACCACTACACCGAAGCCTCCACCCTGTGCCAGTCGTTGCACTGGTTGCCCATCCGCTACAGAGTCCAATATAAACTTATCATTCTCACCCACAAAGCGCTCCACGATTCAGCAGCACCCTACATCTCCCATCTCATCTCAGTCTACCACCCTACCTGTGCCCTCCATTCTGCTAATGACCGCCTGCTCTCACGGTAAAATATAACTCTCAACATTCTCCCGTGCTCCCACTGATCACCAGCAGAGCAGTGGAGAATGATGAGAGCGGTTTCCAGCACCTGGCGCCGGGGAACAGCGCTAATATTACCGCTGCTTCCCAGGCGCTGTGACATTTGGTACCAATGCAGCACACGGTTGCCACAGGTATGCCACAAGTTTTACACACACACGGACACTGATATCTCCAGTACTGGTTTTTCCGGTAACGGAAATATCAGGACGTGTGAAAGAGGCTTTAAGGGTATGCCACACTAAACAGCGTCGCTAACGAGATCGCTAAAAAACGTCACTATTTAGCGATCCCGTTAGCGACGTTGTTGTGTGCGGCATCTAGCGACGACGTGGCCCCTGCTGAGATCCTGCTGTGATCTCGTTCGTCGCCGACATCGTTCGGGACCCTATTTTTATCGCCGGCGTCCCGCTGGTAAGTATATATCGCTGAGTGTGGCACCTTTTTTTTTTTTTTAGCGATTTAGCGGTATTTTGTACCGCTAAAGTCGTTAAGGAGATCGCTAACCGCGATAGCGTCCTTAACGACATCGCTAAATTAGGCCACTACTAGCGATATTAAAACGATCCCGCTAGCGATCTCATTAGTATGCGACGCTAACGAGATCGTTAGCGGGATCGTGTAGTGTGGCAGTACCTTCAGACTCAATCTTGCTGTTCTTCAAGGAAGAGTTTTCAGCTTGCTCATTATCATCAGAGGCAGGACTACAACATCAGCTGGTAGCACAGGATTCACCATTCACAATAGGTGATGTCACTGCTGACCGTGCTTCCCTCCTTTCACAATGACCTTTGCACATGGTCATTAAATGCTTCAATACAAAAGATAGGGTCAGAGTCAATCTATTGCTGTTGATGTGAATTTCCTGAAAGATAAGTAACTTAAAGTCTAGAATAGTCCAAGGGTCAGTAAGAAAATTGTAATAACTCTCTTTTAATACAGATTTTGATATGAAAAAAAAATACATTTGCCATAAACATCTGATTTAAGCCTCATTCACACGTCCATCTGTTAACACGTACAGGAAAAATGGTACCGGTGTCATCGGTGTTTTGGATCAGTGTGCAGTCCGTGTGTCCAATTTTACCATCAGTGTGTGGTCTGTGGGTCCATTTTTACCATCAGTGTGTCTGAATGAGGCCTTAAACAATAGGTCCTGCTCTAATGACAGGTCCTTTTCTCTGTAACTCAACTTTCAGTAACTAGTACTTTTGATCAGTGGGGGGGGTTCAGGATACGACACCCCAACAGTCTCTCAAACGATGGAGCGGAATCACTCAGCTTATCTGTAAGTGCCACCATTGCGGTGTGCAGGCGCCATAGAGAGGTCTGGACATTTCCCTGCTTGTGCCTGAGTTGAAGTTGAGGGATTGTGCACTTTCCTTTCAGGTCTCAACAAAAACTACTTAACCATGGTTACAACGTATCAACATTTTGTTAAATGTCTAGTTACCTTTTATAATTTTTAATATTGGAGAAAAAGAATGGAGTCTGTACAATAACTAAAAAATGAAGCAGCATTTCACGATAATAACACCTTGCCAACTGTTGATGGTTGGGTTATTAATGGGGCCGTGTGCTAGGCTCTAAGTGGCATTGGGAACAGTTTTTCATATAGAGGGAAGAATGGGAGAAGAATGGATCCGGCTAATAGCTGACCTTGGAAGCCATGGTCTGCCGTAGAGGAGAACACGTGCTGTATGTATACAGTATGTGCGCTGTCTGCCATGATGGTATGTTACGTGACAATATCTAGTTCTGTAGGGCTGCAAGATGTCAAAAAAAGCAGATTTGTATTTTATGCTCTTATTTTTGCAATACTGTGATCTGTTTTTAAGCAAGTTTGGGAATCTTATAGATGGGAGGGATGTCACGGTGGTAAGAGTTTTTCCAAAGGATACAGCTGCACAACCCCCGGGATGTCCAATGCGACCCCGTCCCCTCTACTTCTCTTCAATCTCGTCAAGAGGGAGTTATTTTGGCAGTAAAATAAAGCTGAATCCCTTCTTCCATCTTGAAGTCTGATCTCTGTTGTTGAATTGGCGATGGTTATAGTTTAATAGTTTACTTGCAGTTTTAATACATGTATTGTTCATTTTATTAAACCACAATCAAATCGGTTTGCCCTAAATGATGATGAACCAAGAGAAAAGATAGAACCTATGAAATGTAATAAAAGCCAAATTTTATAGGTTCTGTCTTTTCTCTTGGTTCTTTACCTATGAGACCTGGTGTATTTTCTTGTTTTTTTTTCCCTAAATGATGATGACCTGACCTTACACTAAATCCTACCATACAGTAAATCCTACCATACAGAAGCGAGAACCTCAACAGTATAGAAAATAACTGCAGTATAATTTCAATAACCCGACCTCAAATAGTCCAGAAATACTGATAATAGCATTCTTGGCACTGATCTAGAATCTAGTATGATCTCTCATAAGTTCAGAAACCGGAAGCCGACCAGAGATAATAGTTCTGAGATCCTTTCCGTGGAAATGCACATAATATGTTTTAATGTTTCCACTGACTCCTTGGAAGTTCTTTATTGTTACTTTTTGTATAATTTCTTATGGTGTCATATAATCCAGTATCTATCGGATAATGCTACATTTATTCATTAGATGCTTTTATATAAGCCAAGTAATACATAAATGACTGTATTCTTAGAAAACAAACCTAAACCGTACAGACCATCCGCGTACTTCTTTACAGTCACTGGATATGTGCTCACAATGTCTTTTAAAGCGTAACCATCATTTTATCTTTTATTTCCTAAATCCATAGTACACACACAAAAAAACCTTACAGAATTGCTTATCAGACTAATCTGCTTCTTTCTCTTTCTGAACTGATTGCTTTATAAAATTCTGAATGACCAGGTTCCAAGGTAACGTTTCTCCTTGCGGAGAGTGGCATGTCAAGCCTGACATGCCAAGGTGAGGAGACTTTTAAGCCACAATGCTCCTGTGGGAAATAAAGTATGCAAATTTGTCTCTACAGAGAGGGAGAGGACTAGAACTTTAGCGCCACCTATTGGAAGTAGCAATCCTAAAAATCAATATCAACCCTTTAACGAGGCTTGCCCCGTGACTTAGGATAAAAAGCCGAAACCAGAATCTCAATTTGCAGACACTATGTTTCGGGGTACTGCCCTTCGTCATTACTTTGCACTGATGAGGTGCAGTGCAATTTGCATATTGAATGTTCAGGTAAAATTTGTATTCAGTGAAGACCAATTTTTACATTCCTTAGATAAGAGATGACAGTTGGTGCTGATAAGATTCTATGTAGATAGAAGGGAGGAGGGGAGGGAAGGTTGGCGCTAGAGGTAGAGCCCCTCCCTCCACATCCCCCTCCTCTCTACATAGAATCTTATCAGCACCAACTGTCATCTCCTATTGCAGTATTGTAACAGCCTGTCTTCAGTTTGAATACTGATTTATCCATGAATTGAGAATTTTGAAAATTAAAAAGAAGCAGATTTCTCTAACTGGGTATATTACAACATTTCTTATTTTCATGTGTACTATTGATTTATGAATTAAAAATTAAAATTATGGTTACACCTTAAAGTCAATCAAACTGGACACAATGATATTTTTCAAGCAGAAGACTCTTTAGAAAACTCTGGAGTTTTTACTCCTGAAGAGTATTTTGTGTCTTTTTTTTTTTCTGTTATTCCCTGAGCATTTTTTTTGGAAATTTTTTTAGCCTGAGTTTTTTTCTTTGTAGTTTACGCATGGTTCTTGTGAAGTCTTTTTTTTTTTTTTTTTTTTTCACACCCTTGAATAATGAAGAAACTACTAGCAGTTTTTTTTTTTTTTTTTTTTCAAGAAAAAAAGACTGGCAAAATGCTCAAGAAACTTCTGGTCATCTTCCTGGTATCTTTTGAGCTTTACAATTGACTTGTATTGTAAATTAGACAGCGTCTTCCGAGCAGAAGACTCTAGAAGAATGAACAGGTCACTTCTTTTAACCGCTCGTTATTTTTAATCTGAAGCAGTTAAAAGATGTTCAAAAGCCTGAACATGTGCAAAACAAAATGTTTTTACATAAAAAGGCATAGATTCATTCTTTTGAATGTTTTTTTTTTTATACGTTTTTAAGGTGGTTTCCACACTGGAATCCACCTGAAAAAGACGTCATGTGCACATACCCGCTAATCTACGGTTCAGAAGGTTATTTTTTTTCTTCTAAGGTCACATTCACACTTTCAAATTTGATCAGTATTTTACGTCAGCATTTATAAGCCAAAACCAGGAGAGGAACAATCAGAGGAAAGTATAATAGAAACACGTCACCACTTCTGTATTTATCACCCGCTCCTGGTTTTGGCTTACCAATACTGATGTAAAATACTGACCAAATATTCAACATGTGCACAGGGCCTAAAATGTAAAATAGGTTGCGTACCATAAGACATAAACATGTATCTTGGTCTATTACTTGATGAGCAATCTGAGATTTTTGGATTACACCATCTGATCAGGTTAGACCAATGGTCTCCAAACTGTGTCTCGCCAGCTGTTTGTGAGTTGTCAAGGCATGATGGGCGCAAGCAAAGTTTATACTGTATATAATCTATAATCTTAACTCATTCGTCTTCCCACAGCTGGGCCTTGATTTGGAGGAACTGGAGGAAATAGAAGAAGATGCCGGTCTTGGAAATGGTGGTCTTGGACGTCTGGCAGGTAATTTTTATAACATATTTTCTAGAACATAATTCACACATTTGAAATATTCATAGTATCGTCACAGAATAAAATTGTCTGTCTTAGGCTACTTTCACACTTGCGTTTTTTTGTGCTGCATTTCGAGCGCACATGAAGCGTATTAAAAAAAACACGTGCAAACGCTTGTAAACGCTGCAATATTTAGTCGCATCAGCATGCGCATTACGACAAAAAAACGCAGCGTTTGTCTGCGATTTCATACGTTTTTGCATGCGTTTGCGTTTTTTTTGGCGCATGGGTTGTCTATGTGTCACATTGCTATCATCTTTGGCTCTATCATCTCTGTCTCTATCATCTTTGGCTCGATCATCTGGCTCTGTCATCTCTGGCTCTGTCATCTCTGGCTCTGTCATCTCTGGCTCTGTCATCTCTGGCTCTGTCATCTCTGGCTCTGTCATCTCTGGCTCTATCATCTCTGGCTCTATCATCTCTGGCTCTATAATGGTTTAAACAAGTGTTTAGACATTAATTACTGAAAAATCGCGTGCGTGCAAAAGCGCTGATGAGCGCAAAGCCATGCGCACGTCAGCGCCCCCATAGACTGCAATGTTATTTTTTGCGCATAGCACGCGCACACGTGCGCACGCATTTTTTTAAAGTGGTTGGGCGAAAAAAAAAATGCAACATGTAGCGTCTAGCGCGTATGGGCGCACACCGGGAAAATGCGCAGCGCACGACAAACGCACATGAACGCGTGCAAGCGCTAGACCCTGCACCCGCCATGTTAAAGATAGGGGAACATTGCGCATGCGTCCGATAGCGCACGATGCGCTGCGCAAAAAAACGCAAGTGTGAAAGTAAAGGGTTTTTTCCACATTGGTAAAACGTGACTCCTATATTTCATAAACAGTGCCACGTCTATCCACAGGTTGTGTGTTGTATTGCAACTTTTACTTCAATAAAATTTAGCTTCAGTAGCAGACTCAACCTGTGGACAGTTCTGGACTTCTTCATTAAAGGGTTTTTCAGGGAATATTTTTTCTTAGATCCATCTACTTGTGCATCGTTAAAATAAGCTCAGCAGTTATTCACCCTCGCCCAATACAGCCCTTCTTCTCTGCTGCTGCTCTGATCTTTGTTGACATGCTGCAGAAATAATTTCACGACTACATCACACATGACCACTGCAGACAATCGCTAGGATCAGTGTCGGAGGAGATGTGGAGGGTGAGTGATTGCGGAGTTTGGTATTTTCAAGAACCTGGACAGACCCTTTAAAGCAGTGAATATTCAAATAGTGCATTATTAATGCTGTGATACATTCAATCTGAATGACGTCATGTGCATCTGCACTACTGGATTATAGACTAACTATATACATGGGTTTGTACATAAAAACTTGATAAGCTCGCACAATCAATAGGCAACCCTGACGCACCAACTTGACTAAAGAACTGAGGCGCGCCTCCAGGGTTGCTGAGCGGAGATGGAAAAGATTCCACTCCAACGAGCATTTCATCACATTCAAACAGTTCCTCACTATTTTCAGGTCCGCACTCACTGGAGTAAAAAAAAACCTACTTCTCACCTATCATATCCTCCCGGTCTCACAACCTTAAGCACTTCCTCCATTTCCTCTCATCTCAGCTGAAGACTTTGCCTTATTCTTCAAGCAGAAGATTGATAACATCAGAGAGAGCTTTGCCCTACAGTCCCCACAACCTCTCCTCATAACTACTCAGCCCTCCTCCTCCAAAACAAGCTTCTCGGTCATTACAGAATATCAACTTTCCTCTCTACTCTCCAGATCACATCTCACCACCTGTGCACTTGAAAACGATCCTGTCCAACCTCATCCCAAACTTCACCAGTCTTCATCCAAACCCTAACCCATCTCGTCAACCTATCACTAACAACTGGTGTCTTCCCCTCTTGCTCCAAACATGCCTCAATCACACCCATCCTCAAAAAGCCCTCCCTTGACCCATGTGTCTAGCTATCACCAAATATCACTTCTCCTCTATGCCTCAAAACTACTGGAACAATGCGACTGTCTTGAACTGTCCTCCCACCTCTCCTCCTGCTCCCTCTTTGACCGCTTAAAAATCTGGATTCCGACCGTATAATTTCACTGAAACTGCCCTGACTAAACTCACCAATGACATTACTGACTGCCAAATTCAAGTGACACTACTCTGTCCTCCTCCTCCGGACCTGTCCTCTGCCTTCGACACAGTGGACATTTTCCTCTTACTACAGATTCTCTCATCTCTTGGCATCACAGACCTAGTCCAATCTTGGATTTCTTCATATCTAACATACCGAACATTCAGCGTCTCCCACTAACATACCACCTCCTCATCTCGCCCCCCCTATCTGTCGGTGTCCCCAAGGTTCAGTTCTAGGACCCCTGGTCTTCTCCATTTACGCCTTTGGCCTGGGACAGCTCATGGAGTCTCACGGCTTTCAGTATCACCTCTATGCTGATGACATGCAGTTCAACCTCTATGGGCCTGATATCGGCTCCTTACTAACCAAAATCCCACAATGTCTGTCTGCTATTTTATCTTTCTTCTCTGCTAGATTTCTAAAACTTAACATGGATAAAACAGAATTCATCATTTCAGCTGCAGATGGAAGGAAGAGAGCCACAGTATTCATTACTGATGGGTAGGCGGAGCCCCAGATCAGGATGTCACCTCAGATCAAAAGAGTGCTGACTGGCTGGCCCCTCCAGCTCGGGCTCCTCCTACTCAGCTCCAGTCTAAGATTTGAGGTCCAGAGGATGGTCGCTGCTAATGCAGCTCCTCAGAAGATTTTATTATTTTATATTCGGACAGGAGACTTGGATCACCAGTTGGTCTAGAGGTCTCAGGGGTACCAGCGCTGCTGTACCCCAACCTCTCCCTTGGCGGATCTGTATTTACTCAAAGTCCCTGCAGAATCCTTGCCGGCCCTGGGGGATGAGGAGAGCTTCCCTGGCGGGGACGCAAACCACACGTGCGGTCACTGCGTCCCTCGCCCTGGGGGGAAGCATGGGCACTGCGCCAGAAACCCCTGAGGGTCCCTGTGGCGCTTTGGCTGGTGAGTACTCCACACAAAATTTTATTATTAATGTGTGAGTGCTTTAGCGTCTGATGGCAGCGCTATTACATGTATATCAGTATGCTTCAGCACTGCGGTGACAGCGCTATTACATGTTTATCAATGTATTCCACCAGCCTCTCCCTTGGTGGATCTGTAACTACATAATGGTCCCTGCAGAATCTTGCCGGCCCTGGGGGATGAGGAGAGTTTCCCTGGCGGGGGCGCAAACCACACACTGGGGTCACTGCGCTTCCCGCCCTGGGGGGAAGCATGGGCATAGCGCCAGAAACCCCTGGGGGTCCCTGTGGCGTTTCGGCTGGTGAGTACTCCACATTTTGGTAAAATGTGTGTGAGTGTTTTAGCGACTGCTGCGGCAGCCGCTATACATATATATGCCGATGACTAGTTTTTCTATGTCCGCAGGAGGATGCCTGCAGGACGAGGGAAAGGAGGGGAGTACGCGCTCTTTTTATTTTTTGAATTTCGCGCCGCTTCTGAGCGCGCGCTTTACTGCAGCCTCCATTTCCGGCTCCTCTACATGGAGCACACGGAGGCAGAGCGCGGCGGCCATTGCTGACAAGCGAACCCGCCGGGCAGAAGCTTAACCCCTTCACCTCCACAGCGTGGCTATTGCTGATAAAGCGCTGCAGGTTGAAAGCTCCCCGGATCGTTCTCCTCCCCTCCCGGCTAGAATACGTGTCCAGCTTGGTGAGTCGCTTCTAGCCCGCCAGGCAGAAGCTTAACCCCTTCACCTCCAAAGCGCGGGCGCCGTCTGGGGCACTTCTGAGTGACAGATTGAGCTGTCCTGCGGCTGTTCTCGCATAAGGGGCTCGCACACTCTTTTAATATTAATAAAGAGGCTGTGGGGAGTCTGCGACATTAATGCTGCCACTATACGTTTCCGCTGACGATCCTGATGGCGTCGCATAATATTGCGATCGTTTGTGTGTCATTTTTAGTGTCGCTGGTGGCTGCCAATCTGGGCAATCGCATAGGCGATTAGCGATCTCCTTGACAACTTTGGCGGTCATTGCGTTATAAAAAACAGCGCAATTTTTTAGCGATCTTGTGGAATGTTTTCTGTTTAGTGTGGCATGGCTGTCCTGCAGCTGCGACCTTATAAGAGGCGCCTGAGATTCGCACACCCTTTTTCATTATCAGGGTTGTGGGGAGTCTGCTACTTTAACCCCTTCTTAGGAGGTTAACTCTTAATGGGAGACAGCTGGGGTAGCTCTTTCTTAGAACTTTAACCCTTCAGCGTTTGTTTTTTATTTAAGTACTGCTTTGGTTACTGACAGGTTTATCCTGCCATATACTATGCAAGGGTATGTCAGAGACCCTCTCCCAGATCCGTTACGGATCAGCCTCGCGTATCTGACACGCAGACCTCGACTCATACACGGTCAGAGGTTCCAATGGTGTCAAAATGAAGGCCTTCACTGGTTTCTATTGATGACCTTTTAGGTTATGGAGTGTCAACTAGATCCTTTCAAGGGAGCGACACAAATCGGTGTTTTCCTTCTCGCTTAGCGAAGAAGTCCGATTCGGACAAGGAGGTTCGGCAGGGACACTCTGCCTCTCTCATGGGCCGTACTAAAATTTCTGTGGAAGCCATGTGGACGTTACAGTTACCGGAGTAGGTAACTAGTCGTCCTGGTAAGTCGGCCCGGATGTTGCAAGGGTCGCATGGGTCGCGATGACCTTACAAACTGTATCCGTTTTTCTACGGAGTTATTTGTTAATTGGACCCCTTCTCCTGAAGTGAATGTTCCTTCATTCCAGCTTAGCAAATCTTCCTGGTAAAAGGGAAGATGAGTCTGCAGGACACGCTGGACAGAAGAACGGAGATGGCAACAATTTCCATCTGTGTAGCCGTGGATCATAGATTCGGTATTAAGGATCTAGGTGTACTTGTTAAGTTCCCTGAGCCGGTTGGACCGTCTAAGGACGGCGTGGCAAGTTTCCCTCTATCAAGGTAGATGAGCTTTTCTAGTTGAAGGATAATGCGTCACTGCTATCCAGGGCGCAATCCTCGGCAGTTACAGTCAGAAGAGCACTGTGACTTGGATGGAACGCAGTTTTCCAACAGGGTTTGCTATCTTTAGCTTAGAAAGTGGTCAGCTATTTGACTGACCTCACGGAGCTGATGCCAAGGCAAAGGCAAAAGAAGCAGCTTTACCGCAGCGCAGAGCTGTGACTTCTGCGTCTGGCAGGACTAGTGCCGATAGTTATCGGCAGTCCTTTTCGGTTCAAGGGATGATCTGACCAACCCTCTGGGGGTTTGTGTCGTCTCTCTCTTTTTAAAAAAAAAAAAAAAAAAGGGGGAATTCTCAGAAATTCCGCATACCCTGGAAACAGAACTTCAAAAAAAAAAAAAAAAAAATTCGCTAAGGCGGACTGACTTCTGACATTCCGTCAGAGCCGAGCATGAAGTCGCTTCGCTCAGTTATGGCAGCCCTGTCGCAGAACGATCAATCGACATTCGCGACGCTTTTTGGCATGTTCCCATCGGAAGACCTCACCCAGGTTGTGGCTCGACCATTCGACTTGGCTTTAACGCCCAGAATTTTTACAACGATTCTGACGCCAAAATTTCATGGCAATCCTTCAAAGACGGGGACTTACGATTCGTCCCTATTTGGACGGCCTTTTCGGTTGTGGCTTCAAAGGAGAAGTCGTCTCTGGAATCGTCGCAGGCAATCCTGTTTTTGAGGATGCATTTCGACATGGTACGGGCGGTGTTGTCCCTACCTCCAGACAAGCAGGCATGTCTGCTCCAGCATGTACAGACTATGAAGTCTGCGACAGCAGTGTCCCTTCGGAAGGTATGCGCCTTCTGGGTCTGACGGTGGCGTCCATGAGGTTTTTTTCCGTTTGTCCAATTTCATTCCAGAGCTCTCCATAGGCTCATTCTGAGTCGTTGGGATCAATCGCAAGGTTCGCTGGATTTCAGCGTCATCATCTCTCACAGGGTGCGAGAATCCCTAGGATGGTGGTTATGTCCAGGAGCGTTATCCCTGGGAAAGCTTTTCCTCCCTCCGAAGTGGTCGGTCATAACCACCGATGCCAGCCTGACGGGCTGGGGGGGGGTGTTTGGAACAATCTCTGGATTCAGGGGGTATGGTCATCGGAAGAGTCTGTTCTTCCGATCAACATCCTGGAATTGAGGGCGATTTTCCTTTGCCTCCAACATTGGACGGTCCCTTTGAGCGGTCTGCCAGTCCGAGTGCAGATAGACAATGCGACGGCTGTCGCGTATATCAATCACCAAGGTGGGACAAGGAGTTCCAGACTCATGGTAGAGGTGTCCCGAATTCTGATTTGGGCAGAGGCCAGTGTGCCAGCCATTTCGGCGATTCACATTCCAGGGGTTCAGAATATTACAGCGGACTTTCTCAGTCGCAGAAGGATGGATCCCGGGGAATGGAGCCTACACCCGGAAGTTTTTGCACTACTGTGCTCTCGCTGGGGAACCCCCCAAGTGGATTTGATGGCATCCAGGTCCAATGCCAAGTTACCGACGTTCATGTCCAGGTACAAGGACCCGAAGGCTGTGGCGGTGGATGCTCTGGTGGCTCAGTGGGATCAGTTCGAGCTGATCTATGTATTCCCGCCGATATCCTTACTTCCTCTAGTACTACGTCGGATCAGACTAGAGAGAATTCCAGCTATTTTGATAGCTCCAGACTGGCCAAGAAGGGTGTGGTTCTCGACAATAATGTCGCTGTTGGCGGCACCTCCTTTTCCACTCCCTCTTCAACCGGACTTGTTGACTCAGGGGCCCGTTTGTCATCCGGACTTGATGTCCCTGCGTTTGACGGCGTGGCTCTTGAGACCGAAATCTTGACCCGTAGAGGTTTCTCAGCCGAGGTCATTGCTACCCTTCGTGCTGCAAGAAGTCCGGCTACTACTAGGATTTACCACAAAATTTGGGAAACCTTCTTTTCGTGGTGTTTGGGGTCCTCTCGGAACCCGAGAAAATTTTCCATTCCCAACCTGTTGGCTTTTCTGCAGCATGGGCTAGACAAGGGTTTGGCAGTCAGCACCCTGAAAGGTCAGATTTCTGCTCTGTCCTTATTGTTCCGGAGAACCATTGCTTCAAATAGAGACGTGCTCTCCTTTTTCCGAGGTATATCTCGTAAGTTTCCGCCGCGGAAGGCGCCCGTGTCTCCTTGGCAGCTCAACCTTGTTTTGGAGGCTCTTCAGCATAAACCTTTTGAGCCTATGGTTTCTGCTAGCCTTTCTTTACTTTCTTGGAAGGTGGCTTTCCTTGTTGCAGTCACTTCCTTGAGGAGAGTTTCTGAGTTGGCAGCTCTTTCTTGTTCGCCTCCTTTTCTGGAGTTTTTTCCGGATCGTGTAGTGCTTCGCACTCGGGGTGATTTTTTGCCTAAAGTGGTATCACAATTTCATGTTAACCAGGATATTGTGTTGCCTTCACTCTGTCCGGATCCGAAGAATGCGAAAGAGCGAGATTTACACACATTGGATTTAGTGCGGGCCTTGAAGTTTTATCTATCTATTACTCAAGGTTTTCGTAAGACGGACTCCCTGTTTGTGGTTCCAGCAGGTCGTCGGCGTGGTCAACGAGCTTCCAAGGATTCTATAGCTCGTTGGATCCGGTCAGCTATTTTGGAAGCTTACCGCCTTCGGGGTGAATCTTGCCCGATTAAGATTCGAGCCCATTCCACGAGAGCTGTGGCCTCATCGTGGGCTTTTCATCAAGGTGCCTCGGCAGTGCAGCTCTGTCGAGCGGCAACTTGGCGCTCTGTCCACACGTTTACAAAGTTTTATAAAGTGGACGTCAGTGCTTCCGCTGATGCAGCCCTCGGACGTAGGGTCCTGCAGGCAGCTGTAGTTTAAAGTTCTGGATGAACTTGTGTTTAGCGCTGGTTGCGCTTTGTTGTTAAGGTTGTTGGGTTTCTGCCTTTTGTTGGTTTTTCCCACCCTTATTTTTGAACTGCTTTGGGACGTCCCATCAGTAATGAATACTGTGGCTCTCTTCCTTCCATCTGCAGCTGAAACACGGATTTTGGTAAAAACTTACCTGTAAAATCCTTTTCAGCGAAGGAAGGAAGAGAGACACAGCACCCTCCCAAGGCAGAAGTGTGTTGATGTTTTCAGATGCAGCGCGACCCTTATCTGATAGCGATTATCTGGGCTGAGGTCAGCGCGCTAAGGCTCTGTTCCAGCATCGCCAGCTCATCGCAGTAGTCAGGTTCCGTGAGTAGTACCTGGAACTCTGTGGTTTTTGGCTTTCTTTGCATGCATAACCTGTATCCTTGTGTTTTTTCTCTGAAGTTCCTTCAGAAGGGGTTATGTTGCTCCGCTGGTGATCTTGGCTCTTTTCCTAAAAGCTTTGGTACGACTGGAGCTGAGTAGGAGGAGCCCGAGCTGGAGGGGCCAGCCAGTCAGCACTCTTTTGATCTGAGGTGACATCCTGATCTGGGGCTCCGCCTACCCATCAGTAATGAATACTGTGTCTCTCTTCCTTCCTTCGCTGAAAAGGATTTTACAGGTAAGTTTTTACCAAAATCCGTGTTTTTGCCCATCTCGCTCTACCCCCTCAACAGATTAATCCATTAAAGTCAGTGGCTGCTCACTCTCTCCAGTCCATGCGCCGGGACAGGAAGAGATGATGTCCCATTCTTCCGTAACTTAAACACTGAGGACTGAGACTGGCTGCCGTGGTCAGATGACTGGAATAGGAAATATTTGGGTTCATATGACATCCCATTTCATCTTGTTACCTGACCGCTTGAGCCAATCACGAAGGTCCTCCTTAAAGCTGAGTTTTCATTGTTAAACCAAAATGGATATTAGGCTGTGTTCACATCTGGGTTAGAGGCTGTGTTCATAGCTTCCATTATAGATTCAGCAATGCTGGACAAATTAGTGCTGCGTGACAGTGTGACACAAACCCGACTGTGCCTGTTATAGTGAATACAATCACTCAGGCTTTGGGTCTATCATGAAACAGATCCAGCACTGCTGCCATTTTGGTTGTTTTCCTCCTATGATGACAGAGAACAACAGAAATGAAGGAGAACGCAGATGTCATTAGAGCTTTAAATCTAAAATACCACAAGCCTTTATTCTCTCTGCTGAGTTTTAGTTGGAGTTGTTTTTGCTGATGCACAGTTTGTTGGCCTTCATATGCCAGCTTGGCACGGGTTCATGTTGTACTAATGACTGGTTCCTTTTTGGAGAGATGAAGAGATTGTCCCTGAAGCATTTTTGGGCTTCCAGCTTTAGCACCATAGAGACGCTTGTCAGCACTTTGAATCTCACATTACGTTCCTACTTAGTGAATTGTTTCTTTGTATAACAATTTCTGCATTTTATTTTAATTTAAGCTTAGAAGACAATGTCTCACAATGTTTTGTCTCCTTTTTATTTTTTATCATTTTTCCGATCTAGCTTGTTTCCTTGACTCTATGGCTACTCTGGGACTAGCCGCATATGGCTACGGAATTCGATATGAGTTTGGGATATTTAACCAAAGGATTATAAATGGCTGGCAGGTAAATGTCCCTGTGCTGAGATAATCTTATAAATGTGCCCCTGCTGTGTACTGTGTAATGTCTGTGTCTGACCGTGCAGGGACATGGTCTGATCATACCACAGCTCCTGGACAGGAGACAGCCCCTTTACATTTAGCTCCCTTGCAGTACAGTATTTTCTACATGATCCTGAAACAGTCAGCCTTATGGAGATCCTGCTGAGAACAAACTGGTCAATCTTTTGCTGATTAGTTTCTTATTACTGATCTATCAGGGTAGGGCTTAGTGATCATTTAATAATAATGCAGGAAGATTTCTGCTATGGCCAGTTGTCTTACAGCCGCATACAGGACAGTGAATGGGAGGATGGTCCACAAGGCATGTGTGTTTTTTTTCTCACACCCATCAGCTTTCTGAGTGAACTCTCAGCATGTTGCATTTTTTTTCTCATGCCGAATACAGCTGAGGAAAAATACCCAGATCTGCCCTGCATCACTGAATAATATTGGTCTGAGTGCAATCCAATGTTTTTATTGGATTGCACTGATCCAATTTATAAGCTAGTGTGAGCGAGCCCTTAAAGTGAATCTGACTGCTGATACATGTTACTGGATCCACAAGCTGCCTGTGTCGGGCAGGGGCTGCCTGTGTCGGGCAGGGGCTGCCTGTGTCGGGCAGAGGCTGCCTGTGTCGGGCAGGGGCTGAGCAAAGTGCACCTGCGCGAGCCGCGGTCGTCCGGCACAGTCATGAGATTTCATTGGGCTATATAGATGTCACAGGACTCGTCATCCACATCAATCCGAGCTAGAGGATGGCGATCATAAGCGGAGAGGAGGGACAGACGCAGCAGCAATGGGGCCCATCAGACCTGACCGTCCAGATCTGTATACAATTCAAAAGGGTATTTTTGGGGGTATACAGGGGAGTCAGGGCACAATACACAAGTTTGTGGAATTCAGCACAGGCGCTGATAAAGTTATTTATTCAGACACTAAAAACTGGTCACAGGTTCCCTTTAATTCAGTAGCCCCTTAAATTGAAATTATACAACAAAAGACATTTCTGTAGCAGATACAGGGAAACTAATATGTGCTCTGGATGTGCGGAGTATTTGAGAGGTTTCATTTAAAGGTGTTGTCCACCCCTTTTTTTTATTTTATTTTTTTTATTTTAGCTTAAAGATAAAAAAGCACATACTCACCTGCTGATCCCCGGATACGCTTCCCAGGTCTACCACCGGTCTCCTCTTTTTCTCTTCTTCTGTGGCCACTGATTGGCTGCAAAGGTCATGTGCTCTGGAGAGGAGACTGCTGGGCGACCTGCACAGAGGTGAATATAGGCTCTTGCTAAAATAAAACAGGTGGACAACCACTTTAGGCCACCAGCAGATCATGCAGGCACATAATGGTCTTAGTAAACCTAAAGTGGTACATTATTGTCCATTCATTTATCATTAGTTACTTGCTAATAAGCAGAAGATCCTAAAAATAAGGCATGGAAACCAGATTGACTGTTGCTTCCCTGCAGTCCATCATCAGATAGCGGGAGGACTTGCGGGGCTACCAGCCAATAAATGACATCTGTTCTTGCAGTAAAATCAATTCCATATTAGTAATCCAATTCCCAGTTTTACAAGCACAGGTAACGCTGTCTTCCACAGTTGGTATAAATATGGTTGGAAGGGAAATTCTAATAGTAGATGATCTGATGCAACTAAAAAAAAGCTGAAAACCTTTTTGTTTGTGTTGTAACAGGTTGAGGAGGCTGATGACTGGCTCCGGTATGGAAATCCCTGGGAGAAGGCCCGACCGGAGTTCATGCTGCCTGTGCATTTCTATGGCAGAGTAGAGCACACGCCTGAAGGTGCTAAGTGGGTTGGAACTCAGGTTTGTATTCACATTAAACTGCACCCACAAGTGCAATAATCTCCGTGCAGGAGGCTGGGATCCCACGGTACAGCTGCCACATGGGGCCAACATCCTTGGCTACCTGTGGCCTCCAATAAGCACATTCGTTTATGGTGTTTAAGGTGTTTGGTTTCTCCATGTGTAGAGAGCCAAGTTGGCGTAAGGAGACTTATAGGCCATATATTGCTCCTCATGAAATGCAAATATGCAAATAGAAGCGAGGATGATGAGAATTCTAGCGCCACCTACTGGATGCAGCAATTTTAAAAGTTAATATTGACCCCTGCCACAAAGTGTTAGCGGCACACTCGTGCACTTATGTGCCTCTAGAGTTTGGCCTTAGATTGAGCTGCGAGTATGTGCCAAATTATTCCTAGACTGGTGACACATATCTGACATTCACGTCTGAATATGGACAGCGATGTGCGGACTGGCCTGGGGTCTCCTGACCCAAATTCACCAGACTGATGCTTGCCTGTGATTCTGTTGAGTTCGGGTCAGGAGATCTGTCACTTCGTACATCGTTGTTCCTACTTGGACTATGAACGTCATTTTGTGTGAAACTTGCCAACCACATAGAAAACGTACAATTTAGTACGTCGTCATGGGAAAGATGAGCTATGGATTATTCCTTTAGCACTCTACAGTCATTGGAAGTCATCAGGTAAGTTCTTGTGTTGGGAATGGTCTACGATGGCTGTAGTTTACCAGCCAGGGCTCTCTACAGACTACAACTCCCAGCAATTCCCTGACACAACACATAGAAGAGCCACTAGTCGTAGACTACTAATCTAATGGCAGTGGGAGATAAGTATTCTACATGCCCGATTTGTTCTCCCTGACATAAGGCTCCGACAAGGATGTCTGTCGGCGGCTTTCTCCTAGAGAACACAGGCGTGCTTGGCTGATCAGTCGCTCCTGCGTATGGGAGAGACGGCTGAGATAGTGGCCTCGGCCAACAGCTATCATGGGGGGCTTTGGAGTACGGACTGATGGTGGACAGTAATGCTTTATTGTACTCCCCTTATTGGTTTTCCACTTTCTCTGCACCTCTGGTGACAATCTTATGTGATAAGGTGTAATAACATATATAATCTGACTACGACAACCTCTCTGGCCTCCAGAATGACAAATAGTTCACTGTAACATTACGTGGAAGGCATTGATCGGCAACTGTTGTCAGATGATCAACTCACCACTAAGACCACCAGCAGAAAGTAGCGGGGGACTAAGCAGATAAACAGTGTGGAAAAGTGTCAAAATTGTGCCAATTATTTTTTATGATGATTATTGCGTTATTGGCTCCAGTCTGTATCATGAGCTACTCAATAATCCACCTGCTCTGTAACACGGTGGCACGCTTTTCTCTCCGCAGATGGTCCTTGCGATGCCGTATGACACGCCAGTGCCCGGCTACAAGAACAACACTGTGAACACCATGAGGCTTTGGTCAGCAAAGGCACCAAACGAGTTTGACCTGAAAGAGTGTAAGATGTTTTGGGATTGCATTCTGTGTATGACAGCACATATTTCCCCCAAAAAAATCTATCTGGTGGGGGAAAAGCTGCTCCACTAGCAATTAAAGGGCTTTGTTTCATGATTTACGGTTCATGTTTCTGGGACCCTCACCTATCTGTAAAATGTGGTCCTGGGGTCCCCATTCTAGTTGGTGTCCCTGCCGCAGTGTCAGGAGATTGCACAACGCGCTCCATTTGCTCTGTCCTATGCGCAGCACCCAACTTTTTGACCCAAATTTTTTGCAAGTATGGGTTTTTGCACGGCTGAAAATTGTTTCAGGTTACAAATAAATGAAGCAAGAATCGTGTACTTGTACAGAGAAGGCGAGCGGGGCCGTCTGGCAGTGTGACGGGAGATACAATCTAGATAAGGGGCCTTGGAAATGTCATACTGCCATAGCTGAACTCAGAAATGGACTTTATGTGTTATATCAAGTGGAAGAAAGTTGTGCAGTATATCTGCAATGTGTTTCCCAGGATAAATCCAGAGATAATAGCCCTGTGAGTTCCTACTATTGAGGCTCCGCAGTGCCACAATCACATTGTTCAATTTGCAAGTGACATTTTTGCTGGATCGGGTCCTGGAAAGTGACGTCACGCTTCATTTTCTTTACTTTAATGGAATTTTAAAGTGGGCTCCAGAGAAGCAAATTTGTAACCGTGAATCCCAGCTCACCAATAATGCATGAGCCTCACATTACAATCCTAAAGACACCATGTACATAATCTGTCACCAGATAATCCATCACACAACAGAGAAAAACAGGTTTATGTATCAGAGTATTGTTATAGTGCGTGGAGACCTCCAAACAGCCCCCTATATCTCACTTTCCTGGGTGTATGTGATATAATTAGCAGATGCCATACTTATCCTATAGGGTACCCCATAGCTACGCAGTGTAATCTAGTGTATAATATACTTTCCAAACACTGTCAGTACTGCTGAAATGACGATGAAGTCAGACATGTCACATAAACACGTAAGTGCCGCGGTTTTTCCAGCTTTCTGGCCGTCCTTTAATGCACACAAGTCACATAAAGCAACGGATTATATTAATAATATGCCTGCTCTGCATTCCTGCCTCTCCTGTGATCACATCTATCAGCGCCCTTCTACCTCGCCCGTACTTAATCCTGATGTTTGTTGCCCGTTTTCTGCTGCTGGCTTGGCACAGCCATGCAGATAGAGGCCTCCATCATCAAGTGCCCCTATTAGAGAACACTACAAGGGCTGTGACGGCGTCAGCTCTTGTGATTATCTCTGCAGGCCTGGCAGCAGCTCAGAATGGCTATAAAAGGCGAATGTGTCGCCCCCCCCCAAGGCCATCACTATTTAAGGGTGAACTCTGGCAAGGTCATCAGGTTATAGTCTCACTTTTAATTAAATGCTAAATGTTCAGATGATGATAATGCAGTAGAAGGGAAAAATATTACTATAGGAAGCTGAAATCTAAAATACAGCATTGTATCTTCTATAGATATAGATTCCCTATCAGGACGTCTTTGGAGAATAGGAGGAAACCGGAGGAAACCCACGCAAACACGGGGAGAACATACAAACTCCTTGCAGATGTTGTCCTTGGGGGGGATATGAACCCAGGACCCCAGTGCTGCAGTGCTACCCACTGAGCCACCATGCAGCAATACGGATTGTTGCATCATGTCACCTCTTTTATTCTTTGTTCTTCAGTATATAGAGAATATGCACAGGATCCACCATTAGTGGCTTCTAGTATAGGTTCCCGTTCACACACTAGGGCCGGGGTCAGACATGCGAGAAAGTCGCTCAAGTCTCACATGTCAATACTCGGACAGGAGCGTGCGGCTGGATGTATTTCTATGCAGCCGCGCGCTCTGGTCTGAGTGCCGGGTATTGACATGTGAGTTTTGTGCGAGTTTCTCGCATGTCTGACCCCGGCCTAGAGCTTTGACCATCTCCATTTCTATAGGACAGAGCTACACATGACATCCGTCACCGAACAGCACCAACCTGTGACCTATTTGTCTTTGCGGAAAAGTTCAGTGATGATTCCCTGTTAATCCCCCCCCAAAAAAAAAACAAAAAACATTTTTCTCTAATTCAGGACTTTGGCTGAGAAAAGAACAGTGTTTGTGAAACCATTGCTGCTTTCTTATGTCCGTAGCACAGCTCCATGCAGTAACCATATATCAGCCCCTGTAAGGAAAGGTCTCCGTGCTTTGTAATGGAGGTGTGTGATCCTGTTCCCTCACATTATATACGGCCCATTCATATAGATAGATGCCCTGTATATGTTAGTCAGGCTGTTGCTTAGTAGCAGACATTGCATGGCGCTGGTGATTTATCCCTTTTCTCGGCTTTGTAAGGAGATCTGGCGTGTCACGTATTATACTATGAAGGTATAGGGGCGCGAAAAAATGTACAGAAAAAAAATCCGATCTGGATTTGGTCCGGAAACTGGGGCAGAGATGAGAGACCATTGTTTCTTCTCGTGGAACTGCCACAGATCTGCTCAGACATCGGCTCCATTTAGTGGCGCGGATACCACATCCTTAAGGGACAAGTGGAGGAGTAAATTGTATCAGGAAAAAAATGCAGCCATAGGAAATAGTATTTTATTGTAGGTATTTTTCACATGGTGAAACCTGCAGACTCCACACACAATCTGAGTGAAAAAAATGGTGACGTACCCTGAGGCTATGCCACAAATACTTTCATTCCAGCCACAAGTGTGTAGATGTATTCTCTTTAGTACAGGCACAGCATTGCACCACATCTGCTCCTTTCACAACTACATGGCGGCTTTATAACAGAGGCGACTGGATCTGTCACAGTGATTGTCACTTGGGTGCAGCAATTGTGATAAGATCACACTTTTCTCCCCCACAGAGGAGCTCAGTTGTTTATCTGGGTATAACCCACCCACATCACAGCTTTCTGTGTACACCGTATAATGACATAGAGCTTCTAATCAGTGATTGCGGAGCAGTTGGTATAGAATGCATGTGCCAAGTAGTCCTGTAATGATAATCTCCTGTTGATAAAAAAGTGACATATCACTGTAATCAGGGTCTCTGCTTCTATATTATGGTGCTCTCAGATTACATATCTAGACGCTGAACATTTTACAAACTTAAAGTCCTGTAACTCTTGTTATACAAGTAGATTTTCTCCTTTTTTTTTACTGTGATATGATTTCATCTGGCCAAAATAAGGGAGCGTTTATTAGGTGATAGGAGCCGAAACCTCTGTATTCCAATCTGACTATGTGGGTGGCCATGTTCTTGGTAACACAGGCTACAGGTTAAGAGTAGGCAAGATACTGTACAAATGCCTTTATGGATGACAGTTTATGTCTCGGTGACATTTGGGAGATATCGCAGTTTCACAATTTCTTTTAGGATTCGGTGCAAAATCTTTATCTGAAATGTTTTGGTGCCTATGTCAGAGTTCTTCAGCTGTTTATTCGCATATTGCTGGAAAATTGTGGTTTATTGTAGTCATTATCAGAGAACAAAAAAAGATTGTGATAATAGCTGCAAATTATTGTGATTTTCCCACGCAGTCTGACTGTACCTCTCTATGGTCTCTGGTGGCTCAATGGTTAGCACTGAAGCTTTACATCGCTGGGATCCTGCGTTCTAAACCCACCAAAGAACAACATTTGTAAGGACTTTATATGTTCTCCCCGTGTTTGTATGAGTTTCCTCCCAAGCTCCAGAGAGATGGCAATTTGCATTGTGCGACCCAATGAAATGAATGGTGTTATGTAAGTAAATAAAAGTGGTCTTTTCTGCCCCAGAGAAACCTGCTGATGTAATGTGTGCCAAATCCATGAACAGCTGCGTACCCCGCAAGACACCAGTCAGAAATCTACTCTAGTTGTGGCTTTTTGAAAAAGTGCCGGAGATGATGAATGAGTTAAAAAAAAAAAAAAAAAAGTCACAAAACATTTGCAAACCTGAGAAACTTTTGATCTATTGAAGCCATATTTTTTTACATACCTGCAGGTGCAGTGGATTGCCGACTTTTTTATAGGACATATTGGGCAATTTTTAGAGACAGAATTTGGTTTGACAAATCCTGTTAATCTACAAGGCCCCCGTGCGTCTAACATTCATCTCCAGACGATGACACTTGGGTCTCCATGTCTTTTTCTCTTGCAGTTAATGTTGGTGACTACATACAAGCTGTTTTGGATAGAAATTTGGCTGAAAATATCTCCCGAGTTTTATACCCCAACGACAATGTAAGTTAAATGTTTCTTTCAATGAAATGTCAGTCGTCTTTATTAGCCTCATACACGTGACCATATTACCTACTTGTGGTGTTCGGATCCACAATATGATGCCTGAAGCCTGCGATGTACCATATACTGTTCCCCTACACGTTTGTACACTCTATGGGCACACTCACATGCTATATTAAAATTATCTCTCCCCCAAGACAGCATCTTGCTCCCTAGAGCCAGCTGTTAGGGTTAGTTATCCCAGAAGTCAATATCCAAACCTTCAGAAATGAGTACGGTTTGGATAATTTCCCATCTGTAAACAGCTGTTTCAGGGCTCCTTGCCTCTCATCAGTGCAGAGCAGGGTCAACTGGTGGAGAAGCGTTTGATGGTGGTCTAAGGTTTACTGTTCTCTCTGTGGAGACCACCAGGTTGCAAAAGGAGTATTATGGGCTATGTAGTGATCCGTGAGAACATGGTATGCAAAATAGCTCTGCCCCCGATGGAAACATGCGGTCGCCCTGCTGCTGACCTTTGAAGAAGCTGTGACTGGACTCCTTTATTCTGAGGCAGAATGTGGTGTCTCACAGAGGAACTATACAGCGCCCCCTGGAGGGTCTACAGTACCATTACATAGACCTTCAGTACGACTTTACAGTGGTTTGCGTATTTTGTAACATCTTGGACCTTTTTGTGAGTTTCATGCATGTAACTCGGATACTAACATAAGAGGCTAACCTGTGCCACCTCTGCAGTTCTTTGAAGGCAAGGAGCTGCGTCTGAAGCAGGAGTACTTTGTGGTCGCTGCCACCCTGCAGGATATTATCAGGCGGTTCAAGTCTTCCAAGTTTGGATGTCGGGACCCAGTGAGAACCTGCTTTGATACCTTCCCTGATAAGGTAAAAACTACTACTACTACTATAAACCACTGTCACTTTGGACATTTAGTGGCACAAGCTAGGGGTATGTGCACACGTTCAGTATTTGCGGCAGAAAAATACTGAGGTTTTGGCAGGAAAAACACCGCATAAAATACACATGCGTTTGTGATGCATTTTTTTCCCCATTCATGTGAATGTATGAAAAATGCTGACCGGTGCAAACGTATTTTTGATCCAAGTGTGATCTGACAAAACATTGCACCCGCACTACTAATGTTAGCCTATTGGGTCATGCACATTTTCAGTTTTTTTTCCATAGATAGGAGAGAAATGGCTGCAGGCCCGAATTTGATACAATATCGCACTCGGCCATGCAGGTCAATGAGTACTTGAGGAACAACAGACTGCACTCAGATGACATCTGATTACAGTCCAATTTCCGCAGCCAGAAAAAATGGAGAAGAGATTTTTTTTTCTCTATTTTCTCCTCATCCTAGAGTATCTGATCCCACTATGATCACTGATCAGATTTTGAGCCGAATGTCTTTTGCATAATCGCCCCGGTTCTCTCGGATGAGAGAGTCTACGTCCTTTGGACCCTGCCCTAATGGTCCGTTAAGTATTGTACCTATGATATTCTAACTGATGACTATCTGAACGTGTACATAAAATGGATTGCTAGGTTTCAGAGCTTCACCTGTCTTGACTTTATTTTTATGCCATAGGTTGCTATACAATTGAATGACACCCACCCTGCACTTGCTATTCCTGAGCTCATGAGGATCCTAGTAGACATGGAGGGCATGGAGTGGGATAAGGTGAGGCCACACACCACATTGCTGCAGAATCCTTTCATAAATATGACTTATATAAAGACTGTGTAGTAAATGATTGCATGTAGTTTTAAATGCTTGGATTATTTTTACTAAAATCATTTATGTACCGTATATACTCGTGTATAAGCCGGGATTTTCAGCACCTTTTTTCGTGCTGAAAATGCCCCCTCGGCTTATACACGAGTCATAGGGCAGAAACCAGCGGGGTAGGGGATGCCGCGGCAGGAGCCGGTGGCTGGGATCATACTCGCCCCTCCCCGTGCCATCGCTGAACGTCCCTGCAATCCTGCGTTCTCCCGGCTTCCTTCAGCTCTCCAGCGCTGAGCGGTGATGTAATACCGCTCATTAAGGTCATGTAATATGGACGCGACGCCACTCCCATGGGCGTCGCCTCCATATTCATGGCCTTAATGAGCGGTATTACATCACCGCTCAGCGCTGGAGAGCTGAAGGAAGCCGGGGAGAGCTGCAGGATTGCAGGCAAGTTCAGCGATGGCACGGGGAGGGGTGAGTATGATGGAGGAGAGGACGGGGAGGAGAACGGTGGACGGGGGAAGCATGGAGGAGGACGGGGAGGCATGGAGCAGGACAGGGGGGGAGAACGGTGGATGGGGGAAGCATGGAGCAGGACAGGGGGGGCACAGGAGGACGGAGAAGGAATGGGGGAGCACAGCGGAGGACGGAGCAGGAGGGGGGGAGTACAGAGGAGAATAGGGGAGCACAGAGCTGGATGGGGGAGCAAGGAGCAGGACGGGGGCAGCACAGAGCAGGAGGGCAGTTTATACACCCGGCTTATACACGAGTCAATAAGTTTTCCCAGTTTTTTGTGGCAAAATTAGGGGGGTCGGCTTATACACGGGTCGGCTTATACACGAGTATATACGGTAATTGGGTTTCATTAAAAATGTTGCACTATTTGCTTTCTATATGACCATGTGTTGCACTGGATATTGCTGGCTGCAGAATGAGTTAACCGAGAATCCATCAGTGAGCTCATTCTTATGGTCTAATGGGGACTTGTAACTGTGTTATCTGTCTTTTTTTTTGCAGTGGGTACAGAAAGTATTCAGACCCGTTAACATTTTTCACTGTTTCATTGCAGCCATTTGGTAAATTCAGAAAAGTTCATTTTTTTCTCATTAATGTACACTCTGCACCCCATCTTTACTGAAAAAAACAGAAATGCAAAAATTTTTGCAAATTTATTAAAGAAAAACTGAAATATCACATGGTCATAAGTATTCAGACTCTCATATTGCGTCACATGCTGTCCATTTCCTTGTGATCCTCCTTGAGATGGTTCTACTCCTTCATTAGAGTCCAGCTGTGTTTAATTAAACTGATAGGACTTGATTTGTAAAGGCACACACCTGTCTATATAAGACCTCACAGCTCACAGTGCATGTCAGACCAAATGAGAATCATGAGGTCAAAGGGACTGGCCAAGGAGCTCAGACAGTTGTGGCAAGGCACAGATCTGGCCAAGGTTACAAAAGAATTTCTGCAGTACTGAAGGTTCCTAAGAGCACAGTAGCCTCCATAATCCCTAAATGGAATGGTCGTCCAGCTAAAGTGAGCAATCATTAATGAGAAAAAAATGAACATTTTTCAACTTACCAAATGGCTGCAATGAAACAGAGTGAAAAATGTAAAGGGGTCTGAATACTTTCCGTACCCACTGTAGATCTTCTCAGCTGATTTATGATTATAGACCACATCAAAGTTAAATATGCAGAATAACAAAGAGCTTGTAAAAGTCAAATGATGCAACATTTTTAATGCACCAAATGTGCAAAGTATTATTTTTTCACAGAAAAGTCCCCAGAGATGGACAATTTTTGCATTAGGCTTCAGTTCATCTAGCACTCAATAGTTATATTAATTGGTGTAGTCACATTTATTATCATCGTGGTATTCTGCAGTATTGATCCCATCCACTTAACACCTGGAAAAATGAGAAATGGAGAAATAGAATCACAAAAATTAAAAGATAAAATGCAAGCATAGCTTAGGGTTACAGGAAAAATATATATCTTAGTACCGTGTTAGTCAGTAGATAGAAAAATATAAAGATTTCAGAGTCCTCAGTGGTTGATACCTTTTAATGGTTCACTGAAAAGATGGTAACAAATTGCAAGCTTTCCAGACTACGCCGGTCTCTTCATCACTTCATCAGGCAAAGACTAAAGCTCCCGTCACACACAGCGATCTCCCCAGAATATCGCTGTGTGTGACATTCAGCGCTGATCAGCCCCCCTGCTGGGTATCGCTGATCGTCACTGAATGTCCTGGACTTTTTTTTGATCGTTGGTCTCCTGCTGGCCAGCACGCATCGCTGCGTGTGGCAGGCAGGAGACCAGCAATCAGCTGATAACCAAGGTACACATCGGGTTTCCAGGCACCTGGCGGCGCCTGGAAACCCGATGTGTACATTGGATACCAGCGCGCTGCTGCAGGGGAGCTGGTAACTAAGGTACACATCGGGTTTCCAGGTGCCGCACAGCGCCTGTTTGGCAGCTCAGCAGCGATCATGTAGCGACACACCAGCGATCCTGACAAGTGCATATTGTTGTCAGGATCGCTGGTGTGTCGCTATGTGTGACGGGGCCCTAATACAACATCTGAAGAGTCACATATTTATGCACAAAGCAGCACAGAAATAACGCAATAGACAAGTGACGTGAAGCAGAGCTATCAGTGTGGGAGAGGGATAAACAGTTGTGGTGGTAAATATTGGAACAGTTCATAGATAAGGCGTGTGGAAATTTTATTGTCCTGTGATTGAGGTCTGGTCCGGGTTGTGATGCCCCCACAAGGTCTGAGGCGCAATGCAGAAAGACATAATCCTACATCACTCCTTATCTATGAACTGTTCCAATATTTATGTTCATCCCTCTGCCATAATGACAGTTCTGCTTCACGTCACTTGTCTTATCTATTGCATTGTTTCTGTGCTGTGTATAAATATGTGATTCTTCAGATGTTGTATTAGTCTTTGCCTGATGAAGAGACCTGAGTAGTCTCGAAAGCTTGCAATTTGTTACCATCTTTTCAGTTAGCCATTAAAAGGTATCAACCACTGAGGACTCTCAACTCTAAATATTTTTCTAGCTTAGCATTAGGGGGTTAGGCTTTTTGTCCAAATTAAAGGGATATATCCATCTTGGACATTTATGTTGTATTTACGAATGTGCCATAAATGTCTGATAGATTGAGAACAGATATAAATATTTCATTCCCGTTTCTTGCTGTCAGGCATGAAGCGGAGGCTCAACCTCTCCATTCACTTCTATGTTCAGTTCCAAATATGGCAGAGCATTTCATAGAAAACAACCCCTATTTACATTGTAGTCATCCTGGCAATAGGATAAAGGCGTATTCCCGTCTCCAAGACCCTATTCCAATATGTAGTAGGTGTAGTAATAATAATATTAGCAAATACCTCCAATTAGAAATGTTGTATAGTTCTTCTGATAAGTTATCCGATGTGCAGGGCATCGCAGAAGTGTTGGTAACCATGGTTATGACCACTCGTATAGTAACCGTTAGATGTTAGTGGTTGTAACCATGGATCTCTAAGCTACTGCAGTGCCTGCACATTGGGTAAGAGACATACCTCATCAGAAGAACTATACTACATTTCTAATTGGAGGTATTTGTTAATATTAGTATTACACCTAATACATACTGAGATAAGATTTTAGAGATAGGAATACCCCTTCAAATATTACAAGTGCAGTTTCTGAAATCCTGGCAACCAAATTCATCATCGAGGGAAGATGTTGCCCTACTGTAGCCAGGTCGTGATACAAATCCTTTGGATTTTTACGGCAGTTACCACTAGAGGGAGCATTGAGGGCTGCTGCATACATGCCGTAAAAATGCAGAAAATTTAACAAGTGCCCCCTAGTGGCAATTACAGGGAGCACACATTAACAATTTACCTTTGTGCTTGTGCAGAGGATTTTCTGCTCTTTTATAGTCATGGAAGTTCTGACTACCTTTCAAAGTAATATTGGACCTTATAATCTATATGTTTAACAAAAAGCCTAAAAAGTTACTGTTGTCCCTTTTATTTATTTTTATTATTTCTTTTGTGTTTCTTAAAGGGACCTGTCATCTTTTAGGTTTTTACACCCTGGATGGTCATACAGTTGGCGGTATAAATCCAAAAGCGAAAAAGAGCTGTACCTATGGTTGATTTATTATAAATAGAATAGCGCATGCTAAAAATGCTTTAATATTTTAAGCAATTAAAAAAAAAATAGGAATCCATGATTTAATGTTGCCTGTCGCTTACACTGTGTGCATGGTGATAATAATCTGCTCCTTCCCCCAGGCCTGGGACATAACAAAGAGGACCTGCGCGTATACCAACCACACCGTGCTGCCGAGGCTCTGGAGCGGTGGCCGGTTCACCTGTTTGAGAAGCTGCTGCCCCGCCACCTGGAGATCATCTATGCAATCAATCAGAAGCACCTCGATGTAAGGCTCCTGTGTGCTGCGGGGTCACAAATGGCTTCATTCACTTTTAGAATAATGTCTAAGCAATAATGCTTCTGCCTATACATTTGTAGGAAGTGTTAGCCGTGTATCCTGGCGATATGGAGCGTCTGCGTAGGATGTCCGTCATCGAAGAAGGCGACTGTAAGAGGATAAACATGGCTCACTTGTGTGTGATTGGATCTCACGCTGTCAATGGTGTGGCCAGGATCCACTCTGAGATAGTAAAGAACTCGGTGTAAGTACTTGGCGCGGTCACTTCATTATTTACAGGCTCCGGGTACATGGAACCATCTTCTGTTGTGTAACTGAGACATGGCAGGAAAGGTCAGTAGGGCCCTCAGTCCTAGTTACATATTGATGGTCTCGCTTTATGGGTATTTATTGATAACATTTCTTACATGTCATATCAAGAGCGCGCCTGTGTCCTATATAATATCTCACAGAGAACCAAAAAATTGTCAGTTATCAGATAAAACATGCCTGGTCCTTATCTCCCCATAGACAACTTTGGGTGGGGGTCTTAGAGATGCCCCTATACCTTAGATAGCTATTAGCTGAATGCCCGGTTCCACTCTACACTGAACTCATATGTTTTCAATGGGGGAGAGAGAAGCCGCAGACGTGTATCTGCAGGGAGTAAAAGATCTGGTGTGTGAACGCAAACTGCCCTAATTTTCTCTACATCATCTGTTTGTGAAGACTCGGAGGTTCCAAAAACATTAAAGGATCGTCTGCTCCTGCCAAAATCCACAGGCTTTAAAAGAGAACTGTACTTTCAACAAACTTTACTTACATAAACCGTACTTGTGATCATGAGAAACTTTGTAATACATCTCATCAGAGAAGCTTACATCTTTCTCCACTTATCAGCCACTTCTTCCCCTCCTGAGGTGCAGAGTGAGAAAGCTGGCAAAGGGAGACACTGTGCACAAGTCTTTTACCTCACTCCAGAGCTGGACTCACATCTACATTGCTCAGTACTGCTATATAATTTCCTCCATGCTGCTGCTGTTTCTTGCTTTGTGCTAAGTAAAGAATGAGCAGCAGGAATCCATCCCTGTGCTGTGCTTTATATGGGAGACATCACACCAGCTAGTCTTGTCTCTCCAGCTCCGAGTGGATTACAAATTGAGATAGCGGTTGCAGAGAGGAAAACTAGTGAAAATGAAGGCTACTAGTCATGTAATGGCCAGATGTAGTGATAACTTATTCTGAAAAGTGCCCTGTACCGTTACCCTTTAAGGTTCATTTTCCGATATACACTTCCGATGTATTAAACTGTGAGGCATTAGAAGGACATTGATATATTGGTATATGGTATATACAATTTATCATAAAGGTTCTCTGCTTGTTGTTCTCCATCTGTTTTACATCTCTCCTTAAACCTACATGAATTTGGTAGAGCATGTCATTCTGACAACAGCAGCTAATACATCCTGATCTGTTTTTTATGTTATAGCTTCAAGGATTTCTATGACATTGAACCACATAAATTTCAGAACAAGACAAACGGCATCACTCCAAGGAGATGGCTGATGCTGTGCAACCCCGGCCTAGCAGACATCATTGCGGAGGTAAAGTGCCCCTAGTAGTGGCCGTATGAGGGCAACCTAAAGAACCCACCTACCTAAAAACCCATATGTATGTACATGCACGTATGTACCTTTAGTCTATTTTTTTAATTTTGTGACACGTTTATTTCACATGTTGAATTTGTCACTTGTTGTATTGACTAATGGCATGGGGTCTTCTGGTTCAGTTTTGTGAAGCCGCACTGCTAGTGTTGGACAGATGCAGATTTTTGGGGACCTTTGAAAAAAGTTGCACTTAGAGTATGACTACATAGTGACTCCCTTCATTTACAGTGGCATGTAAAAGTTTGGGCACCCCGGTCAAAATTACTGTTATAGTGAACGGTTAAGCAAGTTGCAAGATGAACTGATCTCTAAAAGGGTTAAAGTTAAAGATGACGCATTTCCTTTGTATTTTAGGCAAAAACAAAGATATATCTTTTCACGTTTTACATTTTAAAAATTACAAAAAGGGAAATGGGTCAATGCAAAAGTTTGGGCACCCTTGAATATTTGTGTGCTCAGATAACTTTAACCGAGGTTTCAGACCTTCATTAGCCTATTAGGTTCATGGCTTGTTCACTATCATTGTTAGGAAAGGCCAGGTGATGCACATTTCCCAGCTTTATAAAAACCCAACCTCCTCTAACCTTGTGCCAAAAAACTGCAGCCATGGGTTCTCCTAAGTAGCTACTTAGCATTTTGAAAATGGTGGAGGCCCACAAAGCAGGAGAAGGCTGTAAGAATAGAGCAAAGCGTTTTCAAGTTGCCTTTTCCTCAGTTCAAAATGTAATTGAGAAATGGCAGTTACCAGGAAGACTGGCGGACAAGATAAGGTCTTGAAGACCAAGCAAAATTTCAGTGAGAGCTGCTTATAAGATTGCAAAAGAGGCAAATCAGAACCTCTGCTTGACTGCACAAGACCTAAAGATTTAGCAGATTGTAGAGTTGTGGTACATCTCTGGCGTGCTCACTATAAAACTCAGTGTCAGAAGTATGCAAAAGAACATCTAAGCAAACTGATGCATTTTGGAAACAGAACTGTTTGGCCACAATTGTCAAAGGTATGTGTGGAGGAAAAAAAGCACAGAATTTCAGGAAAAGAACATCTTGTCAACCATTAAGCATGGATCAATCATGCTTTGAGGTTGTGTTACAGCCAATGGCACGGGGAACATTTCATGAGTAGAGGGAAAAATGGATTCAATGACATTTTGACAAATTCTTGATGCAAACATAACACCATCTGTAAAAAAGCTGAACTTGAAAAGAGGATAGCTCCTACAAATGGATAATGACCCTAAACACTAGTCAAAATCAACAATAGGCGACCTCAGAGGGCAAAAGCTGAACGTTTTACAATGGCCCTCACAGTCCCCTGATCTGAATCTGAACATCATTGAAAATCACTCAAAATAGCAGTCGACCCAGGAATCTAACAGAACTGGAAGAATTTTCCTATGAAGAATGGATAAAAATCCCTCAAAGAATTGTAAGACTCCAAAAAGGTTACATAAAAGAGTTTACAAGCTGTGACTTTGAAAAGGGGGTGCTACTAGGTACTAACCATGCAGGGTGCCCAAACTTTTGCATCAGCCCATTTTCCTTTTTGTAATTGTTAAAATGTAAAAGATGAAAATATTTATTTTTGCCCTAATTACAAGGGAAATGTGTCATCTTTAACTTTCGTCCTTTTAGAGATCATTTGATCTTCATCTTGCTTAACTGTTAACAATAACAGTAATTTTGACCAGGGGTGCCCAAACTTTTACATGCCGCTGCATGCCTATGGGAATATACAGAACAACCAATTATTGGGGGGATGCCTATACTTGCAACAAGAGAAACCCCCTTTAACTTTGTGTCTTGGTGCTGCCTATCATTAGGATAGTTCATCAATGTGTGATTGATTGGGCTGCGACACCCGGCACCCACACCAATTAATTAGCTTTTCCCGGCGACAGGCACAAGTGCTAAGTTGTAGAGCTGCACAGCACAGCTCCGTCAGTGGGATAGTACTGCACATCAACCCTTTTCAGATCTATAGATGAATGTGCAGTACCCAGCTGTGGCCAGGTACGGTCTATACACCGCTGGGAACAGCTAATTGGCGTCCTGAAAGGTGTCACACTGCCACCGATCACATATTAATGCCCTACTCTAAGGATAACCCATCAATGTAAAAGTCCCAGACAGTCCCTTTCACTAAAGGCTGGATTTGATAATGATATATTGATGCAAAGCTAAAATATTTTTCTCTTCCGCTATAGAAAATTGGTGAAGATTTTGTGACTGACTTGAGCCAGCTAAGAAAATTGTTGGATTTTGTAGATGATGAGAGCTTTGTGCATGACATAGCCAAAGTCAAGCAGGTACGTGTTCCAGGGTTGTGGCTGCTTATTTGCTTATGTGCATCTTCCTAAATCACAACATAAAGGATATATTATCCTATCCCAGGGCCGTACGCTACATTTAGTGTCCGTATCCCCCAGTCTGTAGCAGAGGATGAGCCTCATATATGAAGAAAAGAAGCTAAGTGAGCGCACTCATCTGTTATGTGCATGCCCCACTCACTGTAATAAGGAGCCATTTAAATTGGTCTATATAGTACATGGAAAACTCTGTAAATAAGTCAGGGGCTGCAGTGAGAGTTTGGAGAGTCATATGCGACCACTGTACCCCCAGTTGGCCACGAGTCTTCAGTAGTTCTGAGCAGACGTGCTTGGATAAGGTGTTGTGCTTGAAAAATAAGTCCCCGTGACTGCATGTCTCGCTGCTGCTCGACAGCCACAGCACATGGAGGGATTGTCTGTTTGTTAGGCAGATATTTGCTGCAGTTTACTCCAAATAATTGTTTTTAATTTTTTTTTTGTTTAAGTTGTGATATGAAACGCCAGTCTATTTTCTTCTGCCCTATTATTGATAAAACGCCCTCAAATTAATAGGAATTCAAAATCCAGGCCTGCCGAGCATCGGTGGCATCCATCACATTGCCTACTTCTTTCTGTCACGATTCATTTTTGGAGTCGTGACAGCTGTGGTACTGCTTCAATTTAAACGTTCTTTGCTTTCATGCCAGCAAGGGTTAATGTGTTTCCTTTCTGGAAGCTGCTGTGTTGCTGGTCAGCTGATGCGGGTGGTGACCACTCCCACCATCCTTTAAATCGCCATGACGCATCAGCTGACTGTTGGTAATAGAGTTATTCTATGAAGACCAGCCTAGGAGTTGGGAGCTCTCTGGTGCCAGTGGTTTATCTGCTACTTCTGTGGAGTTCAGTTTCCTGATTCCGTGTCCTCTGCTGTGTGGAGCTTGGCGGCAGTGGCTGGAACTAAGTTTCTTGTTCCCCTTTCCTTGTCTGTCTCTTGTTTGTCACTACCCCGTGTGTTCTTACCATCTGCAGTGGTGAGGCTAGCATCCCTGCCGGCTAGTGAACTAGCCGGGGTGTTGTGAACACTTTTGATCTGGCTTCTGAGTTTGGGCTCCATCTGGTGGTTGCTGCTGGTCTGGCTGACAGAAGTCAACACCTGAAGAGGATGATTGGAGGTCAGGTGTTACAGACTGGAGAGATTTAAGTGAGCAGCCTTCCCTTAGTTGTTGCCGGTGATTTGGTTTTCTTCCTGAGCCTTTTGGAAGTCTGCTTGCTCCCTGCTTTGTCCTGCATCTTTCAGATAAGTTATTGGTCTGTTTTAATCTGTGGCATTTGTTCCCTTTTTGCTTTTCTCTGTTTTCTGCCTTGCTGGTGTGAATTCAGCTGGGTTCCCAGCGGGGACCTGTGCTGGACTCTGCTTTCATTTACCACAGCTTATGTCAGTCTTTTCTGTATTTCTAGTCCCCTGTTAGTTCAGTATCTGTTGTTTTGCGTCCAGTTCACACCAGAGTTCTGATTTAGTGGGGGAGAGGTCATGTGGCCTCAGTATTTTTGCATATCAGACGTGTTGGAATTTTTCTTAGGGTTTTTGCGGGATTGCAGACAGTATTCTTTCCTGTCCTGTTCAATCCAGACAGCTTGGGCCCCAGTATTTGCTTACTCTATTTTCTGCCTGTGTTTTGTGCCTCATCTGTCTCACCGGCAATATATGTTTGGGGGCTATCTATTCCTTTGGGGCTCTACTCCGGGGCAGTTTAGCTTTCCCCTTTCTCTCTTTAGGCTTAGTTAACTCTTTGGCTGTGTCGAGGTGTCTAGGGCATCGTATGTACGTCCCACGGCTAATTCTAATTGTGTTGTCAGTTTAGGGGTCTGCAATCCGCTAAGTTACTAACCTCTCTGGGTATCTAGTTGCCTTGCCTATTTCCCGATTATCCTCCTCGGTTACCGAATCATAACACCGGGGTATAGTGAGGTAACAGCTAGGGACTAGGCACATGACGGCTGGCGGGGGGGTGGTGGAGTTGTTAAGGACCCGCATAGGGCGTTGGGGAAACTTGGGGATAGGCTCAAGCTGTAGATAGGAGTTGCCCCATCCCTCACTCCTTACTGTTATGGCCTTCCTCTCCCTTTTTCCATCCCGTTGTTGGTGTTTGTTGTGTCGTCCGCTGGACCTACCCGTGTGGGTCGTGACACTTTCAATTTATTACGTTTTCACAGTCTAGCCTGAATACAGTGTTCTTTTCAGTATTCCCCTATAGAGTGTTTCTTCCCCACTAATGAACTTGGTGTTTTTCTAATTATTCAGGAGAATAAGCTGAAGTTTGCCGCCTACCTGGAAAATGAATACAAAGTGAAAATTAACCCTTCTTCCTTGTTTGATGTACAAGTCAAGAGAATCCATGAGTACAAAAGGCAGATACTGAATTGTTTACACATTGTTACCCTGTATAACAGTAAGTAACCTAGCTTACTACTGACTAGATGCCCATGAAAGCCCTCAGGAGCGGCCAAATGGCAAATTTACAATTGGAGTAAGAGTATGTCCAAATGCTCGGATGCGACAAAGCATATCATAAAAAACCTCTGTGCATCCATGTGAAATCAGAGGCTTATGGGTACTTTACAGTGGCAAACTTTTTGAAATTAGCTTATAATTTTTTTTTTAATTAGTTAGGTGTCATAAAGCCATATGTTCTGTCTACTATTGCCCGAATAACTCAGTCCATGGTTTTCCAAACAGTGTTTCTAGGAATGCTGGTTATTCCTTAGGGATGCGTCTTGCTGTAGATTGTTCAGGCAGCCAATCACCCGACGAACAAGGAAAATGTGGCTATGGTGGCACAATATGTAAAATAAATAAAAATAATAAAAGAAAAAGCCGCTGCCAATCCCAATCACTGTTACTGTCCCCGTCACCATAGAAAAAAACTAATCTGGTACATAAAAACAAATTGTTGCAGAAAGAGGAACTCATTTTACAATGTATTTACCGTAAGTTTTGTGTTCCTGAAAAAAAAAAAAGTGAAAGGCAGAGACATTAACTTTATTTTCCCACCAACGTTGCCTATATTGGGAAAAAATATTAAAAGAGAGAGTAGGAAAAGAATATATAGATTATGCCCCTTGTATTGTGGAAAAAGGATGAAAAAAATATTTGATTATCCAAATGAGAAAAATGTTACACTTCTTTTAAACTGAATGTACAGGGAAAATAATGCCGGGTCAGGAACGGGGAAAAATGGCCTGGTCTCGAACTGGTTAAACATGCTCTGTGTAAATCGGCTTTTACTCTATCCTCTATCCACCTTCTTGATATATCCTTTCATATTTTTGGTTAGCAAAAATAAAAACTAGGCAAAAGAAAGGAAGTATTAAAGGGTTCACAGGAACACTAATAATTAGGCAAATAGTAATGTAAAAACCATAATCCTGAGTAAAGTCTGATTAAAATGGAAAATAGTAAAGAAGAAACTCCAGAGGAATGAAAATATTTTTGGAATCATGGAATGCTGACTTCATTAATAGAAAAAAAAATTAACATGAATTTATTAATAAAACATGACACAAATAATACATGTACGAAAAAATGTATAAAAAATGATACAGAGGTAGACAAAGGTAGGAATCACAGTCGACACCCCAGGGATAATAAACTGAGTGGGGGATAGTTCCACAGAAGTGTCAAATGTCAAGGATGAAAAATGCTGTAGATAAGAAATTGTATGCATGTAAAGGGTTATATTCAGCACATTGAGAGCCAGAGATATGCCATGAAATACTAAAGTGCCTGTGCTGAAAATGTGACCAAATCATTGTTTCACTGACTTCTAGTAGTAAGCATGAACATCAGAATATGAGTGAAGGAAACAATTGACGTGCAGCTGCATAGTTAGAGCCTGTTCAATGACACTCACCCTTTGTATATCGTGCCTGTGCACAGACCAGAGATTCCCAGGGGCCGCCCTGACGCGCGTTTCGCTTAAGCTTTCTCAACAAGCGAGTGTCATTGAACAGGATATAACTATGCATATGTACTTCAAAACCGTGGGTCTACCTTGCATTGACACATAAGGAATGTAGCCATAATTCAGTAATATTTTCTCTGATGGCATGGATGTATCTGTCGAGGATGCTTCCCCAGAAAGGATGATACTTACTCCAACTGTAAAAGAGAAAGAAGTAAAAAAAAAAAATAAAAATGAAAAATTCTAAAAAGTTTCAAAAAAAAATTAAAAATCACCCAACAAGGGAATTGTAGACTTTATGTGAGCTTTTCATAACACACTGATCATTTTCCAGGAATCAAAAAAGATCCGTCCAAAACCTTTGTGCCAAGGACAGTTATGATTGGAGGAAAGGTATAGTACCATATATCTCACTTATAAATCTGTTATCTGTGTCATTCCAAGTTTAGTCATTCATAGACTATTTTTCCCATTTGGCTCGCATTCTTTATGGGGGTGAATGAGCACTATGAACCCTTTTTTTCCATAAATGACCATATTGATAATTAGCATTTACGTTCATGATTACATTTGTGTGTTATTATTGATCTTCTCCATGTCTTACAGGCAGCTCCTGGATACCACATGGCAAAAATGATCATTAAATTAATTACATCTGTTGCAAACATTGTGAACAGTGACCCAGTCGTGGGAGACAGACTGAAGGTCATATACTTGGAGAACTACAGAGTGTCTCTGGCAGAGAAGGGTACGTTTTATGGTGACGTTATACATTTTTGAATAGACTTCATTACTTTATTTTGCTTTCTTATCTGACAAACTATGCTGCAGTGTTGTTTCAATGCCCAGTTTTAGCACCTTTAAAAGCTACTTTCAACTGCTGCTCTGCAAAATCCGTACACTATATTCAAGAATAAAAATTCAAGGTACTAAAGTAGATTTTAAGTATTCATAACTTTGCAATGCCAGGAGGATAATTAACTAAGAAGTTTAGTTTCTTTTAACTGCTAATGCAGTGTTGAAGGGTGGTCAACTACATTTTGGCATATAGTTTGGGCTATGTGATGCCATTGTTTCGCAATCAAGCATATCACAAAAGTTCACTCTCCCCTGCATATGTATGAGTATAAAAGTATATGAGAACATTACAATAAAAATACTATCAAAGTGTAGCAGTAAAATACATAGTCCACTATCTTGTGGTGTGAATTAAGCATTGGTCCGCTGAAAAAGAACAAATACCTCTGTTTTGGGAACAGAAGACAATATTAGAGACTTGCTGGATCAGGTGTAATAAAATAACAATAAGTAGCATATCTAGGGAAGCAGAAAATAAAATTGGTACAGGAAAGAGATAAATGAAGACCGGAACAGAGTAGATAAAATAAATAGAGGGTTATTTTAAAACTGCCTTTTGAGTAGCTCAGAGCTATACAGTCTCCTCACTTCCCGGTTTCTGGCAGGGCGGGCTTTACTTTTAGTGATAGTTCTATTGAGCAGAACTGTTGTGTTGGTAGAACTTTAAAGCGAAGCACAAGTTCTGCTGTAACACAATTAGATAACAGTATAAACCACCAACAAACCACTGATATCACTATATGTATATTTGAACAAGCACACAGCTGAGGTGAATAAGAGCCTGGTGGTGTGTGACGAGATTGTGATTCCACAGGACTGATAAGAGCAGTGGCAGAAGCTTAAAGTGAGGGGAGCAGCTAACTTCTGTATAGAAATCAATGTGTTAGTGAAAGCTGACTGGTATGTTAGGGGTTAACTCCTCTCCTAGAATGTAACTACTGTGCACACTCCCAGGGTCTGTGCAAGCACTAATGCTCTAGCTTCCTGGAAACAAGCTATACACGATGTAAGATAAAAGCTCTCATAGCAGGAGAATGACAGCAGATAGAAAAAGCAAGTCAATTGCAAACTTGTTTATTTTCAAGCTGACTAAGTAAAGCAATTGAATAGCTTAAGAATAGCAATTTAAAGAGGGGCTGTTGTCATGTAAAGAGACTTCTGAGTTGTATTGAATGAAAAGGTTAGACAGATTTTCTTTTTAAAATGAAATATTTAGTGGGATAGAGAAGTCTCCCAAAGGGATATCCATTGAGTAATAATAGGATTTGTTTGTTTCCAGTGATTCCCGCCTCTGACCTATCTCAGCAGATCTCCACAGCTGGCACGGAGGCTTCTGGTACCGGGAATATGAAGTTCATGCTAAACGGAGCACTTACCATTGGTACAATGGATGGTGCCAATGTGGAGATGGCAGAGGAGGCAGGAGAAGACAACCTGTTTATCTTTGGCATGAGAGTGGAGGATGTGGACGCTATGGACAAGAAAGGGTTGGTATCCCAGCATGATTACTGTTTCTTGATTGCTTGAGACCCCTTTGAAGCTGCCTTCAGCTTGTTTCTAGCAGTGTAGTCGTCTGTACTTTGCTTGTCATATCCACCCAATCATGTGTGGGCATGTAATACAATGGATGCAGAAGTGACCACCAGTCTAGCCATCAACAGAAACAAGATGGCGCCCTGGACATGCTCTGATCGGTAGGAGAGGCCGACCTGTGCAGAAACGCATTCATGATCCAAGAGAATGGAAAGTGAGGTCATCTGGTATACGGATAATCCACGCAGTGAGGGTCCACAGCTGTGCCCGAGTGTTTCACCAGACAGCACTACACTTTCTACTTACAATTTGTTTCGATGTGTTTTCTGCACAAGGAATGTTGCCAAAACCCACAACTAGTGATAAAGCTAATGTGGATTTTCCTGCATGGCACACAACCTGGCAGTGTGACTATGCCCTTCACTGGATTTATTTTTTGGTCTTAGTCAAATACTGATGAGTGAACGTGCTCAGGTAAGGTATAATGCAGGTGCAGGGACTTGAACGTATTTTTTGAGCACGCCGCCAAAGACACTTGATTGCCAGAGCATGCTCAGATAACACCTTATCCGAGCACGTCGCTCATCACTAGTGCTGACGTTTCTGAGTTTGAGTTATTCCACTAAATACATTTTTTTTTTTTTTTCTTTTTGTGTAGATACAATGCTAAGGAATACTATGACAGAATTCCTGAACTTCGAGAGGTGATCAATCAGATCAGAGATGGACGCTTTTCCCCAGAGAACCAGACTTGTTTAAGGATGTGGTAAACATGCTGATGCACCATGACAGGTAAGTCGGAAAAAGACACGTGAAACCTTGTAGGAAAGGAAATACGGATTTTTGTGTTACTCACCGTAAAATCCTTTTCTCCGAGACGCTCATTGGGGGACACAGGACTGTGGACTGTGGGTGTATGCTACTGCCACTAGGAGGCTGACACTAAGTAAACATAAAAAAGGTTAGCTCCTCCTCCGCCGTATACACCTCAGCACTGGCCGCAGGCAAATCCAGTTTAGTGCAAAAAGCAGTAGGAGGCTAAAATAAATCAGAGTTAACACAGATACAGCATATCCAGAAGAAAAAAACTGCTGATACAGATTAATCAGAGAATATAGTTAACTCAAAACAAAGCCATCCGGCTATTAGGGAGGGTGCTGTGTCCCCCAATGAGCGTCTCGGAGAAAAGGATTTTACGGTGAGTAACACAAAAATCCGTATTTCTCCTTCGTCTCATTGGGGGACACAGGACTGTGGGACGTCCCAAAGCAGTCCCTTGGGTGGGAAACGACTCCACAGTGTAATTTATAATTAAGCATTGCTTATAGGTGCGCAACCGCACCCTGAAGAATCCTTCTACCCAGACTGGCATCCGCAGAAACCTGGGTATGGATATTATAATGCTTAGAAAAGGTATGCAGACTGGACCAGGTTGCTGCCTTACAAACCTGTTCCACCGAAGCCTGATGCCGAAGGGCCCAGGAGGCACCCACCGCTCTGGTGGAGTGAGCCTTGATTCCTGCGGGAACCACCGCGCCTCTGATGCGGTAAGCTTCCTGAATGGCTAACCGAATCCACCTAGCCAAGGTAGATTTAGAGGCAGCGAGTCCCTTCCTGCGACCTTCAGGGAGGACAAACAGCGTGTCCGTCTGTCGAAAAGACGCCGTCCGAGATACATATCTCCTGAGAGCTCTCACCAGATCCAGCGTATGGAGAGCCTTCTCCACTCGGTGCGTCGGAGCTGGGCAAAAAGAGGGCAAGACAATGTCCTCATTAATATGAAAAGAGGACACGACTTTAGGCAAAAAAGGTGGTGTTGGTCTGAGCACCACCTTATCCTGATGGAAAAGCAAGTACGGAGCTCGACAAGACAGTGCGGCCAGCTCCGAAACCCGCCTTATGGAAGTTATGGCTACCAAAAACACCACCTTCCAGGAAAGAAATGACAGAGAAACCTCCTGCAAAGGTTCAAAAGGAGACTCCTGCAGGACTCCCAAGACTAGATTGAGATCCCAAACGTCTAAGGGAGCCTTGTAGGGGGGAACTAAATGTACAACCCCCTGAATAAAGGTCCTAACCTGAAAATTAGACGCAATCCTTCGCTGAAAAAGCACTGATAAGGCTGATATCTGCCGTCTAAGCGTACTTGGCGCTAGACCTGAATCTAGGCCTGCCTGGAGAAATGACAGAATGTTTGGAATTGAAAACCGAAGCGGGGAACAACCATGTTCCCTGCACCAAGCAAAAAAGACCTTCCAAGTCCCATGGTAGATGCGAGCCGAGACAGGCTTTCGGGCGCTAGCCATCGTTGCGGCGACCTTTTTAGAGAATCCAGCCCTGGTCAGGATCCAAGATTCAACGGCCAAGCCGTCAAACACAGGACCGCTGAGTTCTGGTGGTAAACTGGGCCTTGAGAGAGAAGGTCCGCGCGCTCTGGCAGTCGCCAGGGTGCGTCGGCGAGCAATTGTACCAGCTCCGCGTACCATGAGCGACGTGGCCAATCTGGAGCGATTAATATCACTGGGACCCCTTCTAACCTGATCTTCCTGATCACCCTTGGGAGCAGAGCTATTGGTGGAAACAAGTATGGAAGATGAAACTGATTCCATGGTAGAACCAGGGCATCCACTGCTATTGCCTGCGGATCCCGGTACCGGGAAACAAAGTTGGGCACCTTGGCATTTATCCTGGAAGCCATCAGGTCCACATCTGGGGTTCCCCAGCGTCGGCATATCTGCTGAAAAATCTCGGGATGTAGAGACCACTCCCCTGACGCTATGCCGTGACGGCTGAGAAAATCTGCTGCCCAGTTTTCCTCGCCTGGTATGTGGACTGCTGAAATCACAGAGTGATTTACCTCTGCCCAGGTCAGAATCTGTTTTACCTCGTGCATGGCCGCCTTGCTGCGGGTACCTCCCTGATGGTTTATGTATGCCACCGCCGTGGCATTGTCCGATTGTATTCTGACTGGGTGGCCCGCCAGATGCTGGTGAAAATGCCTCAGCCAGCCGAACCGCTCGGATCTCTAAAACATTGATCGGAAGGCTTGATTCTTGCTGAGACCAAATTCCCTGAGCTGTGTGGTGACGAAACACTGCTCCCCATCCGAGCAGGCTGGCGTCCGTTGTGACTACCAACCAAAAATTTGGAGGAAACAAACGACCCTGTCGAAGAGTGGTGTCCCTCGTCCACCACGTAAGAGTCTGTCTGACCTGCAGGGACAGACGACACCGCAGATTGAGGGAGTAAGGGCTCCCGTCCCACACTGCCAAGAGTGCATGCTGAAGGGGGCGAAGATGAAACTGGGCAAACGGAATAGCCTCGATTGCCGCCACCATCCTTCCTAGGACCCTCATGCAAAACCGGATGGTGTGAGGAATTGGTTGGCGAAGGATCCGTACCTCTTGGCGGAGAACTAAGGCCTTGTCCTGAGGAAGAATTATCAACCCCTGAGCGGTGTCGAAATTCATCCCTAAAAAGGTGATCTTCCGAGATGGCACGGGAGATGACTTCTTCATATTTACCAGCCACCCCAAACGAGCAAGGGTGTCTAATGTAATGTTGACACTTTCCTCGCAGGTCTGAAAAGACGGACCCTTGATGAGGAGGTCGTCTAAGTAAGGCAGGATGACTATCCCCCTGGAGTGCAGAATGGACACAACAGTAGCCATGACTTTTGTGAACACCCTGGGGGCTGTGGCTAGGCCGAATGGCAGGGCTGCGAACTGAAGATGAAGTTTGCCGATGGCAAACCGAAGAAACCTTTGATGAGGGCGAAATATGGGGATGTGAAGATAGGCATCCTGGATGTCTATTGATGCTAGAAATTCCCCTTTCAGCTGCAGATGGAAGGAAGAGAGCCACAGTATTCATTACTGATGGGTAGGCGGAGCCCCAGATCAGGATGTTACCTCAGATCAAAAGAGTGCTGACTGGCTGGCCCCTCCAGCTCGGGCTCCTCCTACTCAGCTCCAGTCTAAGATTTGAGGTCCAGAGGATGGTCGCTGCTAATGCAGCTCCTCAGAAGATTTTATTATTTTATATTCGGACAGGAGACTTGGATCACTAGTTGGTCTAGAGGTCTCAGGGGTACCAGCGCTGCTGTACCCCAACCTCTCCCTTGGCGGATCTGTATTTACTCAAAGTCCCTGCAGAATCCTTGCCGGCCCTGGGGGATGAGGGGAGCTTCCCTGGCGGGACGCAAACCACACGTGCGGTCACTGCGTTCTTCGCCCTGGGGGGAAGCATGGGCACAGCGCCAGAAACCCCTGAGGGTCCCTGTGGCGCCTTGGCTGGTGAGTACTCCACACAAATTTTTGATATAATTATGTGTGAGTGCTTTAGCGTCTGATTGAGCAGCGCTATTACATGTATATCAGTATGCTTCAGCGCTGCTGTGACAGCGCTACTACATGTATGTCAGTATGCTTCAGCGCTGCTGTGACAGCGCTGTTACAAGTAGATGTGGTGATTTTTTGTCCGCAGGCAGATACCTGCAGGACAGAGAGGGAGCAGGAGCGGGGGAGTTCGCGCTCAATATTCGAGCTGGCGGGGGGCGTGGCCTAAATATTCCCGGTCTTCTGAGCAGGAAGACGCGCGCTCTGGCGTTTCTCCTGCGACTCCCTCACTGTGGCGGCCATTACACAGGCTCCTGGGCTCCTCAGACCGCTCCTCTCCTCATAAGACACCACGGCCAGCTGGGTGAGTGCTGATTCCTCACCCCGCAGCGCAGCGATCGCTATCCTGCAGCTGCAGTCTCATCAGAGACATAAAAATTGGCTGGGGCTCACAAATATATATATTGTGGTGAGTTTGCAATATTAACCCCTCTGAGGGTTATTTCTACCAGCTAAATTTTTTGACTGAATACCGCTGGGGTAACCCTGCTTGGTGGAGCGTTAACCCTTCAGCGTTTATAAAAAAAAAAAAAAACGCATAGTTTTTGCTGGTATTACCGCTTTGACCTGCTCATACAGGTGAGACATGTCTGAACAGAGTTCAGATGCCGCGGATCACGTCCCAGTGCCATTGCGGCAATCAGATACGCAGGCCTCCACGGCGTCTAGCGCTGCGGTCGACAGCGGTGGAAAATTGGACGATATCGCTCGATCGATCAACAACTTGTCTGACCTTTTAGGTCAATATGTGTCTGCTAATTCCTCTCAGAGGAAGCGACGCAGGCCGTTACCGGCCTCTACACGGAGCGAGTCAGATGTATCTGATATTGGGCAGAGTTCCCCTTTAAATTCGGATGGAGAAATATCCGATTCAGATGCGGACGAGCCGCAGGGGCGTTCCTCTATGGCGAAGCGTACGGAGGCATTGATTGAAGCCATGAGAGATATATTACAGTTACCGGAGGAGGTAACTAGTCGTCCTGGTAAATCAGCACGCATGTTCCAGGAGTCCCGTGCTTCGCGTACAACATTGCCAGCTCTGGATGAGCTTAATGGTGTAATAAAGGAGGAACGTCTATGTCCAGATAAGCGTTTTCATGGAACGCATTTCTTTGATACACTTTATCCTTGCTCTGCGGAGTTAAAGGCTAATTGGACTTCTGCTCCTGAAGTGGATGTGTCTTTATCTCAGCTTAGTAAATCCTCACTACTCCTATTAAGGGAAAAGCGAGCTTACAGGAGCCTTTGGATAGAAAGGCAGAATTGGCGGCAAAAGCAAGCTATGAGGCTGCGGGTCATGGATTTCGAGCAGTGCTAGGATCCATGTGTGCTGCTAGAGCTTCTCTAAGCTGGTTGGCACGTCTGAAGACGGAGTTGCAAAATGAATCTCCGTTATCTGAGATACGGGAAACTTGTGAATGGTTAGAAACGGCAGCCTGTTATATCTTTGATGCCGGTCTGGATACGGCATCTCTGCTGGCCAAAGCGCAAGCTTCAGCGGTCACAGTCAGAAGAGCTTTATGGCTCAGACAGTGGGCCGGGGACGCAGTTTCCAAACAAGGGTTGTTGGCCTTACCTTACAAGGGTGGCCATCTTTTTGGATCCGACCTCACAGAGCTGATTTCCAAGGCTAAGGCGAAGGAATCAGCATTACCACAGCGTAGGGCCATGGCCTCGGTGTCCAGTAAGCCTGGTGTCTATAGTGGTCGGCGGTCCTTTCGGGGCCGAGGACGATCTAGTCACTCCTCGTGGGGATCGGGTCGTCCTTCCTTCTCAGGAAAGAAATCCTCTCAGAAAACTCGTACTCCCTGGAAGCAGAGTTTCCGCCAGGACAAGCGGGAACTTGACAAGAAGCCCGCAAAGTCGGATTGACGCCAGGGGTCCACTCGAGGATTCTCGAGTGGGGGGTCGCCTGCTTCTTTTCAAGGAGACTGGGATGGCTCGCGTTCCAGATTCCTGGGTAACGCGGATAGTGTCGGCAGGCTATTTCATAGAGTTTGCTTCTCGACCCCCAAATGTTTTTTGTCAATCTCACGTTCCGTCGGAACCCGAGCTTGTTGTCGCTCTACAGCAAGAGGTCGAATCTCTGCTACAAAAGGGTGTAGTGATACCGGTTCCGTCAGAGGACCGAGGGAAAGGTTTTTATTCCAACCTTTTTATAGTTCCCAAAAAGGAGAACAAATTTCGCCCGATTCTGGATCTCAAGCGATTAAACCGGCATGTCCATGCCCGGAAATTTCGCATGGAGTCGCTTCGTTCCGTTGTGGCAGCTCTGTCACAGAACGATTTTCTGGTGTCAATCGACATTCGCGAAGCCTATTTGCATATTCCCATCGGAAAGGCTCATCAGCGCTTTCTTCGATTTGCCATAGGTCAGAATCATTACCAGTTCGTGGCTCTGCCGTTCGGCTTAGCCTCAGCGCCAAGGGTCTTTACAAAAATTCTGGCGCCCCTCATGGCAATCCTTCGAAGACAGGGGATTACGATTCTCCCTTATCTGGACGATCTTTTGATCATGGCTTCCTCGGAGGAGGAGGCGTTGACGGCTCGGGATTTGTCTCTTCAGTTTCTGAAGGACTTCGGTTGGCTGGTCAATTGGGAGAAGTCGTCCCTGGAACCATCGAGGACAATCCTCTTTTTGGGAATGCATCTCGACACGTTTCGGTCGGTAGTTTCCCTACCACCAGACAAACAGTCATGTCTTCTTCGACATGTACAGATTATGAAATCCTCAACGGCAATGTCCCTACGGAAGTGTATGCGTCTTCTGGGACTGATGGTGGCGTCCATGGAGGCAATTCCTTTTGCCCAGTTCCATTCCAGGACTCTCCAAAGGTTCATCTTGAGTCGATGGAACCAGTCGCAATCGCTGGATTGCAGTGTCACCATTTCTCGCGCGGTGCGGGATTCTCTAGAATGGTGGTTACGTCCAGGGGCATTCTCCCTGGGGAAGTCTTTCCTCCCTCCGAAGTGGTCAGTCATAACCACCGATGCCAGCCTGACGGGCTGGGGGGGTGTTTGGAACAATCTCTGGAATTGAGGGCGATTTTCCTTTGCCTCCAACATTGGACGGTCCCTTTGAGCGGTCTGCCAGTCCGAGTGCAGACAGACAATGCGACGGCTGTCGCGTATATCAATCACCAAGGTGGGACAAGGAGTTCCAGACTCATGGTAGAGGTGTCCCGAATTCTGATTTGGGCAGAGGCCAGTGTACCAGCCATTTCGGCGATTCACATTCCAGGGGTTCAGAATATTACAGCGGACTTTCTCAGTCGCAGAAGGATGGATCCCGGGGAATGGAGCCTTCACCCGGAAGTTTTTGCACTACTGTGCTCTCGCTGGGGAACCCCCCAAGTGGATTTGATGGCATCCAGGTCCAATGCCAAGTTACCGACATTCATGTCCAGGTACAAGGACCCGAAGGCGGTGGCGGTGGATGCTCTAGTGGCTCAGTGGGATCAGTTCGAGCTGATCTATGTATTCCCGCCGATATCCTTACTTCCTCTAGTACTGCGTCGGATCAGACTAGAGAGAATTCCAGCTATTTTGATAGCTCCAGACTGGCCAAGAAGGGTGTGGTTCTTGACAATAATGTCGCTGTTGGCGGCACCTCCTTTTCCACTCCCTCTTCAACCGGACTTGTTGACTCAGGGGCCCGTTTGTCATCCGGACTTGATGTCCCTGCGTTTGACGGCGTGGCTCTTGACCCGTAGAGGTTTCTCAGCCGAGGTCATTGCTACCCTTCGTGCTGCAAGATGTCCGGCTACTACTAGGATTTACCACAAAATTTGGGAAACCTTCTTTTCGTGGTGTTTGGGGTCCTCTCGGAACCCGAGAAAATTTTCCATTCCCAACCTGTTGGCTTTTCTGCAGCATGGGCTAGACAAGGGTTTGGCAGTCAGCACTCTGAAAGGTCAGATTTCTGCTCTGTCTTTATTGTTCCGGAGAACCATTGCTTCAAATAGAGACGTGCTCTCCTTTTTCCGAGGTATATCTCGTAAGTTTCCGCCGCGGAAGGCACCCGTGTCTCCTTGGCGGCTCAACCTTGTTTTGGAGGCTCTTCAGCATAAACCTTTTGAGCCTATGGTTTCTGCTAGCCTTTCTTTACTTTCTTGGAAGGTGGCTTTCCTTGTTGCAGTCACTTCCTTGAGGAGAGTTTCTGAGTTGGCAGCTCTTTCTTGTTCGCCTCCTTTTCTGGAGTTTTTTCCGGATCGTGTAGTGCTTCTCACTCGGGGTGATTTTTTGCCTAAAGTGGTGTCACAATTTCATGTTAACCAGGATATTGTGTTGCCTTCACTCTGTCCGGATCCGAAGAATGCGAAAGAGCGAGATTTACACACATTGGATTTAGTGCGGGCCTTGAAGTTTTATCTATCTATTACTCAAGGTTTTCGTAAGACGGACTCCCTGTTTGTGGTTCCAGCAGGTCGTCGGCGTGGTCAACGAGCTTCCAAGGATTCTATAGCTCGTTGGATCCGGTCAGCTATTTTGGAGGCTTACCGCCTTCGGGGTGAATCTTGCCCGATTAAGATTCGAGCCCATTCCACGAGAGCTGTGGCCTCATCGTGGGCTTTTCATCAAGGTGCCTCGGCAGTGCAGCTCTGCCGAGCGGCAACTTGGCGCTCTGTCCACACGTTTACAAGGTTTTTATAAAGTGGACGTCAGTGCTTCCGCTGATGCAGCCCTCGGACGTAGGGTCCTGCAGGCAGCTGTAGTTTAAAGTTCTGGATGAACTTGTGTTTAGCGCTGGTTGCGCTTTGTTGTTAAGGTTGTTGGGTTTCTGCCTTTTGTTGGTTTTTCCCACCCTTATTTTTGAACTGCTTTGGGACGTCCCATCAGTAATGAATACTGTGGCTCTCTTCCTTCCATCTGCAGCTGAAACACGGATTTTGGTAAAAACTTACCTGTAAAATCCTTTTCAGCGAAGGAAGGAAGAGAGACACAGCACCCTCCCAAGGCAGAAGTGTGTTGATGTTTTCAGATGCAGCGCGACCCTTATCTGATAGCGATTATCTGGGCTGAGGTCAGCGCGCTAAGGCTCTGTTCCAGCATCGCCAGCTCATCGCAGTAGTCAGGTTCCGTGAGTAGTACCTGGAACTCTGTGGTTTTTGGCTTTCTTTGCATGCATAACCTGTATCCTTGTGTTTTTTCTCTGAAGTTCCTTCAGAAGGGGTTATGTTGCTCCGCTGGTGATCTTGGCTCTTTTCCTAAAAGCTTTGGTACGACTGGAGCTGAGTAGGAGGAGCCCGAGCTGGAGGGGCACTCTTTTGATCTGAGGTAACATCCTGATCTGGGGCTCCGCCTACCCATCAGTAATGAATACTGTGTCTCTCTTCCTTCCTTCGCTGAAAAGGATTTTACAGGTAAGTTTTTACCAAAATCCGTGTTTTTCCATGCTTGCAATGACCGAACGGAGAGATTCCATTCGGAAATGCCGAATTTTGACAAACCGGTTCAATCGCTTTAGATCTAGAATGGGCCTTACGGTACCATCCTTCTTGGGTACAATGAACAGGTTGGAATAAAATCCCTGACCTCTTTCGACCTCCGGTACAGGTACGACAACCCCGCTGTGCCGAAGAGACTCGACTGCCCTGAATAAGGCACGAATCCGAGACTCCTCCTTGGGAAGGCGCGAGGGAAAAAAGCGATTTGGGGGAAGGCTGGTAAATTCTATTTTGTACCCGTGGAGACTAACTCCCTGACCCACTCGTCGTGAGTCACTGATAGCCAAGTGGGACAAAACCAGAGTAAGCGGCCGCCTACCCTGGAAAAATTGACCGGATTCTGCCTCCAGTCATTTGTCCGAATATCTTTGGGGTTTGGACCCTCTGGATCTTGGCTGATAAGATCTCCCTCTTCCCAGAGGATTGGTCCTGTAGGTGACCTGGCGATCTCTGGCCTGATTAGGCCGACCTGAGCCGCTGGAGGTGGCTGGCATGGCCCAGCCTGGGTTACGAAAGGCCCTAAAACGAGGCTGAGGTTGTCGACGAAAAGGTTGTCTAATCCTTTGCTGAGGAAGGAAATTGCTCTTCCCTCCCGTTGCATCAGATATGAGCTGATCCAGTCTCTCGCCAAATAACCGACCACTCTGGTATGGTAAAGATGTAAGCGACTTTTTTGAGGTTGAATCTGCTCGCCAGGTTCTTAGCCACAAGGATCTTCTAATGGCAATTGCATTAGCAGCGGCTAATGCTGCGCAATTTGCCGCATCCATGGATGCATTAATTAAGAAGTCTCCAGCAAGAGCTATTTGATTAGAAATTTGGGATACCTCAGACGGCACCTCTATGCCGTGAAGAGCTTTATTTAAAGACTCCGACCAGGATATTATGGCCTTGGCAACCCAAGTCGCTGCAAAAGAAGGAGAAAGAGCAGAACCTGATGCCTCAAATACCGAACGGGCCAAACTCTCAATTAGACGATCCGTTGGCTCCTTAATAGAGGAACCGCTGGGAATGGAGAGGAGCGTTTTAGATGCCAAACGCGAAACAGGAGGATCAACCGAAGGAGATTCTGTCCACTTCTTAAGGAGCTCAGGAGCAAAAGGATATCTAGTATTGAGAGCCTTTTGTCCAGCAAAGCGCTTGTCCGGTTTCTCCCGGTGGCGCTGCACTAATTCCTCAAACTCAGGATGAGCACCAAAAACCTTATGGGCTTGCCTGGCTCGTTTAAAGGACACCTTGTGACCAGAGGTCAAGGTGGACTCATCGTCTATCCCCAGAGTTTGATTGATAGCTTCGATCAAACTGTCAATTGTTTCTTGACTAAACTGTGCCTCTAGATTAAGTGATTCTTCCAAATCGGAATCCGAATATTGATCACTTGCCAAGGGAGAGGGAGAGCGGGAGACGGAACTAACGGATGCCGAGGCTCCAGACGGCATGGGCGACACAGTGTGGGTTCGTTTCCCCTGTGTCTGCCTGGTGAGAGCGCGGCCCTGCAGGCCTGAGGTTCCTGATATGTAGCCAAGACAGGTGAACCACTGTCCCTGCTCCTATCGGGAGCTTGAAGGGACTCGACCGCTCTGGTCAATGACGCCACAGATTGAGCCAGGGAAAGGGCCCACTCAGGGGGGCTTGACGCACTAGGCTCGGCTATAGGAGCGGGTTCCTGAGCCCGTTCAGAGTCACAGGCTTCGCAGACCCGAGAAGTCTGGGCGTGCGGAAAAGGAGACCTACAAGCAATGCATGCGGTATAAAGTATCGTATGAGTCTTGGTTCTTTTGGACATTCTGAATCCGTCACAGTACACAATAAACTGTATGTGTCAGTCAGCGGAAGGGGCGCAAAAGTGCGCAATAATTAGGCTGGAGGTAGTAACACTTACCCCAGTCCTGTATCCCCTTTCGTGTATAACGAGCAGAAAAAAAAAAACAGGAAATCCGAGCTCCAATCTTTCAAAAAAAAGAGCGCTTCTCTGTCAGAGAGGAAGTGCTCATGTAGCCGAGCCTCAGGTCAAGAGGCGCGGCCTAGACGTCAGGGCTTCCGTCCCACCAACTTCCGGCCGCGGCCTATCTCCGGCAAAAGCCGGGGACTAAATTTGAAGCCGCGGCCTAGCGGCCACAGAAGCCGCGGTCTAAATTTCCAGCGGAGGCGGCCCCAAAGTCGGAGGGCGGGTCCGCCGGAAGAAGACGCCGCCGGGGGCGGAGCCCACCCCCGCGACCGCGACCCCTCTAGCTGACGCCGGCGTTGCATACCTCCGACCGCGGCCTATCCCCGGCAAAAGCCGGGGACTAGATTTGAAGCCGCGGCCTAGCGCCATCTGAAGCCGCGGCCTAAATTTTCCGGCGGCGGCCACCCCAAATCCTGATCTTGAAGGTGAGATTCTTCTTGCAGCGCATTAAAGGGGGACTCTTCGTGAAAAAGGAAAAAAGGACGGTGCAGGAACCCTAACTCCTTCACCCCTTCAGGGGATGAGGAGAGGGACCGTCCGCCTCCTTGCAGCACCGCAGTCTGGCATTGGTGGTGCAGTGGGGGCCGCACGGACTAACTCCTGCCTCTGTACAGCCTAGGGTTTCAATACCTTAGGGTGGTCAGGGCTGAGTTCGGCATTCATGTCCCACGTTGCGGGAGAGGATACGTTGGAGGCTTTACTCCACGTGCTCGCCGTTGATGGTTTGGGGAGATCGGACCCTTTCAATAGGATCCGTCGCCCCTATCACATCTTCGTGGGGAAAAAAAAAAAAAAAAAAAAATGGTCTGGAAAAAGAACCAGACGTGTGCCTCCATCAGACACTAAGCAATAACTGGATTTGCCTGCGGCCAGTGCTGAGGTGTATACGGCGGAGGAGGAGCTAACCTTTTTTATGTTTACTTAGTGTCAGCCTCCTAGTGGCAGTAGCATACACCCACAGTCCACAGTCCTGTGTCCCCCAATGAGACGAAGGAGAAAGAGAATAAGCAGCTCCAGCAAAGTGGATGGGATTTGTAGAACTCTCCTGCCCATTGTTCTTTTTTTACTCCGAGTAAACTGTGCGTTTGCATACCCGCATGAGAAACTGACATGTTGTGGATTTCAGAGTTTTATGTGCAGATTTCCACCATAGACTTTCATTAGATGCAGAAAAAAAGGTAAAAAGCTCATATGGGTTTTTGATGTGTTTGTGCTGCAGAAAAATCCATGTACTCTGCACATGACTAAATCAATAAAGTTTTATGAAAACCAAATAGTAGTAAGTTACAAAATAAGGCTAGGTTCACATTAGCGTTTGTGTGCGCAGCGTATCATCTGCATGTGCAAGCTCAGCTTACACATGATGCCAAAAAAAACCCCGCTGCGTGTGCATGTGTTTTGGCATGCGATTGCGTTATTTATGCGCATGTGTTCGATATTTCCAGGTGCTGTAATCAGTTCCTGGACATGCGCAGTCTGAAGTCCGCATGTGCATCGAACGCATCCATGTGCATGTCCTTGTGTACCAATGCGTTCCCATAGACAGTAATGCGTTGTTTTTTGACGCACGCATGCGCATATTTGATGGATATTTGACACTTCAAAACATGCAACATGTTGTGTTCGCTGGACACCACGAAACGACGCATGTCCCTGTCTACACCATGTTAAAGATATGTACGCATGACGCATGCGGATCTATGCGGAACAAACGCTGCGCAGATACGCAAATGTGAAACCAGCCTAATATAAAACATGACATGCCAAGAAGAGACAAAAATCGCAGCATCAAAAATGTGATAAATAAGCATGTAAAACCACTCTCAAAAACGCAGTGGGAAAAATCAAGTAACGTAACTGACTTACTAGGCCTAAAAATGCTGGAACATCAAAAACTCGCCAAATAAACAGCGTGGGAATGTTTTCAGCAAGTTTGTGATGCTGTGTTTTTCGTCTTTTTGGTATATTTTACGTAAAGCCGCTTTGTTTTTTATACTTCCTGGTATTTGGCTTTGACAAAACGTAATTAATACCGTCATGTGCGGATTACATGCGTTTTTAGTGCATTTCTGCGGAGTTAAAAAAGCAAGTGCATTTTATTAGAAAGATTTTCTGTATCTCGTACAAGTCTATGGGGAATATCACATAAAACTCAGTGTACAGTCATGGCCAAAAGTTTTGAGAATGACACAAATATTAATTTTTACAAAGTCTACTGCTTCACTTTTTCTAATGGCAATTTGCATATACTCCAGAATGTTATAAAGAGTGATCAGCTTAACAGCAATTACTTGCAAAGTCAATATTTGGCTAGAAAATGAACTTTATCCTCCAAAACACATTTCAACATCATTGCAGCCCTGCCTTAAAAGGACCAGCTAACCTCTTTTCAGTGATTGCTCCATTAACACAGGTGTGGGTGTTGATGAGGACATGGCTGGAGATCAATCTGTCATGATTAAGTACGAATGACACCACTGGACACTTTAAAAGGAGGCTGGTGCTTGGCATCATTGTTTCTCTTCTGTTAACCATGGTTATCTCTAAAGAAACATGTGCAGTCATCATTGCAATGCACAAAAATGGCCTAACAGGGAAGAGTATCGCAGCTAGAAAGATTGCACCTCAGTCAACAATCTATCGCATCATCAAGAACTTCAAGGAGAGAGGTTCCATTGTTGCCAAAAAGGCTTCAGGGCGCCCAAGAAAGACCAGCAAGCGCCAGGACCGTCTCTAAGGCTGTGGTTCCACGGTCCGGAACCACAGCGCTTTGGACGGAGCGGAAATTCCGCACCGCCCAAAGACCCGCCCCCTTTTTGACGCGCGCTCTTTCCGGAAGTGTTCCGGACACCTCCGGAACACATCCGGAAAGAACGCAGGGCTGCATAGCCCTGTGTTATTTCCGTTGCGGCGACGCAGCATCGCCGCAATACGCTAGGACATGCTGCGGTCTGAAAAGACGCGCCGCATGTCCGGATACGCAGGTCTTCCGCCTGCGTGTTTTACAGCATAGTGGAGACGGGATTTCTTGAAATCCCCTCCACTATGCTGTAACATCTGGACGCTGCGTGTTTGACGCTGCGCCAACGCACAGCGTCAAACACGCAGCATTTCCTGAAGCAATCCGGATCGTGGAAACTCACCCTTAAAAGTGTTTCAGCTGCGGGATCGGGCTACCCGCAGTGCAGAGCTTGCTCAGGAATGGCAGCAGGCAGGTGTGAGTGCATCTGCACGCACTGTGAGGCGGAGACTCTTGGAGCAAGGCCTGGTCTCAAGGAGGGCAGCAAAGAATCCACTTCTCTCCAGAAAAAACATCATGGACAGACTGATATTCTGCAAAAGGTACAGGCAGTGGACTGCTGAGGACTGGGGTAAAGTTATTTTCTCTGATGAATCCCCTTTTCGATTGTTTGGGACATCAGGAAAACGCCTCATTCGGAGAAGACATGGTGAGCGCTACCACCAGTCTTGTCTCATGCCAACTGTTAAGCATCCTGAAACCATTCATGTGTGGGGTTGCTTCTCAGCCAAGGGAATCGGCTCTCACAGTTTTGCCTAAAAACACAGCCATGAATAAAGAATGGTACCAGAATGTCCTCCAAGAGCAACTTCTCCCAACCCTCCAAGAGCAGTTTGGCTATCAACAATGCCTTTTCCAGCATGATGGAGCACCTTGCCATAAAGCAAAGGTGATCACTAAATGGCTCAGGGAACAAAACATAGAGATTTTGGGTCCATGGCCTGGAAACTCCCCAGATCTTAATCCCATTGAGAACTTGTGGTCAATCATCAAGAGACGGGTGGACAAACAAAAACCTAAAAATTCTGACAAAATGAAAGAATGGTTGTGCAAGAATGGACTGCTATCAGTCAGGATTTGGTCCAGAAGTTGATTGAGAGCATGCCAGGGAGAATTGCAGAGGTCCTGAAGAAGAAGGGTCAACACTGCAAATATTGACTTGCTGCATTAACTTATTCTGTCAATATAAGCTTTTGTTACTCATATGTTTGCAATTATTATATTTCTGTCTGTGATAAAAACATCTGTCAAACACACATAAAAACCAGAGGGCAGCAGATCATGTGAAAATATAATATTTGTGTCATTCTCAAAACTTTTGGCCATGACTGTATCTGCAAGAGTAATTGACATGCTAGGATTTCGAATCCGCACCGCAGGACAATTTACGCAGTATAAAATATAAAGCACAGCGGGCAGGGGATGTCTAATCCCATCCACGTTGCTGAACCTGGTGTGATGAGAGCTAACGGTGGGATAAGTAATGGTCATTATCGCAGTATGGGGGACGGTGACATATATAATGGTCAGCCAGCGCCTGTTTACGGTCCTTATACAACAACCAATGGGAACGAGAGGTTGGTGATATGATCACTTGGTCGGCGCACAGTTTGCACATAGCGCTAGCCTCATCCCCAGCTTAGATCGCAGCAGAGATTTATATGCTCCAATAAACCATTTGCATTGCTGGGTTATCCGCTAACGACTGCCACATTTACACCGATCAATGATCGGAAATGAGCAGTAATACAAACGCTCGTTCAGACGATTACTGACCCTGTAATGGGGCCGTCTACATCTTGTCATATGAAGTGCATACGCCAGCTGACAGGCACCAGAAGTTGTGTAGTGAATAGTGACTGCGTCTATGTGCATCATCATTACATAGTTATATCGCTTGAAATAAAGACCTAGGTCCATCAAGTTCAGCCATTCCCAGCCACTTATACATTATCTATAACCCACAATATTATTTGTACTGCGGAAATCGTCCAGCCCATTTTTGAAAGCTGTTATGGTGTCGGCCATTACTACCTCTTGTGGTCGGGCATTCCACAATCTGACTGCTCTAACAGTAAAGAACCCTTTCCTATTTTGTTGCCAGAATCGCTTTTCCTTTGTTAGGTCCTTCATCCGTTTAAAACCAGTATCCTGTGTCTAAGTATATATTTCTTGTCATAGGTTCAAGGTATTTGCAGACTATGAGGCCTATATTAAATGCCAGGAGAAAGTGGACCAATTATACATGGTAAGTCACAGGAGCTGGCTGTAGCCACCTGCCGTATTCTGCTCATTAATTCGCCATGTATTGACTTTATTGTTTTTTTTTGCAGAACCTCAGGGAATGGACCAAAAAAGTAATAAAGAACATCGCTTGCTCTGGCAAGTTCTCTAGCGACAGGACAATTAGTGAATACGCCACTGAAATCTGGGGGTGGAACCCTCCGCCGTGAAGATTCCTCCACCCAACATACCCAGGGAGTAGCTCCTCGGAGATGCATGTGCCCACCATTTCTGCTGGTAGTTTGGTTGGCTCAGGATTAGTGTTTGTTCACCAGTTGTGATCGCTTTCCCATCAGAGCTTGGTCTTGTCTTTGGGGGAAACCAAACTGATTGTGTCGTCCTATTCCAACTCTCAATATTATAACCTGGTGTTTATTCACTGGCATTGCCTTCATATAACCGGATATTGTAGAGCAGGAGCCGACCCCAACGTGCGCAGGTGACAGTCACTGCTCAACATGGAGCACGGCAGCAAATCCATCTATGAACAAATATGAATGCAATGTCTCGGTAGCCATTCACACAGGATTATTTTACGTAGTTTGTTTACCCTTTATGATCAAATTGGAAGCACAGACATAACCTGCATTTCACCTTTACAAGTTTCTCATTGTTTTATCATTTTTATCACAACTGCTATTTTTTTTTCTAATATTTTAGTGTCTAAACACCTTGTGGATTGCAGATGGAGGCTTAGATTTTAGAATTAGGACTTTTAGAAAACAGAATATTTTAGGAGATAAAAGCAGAGAAGAGGCCACGTGTTATGGGGTGAGGCATCCTCAGCGGTAGAGGGTCCATAGACTACTGTTGTTGTGAGATATACGCCACTGGGAGAAGCCCTGGCAACATTCTTAAGTACTGTAATAGAAAGGACGCCCCCACCCTAGCGTACGTCTAGGCGTCAGACCACCCAGAGTAAACACGTCCCAATGCCACAATGCATCAGTACGTGGAAGTCGTATCCACGCTCTCCACAACCCCACAGAACGTGGGGAGGACGAGCAAGCTTTGTGTGAAGCATTATATTCCATGTGTTTGTCTTTGTAAAGACGCCGTTGTAGCATTTTGTGTGTGATTTCAAAGTACTGTATTTCTAACTAAAGATTTGCACGTTAACTCCACCGTCATGCTTGTGGGACTCGTCCTTCAATAAACCTAGTACCGAATTTCAGCTTCTGGAATGTCCTTTATTCTAGTCTGTGGTTATTACACGGGTTATTCGACAACACTTTGAAGGGAACCTGTCACCAGAAATAATGTTGTTATTAACCCCATATCTGCAGGTTAACAGTGTTATTTCTGGTGACAGGTTCCCTTTAAGGCCGGGACTTCACGGCAACTTTGTCCTCGACATCTGTCACGTGGCCAAAGTTAGCTACATCGCAGTGCAATTAAAGTGAATGGGGTCGCAATACGACCGCGACGAGCAAGTCACAAGAATTCCAACTGCGTCAGATATTTTGGGACTTGCTTTCAATGCGACTCCATTTACTTGTGTTGTGCTGCGATGTAGGAGCGACGCCTGGTTCAGTCACTGTGTATCCTCAGCCCAAATGTCACTGGTGAAGCTCAATTGGTTCAGGAAGAAGCAAAAAAACAAAACTCAGGTAAAGTAAAAATAAAAACACCATCCATCATCTTTCCAAACGATACATGCTAGGTGTGTCAAATTCCAGTTGCTGTACAAGTCCCTCTGGAAACTTTGTGATGCCAGCAAGGTCACTTACAGCTTAATCCTCCAGCTACATACCCCAATTATTCGTCATGAAGGTTCACATCAAATCTTTGTCAGTGACACAAGAAAACAGGTTTATGTAGCTCCCTTTGATTTATTGTGGAAAGCTTTTCATGTTGGTGGCTGAAGGCAGCCAGGATTTTTTTTTATATTTTGTTCTGGACAACACATTTTTATGCTTAAGGTACTGCCACACTAAACAATCCCGCTAGCGATCACAATAACGACGCATACTAATGCGATCGCTAGCGGGATTGTTTCTATATCGCTAAATGCGGCCACATTTAGCGATATAGTTAACGACGCTATCGCCGTTAGCGATCTTCTTAACGACTTTAGCGGTACAAAAGTACCGCTAAATCGCTAAGAAAAGGTGCCACACAGCGATAAGATACTTACCCAGCGGGAGCGCCAGCGATGAAATAGGGTCCGGAGCGATTCCAGCGACGAGCGAGATCACAGCAGGAAGCTCGTCGCTGGAAGCTGCCGCACTGAACAATATCGCTAACGGGATCGCTAAATAGTGACGTTTTTTAGCGATCCCGTTAGCGATATTGTTTAGTGTGGCATACCCTTTAGAGTCCCTCAACAAAGGAGAACTTCTGATGAGCTATCATTGGGAATGACTGATAAGGCCCCAGGTTAATGGGAGTCTCTCAGTAGGATCAAAATGGACATGCTGGTCATAGAAAGCTGAATAAAGTAATAGGCTGGGGTCACACTTGCGAGAAACTTGCTCGAGTCTCGCATCAACACCCGGCACTCGGACCGGAGCTAGCGGCCACATGTATTTCTATGCAGCCGCATGCTCCGGTCTGAGTGCCGGCGGCAGTGCCGGGTGTTGATGCGAGAAACTCGTGCGAGTTTCTCGCATCACACTCGCAAGTGTGACACCGGCCATACCTTGATATCTGCAATCAGATGTCTTATTCCAGATATATACGTTTTTCTTAATATATAAATGAGCTGTTAAGATCTATAGACCGGACATAGATCTCCCTGAGAATCTGCCTCCAGAGATTATTATAGATGAAAGGGAGTATTACCAGTGTGAGACATGGAATGACTGACAGTCTGCTCTCCTGGTCTACCCCCTTTAATTTAAAGTAAGCTCTGGCAGAATTTGATACGGGAAGCAAGTGCATCCAAAGTGCTGTTAAATTTTCTCACTGGAGTAGCAATTTTGGCGAGGCGCACACCACTGAGAATCGGCCCCAATGCGCTGGTGGATACGAGCGATTTCCCATCGCAGCATGCAACGTTTTGTGTGTTCTGCAGATGATATAGTGTTAGTTTCAATACCCTGAGCTCCTGCACCATCCGTGATGCGGGTGAACACACAAAACTGTACACAGACCCGTCACATCCGTAATTGCAGACACGATATGTCAGAGAATTGCAACATTTATTACTGCCGTATAGGAACATGCGTCTCGGTGTGGGGAGTATGGCTGATACTTGGAATATGATCCCGTGTTGCTCTGGTTTAATGCATGACTGAGGTTATGTAAGGTTTCACTGTATCGTCCCATCTACTACTGTACTATTCAGTAAGGTCAAGTGCGGATAATTAATCTTCAATTATTTTATTGGTAGTTGATAAATAAAATGACCTTTGCTATGTCGTAAATCAGATTAGAGATCCCCACTCCACCATGGATGTTCTACATGCCATAGATAGATATATCTGCCATAGAGACAAGCAGAAGTGTCCTCTGCAGATCCCGCTGTGTCGCAGAGTAGAAGACTTATGTAACATATCCTCGGGAAAGTCATGGATTTTGCTGCTTATAAGGTTACACAAATTCTTATGTTTATTTTATAGTTTTGGAAACGTTAGAAGCTTTCCCTGCGTCGTTACAGAAACCCGCGCCTCTCGCAGCGACTTCCAGTTCTAGGTTTTCTCTCAGAATAGATTCTGAGAACCTAAAGCTTTCCTTCATGCCGCTCTTCTCTGTGGGATCCAGCCATTTCTAAAGTCCGAGAGCTACAAGGGCAAACACAAAGGGGTGGATTCATCATGACATTTATGCCAGATTAAAACTGCTAGAAAAATGGCAATTTTTTTGGCACATCCTGACCAGCCCCAACAACATTTTGCAAAGTGGTCAGACCTTGGCCACGACGAGGGTGCCCCACAAATATGCCACTGTGCGCGCCCCTCACTAGCATACATTTCTTGTGGTGGCGGAAGGCAGACATCAGATGCTTCATATTCATTAAGCAAAATACGCCACCAAATACTGATGTGAAATACTGAACATGTGAACATGGCTTTATGCCATCACACTTGCTGTTTTTGTAGTCTATATCGGGAGTGGTTTGTTTAGGGAAGAGAAGTATGCTGGAATGATTTTTTATTTTTTTTTTAATCCACTCCTTGTTTTGACCTTATAAAGAGGCTTACAATAAAATGTGGTGAAGACCTGAGCGCATTCATGTCAAATGAAGCAAACATCTCAGTTGTACCATTTGGATTTTGACACAGATGACTCTCTGCAATGAAATCTGTGGCAGAATTTTAGTAGCGGTTGCCGGAAAGCAATATTTTGTGCTGTAGTGTACAAACTTGCAGTTTCTTTATGAACTCCATCAAAAATCAACAACATATCCACTGTCTGTAACCCCTTTCAGTTCTTATCAAAGAGCCAAATGGAGCCTTTTTGTAAAATTCTTCCCGAGTAGTTGTGGCACTCCTTTGTACCTTCTGTATGACATCCTTTCTATGAACTGATGCCCAGAACTGAACTGCACAATTCATAAAGCAATAGTATTTGTCCATTTCCCAGGAGTCCAGATCTCTTAATATGCAACATCTTTTTAGAAGCAGCTGATTGACTTTTCATGCAGTTATTCAGTATTCGGTCAAGTACACTCAGGTCGGTCTTTACAAGTGACTGTCACTTCAATAGGAGCCAAGCTGCTGTACCCAGGAATGGCCACTATACCGTGTCCAGAGTTGTGGCTCTGACCGGTGCAGAATCCTTCCTCTGATTTGATATATCTATCCTATGGCCATATGTCATCCATACCATACCACTTTTGGACAATCCATTAATTTACCAGTTAGGGATTTATGGACTGTCAATTGCCAAGTCCAGATGCACCATCCACAGCCCCTCATTGGTCCAGGCTTATAGTCACTTCTTCATCAGGTGGATTTGCCTTCTGTCCTTGGGAAAACTGTTCTGGCTATTACTAATGGCTATTGTCCATTAAATGCTCCTCAGACATTTTCCCCAGAATGGATGTTGGACTTGCTGGTCTAGAATGACCTAACACCCTTTTTTGAACATCGGGCACCACATTTTGCCCTTCTCCATTGTCGATGTACCAGTCAGTAGAGAATATGTTCATTATCATCACCAGGAGCACAGAAATAACAGCCACGTTCTGTGACATCTCTTGAGGGCAATTTATCTGGTCCCGGAGCGTTTCTCACATTGGCTTTATTTAGCTTGGACCATCTGTACATTTAGCCAGAGAAGCATGTACAGTAATTAGTGGATCCCACTGCATCCTCTACACTTTCTTTTTGTCTTCACAGATCGCCAGTTGAACCCTTGTGATCAACTCCCCAATAAATGTTTTGCTTTTTTTTCTATTTGGTATTTTATCTTTTTTTTTTTTACAGTTTTTATAAAGTGCAGTCTCATCAACCTTGCCAGCTAGATTTGGAGGAGACTGTATCCTCCTCTGCAAGCGCTTCAGCAGCAGAACGTTGTCACCTAATCACAGGATGATTTCTCCTGCCGTATTTTATTTCTGAAGGTAGATTTCTGAAAATCTGTAACTGGGCCCTCTACTATCCCGCTGCCATTGCTAATACTTACGGTATGTTTTCCTTTGCAGCAGCAGATGGGGCCCTTGGATTGTCTGTACCACCTCCAGCTTCACCCGATTCTTGCATTAAGCATCCAACACTATTTTACACTGTTGCAGTTATTGTTTTTCTCGGCAGTTGTACAGTTTATGCACAACCGTTTCTGGTGCAATGGCACTAATTGTCAGATTAATATAACCTAAGGGGCACAACAAAAACTGTAAGGGGGATTGCGATTTGAGACATTTATGGAATGACACCGTATAATGTACTGTTTTTTTTTTTTTTTTTATAATGGCTACCACGTATGTGATTAGCAGCCGCTTCTTAGTAGGCAGTATTGATAGTGTAAGACTCACCTGGTGAAATGGATCCGTTAAGCCTCTGGTCTGGGTGGGCACAGAGACCCCGGGTGTTGGTGCAGCTTCCTACAGGACACATGGAGCCATGAGGACTTGGACAGACCCCAATTACAGAGGAAGGAGGATGGATGAAGTAGAATCCAGCAGAGATGAATGAAAGTTAAATATAATTTCCCAGAGGAAAATGTGCATGGCCTATAAGTCTCCTTACATTGGCATATCAGACATGTCCGTCTCAAAAGGAGACGTGTTACACCTTATACCCAAGTCAGAGGCCTCTTATACAGCCAAATCAGATCTTCTGCTTTGCACTGATGAGGGGTAACATCCCGAAACAAATGTCTGCAAATTATATTCTGGTTAAGCTTTTATCCCAAGTCATATGGCAAAGCTCATTAAAGGGCTGATACTGACTTTTAGGATTGGTACTTCCAATATGCGGCACTAGAATTCACGTCCTCTTCCTTTCTGGAGAGGCAATTTGCACAGATTATTTCTGCAGCACAGGCCGATCTCCAACAGCAATCGGAGCAAAAAAATGATGCTTAGGCGCTGCTACACAGTAACGCTGGCCACGTAATGTCTGTCACGGCCTGAGGCTATGTGCCCACGGTCAGGGATAGCAGTTTTGGACGCAGCTTATTTTAAAGCAGGAAAATCTTTGCTGTAGAGAAACTTACAGAATTTGCAGCATTGCTAAAAATCCTTCAAAGCTCAGGCGTTGCCATGTTATATGGTAGTAGAGGTACATAGTTAGTTGTATTGATCTCAGCTTTATCCATTTTTGCCAACAATTGACTATTGCACAAAGTTCAGGGAAGATTTGTGGGGTTTGGACCCTTCCATGATCGTGGCAGGGCCCATGACTGCTAGCAGCGGTCAGCCCCATCTGAAGTTATCGCAGCAGTGAATCTCTTGCAGTTGGAGTTATGTTACAATTTATCTAATGTCGATCTGACATTCAGGTTTAATAATGAAGTTTATAACTGGTTTCTCCGATAGCTCAGGGTAACCTGATCTGACCCTGTTGTCCCTGATTTAACACCCTATTTAAACCTGGCATTGCACTCCCTTCCTTATGAGAGTATTGAGCTCCTTCCACTTGCAACTTCATTCTACAATTATACTGCTGCATCCGTGTACTGACTCCTTGGCTATCCCTGACTACGTTAGCTGCCGGTGCTGCCCCTAGTGGTTGCAGTACCACTACTCCAACCCAGGTCTGTCCATAACAGGAGTGCTTCTCCCAACAGGTGGCATTCTAGTCCTCTTCCTAGATGAAGAAGCGATTTGCATATTTAATTTCCCAGAGGAACATTGCATGAAGAATAAGCCTCCTTAGGTTGGCATGCCAGGGCCGGTATGTCACTCTCCACAAGGAGAAACATTACATCTTAGGCCGGGATCACACATGCGACGAAAACGTCCAACGCTCGCATGTGAAATCCCAGCTCGGGCGCCAACACTCGGGAGTGGAGCGCGCGGCTGCATAGAAATACATGCACCTGTACACTCCACTCCCGAGTGTCGGCGCCAGAGCTGGGATTTCACATGCGAGCGTCGGACGTTTTCGTCGCATGTGTGTTCCCGGCCTTAGACATATAGTTTTATGGAAACATAATCTGTATAACTTGTATTTTATTAATTTAAATTCCTGCTCTTTGCTCACTTACTCCAGTATTCAGTCATTGACAAACCTGCCTTGTGCAAGTGTGCATACAGAATTACAGTGGCTTTCAAAAGTATTCACCTCCTGGGCAATTTTTGTATTTTGCTTCCTCACAACCTGGAATTCCAGTTTTTTTTTTATGGTTTGCATCAGTTCATGTAAAGAACATGCCTACAACTGTGAACACTTGATTTTCTTTTTATGGTGACGCAAACAACTAATAGGACAAAATAAATGTAAATTTCAGTGTGCACAACTATTCAACCCCCTAAAGTGGGTACTTTCTAGAGCCTCCTTTTAGTGCAATTACTGCGGCAAGGCGCTTCACTAATTTTGACCTGTACAGACACACATCTGAGCTTTACACGTCTTGTTACTGGGATTTTTGATCATTCCTCAAGGCAAAACTGCTCCAGCTCCTTTAAGTTAGTGTTATGTGCAATCGCAGAGAGACCCAGCAAGGGATTATTTATATATATATATATATATATATATATATATATAACCCAACCCTGACTTGTTCTTCTCAACACCTTTGTCCCTGACTTGTTTGGAGATCTCCTTGGTCTTCATGGTGTTTGGTTAGTGGAGCCTCTTGCTTAATGGTGTTGCAGCCTCTGTGTCCTTTCAGAAAAGGTAAAGTGTATATACTGACCCACATTTGACACTTAGACTGCTCACAGGGGGACGTCCTGTCATTAAACATGTGACTTATGAAGGTAATTGCTTGCACCAGAAGTTTCATAGCAATAGGGGTGAATACATATGCACATGACAATTTTTAGTTGATCCCATAAATGTAAGCCTATATTTTTCTCACTTCATAGACTTAGACTATTTAGTCCTGACACATCACACACAAAATGGATTACAAAAATATTTAAAATCAGGTTGTAATGTAACAAATAGGTAAAAATCCAAGGGGGTGAATACTTTCACAAGCCACTGTAGCTGTCAATCACTCAGTGGGACCGCCCACTGGACTGTTACAGGTAGAAAGAGCAATGAATAAAATACAAGTTACATTGAATATTTCCCCACAAAACCATGTCGCTATCTGCTCAGCGCTTGCGGTCCTGGAGCAGGGCATTTGGAGCGCTATAGAGAGGCAGGTTATAGCATCTCTTCATTTAACAATTTACCTATTTTATGTAATACATAGAGGCCTAGGGTGGCCGAGATGACACTAAAGAGCCGCAGACCACTCAGTAGCCTCCCTCTCCGGGCCACACCTTTCGGACGTCGCTGGGAGGAACAGACTGGCCATGTAAAGGTATTGCTTCGACTCGCCTTTGAAAGAGCTACATGCAGATAAATAGTTCAGGGGTTGAAATCCTGCTGACTGATCCCCTACAGGCAAAATTTGCTGCAGCATGCAGTGTGCACCGCTATCTTACAAAATATGGGTCAGTGGGATGATATTGTATGGGGTTTGGGGTTTTTTTTTTGGTCCCAGTTCAGCTATATTCAGGATCCAATTCTTCCAAAAGACTAAATATTCTGCAGTTCTATATCCAGGGCAGCGAGCCGAAATTAGAACAGAGAAAGGCTGGGTTGTGCTCGCTGTCCAGGGGCTAATCAAATTCCTACAGTCAAGAAGTCATCCCACCCAATGTGGAACAACAGGGGAAAACACAGAGTTCACTTAAAGCATCTATTCTTTTGTTCTGCACAATCTGGTGCGATGCTCCTGCACACTGCACCCACATCAGAAAAAGGAAAAACATTTTTTTTTTTTTACCAGTAATGATACAACCTGGCCACCTTCACCGAATCTTGCCGCAGGACTTTTGCAGACACGCAAGAATTTTTGACTACTCAGTGTTCCTAAAACTTGGAAGTTGTGATTTTATCAATTGTATCTCTAGGAACATTCAATGTCTTTGTATCTTTCTATATCCTTCTACTGATTTATGAAAGGCAATGATCTTTTTAGACCTGTCTCCAGCCAACCCAAGAATTAGTAATCTGGAGGCCACTCTGAGGACTGGGCCAATGCCACAAGAACACTGCTGATGCTGGGATCTGGCTAAACATCACATTATTAACTGGTCATACCGGCCAAAGAGACTATTACGTATTATTCACTTACCGAAATGGCCAATTTCATTTTTTGCATTTTCTCATTCCCTTGTTCCATATACCCGCTACAGACTTGCACATTACATCTACAGCAGATGTTAGTAAGGGGTTACAGACTATGGTCATGAAGGAAGTGAAGAATTCGGAGACGGCAGTAGTCGGTAAAAGTGACATTTGGTTTCGAATATGGAGGAGCCACTTGCCATACTAGTTGTGTTGAGCTATGTGAAATGGACCCGATATCAGATTCATGTTTCCCGACCCAACGGCAGCAGGGTACCGCTGCGTTAAAGCAGTTATGTATTTTTTACTGCATGGATTTCACAGAAACGTAATCTATAGGTCTTCCGGGAACAATGCAGCTAAAGTGAGGAGTTCAAGAGTCAGGTCACCATCGGCTTCTCCCAGCCCTGCTCCCATAAACTGACCGTGACCGCTTTCTCCTTGTACACACACACAATTTGCAATGAGAGTTTAAAAATTTTGATTGGAAAAGTGGCAAACAGTTGCAAAATAACGCGATATACACAAGTCAATGCACATATTAAAGGGGTTTTCCAATCTAAGAAGAAAAGTCTACTGTCACTCTGCTGTTATTGCGCACACTGTTACCATTCCTATGTATTCTCTGTGCGAAACGGCGGTCCCATGACTGCATGTATGAGATCTGCATATTTGCGGTCACGTGTACAGTCATGGCCAAAAGTTTTGAGAATGACACAAATATTATATTTTCACATGATCTGCTGCCCTCTGGTTTTTATGTGTGTTTTGACAGATGTTTTTATCACAGACAGAAATATAATAATTGCAAACATATGAGTAACAAAAGCTTATATTGACAGTTAGAATGAGTTAATGCAGCAAGTCAATATTTGCAGTGTTGACCCTTCTTCTTCAGGACCTCTGCAATTCTCCCTGGCATGCTCTCAATCAACTTCTGGACCAAATCCTGACTGATAGCAGTCCATTCTTGCACAATAGTTACATAGTAACATAGTTATTAAGGTTGAAGGAAGACTTTAAGTCCATCTAGTTCAACCCATATCCTATCCTAACCTGCCCTAACATGTTGATCCAGAGGAAGGCAAAAAAAAACCCAAGTGGCAAACAGTAAGCTTCACATTGGGGAAAAAAATTCCTTCCCGACTCCACATACGGCAATCAGACTAGCTCCCTGGATCAACGCTGTATCTAGGAAACTAGTGAATATAGCCTGTAATATTATACTTTTCAAGAAAGGCATCCAGTCCCCTCTTAAATTTTAGTAAGGAATCACTCATTACAACATTAGACGGCAGAGAGTTCCATAGTCTCACTGCTCTTACAGTAAAGAATCTGCATCTGTGATTATGGCTAAACCTTCTTTCCTCCAGACGTAGAGGATGCCCCCTCGTCCCCGTCACAGGTCTAAGAGTAAAAAGATCATTAGAAAGGTCTTTGTAATGTCCCCTCATATATTTATACATTGTAATAAGATCACCCCTAAGCCTTCGTTTTTCCAAACTAAATAACCCCAAGTGTAATAACCTGTCTTGGTATTGCAGACCCCCCAGTTCTCTAATAACCTTGGTCGCTCTTCTCTGCACCCGCTCCAGTTCAGCTATGTCTTTCTTATACACCGGAGACCAGAACTGCACACAGTATTCTAAGTGTGGTCGCACTAGTGACTTGTATAGAGGTAAAATTATGTTCTCCTCATGAGCATCTATGCCTCGTCTAATGCATCCCATTATTTTATTTGCCTTGGCAGCAGCTGCCTGACATTGGCCACTAAATGTGAGTTTGTCGTCCACCCATACACCCAAGTCTTTTTCAGTGACAGTTTTGCCCAGTGTTTTACAATTAAGCACATAATTATACATCTTATTTGTTCTACCCAAGTGCATGACCTTACATTTATCCCCATTAAAGCTCATTTGCCATTTATCAGCCCAAGCTTCTAGTTTACATAAATCCTCCTGTAATATAAAATTATCCTCCTCTGTATTTATTACCCTGCAGAGTTTAGAGTCATCTGCAAATATTGAAATCAATGCTTTCATTTTGTCAGAATTTTTAGGTTTTTGTTTGTCCACCAGTCTCTTGATGATTGACCACAAGTTCTCAATGGGATTAAGATCTGGGGAGTTTCCAGGCCATGGACCCAAAATCTCTATGTTTTGTTCCCTGAGCCATTTAGTTATCACCTTTGCTTTATGGCAAGGTGCTCCATCATGCTGGAAAAGGCATTGTTGATCGCCAAACTGCTCTTGGAGGGTTGGGAGAAGTTGCTCTTGGAGGACATTCTGGTACCATTCTTTATTCATGGCTGTGTTTTTAGGCAAGACTGTGAGAGAGCCGATTCCCTTGGCTGAGAAGCAACCCCACACATGAATGGTTTCAGGATGCTTAACAGTTGGCATGAGACAAGACTGGTGGTAGCGCTCACCTTGTCTTCTCCGAATGAGGCGTTTTCCTGATGTCCCAAACAATCGAAAAGGGGATTCATCAGAGAAAATAACTTTACCCCAGTCCTCAGCAGTCCACTGCCTGTACCTTTTGCAGAATATCAGTCTGTCCATGATGTTTTTTCTGGAGAGAAGTGGCTTCTTTGCTGCCCTCCTTGAGACCAGGCCTTGCTCCAAGAGTCTCCGCCTCACAGTGCGTGCAGATGCACTCACACCTGCCTGCTGCCATTCCTGAGCAAGCTCTGCACTGCTGGTAGCCCGATCCCGCAGCTGAAACACTTTTAAGAGACAGTCCTGGCGCTTGCTGGTCTTTCTTGGGCGCCCTGGAGCCTTTTTGGCAACAATGGAACCTCTCTCCTTGAAGTTCTTGATGATGCGATAGATTGTTGACTGAGGTGCAATCTTTCTAGCTGCGATACTCTTCCCTGTTAGGCCATTTTTGTGCATTGCAATGATGACTGCACGTGTTTCTTTAGAGATAACCATGGTTAACAGAAGAGAAACAATGATGCCAAGCACCAGCCTCCTTTTAAAGTGTCCAGTGGTGTCATTCTTACTTAATCATGACAGATTGATCTCCAGCCATGTCCTCATCAACACCCACACCTGTGTTAATGGAGCAATCACTGAAAAGAGGTTAGCTGGTCATTTTAAGGCAGAGCTGCAATGATGTTGAAATGTGTTTTGGGGGATAAAGTTCATTTTCTAGCCAAATATTGACTTTGCAAGTAATTGCTGTTAAGCTGATCACTCTTTATAACATTCTGGAGTATATGCAAATTGCCATTAGAAAAAGTGAAGCAGTAGACTTTGTAAAAATTAATATTTGTGTCATTCTCAAAACTTTTGGCCATGACTGTAGACTAGTCTCATGAGGCTTCTGTCAACAGAAGAGCCTTGAGAGAAGCCACATATTAGTCAGCATGTGACTGCAAGTATGAAAATAACATGCATGCAGTCATGCGACCGGTCACATGCAAAGAGGATACAGAGGGATCAGGATGAAAAAAACCCTTTTAATGTATCATATGGACATCTATAGGGCTTTCTGTTTTACCTGTTGTGCATGGGCAAAATACACGTTACACAGTGCAAGACAAGACATAAGAAGCCAAATCCACAAGCAGCAGACATAGGCCAAAAAATAATTTGGCACAATTTTCAAACTGATTGTTAATGGTTACCTACCTTCATAGGTAATTTTACCCCCAAAACTTCATAGCCACTTACAATTAATCTGAAAACAGCACCAATTAAGTGTAAAAACTGCACCTCCGCTACCGTGGCAACTACATGAGAACTCACCCTAGGTGCCACAACATTGTACAAATGAGCAGTTAATCATTTAATCACTCCATGGATGATTCCATGTCTCAGATGATTACTGGCATATTGATCCTCATGTGTTCGGTGACATCAGACTTGATTATGTGAACATAAGTACCATGTATGAACTCTGCACATGTTCAACTAGTTATAAATGTTCGGTGTCTTGGGCTTGGTTTTGAGATATAAGATACCAAAAGCAAATTTTTGGTGAAGAATGAACAAGTGGGACACAATTATGAATTTGAACGAAATTTATTGGTTATTGTAAATTTTTGTGGCAATATTATTCGGCCCCTTTACTTTCAGTGCAGGAAACTCACTCCAGAAGTTCATTGTGGATCTCTGAATGATCCAATGTTGTCCTAAATGACTACTGATGATAAATATAATCCACCTGTGTGAAATCAAGTCTCCGTATAAATGCACCTGCTCTGTGATAGTCTCAGGGTTCTGTTTGAAGCACAGAGAGCATCATGAAGACCAAGGAACACAACAGGCAGGGCCGTGATACTGTTGTGAAGTTTAAAGCTGGATTTGGATACAAAATGATTTCCAAAACTTTAAACATCCCAAAGGGCACTGTGCAAGTGATCATACTGAAATGGAAGGATTATCATACCACTGCAAATCTACCAAGACCCGGCTGTCCCTCTAAACTTTCATCTCAAACAAGGAGAAGACTGATCAGAGATGCAGCCAAGAGGCCCATGATCACTCTGGATGAACTGCAGAGATCTACAGCTGAGGTGGGACAGTCTGTCCATAGCACAACAATCAGTCGTATACTGCACAAATCTGGCCTTTATGGAAGAGTGGCAAGAAGAAAGCCATTTCTCAAAGATATCCATAAAAAATGTAGTTTTAAAGTTTACAACAAGCCACCTGGGAGACACACCAAACATGTGGAAGAAGGTGCTCTGGTCAGATGAAACCAAAATCGAACTTTTTGGCAACAATTCCAAACGACATGTTTGGCGTAAAGGCAACACAGCTCATCACCCTGAACACACCATCCACACTGTCAAACATGGTGGTGGCAGCATCATGGTTTGGACCTGCTTTTCTTCAGCAGGGACAGGGAAGATGGTTAAAATTGATGGGAAGATGGATGGAGCCAAATACAGGACCATTCTTGAAGAAAACCTGTTGGAGTCTGCAAAAGACCTGAGACTGGGACGGAGATTTGTCTCCCAACAAGACAATGATCCCAAACATATAGCAAAATCTACAATGGAATGGTTCACAAAAACATATCCAGGTGTTAGAATGGCCAAGTCAATGTCCAGACCTGAATCCAATCGAGAATCTGTGGAAAGAGCTGAAAACTGCTGTTCACAAATGATCTCCATCCAACCTCACTGAGCTCGAGCTGTTTGCCAAGGAAGAATGGCAAGAATTTCAGTCTCTAGATGTACAAAACTGATAGAGACATGCCCCAAGCGACTTGCAGCTGTAATCGCAGCAAAAGGTGGCGCAACAAAGTATTAAGTTAAAGGGGCCGAATAATGGGGGGCGTGGCCTGAGGGAGATGTGATCAGACGCGTGTAGCAGGAGCTCCCGCTGGATATATGACAGTTTGATAGATTGCAGCCACTATTTAGCTGTTAAATTCACATTCCTTGGAGAGGGTGTTGACCCTGACCACAGGCTCTGTAAATCAGGAGTGCACAAGCAAATGGCTGGGAAGAAAGGAAGCAAAAGGCCAGCAGGCCAGTCGGAGAAGAAGGCACAAGATGGCGCCGGTGGAGAAGATGTATTGATGGCGGGCCCGGAGGAAGATGGGGAATCCCCAGCAGGTCAGATGCAGTGTCTAAACTGCGGAGGTTCGCCAGGCTGGAGGAAGATAAGCTGTGTCCGGCAAGTGCAGGTAGAGGTCAGAGGGGGCTTGCGGGGAGTGCAGAGGAGCCAGAGGAATCTGGTGTGGAGGATGGTGAGGAGAGTGACTGTGAAAGCCGGGAGGAAGACCAAGGAACTATGAAATGGGAGAGAGGTGAGATGGAGGAATGTAAGCGGCAAATGGGGGGGATGGTGATCCCAGAGGAGCCCACATTAAAAGACTTGTTCAAGCTGGCAATGCACTCTCACACTACTATTACTGAGGTGGCAGCACAGCTTGGGGTCCTGCAGGCCAGCATGTCTAAGTTACAGCACTCCATGCATGTCACTAAGGAGAGGATGGGGGAAGCTGAGAAACGTATTAGCACTGTGGAAGATACTATTGCAAAATCTGACAAGCAGCATCAGCGTATGGCCACTGCAATGTCAGCTGTGCAGGCAAAGACTGATGACCTAGAGAATAGGTCAAGACGTAATAATGTGCGGATTATTGGGGTGCCGGAAAAAACGGAAGGCTCTGCACCCACCGAGTTCTCTGAACAGTGGCTGTTGAACACTATTGGCCAGAACAACCTGTCCCGTTTATATGCCGTGGAAAGAGCTCACCGTGTCCCTGCATTCCCCCTCCCCCCTGGCCGTCCTCCAAGACAAGTGCTTGTCAAGGTTCTGCATTATCGGGACAGGGATGCTATTCTTCGCTTTTCCAAGAATCATCCAGACCTGAAAATCAACGGCTCCAGGATTTCCATTTACCCGGACTTCTCTATGGAGGTTCAAAAGCAGAGGGCCAAATTCGTTGACATTAAGAAGAGGTTGAGAGCCCTGGGTGTGCCGTACTCAATGATATATCCGGCTAAACTGAGAGTGGTAGACGGGGACACTGTCCATTTCTTCCCGGATGCAAAGGAGGCCCTTAACTGGATGGACAGCAACGAGACGCGTCTCAGCAAGGCAAATTCTAAGGACTCCGCTGGCTGACTGAGCTGACTTGTCCTTTAATCGGGATGGGTCTTGTCCTTTAATCGGGACCGGATCTTACATATATCCGCTCTTCCCTCCTGAATACCTTTTTCTCAGGAGGAAGACCCTCCCTCTCATTTTGGGAAATAATCTTGCTGTGCATTGGAGGGGGAGGGGGAGAAATTTTCCTACCTTTTTCTAGTTCATGTGTTCTGGACATGTTAAATGTATTTAACAGAAAGCTAAATGTGAATGTTTTATGGTTAACTGTTGAGTATTGTTTGGCTGCAATCACTAGCCATATGCTACTCCCAGAGTTTGGGGAGTAAAGCGGGTTTGCTTCGGTGAAGTGGATACTCTGAATCGGATAAAGTACGCCCTCTCCTCCGTGACACCTGGAGGAGATGGAAAGCTTGAGTTGGGTGAAGTTGGGGTATTGTGTGAGGGGGGGTGGAGGGTGGGGAGGGAGGGGGGAATGTTAAACTATTGTCTAGGTCACACAGGTTCGAGGGGAGACAGCCTTACTAATTTACAAATGAGGAAATGGATGACACGGTATTTGGGGTTGCAGGGTAATGGCGGATAAAATAAAAATAATAAGTTGGAACGTTAGAGGGTTGGCGTCCGGAGTAAAAAGACAGGCAATGTTTACTTTCTTGCTTGATGCCAAACCTGCAGTCATATGCTTGCAAGAAACCCACTTGATAAAGAGTAGAACGCATCTTCTTAAAAAAAGATGGCTGCAGGCGGGGTATCATGCAACATATTCCACATACTCACGGGGGGTCAGTGTTCTTGTTCGCACAGGTATACCTTTTGAACAGTGTAAAGTGATTATAGACCCGCTGGGACGGTTCGTATGCTTGCTATGTAAATTGTCTGGTATACTGATGCTACTGATCTCGATATATATCCCTCCGCCGTATTGTGGGAAAGTGCTGCACAAGGTCATGGAGGTAGTGGGCGATTTCCCGGGGGTTCCCTTTCTGATAATTGGTGACTTCAACAATGTTCCTGATGCCCATTGGGACAGAGGTGGTCGGGAGGCACTGAGACTGGGTGGTAATTGCACCCCCTTTGGGGCGGTTCTGAAGGAGACTGCACTAATAGACATATGGAGAACCCATCACCCCGGAATTTATAAGTACTCCTGCTTCTCTCCCGCCTCTGCCTCGCTGTCCAGGATTGATCTGGCCCTGGGGAATGGTCCGATGCTAAGTCTAGTGGGTGAGGTAACTTATTTGGCTAGAACTCTGTCGGATCACTCGCCTATGTGTGTGGTGCTTCAGGGGCAGGGCTCTGAGTTTTCCAGGAGACCCCTGTGGAGGCTAAATCCGTTCTGGCTCCAGATGATTGATCTGGACGGCCATGTGGGGGATGACCTGACAGAATTCTTTAAAATTAATATGGGCTCGGCTTCGGTATTGATGGTATGGGAAGCCATGAAGGCTTACTTCAGAGGGTTGTGCATTAAAAACATATCGCAAGTTAAAACCGAAACGGGCAGGAGAGACCAGGAGTTGATTAGGTCATTAGAGGGAGCAGAGGCGGCACTAATTGAGGAGCAAACCCCTGAGGCCAGAGAACGTTTGAGATCAGCGCAGAGAGAGGTTTGTAATATGACTATGAAAACTGCGGAGAGGAAAAGGCTGTTCTGCACGATGACGTTTTTCGAGGAGGGAGAGAGAGCGGGTCACCTTCTGTCCAGGGTGGTGGCGGCCCAAAGGGAATCGGCGTATATCACTAAATTAAAGGGGAAAGACGGATGTGAGCATACAGGCAGTAGGGCCATACTGGAGGTAATGATGGGATTTTACTCAAATCTGTACCAGTCACATGTGCAGCCATCGGAGGAGGAAATTGATAACTTTTTAGTGGGGATGCGGCTTCCACGACTCTCACTGGCGGAGCAGAGGCTTCTTGAGGAGCCCTTTGATATGGAGGAACTTGAGGCCGCTCTGGCCTCTGTACCTAGTGACAAGGTCCCAGGGGGGGACGGTATCCCAGGAGAAGTCTACAAAAAATACAAAGAGGTGTTGCTTCCCAAGTTGATGGAGGTTTACACTACGAGTTTGGCGGGGGGAGAGCTGCCCCGGTCCATGCGAGAGGCGATAATTGTTGTCCTACCAAAGCAGGGAAAAGATTTGACGGACCCAGCTTCATATCGTCCGATCTCTTTGTTGACCACTGACATTAAGTTATTGGCCAAAATGCTGGCGAACCGACTTAACAAGGTCATCGAATCCCTAATTCACCAAGACCAGTCAGGGTTTATGCCCAATAAATCCACAGCTATAAATCTCCGGCGATTATACTTAAACATGCAGGCGAGGGCGGATAATGTGGGACAGAGAGTAATAGTTTCCCTGGATGCCGCTAAGGCATTCGACAGTGTGGAGTGGAGGTATTTGTGGGCGGTAATGAAAACCATGGGATTTGGTGATCTGTTTGTGGGTTGGGTACGTTTGCTATATACATCCCCTAGTGCTAAAATACGGGTTAATGGTCTGCTGTCTGAGAGTTTCTCCCTACATAGGGGAACGAGGCAGGGGTGCCCCCTGTCCCCCCTGCTGTTTGCGATCACTGTAGAACCGTTAGCTGCAAAGATACGTGGTACCACAGATATTCGGGGATTCCAATATGGCTCCCACGTAGAGAAAGTGGCCTTATATGCGGATGATGTGCTACTGTTTCTGGCTGACCCGAGCGACTCCCTAAGTTCGGCTATGGCAGTTATTAGTAAATTCGGCTCTATTTCTGGACTGACTATCAACTGGGATAAATCCGTGTTGCTTCCCGTGGACTCTGCTGCTCCCCTAGTGCTAGATCCTGGGACCCCTTTGAGGGTGGTTAGTGAGTTTAAATATTTGGGCATTGTGATCTCTGCTAAATTGGAGGAATATGAACGGCTCAATCTTACCCCCCTTATCAATAAGTTTCAACAAAAAATTGCAGCGTGGAAGAAACTATTCCTGTCTGTGGCGGGTAGAGCAAATTTATTAAAAATGATCCTCATGCCCCAACTCCTATATATACTCCATAATACGCCTGTCTGGTTGGCGCAAAATAAATTCTACCGGATTGATTCTCTTTTCCGAGACTTGATCTGGAAGGGTAGTAGGGCACGCATTAAACTTGAACATCTACAGAGGTCAAAAGAGGAGGGGGGCCTGGCAATCCCGAACCCGTGGGTTTATTATGTGTCATCCCAATGTCAGCATATGGTGGGGTGGGGGGAGCCTACCCAATCTACGTCGGCTGGGAAGCTCATTGAGTTTATAGTGGGCAGAGGTCCGTTGCTTGCTAGTTTAGAGGCTGGTAGGTTCCGGGTGAACCCTAGAAGGCTCCCGACGATCGCTATGGTGGACAAGATTTGGCAAAGAGTTAGACAATGGAGGGGCATTACGGAGCTCACGCGCTTCTCGTCGGTTTGGTTTGACCCGAGGCTGGGGGAGTTAATGCGTCTGAGGGGATTTGCTCAATGGAGAAGGGTCGGGATATGGTTTGTGTCACAGCTGTTGGTTGGCGGCATGCTTAAGACTTTTGAGGAGATCAGGGAGGAGTTCCCTCTGAGTCAATCCCTCTTTTTTCAATATTTGCAGCTGCGGCATGCAATCAATCGACAGCTTAAAACATCAAGAATAGTGGTGCAATCAGATGCGATGGTGAATCTTATAGGGTCACTAAGGGTTTCATCTCCCTCGTATATAGGGGTTTTTTGGATTCATTCCTGGTACGGCACCCGGCTAAGTCCAGAGAAAAATGGGAAGAGGATGTGGGACCAATCTCAGACTCTCAGTGGGAGAGCGTATTACAATTCATCCCCAAGGTCTCTATGAGTGAAGCCAGGAGAGTCTCACAACTCTACCTAACACATAGGGTATACAGGACTCCGGTCTGGATGAAGAGGGCGGGCCTGAGGAGGGATTCCTGCTGTCCGCGCTGCTCTGAGGATGGGGCAGATCTCCTACATATGATGTGGTCCTGCCCTGCCCTACAGAACTTTTGGGTACAAACACTTAATTTGACACAGGAGGTAATGGGAGTGGATCTTATAAGGAACCCGCTGACGTGTGTATTGGGGTGCATGGAGGATATCGCGGTTGATGAGTGGGGAAAGCTGACCATAGCCAGAATCCTATATGCTGCCAGAAAGCTCATTGCGGCCCACTGGTTAGATGACAAAGCGCCAGTTAGACAAGAACTGATTAATAAGGTTAACTTTATTGTTATGATGGAACAGAACATATATGCGAAAAGAGGTCAACACATGCAGTTTGAGAATGTGTGGGGTGGCTGGATGGAGCACCCGGGCCTGGCTTCGGAGGCTCTTATGAGAGAAAGAATGCGTCTGCCTACGCGCCCTTGACCCTCTGAGTTGGTACTTTAAACAGGGATCGTAAGGGGTTGTCTCGAAAAAAAGGATTCAAAATGTGACATGGTGTGTGATATGTGCAATGATTTAAAGGGAAGGGGTTAGGGGGGAGGGGGGAGGGTAGGGGGACTTAGGATGTAAGAATAGTTATATTGCCTGTCAGGTTGAATACGGTTTATATTATATGCTAAAGTTAAATGTACTGTCAAAGTTTCATGCTGACAATTTTTAAATAAAAATCATCTGATTTAAAAAAAAAAGGGGCCGAATAATATTGCACGTCCCACTTTTCAGTTTTTGTACTTCCACAAAAATTTTAAATAACCAATAAATTTTGTTCAACTTCACAATTGTGTCCCACTTGTTGATTCTTCACCAAAACCCCAAATTACTTACCGGTAATCGTGTTTTATAGAGCCATGACAGCACCCACCGAGAGAGGGGATCCGCCCCCAAGGACAGGGAACCTACAGATAAAAAGGGGCGGTCCCCCTCGCCCCGCAGTTGGTTTACAGAGCATTTGAGAGGAACCGCCATGAGGCGATTAGTATATACACGCTAACTATATGAATCCTAAGGTGAGATAACCCTGTGCACGTGAACTAAAGCACACACACGGCTTGTGTGAACAAATGTGAGTCAGGGAGGGATGTGAGTGGGTGCTGTCGTGGCTCTATAAAACACGATTACCGTTAAGTAATCTGGGGTTTTCCCCCACGCCGCGACAGCACCCACCGAGAGACTTACAGAGATCTATTAGTGGGGGGAGGGGGGGGAACTATTGTGCCCAAGACCGATCTACCAAACTCAAGTTCCGTAAGAGAGGACAGATCAAGCCGATAGTGTCTAAAGAACGTAGACGGTGAGGCCCAGGTAGCTGCCTTACAGATCAGGTCAATTGAAACATTGGCCCGTTTGGCCCAAGAGGCCGCCATAGCCCGAGTAGAGTGAGCCTTAATTCCCTCTGGGGAGTCTCACCTGCGGTGGTATAGGCTGTAAAGATGGCATCCCGAATCCACCTGGCCAGTGTCGTCTTTGTGACACCCGAAACCTTTCTGTGGCCTTGGAAGGAGACAAATAGAGCCCTACTCTTCCTCCAGGGCCGGGTTCCATCCAGGTACTCTAATAGTACCCTTCTCACATCTAACGTGTGAAAGCGCTGCTCTTCAGGAGTAGAAGGGTCAGGAAAAAAAGGAGGGAAGGCAGATCTGCTGACTCCTGTGAAATGTAGATGCTACTTTAGGGAGGTATGCAGGATCTGTCTTCAGCATAATTCTATCCGGGAATATCATCAAATATGTGGCATCTACTGAAAGGGCCTGAATGTCCCCTACCCGCCTGGCTGAGGTTAGAGCTATTAATAAGTGTTTTCAGGGTCAGATGTTTTATGGAGGTCGAGGAAAACGGTTCAAAGGGAGGACCTGTCAGGGCCTCCAAGACCAGGTTCAGATCCCAAGGAGGGACGCTGGGGATCTGCACCGGGGTATTTCGCTCACAGGCTTGAAAAAACTGTGCTACCCAACTATTCCCCGCTATATTTGCATGATATAAGGCCCCTAAGGCTGAGACCTGTACCCTAAGAGTACTGATGGCGAGACCTAAATCACGCCCTTTTTTGAGAAAATCTAAAATGTTAGCAATGGGTGGCCAGGTTGACAAGGGCCCTGGAAACAGCTGTAAATATTTCCTCCAGACCCTATAATATATTCTGGAGGTCACGGGCTTACGACTCTGCAAGAGGGTGGAGATGACTGCATCGGAGAACCCCCTGAGTCTCAGAAGCTGCCTCAAGTTCCACGCCGCCAGGTGGAGACCCCTCACCTGTGGGTGGCGGAATGGACCCTGAGAGAGCAGATCCCGGGGTGTCGGTAGGACCCAGGGATCCGATACCGACATCGCTCTTAGCCATGAGAACCAGGGTCTATTGGGCCAGAAGGGGGCGATGAGAATCACTCTCGCTCCCTCCTCCCTGATCTTCCAGAGTACCACTGGTAACAAGCACATGGGGGAAACGGCATATGCTAGATTGTAGGTCCAGGGAACCTGCAGAGAATCGACCACCTCCGGGAGGTCGCTGGCCCATAAGGCGAACCTCTGAACTCGCCTGTTGGCCCTGGTAGCAAAGAGGTCGATTTCGGGAATGCCCCATAGGCGGACTATCTGCTTGAATACCCGCGTAGACATGGACCATTCTCCCTGATGGAGATCGTAAAGGCTGAGATAATCTGCCCGCACATTGTCTAATTCCCTGACGTGAGTGGCCGATAGGGAGAGGAGATGGAGTTCTGCCCAGGAAAAGATATCTTCTGCCTCGGTCATGAGAGAGGAAGAGCGAGTGCCGCCCTGGTGGTTTAAATATGCTACCACTGCCGTAATGTCCGAGTGGATCCAGACATGAGACTTTACAATGGCCGGGAGGAACCACCTGAGCACCTTTATAACTGCTGTGAGCTCCCTTAGGTTGGAAGAACTGGACCTTTCTAATTCTGTCCATCTTCCTTGGGCTACATGGTCCCTTAAGTGGGCCCCCCACCCCAAGTTGCTGGCATCTGTGGTGATGACATGATCTGGGTGAATTACCCAAGGGACCCCGCTGGATAGATGGTCCGGCACTAACCACCATGTCAACGCGTGACGGGCTAAGGGGGAGAGATACAGCCTCCCGTCTAGGCGGCCCCGCAGGAACTTTTCTGCCCTTATGACTTCCTGCTGCAGGACCCTTGAATGGAATTGAGCCCATGGAACCGCCGGTATACAGGACTTCAGGGACCCTAATAGGGACATGGCTCTGCAGAGTGACAGGTCGTTGGCATCTATAGCCCCCTGTACTTTGTGGATTAGAGCGTCCCGTTTTTCTTGTGGGATAAAGCATTTCTGTACTCGGGAGTCCAGATGGAGTCCAAGAAAGGTTTGACGGGTAGATGGAACTAGTCTGGATTTTCCTTCGTTTATGAGTCAGCCCAGGTCCTGTAGGGATGACATAATATATTGTAATCTGGAACTGCATTGGACTGCTGAATTCCCTACCACCAGGAAATCATCCAAGTACGGAATGATGAGGGTATCTCGCTCTCTCAAATGGGCCATAACTTCAGCTATCACTCAGGTGAAGATTCTGGGGGCCATAGAGAGGCCAAAGGGCAGGGCTGCAAACTGGAGATGTCTGACCTGTCCCGCTAATTCCACCGCCACTCTCAGGAACGTCTGGTGATCTGGATATATGGCAACATGGTAGTAGGCATCTTTGAGATCCACCACAGCCATGAAGCACCTAGGAAATAGAAGCTTAATTGCTGACCGGATGGACTCCATTTTAAAAGTTCGGGTTTTAAGATAAGAATTCAACCGCCTGAGATTAATGATAGTTCGGAAGGATCCGTCCGGCTTACGTACCAGGAAGAGAGGGGAGTAAAACCCCCTTCCAACCTGATCTCCTGGCACCTCTATTAATACCCGCTTGACTAGTAACTCCCGTACCTCGGCCTGCAGGGAAGCCTGCTGAGCTGCGCCAGGTAAGGAGGTGACCAGAAAGACATCCCGAGGTATCTTACTGAATTCTAGTTAAAGTCCTGAAGAGATTATATTTAGGATCCAAGGGCTGGATGTTATATGAGCCCAGGATTCTGAAAAGAAGGCCAGTCTGCCCCCGACAGGGGAATTGATGTTTTTAAAACTTCCTTCTACCCCTCGAGGAACCGCTGAAGTATGTACCCCTTTTCTTTGGTTCTTCCTCCACTCTTCTGGCCTTGTACTGCCTTCTCCTGAATGGTCTCCTGTAAGGAGGGGCAGGTGGTTTAGGGAGGGCTTTATCCCGAGTCTTATCAAGGATCTTATCCAATACCGGTCCAAATAGGTACTCACCCTCACAAGGCATTGCACATAGCTTTGTTTTAGAATGTGCATCCCCCTTCCAACCTTTAAGCCATAAGGTTCGGCGGGCAGAGTTGGATAAACTGGCCGACCTGGCTGCTAGTCGCAGGGAGTCCGCTGACACATCTGCTATGTAGGCCGCGGCTCCCCGGATCTGAGGCAGAGAGGTTAAGAGCTTATCCCTGGGAGTGCCTGCCTGGATCTGTTGCTCCAGCCGTTCCAACCAGACCAGCATTGATCTCGCAACACATGTGCTGGAAATCGCTGGCTTAAAGGCCCCAGTTGCAGATTCCCATGCCCTCTTAAGTATAAGGTCCGCCCGTCTGTCTGCTGGATCTGACAGGAGACCTCCGTCCTCTAAGGGGAGGCTGGGGCACTTTGATGATGATAACGCCACTGCTGCGTCTACACGGGGAACCTTGCTCCAGGCTATCAGCTGCTGGTCATCAAAAGGATAGCGCCTTTTTGATGATGATGGTAGGAACCCCCGATCCTGCTTGACCAATTCCGCCTGAATAAGGCCTTTAACGGACTCATTGACTGGAAAGGCCCTGTGTTTCCTCAGGGAAAGACCCGCAAACATTAAGTCTTGGGTCGAGCGGGGCTGCCTGAAGTCTGTTAGGCCCATGGTTGCTCTAATGTCTCTTACTAGGCTGTCTACGTCTTGAACCGGGAAGCATGTCTTCCTCTCCTCGTCTGAGGAAGATACAGATCTAGGAGAATCTCTGGATTGTACTGGAGAATCTTCACCTGAGCCGGGAAGTTCGGGCGTATACGCCCTGGGCCTAGTCCAGACTTCCTGAAGGGAACTACGGATCTCATCCCTAATAAACTGCTTGAGGTCCGCAGCTCTAATCGGGGCTTCGTCTTCTAGTGTCCTATACAGACTTGACACAGCCGTTTGTCATAAGTGTCGGGAAGGGGCTGGGTGCAAAGGCCGCACTGTTTGTGTTTGGCCTTAGAAGTTCTCTTTTTTGCCGGGTCTGGAGGAGGAAGCACCATGCTTGATTCCGAGGCCTTCCTGCCGCTTCTTCTACTTCTGGCGTCCGATGACCCACTTTTGGGACGCCCGCCGTCACTGGTCCGCGTACAGACCGAAACCACCGCCGGTGGTGGGTGCTCTCCTGTGTCCTGGGGACGACATGCTCCACAGCGCACACTCCCGCTCGTTGTGCCGCCATTTTTACAGCTGCGTTCTCCCTCTGGCTTCCCCGCCCCCAGGACACCCCTCCCAGTTCACCTGGAAGCCGTCGGAGGACTTCCGGTGTACCTAGACGTTCCCTGGCCAGTGCGCATGCGGCGAAAACCCGGAAGCAGTGCTTCTGCGGCGTAGGGCAGGCCGCGGCCGGAAACCTCGCCGGGGCTCCGCTTCCTCCTGCGCCCACGCGACGATGTTGGCTTGCCCCGGACCAAGGTCGCGCTATCCTGGACCAGCAGAGGGGGGAGACTGGTTACAGGGCTCCCCTGTCGCTGCTTCCGCCGTCCCGGATTCCGTCGTCCTCAAAGGCATCGTGCGGAAGCAACGGGACCCGGGTAAGTATCTTCATCCGTAGGTAAGTATTCCTCTGTAGGGTCCGTCCTCAAGGACAGGAAACCAACTGCGGGGCGAGGGGGACTGCCCCTTTTTATCTGTAGGTTCCCTGTCCTTGGGGGCGGATCCCCTCTCTCGGTGGGTGCTGTCGTGGCGTGGGGGAAAAATTTATATTTGGTATCTTTATGTTTGAAGCATATGTGGGAAAAGGTTGAAAAGTTCCAGGGGGCCGAATACTTTCGCAAGGCACTGTATATATACACACACACACATACATACACACAATCAGTCCATACAAGAATCTGGAAAATTCTGGTTTCAAATTCTCTTTTTATAACATTTAAAATGCAGATAATATTAGCAAAACACATCATGGAAAGAAACAGATCAGTACTTTGGAAATGATACAGGCAGCAAGGTTGTTTCTCCATTCTGCAGGTTTACATTAAGTTACCGTATTTCGTTTCTAGTACAATTTTGTCAACTAAAAGGACTAAATAAAATCAAACTTGAAAAATCCAGACATTTGTTCCAATGGCGCATGTTTAAGTATTTCAAGTAAGCCTTAAAAGAATTAGACATTTTCACACCTCGCACCTCCAAGTCAGAGGACCAAAGAAATCTCACTGTAATCTGGAAAATCCTCCGTCAGCCACTTATGGTGGAAAATGGAATCTGTGAGTGGCCTATAAGGACAAGATTCAAAATAGACTGGTGCGCCTGATCTAGGGATTAAGTGCGTGTGTAAGAGACGTTACCCCATGTGGAGTGCTTCATGGACAGACAGACCAGCCGCAGTAAGTAAGGTGGGTTTTAGGGTTATGTGCACACAGGAATGTTTTTGTAGCAGAAAACACTTCAGGGAACCGCCGGCGGTATTTTTATGAAGTGTCTACTGCTTCGTTTCTGCGGTGGCTTCTTCTGGTTTTATATATGTTAGTGGCGTCTGCCAAGCAGAAGCCACCAGACGCTTGGAGCGGTCACTTCTTTTACTCGCTTTGCAGCTGCCAAAACCTAAAGTGGTTAAAAGAAGTTAACAAAAAATTAAACATAGGCAGTTCGTTCTGACATTGCAATGCATTACTTTTAATATTTGTTGAGCGCTTTTTCAGATGCAATCCACCCGAATAAGCGCTGTGTGCACATACCCTTATTAAGTCTCCATGTTTTGCTATCTGAGGTTCTCCAGCTAATCCAAGTCACGGAGGCAGGGTAGGAGCGGACAACAGCTGAGGAACTGAGAGATTGGACTAATATCTTAAAGGGGCTATTTTTTTTTCAACAATATTTATTTTTGACTATAAAAATAATAAGAACAACTGCAGCAAATGTAACGAAGAATCTCTTTACCCACTCCACCCACTGAGGGTCCAGGGCAGGAGCTCCAGCAGACCCACCGGTCTTTGGCTGCAGGGTTCACATGGCGGCAGCTTGCCATCAGTGGCCTCAGCGGTCACTTCCTGCACAATTGGCCTCATGTCTCCCACCGAGGAATGATGCCCATAGGTTTGGGCATGTGGCAACTACTTGCAAAAGCAAAACTAGGTGGGCTGCCAAAGTATGTGTAATGTATCGCCAGAGGATTAATGAGAATGTTAGGGTGAGTTTCCACGATCCGGAATGCTTCAGGAAATGCTGCGTGTTTGACGCTGTGCGTTGGCGCAGCGTCAAACACGCAGCGTCCAGATGTTACAGCATAGTGGAGGGGATTTCAAGAAATTCCGTCTCCACTATGCGTAAAAATACGCAGGCGGAAGACATGCGTTTCCGGACATGCGGCGCGTCTTTTCAGACCGCAGCATGTCCTAGTACCTTGCGGCGACGCTGCGTCGCCGCAACGGAAATAACACAGGGCTATGCAGCCCTGCATTCTTACCGGATGTGTTCCGGAGGTGTCCGGAACACATCCGGAATGAACGCGCGTCAAAAAGGGGGCGGGGCTTAGGACGGAGCGGAATTTCCGCTCCGTCAAATGCGCTGTGGTTCCGGACCGTGGAACCACAGCCTTATAAAGGATCAGATGAGCCCCATTTAATGAATTCTATTCTGAAAGTACCCAGGTGAGATTAGTGAATCCGTCACATTTAATAGTTAAATCTAGACCTGGATTACTCCTCCTTACCTTGATCTCTGGACTTTCACCATTAGATTCCTAATAAAAGTATATCTAGTCCCTTTGGATGACCGCACCTTACAAAGTTATTCCAAAGACTTAATAGGCAAATCTATGGCAGAGAAGCCATAGCAGACATATAACCCTTCCTGCACACCTCCCCACCTGGGATCCTGGCCGCGATAAGTCAAGGTTTCTCAGGTATTAATAATATAAAGACAAAAGAAAGTTCTATTATTCTCAAGCCGGGCACTGTGCAATCTGCAGACACTCTACACTTCTAAGACCATACAGTTGGGTGGAACCAATAACCAGACACCTATGTGCTATCAGAGGACGTACAGAATATAGGAAATCTGAGCGCTATAAATCACAGTAGCATGCACAACCTCTAAAGTTATTGCGTTGATAGTGCCTATAGGATACAGCTCTCCCCTGGAAAAAAATACAGCAGCTTTCTCAATATCAGATGCAGGACACACTTTTCATCATCGGCAGTATCGTTCAAAGTCACAGCAGTACAAGTAACAGACAACCGGTCTTCTCCTGGGGGCTCTTTCACGAATTTCTGCTTTTATGATACGGTTACTTGAAACATACAAGGAAAAGCCCATCGCAGGCAATAAATAATAATTACGAGAAAGTAATAAAAAGTCACACTCTTATCCAGTAGTTGTACCCCAAAGACACTGGAATGGACTATATCCCATGCGGAAGTGTAGGCAAACGCTGACACAAAGTGTCAACTTCACACGGGGTGGTCATACTGCTGGTCCCCAAATCACGCACAAGTATCTGGATTTTATCCTTCAGTCCTCCTACTGTTGCTCCGTGCTGCCAAGGAAATCTCTGCAGGGAAGAGAGAAAGAAGGGAAAGTTATGGCCTCAAAGAAATACTGAAAGAAGATACAACTATATATCGTATTTTTAGACTGGAAGACACTTTTTAGAAAGAAAAAAAACCCAAACCGTTCTAAAAAAGTGTGTACGTCTTAAAGCTCGAATGCAGCTTCCTCTGATCGAGAACACATCCCTCCCAAACACTGAAAGAACTATGCAGTGGGGCAGCTTCCCCCCATCCTGCCCAACAACGATCAGTCTGAGCAGATTACACCACCAAAACCTGCCCCTCAACAGGGCAGAGAAGTGCGCCTGCGCAGGAGCATGATGACGTAGGGACGTGTCATCCACACGAAGCAAGAAGGAGGACGGCATAGCAAGAAGAAGGGAGGCGCCGGACCAAGAAACTCAACACCCCACGGACTGGACCGCCCCGCATGTGAGTATTATAAGGGTATGTTTACAATGGGCATTTTTGCTGCGTATTTTCATGCTAATTTTCAGCTGCTTTCTACAGTACCAGCAAAGCCTATGCGTTTTCAGAAATCTCATGCACTCACATTGCTTTTTTTTCTCATCAGCATTTTGTGCTTTGCAGCGTTTTTTTGACATAGAGCAATGTCACTTCTTTCAGTGTTTTTCTCCCATTGACTTGAATGGAATGTGAACAAACGATGCATATACACAGGTTGACTCTTTTGGCAGCGTATTTGCTGCAGACAAGCCAAGGACAGCAGGATGTGACCTCACAGTCAGTTCCGGTACAACTAGATGGCAGGCTGCATGATGCGTCCATATAGCCTGCCATCCAGCAGAGCGGACCCGAACCCAATTCACTTGAATGGGTGCCCAACAATACAGTGTCTGACACACTGTCATATGCATGACCACACAGCAAACACCGCTTCTGATCGACGGTGAAACCATCCCCGCCGGTCAGAGAGCCGTGGTTCACACGCTGTCAAAAGACAGCGTGAACGCTCAGCTGTGATCGGAGGTACAAAACTTACCTCCGGTCACTGGTGTCAGCTGATGGGACTACTGATCCCATCATCCGACACCAGCTGCCGCTAATAACAGCGAGAGCAGGAGCAGCGGATGGGAGTATTCATCAGCCGCTCCTGCGCTGTAAAATAATAATTAAAAACAAAAACCTGCTAGGGTTCCCCTCTATTTTTGATAACCAGCCATGTACAGAGCTGTGAGAGGGCTTCTATTTTGCGGAGCAAGCTTTACTTCTTATTGGTCTTTGATCATTTTTACTACAATTTATGTGAAGCAAGAAGAACAAAAAAGGCAATTATGTCAGAGTTTTTCATATATTTTTCCATGTTCACCATGTGGAATAAATCATGATATACTTTTATTGTGCGGATCGTTAAAGATGGGGTATTTAAATATGTGTATTATTTTTATTAAGTGTCTTTACATTCAGAAAAATAGGGTTTTTTTCCTTTACAATAATTACTAGTACCGCAAAAGGAACTTAACCATGAGATCCTTTGATTGAGGCCGGTGTCACACTTGCGTGTGCGATGCGAGAAACTTGCATGAGTCTCTTGCGTCAACACCCGGCACTGCCGTCGGCACTTGGCCCGAAGCGTTCAGCTGCATAGAAATACATGTAGCCGCACGCTCCGGTCCGAGTGCCGGCAGCAGTACCGGGTGTTGACGCAAGAGACTCATGCAAGTTTCTCGCATCACACACGCAAGTGTGACATCGGCCTGAGAAGGAAACTGGAAACAGCGACTGCCATCCTGTAATAGCGTCCCCATGCTCTGCTGTGGTTATGACTGTATAGTATGTAGTGAGAAGCTCAAATTAACCCTGTACATGCACCAGATTCCTTCTTTTGCTTAATTATACAAAGGGACAACATATTACATAGCCAATAAATGACAATATTCAGTCTGAGATACAGTTTAGGCTCCTGGCTGTGGGAGATACGGTATACATCTTTTGACGAGATTTGTTTTTCACCAATTTAATTTAGGGAAACGTAATTTAATAGTAGAAACATAAGTGAATCAATTCTCTAATTGCGTTTTATGGACCAGCGAGTCAATAAAAGTGTGAATCAGGCCAAATCCTGAGAGATCTGAGTACAAGGCTCCACCTTACCATTCAGAAGATGTATACAATAACCCCGCACCGCTCACAGAGAAGAGCACATCACCGAGTTTTGCACTCACTCTGGTAAAATGAATGTAAACTCTGCCTCCCTGTAATAGTGAAGGAAAAGTGAGCAGAGCCCAGCTGGGCCGAGTACAAACAGCACATTATGTACTGGGACGCTCCCACTGAGGAAAAATTATCGCACGGAGATTCGGGATCTGGGCTTCAGATTAGCCACCACAAATCTATCATTACTTGAATTGGTCAAAATTCACAATCAAAGGCATAAAGAATAAAAAGTCAAATTACAGTACGTGTGAGAAACAGGCTCACCTCAGGATCTGTTTTAGCTCTGGACTCCGGTATATGTACTTGTGCCTATATCCCAGATCTTTATTAAAAGGAACAAACTGTACCTTGAAGTCTCGTAAACTTCGTGCTGGAGCAGCAATGGTGTAAAGCTACAGCGATCAGACAACAAACAGCGTCAATTAACTTTATTAGAAAGGAAACTTAGTTATGAAGCATGGAAATGGAGCCAAACCAAAAAGATTACTATTACATTTGCCTTCTGCATTACCAGCTTTACGTGCGCACATACATACATACACGCACACACACATATACATACACACACATACAGTACAGACCAAAAGTTTGGACACACCTTCTCATTCAAAGATTTTTCTGTATTTTCATGACTATGAAAATTGTACATTCACACTGAAGGCATCAAAACTATGAATTAACACATGTGGAATTATACATTACACTTTACAAAAAAGTGTGAAACAACTGAAAATATGTCTTATATTCTAGGTTCTTCAAAGTAGCCACCTTTTGCTTTGATTACTGCTTTGCACACTTTTGCCATTCTCTTGATGAGCTTCAAGAGGTAGTCACCGGAAATGGTCTTCCAACAATCTTGAAGGAGTTCCCAGAGATGCTTAGCACTTGTTGGCCCTTTTGCCTTCACTCTGCGGTCCAGCTCACCCCAAACCATCTCGATTGGGTTCAGGTCTGGTGACTGTGGAGGCCAGGTCATCTGGCGTAGCACCCCATCACTCTCCTTCTTGGTCAAATAGCCCTTACACAGCCTGGAGGTGTGTTTGGGGTCATTGTCCTGTTGAAAAATAAATGATGGTCCAACTAAACGCAAACTGGATGGAATAGCATGCCACTGCAAGATGCTGTGGTAGCCATGCTGGTTCAGTATGCCTTCAATTTTGAATAAATCCCCAACAGTGTCACCAACAAAGCACCCCCACACCATCACACCTCCTCCTCCATGCTTCACGGTGGGAACCAGGCATGTAGAGTCCATCCGTTCACCTTTTCTGCATCACACAAAGACACAGTGGTTGGAACCAAAGATCTCAAATTTGGGCTCATCAGACCAAAGCACAGATTTCCACTGGTCTAATGTCCATTCCTTGTGTTCTTTAGCCCAAACAAGTCTCTTCTGCTTGTTGCCTGTCCTTAGCAGTGGTTTCCTAGCAGCTATTTTACCATGAAGGCCTGCTGCACCAAGTCTCCTCTTAACAGTTGTTGTAGAGATGTGTCTGCTGCTAGAACTCTGTGTGGCATTGACCTGGTCTCTAATCTGAGCTGCTGTAAACCTGCGATTTCTGAGGCTGGTGACTCGGATAAACTTATCCTCAGAAGCAGAGGTGACTCTTGGTCTTCCTTTCCTGGGGCGGTCCTCATGTGAGCCAGTTTCTTTGTAGCGCTTGATGGTTTTGGCAACTGCACTTGGGGACACTTTCAAAGTTTTCCCAATTTTTCGGACTGACTGACCTTCATTTCTTAAAGTAATGTTGGCCACTCGTTTTTCTTTACTTAGCTGCTTTCTTCTTGCCATAATACAAATTCTAACAGTCTATTCAGTAGGACTATCAGCTGTGTATCCACCAGACTTCTGCATAACACAACTGATGGTCCCAACCCCATTTATAAGGCCAGAAATCTCACTTATTAAACCTGACAGGGCACACCCGTGAAATGAAAACCATTTCCGGTGACTACCTCTTGAAGCTCATCAAGAGAATGCCAAGAGTGTGCAAAGCAGTCATCAAAGCAAAAAGGTGGCTACTTTGAAGAACCTAGAATATAAGACATAATTTCAGTTGTTACACACTTTTGTTAGGTGTATAATTCCACATGTGTTAATTCATAGTTTTGATGCCTTCAGTGTGAATTTACAATTTTCATAGTCATGAAAATACAGAAAAATCTTTAAATGAGAAGGTGTGTCCAAACTTTTGGTCTGTATTGTACATACGCAAACACATACATACACACATACGCAAATACATACATACACACATGCACATAGACATACACATACATAAAAACACACTAATACAGTCATGGCCAAAAGTTTTGAGAATGACACAAATATTATATTTTCACATGATCTGCTGCCCTCTGGTTTTTATGTGTGTTTGACAGATGTTTTTATCACAGACAGAAATATAATTGCAAACATATGAGTAACAAAAGCTTATATTGACAGATAAGGTACTGCCACACTAAGCAATCCCGCTAGCGATCTCGTTAGCGTTGCATACTAATGAGATCGCTAGCGGGATTGTTTCTATATCGCTAAATGCTGCCGCATTTAGCGATATAGTTAACGACGCTATCGCCGTTAGCGATCTTCTTAACGACTTTAGCGGTACAAAAGTACCGCTAAATCGCTAAGAAAAGGTGCCACACAGCGATAAGATACTTACCCAGCGGGAGCGCCGACGAGAAAATAGGGTCCAGAACGATTCCAGCGACGAGCGAGATCACAGCAGGAAGCTCGTCGCTGGAAGCTGCCGCACTGAACAACATCGCTAACGGGATCGCTAAATAGTGACGTTTTTTAGCGATCCCGTTAGCGATATTGTTTAGTGTGGCATACCCTTTAGAATGAGTTAATGCAGCAAGTCAATATTTGCAGTGTTGACCCTTCTTCTTCAGGACCTCTGCAATTCTCCCTGGCATGCTCTCAATCAACTTCTAGACCAAATCCTGACTGATAGCAGTCCATTCTTGCACAATCAATGCTTTCATTTTGTCAGAATTTTTAGGTTTTTGTTTGTCCACCCGTCTCTTGATGATTGACCTCAAGTTCTCAATGGGATTAAGATCTGGTGAATTTCCATGCCATGGACCCAAAATCTCTATGTTTTGTTCCCTGAGCCATTTAGTTATCACCTTTGCTTTATGGCAAGGTGCTCCATCATGCTGGAAAAGGCATTGTTGATCGCCAAACTGCTCTTGGAGGGTTGGGAGAAGTTGCTCTTGGAGGACATTCTGGTACCATTCTTTATTCATGGCTGTGTTTTTAGGCAAGACTGTGAGAGAGCCGATTCCCTTGGCTGAGAAGCAACCCCACACATGAATGGTTTCAGGATGCTTAACAGTTGGCATGAGACAAGACTGGTGGTAGTGCTCACCTTGTCTTCTCCGAATGAGGCGTTTTCCTGATGTCCCAAACAATCGAAAAGGGGATTCATCAGAGAAAATAACTTTACCCAGTCCTCAGCAGTCCACTGCCTGTACCTTTTGCAGAATATCAGTCTGTCCATGATGTTTTTTCTGGAGAGAAGTGACTTCTTTGCTGCCCTCCTTGAGACCAGGCCTTGCTCCAAGAGTCTCCGCCTCACAGTGCGTGCAGATGCACTCACACCTGCCTGCTGCCATTCCTGAGCAAGCTCTGCACTGCTGGTAGCCCGATCCCGCAGCTGAAACACTTTTAAGAGACGGTCCTGGCGCTTGCTGGTCTTTCTTGGGCGCCCTGAAGCCTTTTTGGCAACAATGGAACCTCTCTCCTTGAAGTTCTTGATGATGCGATAGATTGTTGACTGAGGTGCAATCTTTTCTAGCTGCGATACTCTTCCCTGTTAGGCCATTTTTGTGCATTGCAATGATGACTGCACGTGTTTCTTTAGAGATAACCATGGTTAACAGAAGAGAAACAATGATGCCAAGCACCAGCCTCCTTTTAAAGTGTCCAGTGGTGTCATTCTTTCTTAATCATGACAGATTGATCTCCAGCCATGTCCTCATCAACACCCACACCAGTGTTAATGGAGCAATCACTGAAAAGAGGTTAGCTGGTCCTTTTAAGGCAGGGCTGCAATGATGTTGAAATGTGTTTTGGGGGATAAAGTTCATTTTCTAGCCAAATATTGACTTTGCAAGTAATTGCTGTTAAGCTGATCACTCTTTATAACATTCTGGAGTATATGCAAATTGCCATTAGAAAAAAGTGAAGCAGTAGACTTTGTAAAAATTAATATTTGTGTAATTCTCAAAACTTTTGTCCATGACTGTATATATGAAGGGATCGTAAGGACTGCAGAGAACACTCCATCTCTATTAATGGTGCCCTGCCAACCAATAGAAAACCTTGACCGTCCTACGCCCTGTAGCCCTTTCACATCCAAGTATATTTTATATATCCGACAAGCCTACAACCTGCAATGATCCTCAGTGTACTGAACCATCGCACGACCAGCTCTACCCTCTCCTAGTGTATCCTCACCCATCCCTGCAGACTGTGAGCCCTCGCGGGCAGGGTCCTCTCTCCTTCTGTACTTGTGTGTCCCTTGTCTAGCACATGTTTATTGTATCTGTCTATATTTTTCCCTTTTCATATGTAAAGCGCCATGGAATAAATGGCACTATATAAATGTATAATAATAATAATTTTGATAACATTTTTTCTGGCGTTACTGATTATTAATTCTGGAACAGAAAAAAGATCTGCACGTGCAGATCCACTAAATACCTTTCTTCCTAGATGGAATGGGATCACAGGGTCGTCCTCCGCATGTAGAATGAGCAATGGGCATGAAATATACTTCACACTACGGCAAGAAACAATACAAAGGTTTCACTCCAACTTTACAGCTGTTATTATGTGCAAAGTAAACCATTTCTGGTCCTCAAAGTGTCGATCATCTGATCTCCATAAGTGCAGATTGTATTAATTTTTTCATGAAAAATTATAAAAGAGGTTGTCCATCTTTCAAGAAATTTCTTTTCCCACTTAAATGCATGTATTTTGGACTATAATCAATGTTTTTAACCATTGTATTGCACGGTTTTCCTTTTATATCTGCTGTGCTGCACTGAAATTCTGAGCGCAGGATTAGATAGCGGAAGCTCCATCCGTCAGCTCACAATGGCGGTGAGTTTCCAACTCTTGCCTGCCTTTTACTTAGCTCCTCTCAGCTGATTTATGACCACAGACCACAATGCAGGTAAATAAAGGGCCTGTAAAAGCAAAACGGTGCACAACTTCCAACTAAACAGCAAAAATTATTTTTAGCCGCAAATACATGCATTTAAGAAAAAAAAAAAAAGTGTCAAAGGTAACGAAGGTGGACAACGGCTATAGTGAAGTTCTTCAACTTAAAGGGGTATCGCTGGGAAATGCCATCAATTTATGATTGGTTGGGGTGTGACTTCTGGCGCCACCACAGCTCCTTAGAAGAGTCACCTGGTCACGCAGGGATCTAGTGATGTGAATGGAGATGTACCAGTTTCCCTGCACAATGGGTGGGAAGAACAGTGAAGAGGCACACAGCCTCAATTCTCAGGACCGGTAGTGGCTCCGGACCCCATTATTGAAAGTGATGTAACTACTTATCAAGATGGAATCTCCATTTTGGGGTTAATTGACTGGTCCTTTGTTGTGTCGAGTAGTGGGGGTCTTGGGAATCTGAATCTATGAATCATGAATTTGTTGTCTATGCAAAAGAATTATAATAGACATTCCCGGGAATACATATAAATTCTGCTCAAAATGTAATAATATTCAGTTATGAATGCAGCGCTTACATCAAGAGAATCAAAGGCGCAGACGGACCCAACTGCCTTTAATAGAGTCCTTTATTTTATGATGTGTCCATCATTTTACTGGAGAAAAAAATAGCCCAGCCCAGCCTGCTGTACTAATTTCTTCTGCATTTTGACAGAACATACAGCAAAGATTATGTAAAGATTCTCTTTGATGGAATGAAAAGAGCCCTTGGAAAACATTAATGGCGTTATGTAAAGGACATAGTGACAATGGCAATGTGACAGCTTATTACGTCACACACTTACTTATCATCATTTGCAAATTTGATGCCACTGGCTGTGATGGGATCCAGGAAGAACCAGTCAAAGCCGGGGAAATACCTGTATATCTAGATAAGGGAGACGGCAAGAGAACATGTAAATCGTGTGAAAACAGAGGCAGAACGCTCATGTGAGCAAGAACTAAACCGATCACGTGTAACAATGTAATATACGCAGCACTGACCACTGAAAACGGATGGCTCTTCGCCTCTTCACGGATGTTCGTAAATGGCGATTCTAATATCAGAGAATCCGGAGGGGTTTCTGCAATTAATAATATAAGAATCTATGAAGGTTCATCCTTCTACACGTTCTGCACAAAAGTGCAACCCTTTCATTGCCAGGCCTCTTTAAAAACCCCGTATTATCAAAAACATAATCAGACACCACATTATTAGCCCTAAAGCCATACATTGTGTACGAACACTACTGGGCACTTTACAATCAAAGGCGGCCTTTATGGAAGTTTGCATCAAAACATCTCAGGTGGTAAAAAATTACAGGAAAAGATTGTGGCTAAATAAAAAAAAAAAATAAATAAAAAGTTCAATATGTGCAGCCATCACTCAGGCCAATCCTGCAATCTACATGGTTAGATCTCCTGTATTAACCAGATGTAAATATCCCACATGTCCAGGATTCACAACCCCATGACACCCAGGTTACAGTAGACCATCCCCAACATTGGCTACCTTAGGGGAAATAAAAAATAACCTGGCAGATCAGTTTCCAAAGACAGGCGACACCAGAGTTATGTGACAGCCACTAACCCTGCTCTAACCAAAAAACCAACCATAACGGCCATGGTGACTATGGGGAAGGAGAAAGCCGTCAGCCTATTCTATGGCTACATTCGGTTTACCATAAGCCCTGGGTAGTCAGCCGCTGGCCTATCAGAATTTAGTTTTTTGTCATCAATTACACCACGGTATTAAAAGTTCCATTAAAAAAAAAAAAAAAAAATTCCAGGTTCTCCATGAATGTGCTACATGTACAGACACACGAGCGCCTATAGTGGATGGAATAATAACGGGTTCACATCACATACCTCGCTCACACAGCCGCCTCACTAAATTCGTAGCAACCCTAAAATTAGAAAATACAGTCAGTGATGATAAAAATCACATCATGGCAGATTTATATAGCGATGACAGATTCCTATACATCGGATACAACATTTATGCTTCCTATCAGGATGGAAAATGCAAGCAGCGAACACTCCGACACCGAGGACAGAACACCTGCTCCATATTGAACGTCCCCTGCTCCATACTGAACGTCCCCTGCTCCATACTGAGCGTCCCCTGCTCCATACTGAGCGTCCCCTGCTCCATACCGAGCGGCCCCCGCTCCATACCGAACGGCCCCCGCTCCATACCGAACGGCGCCCGCTCCATACCGAACGTCCCCTGCTCCATACTGAGCGTCCCCTGCTCCATACTGAGCGTCCCCTGCTCCATACTGAACGTCCCCTGCTCCATACTGAACGTCCCTGCTCCATACTGAACGTCCCCTGCTCCATACTGAACGTCCCCTGTTCCATACTGAACGTCCCCTGCTCCATACTGAACGTCCCCTGCTCCATACTGAACGTCCCCTGCTCCATACTGAATGTCCCCTGCTCCATACTGAGCCGCGCCTGCTCCATACTGAGCGTCCCCTGCTCCATACTGAACGTCCCCTGCTCCATACTGAGCGTCCCCTGCTCCATACTGAACGTCCCCTGCTCCATACTGAACGTCCCCTGCTCCATACTGAACGTCCCCTGCTCCATACTGAACGTCCCCTGCTCCATACTGAACGTCCCCTGCTCCATACTGAACGTCCCTGCTCCATACTGAGCGTCCCCTGCTCCATACTGAGCGTCCCCTGCTCCATACTGAACGTCCCCTGCTCCATACTGAACGTCCCCTGCTCCATACTGAGCGTCGCCTGCTCCATACTGAGCGTCCCCTGCTCCATACTGAACGTCCACTGTTCCCTACTGAACGTCCCCTGCTCCCTACTGAACGTCGCCTGCTCCATACTGAACGTCCCCTGCTCCATACTGAACGTCCCCTGCTCCATACTGAGCGTCCCCTGCTCCATACTGAGCGTCCCCTGCTCCATACTGAACGTCCCCTGCTCCATACTGAGCGTCCCCTGCTCCATACTGAACGTCCCCTGCTCCATACTGAACGTCCCCTGCTCCATACTGAACGTCCCCTGCTCCATACTGAACGTCCCCTGCTCCATACTGAACGTCCCCTGCTCCATACTGAGCGTCCCCTGCTCCATACTGAACGTCCCCTGCTCCATACTGAGCGTCCCCTGCTCCATACTGAACGTCCCCTGCTCCATACTGAACGTCGCCTGCTCCATACTGAGCGTCCCTGCTCCATACTGAGCGTCCCCTGTTCCCTACTGAACGTCCCCTGCTCCATACTGAGTGTACCCTGCTCCATACTGAGCGTACCCTGCTCCATACTGAGCGTCCCCTGCTCCATACTGAGCGTCCCCTGCTCCATACTGAGCATCCCCTGCTCCATACTGAACGTCGCCTGCTCCATACTGAACGTCGCCTGCTCCATACTGAGCGTCCCCTGCTCCATACTGAGCGTCCCCTGCTCCATACTGAACGTCCCCTGCTCCATACTGAACGTCCCCTGCTCCATACTGAACGTCGCCTGCTCCATACTGAGCGTCCCCTGCTCCATACTGAACGGCCCCTGCTCCATACTGAACGTCCCCTGCTCCTACTGAACGTCCCCTGCTCCATACTGAACCGCGCCTGCTCCATACTGAACCGCGCCTGCTCCATACTGAACGTCCCTGCTCCATACTGAACCGCCCTGCTCCATACTGAACCGCCCCTGCTCCATACTGAACCGCCCCTGCTCCATACTGAACCGCGCCTGCTCCATACTGAATGTCCCTGCTCCATACTGAATGTCCCCTGCTCCATACTGAGCCACGCCTGCTCCATACTGAACGTCCCCTGCTCCATATTGAACGTCGCCTGCTCCATACTGAACGTCCCCTGCTCCATACTGAACGTCCCCTGCTCCATATTGAACGTCCCTGCTCCATACTGAACGTCCCCTGCTCCATACTGAACCGCGCCTGCTCCATACTGAACGTCCCCTGCTCCATACTGAACGTCCCTGCTCCATATTGAACGTCCCCTGCTCCATACTGAACGTCCCCTGCTCCATACTGAACGTCCCTGCTCCATACTGAACGTCCCCTGCTCCATACTGAACGTCGCCTGCTCCATACTGAACGTCCCCTGCTCCATACTGAACGTCCCCTGCTCCATATTGAACGTCCCCTGCTCCATACTGAACGTCCCCTGCTCCATACTGAACCGCGCCTGCTCCATACTGAACGTCCCCTGCTCCATACTGAACGTCCCCTGCTCCATATTGAACGTCCCCTGCTCCATACTGAACGTCGCCTGCTCCATACTGAACGTCCCCTGCTCCATACTGAACGTCCCCTGCTCCATACTGAACGTCCCCTGCTCCATATTGAACGTCCCCTGCTCCATACTGAACGTCCCCTGCTCCATACTGAACGTCCCCTGCTCCATACTGAACGTCCCCTGCTCCATACTGAACCGCGCCTGCTCCATACTGAACGTCCCCTGCTCCATACTGAACCGCGCCTGCTCCATACTGAACGTCTCCTGCTCCATATTGAACGTCGCCTGCTCCATACTGAACCGCGCCTGCTCCATACTGAACCGCGCCTGCTCCATACTGAACGTCGCCTGCTCCATACTGAATGCTGTGATCATTCTTGTGTGTCCCCACATGTTTTTAGGGAGCATTTATCTACATGCAGAATAGTCCGCACACTCCGTAATATCCTCAGTATACACACTATACTGTATACTACAGTAGCGGGTACTGACTTATTACAAGGCCTACACAGAACTAGGATGGCATGAACATTGACTGCTCAAGACAAATGGTTTTTAGTTTACCCCGTGCCTAATGAGTGTCCCCAGATGTACACTGGGTTGTCACCGCTTCTGGCCTTTATCCAATCAAAAACATGGAGGGCATCATAGGTCATTCCAGTCTCTGACGGAGAACCGACAGAGTCCCCCCATCCTAAAAGAAACATACAGACATTTTATAAACTGTAAACATATGCACGGCATCAATTTCAGCAGATTAATTAATTCAACTGTCAGATCAAGAGCACGATATTTATACGTGTATACCTCACCCACACACGATTGCCAGGCTCCTGTGCACAATGTGCATTGTCAGCAAGCAGTTAATCAGTGGGGGTTACACAGGCAGTGATAATCTCCTGCTAATAAAACACTGATTGTGTTGAAACCACAACACACAGCTTAGTAAGTGACATCCCCAGAATCAGGATCTCTTGCCCTATATATTACACGTCAAATTCTGGCCAGCAAGCCAAATATGGCACGCGGGATGAAATATGGTCCCCGACGCTGGATGGGCACCCTGCCCAGCATCGCACTTTAAGCTGTATCAGCATCCTGGATGCAGCAACAGTTGAAATCAGTGATGGCGTAGCGAGCGTCAGCTGATGCTCACTCCTCAATCATTCTCCCTCTGCATCTGAGGTCTCAGCACAGCAGGTGCGATGATGTCATTACAACGCGCCTGATATGCCGAGCAGTGCAGAGGATCAGAAGATGCGCTGCAGAGACCAGAGCATGGGGGAACGAGGACAGGTGAGCCTTTTTTTTTTTTCATGTGGGGCCCATTATACTGTATGGAGCAGTTTGTGGGCCATTCTACCGCATGGAAGGCAATGCAGGGCCCATTACACTGTATGGAGCACTATGTGAGGCCATTATATCGTATGGAAGGCAATGCAGGGTCCATTATACTGTATGCAGAACTATGTGAGGCCATTATATCGCATGGAGGACTATTTGGGGCCTATTATACTGTATGGAGGAATATGTGGGGTCTATTATACTGTGTGGAAAGCTGGGTGGCAATTCACAACAGTAGGGTCATCATACTGTGCATGTGAAGGAATTCACTGTGGCGGTGTTTTACGGTGTTTGGGGGACACTTTTGTTGGTATAATTCTTTATCTGCATTAGTCAATGTATTTTGTCCTATTACTTATTTAAATTAGGCCATTGGGACATTTGCTTTTACTGCTCTTACATAACATTATTTTATTCCAATATTCTAAGATCTATTACCGTAATTAAAATGTACTTTGTTTGTGGGACAAGCCCTTTAAGGTTTGTTTCCATATGAAAAGGTTCATCGTTATAATTGATTAAAACTTCCTCAATTGTAGACTTTTTTAAAATATATATTAAGGCTGGCCCACAACTTCGCCCAAGCTATTAATTTTGGTAATTTTTTAAATAGCATTTGGGGAGCAAATAGCGGCTATCACCCACTTGCTAAATGGGTCTAGTTGGTGGTGCAGTGTGAGTCTTCACCTTTATTTAGGATTGTGACAAATAAGAATTGCTATGACTCAAAATATTGTGACAAGAACTAATCCACAACCTCTTTATAAAACAATTTGGAAAGCACTGACCATTATTAATATCATTGATGTGGATATACACAAGAACAGGGACAGCCCCCCTATGACACTGCAGAGAGAGCCATGGAAACTGCTGCAATGACAGCCAAATAGTGAAGAGAACCGAGGAGTTTGGCGCTTTAACATGCCGGCATTTCAGAAACCTCGGCTCCCGGTAGGGCCCGTACGCCAGGGGCGGGCTGGGAGCATGAATGAGCGCAGCCTGCGGGGCTGGTGGCTCTCCTGTCCTCGCAGCGAGCCTCGTTATTATGATGCCAACGTGCGCCCACACCAGTTCTCTTCTTACAGACGGCTCCATGTATTCTCCCAGACTCTCCTACTCTATACCAGTAATGATGTTCTGACATGCAAGTATCCAGCACAGCGAAAATATTGTAGAAAAACAAAACTATGATCAGAACATCATGTTTCCCTCTTGCATCGTTCACTAGTTTCCTTACTAGTATGATATTTCAAGACCCCAAAACTTGCAGATTAAAGGGGCTGTTTTATCAATACCAGCCCTTTTTATAAAGCAGTGGTGTATTAGTAATCTACATCGTCCATTATGGATGACGCTTAGGAGAGGAACGTCTTTGCTTTGCTCTGATTTTCTGTCCCCTGGTGACCCGCTTGATGAGCTGTGGTCTGTGGAGCAGGTCGCTTTCTCATCCAGGAGCCATTACAGGGCCACGTTGTCTGTAGGGAATGACAACGTGCTACATCAGCACAGCAGGCATATCCTAAGCCATCTTTAAAGGGAATCTGTCAGCAGGATGTTATGAAATCTGAGCGCTGCATAATGTAGGGGCCGAGTCTGATTCCAGCAATGTGTCACTTATGGGGGGGGCTGCTTGGTGCAGTTTTGATAAAGTCCCAGTTTTCTTTTTGTAGATGTAGCAGTGCTGAGAAAGCGGAGCTGCTTATCACCCCAGCTATACCACCGATAGGCAGCTTGACAATATACAGTGTACACAGAAAGCCGCCAATCAGTGGTGGGCGCAGGGTTGCACTGATTAGCGGGACTGTCTTGCACATGACCCTTAGTCCTGCAGTGATAATCAGCTGCCAACAAACTGTGAGCAAGCGACATTGCTGAAATCAGGTTCTCTGCCCCTACATTATGCTGCTCTCAGAATACACAGCAAAAACCTGCTAACAGACAAGACATATAATATCCCTTCAAAGCATTATACTGAGATTCATCTTCTCTCAGGCTCCTGCCAACATACGGCAGAGGATGTAAGGCACCTTAGTCTAATACGAAGATTTCTTCCCTCCCAGATTTATACGATTTCATGAGAAAAGTCTGCGTGCCTTCATACATCAGAGGCATATGGAGCTATAGTTTAGCCCCATAACAGTCTATACGCACAGTCTATGGACACAAAGTATAGGTCTATGCAGTCCGCAGCCGCCCAGGAAAAGCAAACCTATAAGATGTGCCAATTTGGGCGCTGTGCTTTACCCATTGGCAGCCCGGAGGCTCAGTGGTTAGCACTGTTGCTTTGCAGTGCTGTGGTCCTGGGTTCAAATCCCACCAAGGACAACATCTGCAAGGAGTTTGTATGTTCTCCCCATGTTTGCGTGGGTTTCATCCCACATTCCAAAGACATCCTGATAGGGAATCTAGATTGTGAGCCCCATTGGGGACAGTGCCAATAATGTCTGTAAAGCGATGTGGAATTAAAGGCGCTATATAAATAAATAAGTATAATTTCCAAAAAAAGCACATGACAAAAGAAAAAAAAAAGCAAAAGAAAGGGAGCAGCATCCATCCAGGTGAAGAAAATACAAAATCTTTATTCTGCCATAGAAAGTAGCAGTATAAAGTATGGCAGAATAAAGATTTTGTATTTTCTTCACCTGGATGGATGCTGCTCCCTTTCTTTTGATTTTGGATATTCTGGTTCATTGTGATCCATGAACCGGAGCGCGCGTCCTTCACTCCTTGTGTGCTGTCTGCTAATTTTGTATAAAAGAAAAAAAAAAGGTCTCTGGCTTTTTTTCCCTGGTAATCAGAATCCGTTTTTTTCATGTAATACTCAGAACAGAAAAGAGGAAGCGTGTGATTTAGATTTGTGCTTTGCAGATCACAGGACCAGCCAAACTTCAAAACTCTCAACCACAGAGTCTAAAAAGTCTGATTCTGGCGTTTATAGGAATGGAAACACATTAACACCGAAAAATAGCAGTCTCTCACCTCTGTAGTCAAATGAGATTACATTGTAGCCCAAAGAGCTGAGCACCTAATATGGGAAACAAGCACGGAAAATATGATATAAACAACATTTTATTACACAATTCGCTGATGAATGATCTTTTATTCCACTTTAATTTTATTGTTGTAATTAAATCTCATAAGCAAGTAAATTATATGTTCACATATAATAATATAATCATCAACATTAACAGAAATAAACACTTGAAATAGATCACTCTGTAATGACTCCATATACAGCTCTGGCAAAAATTAAGAGACCACTGCAGAATTTTCAGTTTGTCTGATTTTTCTCTTTATAGGTATATTTTTGAGTAAAATGTAAATTGCTCTTTTACTCTATAAACTACTGACAACATGTCTCCGAATTTCCAAGTAATAAATTTTGTATTTATTTTCAGAAAATGAGAAATGGTCAAAATAACACAAAAATGCAGTGCTTGCAAACCTTAAATAATGCTAATAATCATTTAGAAACAACAATACTAATGTTTTAACTCAGGAAGAGTTCAGAAATCAATATTTTGTGGAATAACCATGATTTTTATTCACAGCTTTCATGCGTCTTGGCGTGCTTTCCACCAGTCTTTCACACTGCTTTTGGGTGACCTTATGCCTCTACTGGTACAAATATTTAAGCAGTTATTCTTTGATGGTTGTGACTATCCATCTTCCTCTTGATTATATTCCAGAGGTTTTCAATGGAGTTCAGGTCTGGAGATTGGGCTGGCCATGACATGGATTTGATGTGGTGGTCCTTCATCCACACATTGATTGACCTAGCTGTGTGGCATGGCGCATTGTCCTGCTGGAAAAAACAGTCCTCAGAGTTGGGGAACATTGCCTGAGCAGAAGGAATCAACTGTTTTTCCAGGATAACCTTGTATGCGGCTTGATTCATACGTCCTTCACAAAGATTAACCTGCCCAAATTCCAGCCTTGCTGAAGCACCCCCAGATCATCACCGATCCTCCACCAAATTTCACAGTGGGTGCAAGACACGGTGCCTTGTACGCCTCTCCAGATCTCAGTCTAACCATTAGACAACCAGGTGTTGGGCAAAGCTGAAAATTAGACTCATCGGAGAAAATTACCTTACTCCAGTCCTCTATGGTCCAATCCTTATGGTCACTGGCAAACTTCAGCCTGCCTCTCCTTTGCTTCTCATTGATGAAAGGCTTTTTTCTAGCTTTACATGACTTGAGCCCTGCCTCTAGGAGCCTGTTACGAATTGTTGTTGCCGTGCACTTCACCCCAGCTGCCATTTGCAATTCCTTTTGTAAGGTCACTTGATGTCATCCTGCAGTTGCTGAGTGACATTCGAATAAGATGACGGTCAACCCGGTCAGTGGAGAGTCGTTTTCGCTCTCTGCCGGTCTGTAGCTTTGTTGTCCCCAATGTCTGCTGCTTGACCTTGTTGTAATGGAATACCATTTTAGAAATTTTAAGGATGGAGGCAACATGACGCTCACTGTATCCCTCTGCTAGTAAAGCCAGAATTGAGCCCTTCTTTTCCTCACTCAGGACTTTTCATCTCCTTTGGCATGGTTAAAAGTTATTTTTCATTCCTATTACTTTTGGGATATTGGGATATTACTAGCACTTGTTTTGCCATCCAGCTTGTTCTACTGCAAGAGGATTGTGAACACTACAGCAGTGTTTTTCACACTTTCCTTCACTAAATAACATTTGGTTCAGGTGATCACCTAATCAGAAGCACATTAAGTAGAATGAGGTGTACTCTGGTTGGAATTCAACTGACACTGGAATGGAATGGCTGTCAGACATGTAGAGAAGCTGATTTTTATAAAACTGTGCAGTGGTCTTTTAATTTTAGCCAGAGCTGTAACAAACGAGTTTCACTTTTTGTATTGAAGAACTGAAATAAATTAACTTTTTGATGATATTCTAATTTTGTGAGACGCACCTTTATTTTACGGTAGAAACCGAAGGTGACGCTGAGCAGAAATGTGCTGTTTTTTTTTTGGTTTTTCACATTATTTTAAACACAGATCTGACGAAGTGGGAGGGTCGACCCCTGATCTTCAAATCCGGTACCTCGTACCCCAGTCCACTCCTCATTAAAACTGGCGTGAAAAACACCAATCTTTATAAATTGGGGCTATAGTTATTAACTGAAACAGTTGTGTAGAAGGCTAAAAGAGAACTTATCATATTTTTGGCCTACCAGCTAAAAATATCAGTCAATTGAGTGTCAGCTATGAGTTCCCCAACTACTTCTGAAATCCCTGACTCCCCATGTATCAGCCATGAATACCTTTTTTAATTCTCCCGCACTGTATGTTAATCAGTTTGGTTTGGTCCGATGGGCGTTGTCTCTGTTCCCTCACTCCACCCCTCCTCGGCTTGCGTATATTATATATATATTCTGGTTTATCAACTATCTGTTACTCTATGCACACTATTCTCAATCACTCATCACACTCAGTGTATCTAAGGTCTCGGCTAATTGCCTAACCCTGATAAACAGCTCGAAGACCTCTGATACGGTTTGAGAAACTCGATCACGACAGTGACCCAACTTCTGGCTTGCACCCTGCACTAGTGAGTCATATTCCACAGACCGACCTCGCTTCTTGTTTCATGTAGGAGAAATGTGCACCGCTGTTTCCTGTCTACAGGCATTTCATTATTCAGCATCTTCACTACTAACGTTTTCTAGATCTCAGTCTGGTGAAAGTGTTGATGGCAATTCTCATAAGAAAAAAATAATAACACAATACCTTATATAACTGTACACGGTGATCACCTCCTCTGTGGGGGAAAAAAAAAGAAAAATAGGCTTTTATACACAATCACATATTGCCTTGCTGTTGACAGATGGGCTCAATTTGATCAAACCGTGTGCCAAGTACCTTAGTTTTATAAGGACATATACATAGCAAAAAATATGAAAAAAATGAGAAAAACCCCACTAAAAACATTCAGTTTTGTTAGATATGCATTAAAAATTAATTATACTCAAAATACACTTCTAGGCTTTGGATTTTGGCGCCCTTACAAATGTCGACAAGGCACCCCCACTTAATGTCCACTAATCCTTGCGTCACCCAACCATTCTGTGACAAAGCTCTTACAAGACTGTATACACCAGTATTTATAAATCAGCGTCCCCAAAAAAATGGAAAAATGAAGAAAAATCCAGCTGCTATAAGAGGTTACACTTTAATCCATATTGGTAAAATTGATAGACATCAAGAAATCGCAGCAACGCGTTTCGAACACTAGATGTGTTCATATGGAGGGGCGATGTATCTCCCATTCCTGATTTTGTTGATTACATCAATAATATCCCATACAGCATTTCATTTATTTTTGAGTCTCATAAATCTGAGATTTCTTTCTCCTTCGTCTCATTGGGGGACACAGGACTGTGTGTGTGGGTGTATGCTACTGCCACTAGGAGGCTGACACTAAGTAAACATAAAAAAAGGTTAGCTCCTCCTCCGCCGTATACACCTCAGCACTGGCCACAGGCAAATCCAGTTATTGCTTAGTGTCTGATGGAGGCACACGTCTGGTTCAGTTTCCAGACCTTTTTTTTTTTTTTTTTTTTTTTTTCCCCCCACGAAGATGAGATAGGGGCGACGGATCCTATTGAAAGGGTCCGATCTCCCCAAACCGTCAACGGGCGAGCACGTGGAGTAAAGCCTCCATCGTATCCTCTCCCGCAACGTGGGACATAAATGCCGGACTCAGCCCTGACCACCCTAAGGTATTGAAACCCTAGGCTGTACAGAGGCGGGAGTTAGTCCGTGCGGCCCCCACTGCACCACCAATGCTAGACTGCGGTGCTGCAAGGTGGCGGACGGTCCCTCTCCTCATCCCCTGAAGGGGTGATGGAGTTAGGGTTCCTGCACCGTCTTTTTACTTTTCACGGAGAGTCCCCCTTTTTAATGCGCTGCATGTGAAAGATTGGAAGAAGAATCTCACCTTCAAATGGCTAAAGATACAGCAGCGCTCCGGAGATGGGCTAGGCCGCGGGCTGAAGAAATATGGTAGCGGGGTCGTGAGTATGGGCCCGCTTCCGGCGGCGTCCCTCTCCTCTCTGCAGCAGTACCCTCTCCAGACAGCTTCCCCCAGGTCGGGGAGTTGAAGCAAGAGCCACGGGCAGCGAGTGGTCCCGGCGTGCCCATGGACACCTTAGGTCGGGAGCGGCATCTTCAGCAGGGCCGCTCTCCGACTTTGGGGTGTCCGCCGCCGGGGGGAGAAAATTTAGACCGCGGCTTCTAATGGCGCTAGGCCGCGGCTTCAAATCTAGTCCCCGGCTTTTTCCGGGGACTGGGCCGCTGGCCAGAGTGTTATGCCGGCGTCGGGAGGGGGCGCGGTCGCGGAGGTGGGCTCCGCCCCCGGCGGCGTCTCCTTCCGGCGGACCCGCCCTCCGACTTTGGAGCCGCCTCCCCCGGAAATTTAGATCGCGGCTTCGGTGACCGCTAGGCCGAGGCTTCAAATTTAGTCCCCGGCTTTTGCCGGGGATAGGCCGCGACCGGAAGTTGGGGGACGGAAGCCCTGACGTCATAGGCCGCGCCTTTTGACCCTCCCTTCTGAGGCTCGGCTACATGAGCACTTCCTCTTTGATAGAGAAGCGCTCTTTTTTGAAAGATTGGAGCCGCAGGCAATTCCACCTGGAGAAATTCACTAAGGGACGCTGGGATACAGGACTGGGGTGAGTGCTACTACCTCCAGCCTGATTGTTGTGCATTTTTGCACCCCTTCCGCTGTCTGACACATCCAGTTTATTGTGTATTGTGACGGATTCAGAATGTCCAAAAGAACCAAGACGCATACGATACAAGCAATGCATGCGGTATAAAGTAAGTCCCCTTTTCCGCATGCCCAGACTTCTCGGGTCTGCGAGGCCTGTGACTCTGAACGGGCTCAGGAACCTTCTCCTATGGCCGAGCCTAGTGCGCCAAGCCCTCCTGAATGGGCCCTTTCCCTGGCTCAATCTGTGGCGTCATTGACCAGAGCGGTCGAGTCCCTTCAAGCTCCCGATAGGAGCAGGGACAGTGGTTCTCCTGTCTTGAATACATCTCAGGAACCTCAGGCCTGCAGGGGCCGCGCTCGCACCAGGCAGACACAGGGGAAACGGACCCACACTGTGTCGCCCATGCCGTCTGGAGCCTCGGCATCTTTTAGTTCCGTCTCCCGCTCTCCCTCTCCCTTGGCAAGTGATCAATATTCGGATTCCGATATGGAGGAGTCACTTAATCTAGAGGCGCAGTATAGTCAAGAAACAATTGACAGTTTGATCGAAGCTATCAATCAAACTCTGGGGATAGACGATGAGTCCACCTTGACCTCTGGTCACAAGGTGACCTTTAAACGAGCCAGGCAAGCCCATAAAGTTTTTGGTGCTCATCCTGAGTTTGAGGAATTAGTGCAGCGCCACCGGGAGAAACCGGACAAGCGCTTTGCTGGACAAAAGGCTCTCAATACTAGATATCCTTTTGCTCCTGAGCTCCTTAAGAAGTGGACAGAATCTCCTTCGGTTGATCCTCCTGTTTCGCGTTTGGCATCTAAAACGCTCCTCTCTATTCCCAGCGGTTCTTCTATTAAGGAGCCAACGGATCGTCTAATTGAGAGTTTGGCCCGTTCGGTATTTGAGGCGTCAGGTTCTGCTCTTTCTCCTTCTTTTGCAGCGACTTGGGTTGCCAAGGCCATGATATCCTGGTCGGAGTCTCTAAATAAAGCTCTTCACGGCATAGAGGTGCCGTCTGAGGTAACCCAGATTTCTAATCAAATAGCTCTTGCTGGAGACTTCTTAATTAATGCATCCATGGATGCGGCAAATTGCGCAGCATTAGCCGCTGCTAATGCAATTGCCATTAGAAGATCCTTGTGGCTAAGAACCTGGCGAGCGGATTCGACTTCAAAGAAGTCGCTTACATCTTTACCATATCAGAGTGGTCGGTTATTTGGCGAGAGACTGGATCAGCTCATATCTGATGCAACGGGAGGGAAGAGCAATTTCCTTCCTCAGCAAAGGATTAAACAACCTTTTCGTCGACAACCTCAGCCTCGTTTCAGAGCCTTTCGTAACCCAGGCTGGGCCATGCCAGCCACCTCCAGCGGCTCAGGTCGGCCTAATCAGGCCAAAGATCGCCAGGTCACCTACAGGACCAATCCTCTGGGAAGAGGGAGATCTTATCAGCCAAGATCCAGAGGGTCCAAACCCCAAAGATATTCGGACAAATGACTGGAGGCAAAATCCGGTCAATTTTTCCAGGGTAGGCGGCCGCTTACTCTGGTTTCGTCCCACTTGGCTATCAGTGACTCACGACGAGTGGGTCAGGGAGTTAGTCTCCACAGGGTACAAAATAGAATTTACCAGCCTTCCCCCAAATCGCTTTTTCCCCTCGCGCCTTCCCAAGGAGGAGTCTCGACGTCGTGCCTTATTCAAGGCGGTCGAATCTCTTCGACACAGCGGAGTTGTTGTACCTGTACCAGAGGTCGAAAGAGGTCAGGGTTTTTATTCCAACCTGTTCATTGTACCCAAGAAGGATGGGACCGTAAGGCCCATTCTAGATCTAAAGCGGTTAAACCGGTTTGTCAAAATTCGGCATTTCCGAATGGAATCTCTCCGTTCGGTCATTGCAGCCATGGAAAAAGGGGAATTTCTAGCATCAATAGACATCCAGGATGCCTATCTTCATATTCCCATTTTTCCCCATCATCAAAAGTTTCTTCGGTTTGCCATCGACAAGCTTCATTTTCAGTTCGCAGCCCTGCCATTCGGGCTAGCCACAGCCCCCAGAGTGTTCACAAAGGTCATGGCTGCTGTTGTGTCCATTTTGCACTCCAGGGGGATAGTCATTCTGCCTTACTTAGACGATCTCCTCATCAAGGGCCGTCTTTTCAGACCTGCGAAGAAAGTGTCAGCATTACGTTAGACACCCTTGCTCGTTTAGGGTGGCTGGTAAATATGAAGAAGTCATCTCCCGTGCCATCTCGGAAGATCACCTTTTTAGGGATGAATTTCGACACCGCTCAGGGGTTGATAATTCTTCCTCAAGACAAGGCCTTAGTTCTCCGCCAAGAGGTACGGATACTTCGCCAACCAATTCCTCACACCATCCGGTTTTGCATGAGGGTCCTAGGAAGGATGGTGGCGGCAATCGAGGCTATTCCGTTTGCCCAGTTTCATCTTCGCCCCCTTCAACATGCACTCTTGGCAGTATGGGACGGGAGCCCTTACTCCCTCAATCTGCGGTGTCGCCTGTCCCTGCAGATCAGACAGACTCTTATGTGGTGGACGAGGGACACCACTCTTCGACAGGGTCGTTTGTTTCCTCCAAATTTTTGGTTGGTAGTTACAACGGACGCCAGCCTTCTCGGATGGGGAGCAGTGTTTCGTCACCACACAGCTCAGGGAATTTGGTCTCAGCAGGAATCGACCCTCCCGATCAATATTTTAGAGATCCGAGCGGTTCGGCTGGCTCTGAGGCATTTTCATCAGCATCTGGCGGGCCGCCCAGTCCGAATACAATCGGACAATGCCACGGCAGTGGCATAAACCATCAGGGAGGTACCCGCAGCAGGGCGGCCATGCACGAGGTAAAACAGATTCTGACTTGGGCAGAGAAAAATCACTCTGTGATTTCAGCAGTCCACATACCGGGCGAGGAAAACTGGGCAGCAGATTTTCTCAGCCGTCACGGCATAGCATCAGGGGAATGGTCTCTACATTCCGAGATCTTTCAGCAGATATGCCGACGCTGGGGAACCCCAGATGTGGACCTGATGGCTTCCAAGATAAATGCCAAGGTGCCCAACTTTGTTTCCCGGTACCGGGATCCGCAGGCAATTGCAGTGGATGCCCTGGTTCTACCATGGAATCAGTTTCATCTTCCGTACTTGTTTCCTCCAATAGCTCTGCTCCCAAGGGTGATCAGAAAGATCAGGTTAGAAGGAGTCCCAGCGATATTAATCGCCCCAGATTGGCCACGTCGCCCATGGTACGCGGAGCTGGTACATTTGCTCGCCGACGCACCCTGGCGACTGCCAGAGCGCGCGGACCTTCTTTCTCAAGGCCCAGTTTACCACCAGAACTCAGCGGTCCTGTGTTTGACGGCTTGGCCGTTGAATCTTGGATCCTGACTAGGGCTGGATTCTCTAAAAGGGTCGCTGCGACGATGGCTAGCGCCCGAAAGCCTGTTTCGGCTCGCATCTACCACGGGACTTGGAAGGTCTTTTTTACTTGGTGCAGGGAACATGGTTGTTCCCCGCTTCAGTTTTCAATTCCAAACATTCTGTCATTTCTCCAGGCAGGCCTAGATTCAGGTCTAGCACCAAGTACGCTTAGACGCCAGATATCAGCCTTATCAGTGCTTTTTCAGCGAAGGATCGCGTCTAATTTTCAAGTTAGGACCTTTATTCAAGGGGTTGTCCATATAGTTCCCCCTACAAGGCTCCCTTAGATGTTTGGGATCTCAATCTAGTCCTGGGAGTCCTGCAAGAGTCTCCTTTTGAACCTTTGCAGGAGGTTTCTCTGTCATTTCTTTCCTGGAAAGTGGTTTTTTTGGTAGCCATAACATCCATAAGGCGGGTTTCGGAGCTGGCTGCACTGTCTTGTCGAGCTCCGTACTTACTTTTCCATCAGGATAAGGTGGTGCTCAGACCAACACCACCTTTTTTGCCTAAGGTCGTGTCCTCATTTCATATTAATGAGGACATTGTTTTGCCCTCATTTTGCCCAGCTCCGACGCACCGAGTGGAGAAGGCTCTCCATACGCTGGATCTGGTGAGAGCACTCAGGAGATATGTATCTCGGACGGCGTCCTTTCGTCAGACGGACACGCTGTTTGTCCTCCCTGAAGGTCGCAGGAAGGGACTTGCTGCTTCTAAATCAACCTTGGCTAGGTGGATTCGGTTAGCCATTCAGGAGGCTTACCGCATCAGAGGCGCAGTGGTTCCCGCAGGGATCAAGGCTCACTCCACCAGAGCGGTGGGTGCTTCCTGGGCCCTTCGACATCAGGCTTCGGTGGAACAGGTTTGTAAGGCAGCAACCTGGTCCAGTCTGCATACCTTTTCCAAGCATTATAATGTCCATACCCAGACTTCTGCGGATGCCAGTCTGGGTAGAAGGATTCTTCAGGGCGCGGTTGCGCACCTATAAGCAATGCTTGATTATAAACTACACTGTGGAGTCGGTTTCCCACCCAAGGGACTGCTTTGGGACGTCCCACAGTCCTGTGTCCCCCAATGAGACGAAGGAGAAATACGGATTTTTGTGTTACTCACCGTAAAATCCTTTTCTCCGAGACGCTCATTGGGGGACACAGTTCCCTCCCTAATAGCCGGATGGCTTTGTTTTGAGTTAACTCTATTCTCTGATTAGTCTGTATCAGCAGTTTTTTCTTCTGGATATACTGTATCTGTGTTAACTCTGATTTATTTTAGCCTCCTACTGCTTTTTGCACTAAACTGGATTTGCCTGTGGCCAGTGCTGAGGTGTATACGGCGGAGGAGGAGCTAACCTTTTTTTATGTTTACTTAGTGTCAGCCTCCTAGTGGCAGTAGCATACACCCACACACACAGTCCTGTGTCCCCCAATGAGCGTCTCGGAGAAAAGGATTTTACGGTGAGTAACACAAAAATCCGTATTTTTTAGATTTGCAACTTGTGGGTGCAGATAATGGCATTTCTACCGCTACATTTTGCAAGCCACTTGCTGGGAATAGCATTCTACATACAGCTAGCTGCCACCCCAAGCATACAATACGGTCAATACCGGGGGGCGAGTTTACCCGGATTAAGTGTAATTGTCATAATAACTGTAATTTAAAAACAGAGAATAGCTAGACTGTGAAAATAAATTAAAAAACAGAGGATATCCTGTCTGGATGTTAAATAGAGCCAAACATATTGTGAATAAAAAAAAAAAAAAAAACATGCTTATTTACTGGAGAACACTCCTCAAAAAAACAAAAAATGGGATAAAAAAACTGTACTTTCACTGCAGTTTAGTCCTCAGTTTGGGGATATTAAACAAAATATTTGTCAGCTCTGACAAAGAACACATCTAGTGTTCGAAACGCGTTGCTGCGACGATTTCTTGATGTCTATCAATTTTATCAGTATGGATTAAAGTGCAACCTTTTATAGCAGCTGGATTTTTCTTCATTTTTTCATGTTGATTACAAGCGGTCCCTTGTGATCCGTGCTACAAAACACCAATCGTGGGTGAGCTGATTATATTTGTTTTTGTTTGATCCCAAAAAATACCAATCCACTTAGGAAATCATTCATGCCGATTGCAGCTTCTTCAAAGGTTTTACACCACAAGAATGGTGTAAAAAGCTTTGAGGAGTTGCAAAATTTTTGCATTATGTGAGGCTGCACAAAAATGTTGCAACTTTTGGCGTTTCCACGCCATTTTCATCCAACTAAGACAAAGTGGTCGGAGCTGGGGCGGGGTGGTGGGGACACTCACTTGTCATGACGAGCAGATGGGGTTTCTTATGCCACAAATCTTACTCCAGCCCTTCACTAACATTTGTGGCAAGGCGCACATGGAGGAGTAATGAACCCGGCCCCTCCCAGTCCAACCAACCCCCCAATTCTCGAGTGAAAAACATCGATCTTGACGAATCAGGACCAAAGTCCTTACAAAAACACACACACACACACAAACACTTATCTGAACATTCTTCAGGGCATAATAGTGATAGATTGAGTGTGTTGCTATGTAATTAGTACATTTTTCTATCCATCATGCGCTATACATCAATGGAGAGGCAGATACTCAGCATCTACTAGAGAAGTCTTTGGGCGCCCCACCACTGGTCCCTATATTTTGCTTTATATTCTCTATCTGCTGGATATAACATGCATCCTGCAGATTGGACTGCATTTTCTTGGCGACAGGTTCCCTCTAGTGATGAGCGAACGTGCTTGGATAAGGTGTTAACCTACGCTCGGGTGTTATCAGAGTATCTTGGGCGTGCTCGGATAATATATTCAAGTCCCTGTGGCAGCAGACAGCCGCAATACATGTGTGGATTGCCAAACGGGGGATTGCTGTCTAACAGTCACAGAACATGCAGCCGCAGGGACTTGAACATGATATCCGAGCACGCCCAAGATACTCTCATAATACCCGAGCACGTTCGTTCATCACTAGTTCCCTCTGATCGTGATGACAGAGACCAATGTATGGCTGGGCTTGTTTAGAGCCAGTCATGCAGAATGGTATATTCATGTACCTGCAGGGAATTTTAGTGCCTGTCTCCCTATTCGGATATACTCACACTAGGTAGATTTGTTGCCGGAATTATTTTTCAACAGGTGAATGGGGCAGTCACAGAAAAATCTACAAATCTGCTAATTTGTGAACCCACCCTTAGCTGTTACTGGACAGAACTATACAATGGTCATAAAGAAAAAAAAAAAAGAAGAAGGAAAACAACAAGGACAGAACAATTATTCAAAGAAAAAAAAAAAAGACAACGACGAAGAGGCGCTCACCTCGTGCCAGCGTTCCCATGCAAGTAAAGGATGACAGGATAGCTCGTAGACATCACCTCCTCATACCATGCCTGGTCTTTTCCCTGAGCATCTTTCCACAGGACTGCAGGAATGGTGTGCCTGGATCCACAACAGCTTGTTACTTACACTTCATATGCATGCAAATACTAATACTGTAACATTTCTCATTAAAGAATTTGACCACTACTTTGTTTTTTTTTTACTAATAACCTCTCCTTAAGATCGGCCATGGATATCCTATTAGTGGGGGTGTAACACCCATGACCCCCACCGATCAGCAACTGCCGATGCCGGCGGGAAGTTCTCGATGCCGGCGGGAAGTTCTCGGATGCTGCCAGAACACAGCAGCTCTGTCAAAACCATTCATTCATTTAAATAGGGCTATATCTGCACTACCCAGCCGCTAAAGAAATGACAGACCTGCTGTGCCGGCAGCGTCCGAGAACTTCCAGCCGGGAACGGTAGATGATGATTGGTGGGGGTGTCACATCGCATCGATCAGATATTGATGACCTCTCCTAAGGATCAACCACAAATAAGAAAAAAATAGCGGCCAAACACCCTTTATCCCTGGGCCAAACGCCCTTTATCCCTGGGCCATTTTCTGCATTTTTGTTTTTTGCTCCCCTTTTTTTTCTAGAGTCTTAACTTTTTTATTTTTCTGTCAATTTGGCCGTGTGAGGGCATGCTTTTTGTGGGACAAGTTTTACTTTCGTATGACCCCTCATTGATTTTACCATATAAGATACTGCAAAAGAGAAAAAAAAAAAAAAAAAAAAAAAAAATCGCTAAAAGTGCTTTTTTTTTTTTTTTTTACCATACTCAGCAAATGCTAATACACATGCCATTTTGATTCTCCAAGGTCATTACAAGATTGCAGATACCAAACATGTATAGGTTCTTTTTTATTCAAGTGGTGGAAAAAAAATCCAAAAAGTTTGCAAAAAAATTTAAAAAATGGTGCCATATTCAGAGACCCATAGCGTCTCCACTTTTGGGACTCAGGGGCTGTGTGAAGGCTTAGTTTTTGCACGCTGAGCTGACGTTTTTACTGATATTATTTTGGGGTAGTTACGCTGTTTTCATCGCTTGTTATTGTATTTTACTGCAATGTTGCAGAAACCAAAAAGATGCAATTCTGGCGTTTATTTTTCTCGTCACACCATTTACCGATCGGATTAATTCTTTTTAGATTTTGATAGGTCGGGCGTTTCTGAACACAGCAATACTAAATATGTGTATTTTTTATTTTTTTTTAATGGTTTTATTTTGAATGGGACAAAAAGGGGGCGATTTCAATTTTTTTTTCTTTAAATATTTTTAAAACTTTTTTTCCTACTTTTTACTTGCTTCAAATAGTCTCCTTAGGAGACTTGAAGCTGCGCTCTTGTGATCGCTTTTTCTACACATAGCAGATGATGAAAAACCAAGATACGGTAAATAAAATTTTTTTTGCTTATTTTCAATAGTGGATCGCTGTAGTTCAAATACTGGGAAATGCCAAACTGATCGCTTCTTTCCTACAAGCAGCAGTACATTACATGCAGAATATCTCCAGGCATGCTCAGCTCCCAGGGAAAATAGCATTTCTGAGAGCAGCAATGATGTAACCTTGGTTTACGTGCTCGCTGTCTTGTTGTATTTTATAGTTTAAAATGATAATGCAAAGAAAGGTCTCAGACAAGTCTACTGGCCGCCTGCAGCAAAGATATAGCATGAGACAAAACGCACAATTACCAGGGCAGGGTACACTAGAAGGGGCTATACGGTGACACTTCTAGTTTCAGGTCTATGGGTTCAGTGCTTGATCGGACACATATTTATCAATTAAAAAATCCTAATTATATCACCAGGTCAGGTAGAACGCTGCCTATACAGCGAGAGCTTTACAGTAGGACCCTCTGTACAATCTAATAATTTACACTACTTGGTGAATCAGCTTTTCTTTTATTATAAACCTCCCAATGAAACAGAATAATCAACGTTATTCCATAACCTTTTTTCAACATATTTGTATATACTAGGCTGCTGGAACCCAAAAGATTTGTACCCAAGACCCCAGCGCTGCAAAGCAACAGTGCTAACCACTGAGCCACCGTGCTACCCATATGGCTATGATTGTTGTCTACATTTTCCCAGTGCACACACTAATTATAGGGTCACGGCGTGATGTCATGAGGATTCAATCCATGTGTCAGAAGCGTAGGCAGCACTTACCAGACACCAATAGATACATCCTCCTCTGGTTGTAAGTAGAAATTACACGTGTGATTTAAACCTTGATCCTGAGGCCTCTTCAGATCAATAAAATACGGAAATCTCACTGAAAGACGAAAAAAAAAAGCTCAGCATTAGATTACATGATTGCTACAGGAAAGCCAGGCGCTGGTCCTACCGGAGGCGGCATGCCTGTAAGGAAGAGCACTTCATAAAGAAGTTGTAGACCGCAGCGGCCATTTTTAGGAAGATAAAAACGTGAATCCAAACCAGAGAACCAGCAGATGAATTGATCGTTACAAGAGCACCAGGTAAGCTGACAATACATTAGCAAGCATCTACAAATTTTCGATTTGGATTGGAAGGAAAACATTGAACTCTCTATTAATGACCAAAGACGGATTTTGGTAAGAACTTACCTGTAAAATCCTTTTCAGTGAAGAAGGAAAGGAGACACACTAGTCATTACTAGTGGGTAGGCGGAGCCCAGATGAGATTGACACCTCAGATTAAAAAGAGTGTTGACCGGCCCCTCCAGCTCGGGCTCCTCCTACTCAGCTCTCCAGTTGTACCAAGCTTAAGGAAGAGCAATATCACCAGCGGAGCAACATAACCCCTTCTGAAAGACTTCAGAGAATAAAACACAAAAATACAGGTTATGCATGCATGTAGGCAAAAACCACACAGTTCCAGGTACTACTCACTGGACCTGACCACTGCGATGAGCTGGCGATGCTGGAACAGAGCCTTAGCGCGTCGACCTCAGCCCAGATAATCGCTATCAGAGAAGGGTCACGCCGCATCTGAAAACAACAACACACTTCTGCCATGGGAGGGATGTGTGTCTCCCTTCCTTCTTCGCTGAAAAGGATTTTACAGGTAAGTTCTTACCAAAATCCGTCTTTCAGCTGCAGATGAAGGAAGGGAGACACACTAGACATTACTAGTGGGACGTCCCAAAGCAGTCCAAAAATTAAGGGTGGGAAAAAACCAAAAGAGGCAGAATCCCAACAACCTTTATAAATGCGCAACAGGCGCCAAATACAAGTTAACTAGAACTTTAAACTACAGCCGCCTGCAGGACCCTACGTCCTAAGGCTGCATCAGCGGAAACACTAACGTCCACCTTATAAAATCTTGTAAAGGTGTGGACGGAGCACCAGGTCGCCGCCCAGCAAAGCTGAGCTGCCGAGGCCCCTTGATGGAAAGCCCACGATCAGCCCACAGCTCTCGTGGAATGAGCTCAAACCTTAATCGGGCAAGGTTCGCCTTTAAGTCGGTAAGCCTCCAAAATGGCCGACCGGATCCAACGAGCTATAGAATCCTTGGAAGCTCGTTGACCACGTCGACGACCTGCTGGAATCACAAACAGGGAGTCCGACTTCCGAAAACTTTGGGTAACAGACAAATAGAACTTCAAAGCCCGCACCAAATCCAATGTGTGCAAGGCCTGTTCCTTCGCATTACTTGGCCCCGGACAAAGAGAAGGCAACACAATATCCTGGTTAAGATGAAATTGCGACACCACCTTAGGTAGAAAGTCGCCCCGTGTGCGAAGCACTACACGATCCGGGTGAAACTCCAGAAAAAGGAGGCAAGTAAGAAAGAGCCGCCAACTCAGAAATCCTTCTCAAAGAGGTGACCGCCACTAGGAAGGCAACCTTCCAAGAGAGCAAAGAAAGACTAACAGAGTCCATAGGCTCAAAAGACCAGTGTTGAAGAGCCTCCAAAACAAGATTGAGGCGCCAAAGAGACACAGGCGCCTTCCACGGCGGAAACTGGCGGGTTACTCCGCGAAGAAAGGAACGTACGTCCCTACGTGAGGCGATAGCCTTTCGAAACAGCAAGGACAGAGCAGAAAACCTGACCCCTCAGGGTGCTCACTCCCAACCCCTTGTCCAACCCGAATTGTAGGAAAGCCAACAAATTGGGAATGGAAAAAATCCTCGGGTTCCTTGAAGAACCCGAACACCACGAAAAGAAGGCTTCCCAAGTGGTAAATCCTAGTAGTAGCCGGACCTCTGGCAGCTCGCAAAGTGGCAATGACTTCGGCTGAAAAACCTTGACGGATCAATATTTCGGTCTCAAGAGCCACACCGTCAAACGCAGAGACATCAGGTCCAGATGACGAACGGGCCCTTGGGTTAACAGGTCAGAGCGGAAAGGAAGTGGAAATGGTGGCGCTGCCAGGAGCGACACCAGTGTCGAGAACCACGTCCTCCTTGCCCAATTTGGGGCTATCAACATAGCCGGGGTTCTCTCTAGTCTGATCCGACGTAACACCAGGGGAGTAAGGAAATCGGTGGAACACATAGATTAGCTCGAATTGGTCCCACGGAGCCACTAGAGCATCCACCGCCACAGCCTTCGGATCCTTGTACCTGGACATGAAAGTCGTAACTTGGCATTGAACCTGGATGCCATCAAATCCACTTGGGGAGTTCCCCAACGGGAGCACAGCAGAGCAAAAATTTCCGGATGAAGACTCCATTCTCCGGGATCCATCTTCTCGCGACTGAGAAAGTCCGCCGTGATATTCTGAACTCCCGGAATGTGGATCGCAGAGATAGCTGGCACTCTGGTGTCACGCGGTCTTATGATATGTGTACGATGTCAGTAAACTATTCTTAAAAGAACAACACTCTATACAACATATAGATTAGCAACATCAGCATGTAAATATAGAATAGATTTACCTGACACGATATCCGTTGAACTCAGGGTTAATCTTGAGGACTTGATACACTGTCACAGGAAAGAGGAGGACCGGGGGTCTAACCTGACCCTAAACTGGGGTCCTAACTAATCCCTCACCTTGGAGGTACTGATAATGGTTCAGAGGTCCAAGTCTCCAGCCTAACCCTGTCTCCTATCAGTCCCTGAACCCTGTAATCAGTCCTAAGAAGGATTCTGATTACCACCAAAGGGATATGGGCTGATCTCTGCTAAATACACAGATTAGACATATAAGACAGACTGGAGAAAACACAGACTTGCATACACACTCAAACACAGAAGGAACATAAATGATCTGGGATATTAAACTCTAAGCAAGGTGAGCTTAAAACAACTAAGGAGCTCTTTAACTTAAGTCTATACAGATACAATCCTATCTGTGGTCTGCATGAAGAATTTCACTGGCAACTCCCAACACAGACAACCAGAGATTTAAAGGAAACCAATCAACAAATAATTAATTGCAGCCGGGAGAAACTGCACCCAGTCCCAGAACTGAGCACAGACAGAATTAACTCCCTAACTGCCAAACACAAAGAAACAGCAACTCAGCTGTGAGAAGTCAGAATGTGCAACCGCGACGATCTTCGTGGCGATGCACACATGACAGTACCCCCCCTTCTACGAGGGGCCTCCGGACCCTCAGGGCCAGGTTTGCCCGGGTGAGTTCTGTGGAAGGTCCGCACCAAACGATCTGCGTTAATGTCAGACGCAGGAACCCACGTCCTCTCCTCTGGACCATACCCCTTCCAATGCACCAAGTACTGAAGGGACCGGCGATTCAGACGTGAGTCAATGATCTTTGACACTTGAAACTCCAAGTTACCATTGACCACCACTGGAGGAGGAGGTAGAGGTGATGGTATGACTGGTGCCACGTACCTCTTAAGTAATGACTTGTGGAACACATTATGAATTTTAAACGTAGGAGGGAGGTCCAGACGAAATGCCACAGGATTAATTATGGAACTGATCCTGTACGGCCCGATGAATCTGGGGCCCAGCTTCCAGGAGGGAACTTTAAGTTTTATATTCCTGGTAGACAACCATACCAGATCGTTCACATTAAGATCTGGACCAGAAACTCTCCTCCTATCAGCCATACGTTTATAACGGTTCCCCATAGCACTCAGATTATTCAATACACCTCTCCACACTGAAGCAAGTGACGACGAGAAACGCTCCTCCTCAGGAACCCCAGAAGGGCCCCCCCCATTGAATGTACAAAACTGGGGATGAAAACCATATGCCCCAAAAAACGGGGACTTACCAGTGGACTCGCTCCGCCTGTTGTTAAGAGCGAACTCTGCCAGAGGCAAGAAAGAAGACCAGTCCTCCTGGTTCTCTGAGACAAAACACCGAAGATAAGTCTCTAGGCTTTGATTCAGACGCTCTGTCTGACCATTGGTCTGCGGATGAAAAGCCGAGGAAAATGACAATTGCATCCCCCGACGTAAACAAAATGCCCTCCAAAACTTGGACACAAACTGAGACCCCCTATCTGACACCACATCAGAAGGCAACCCATGAAGTCTCACAATCTCCCCAATGAACACCTGCGCCAGAGTTTTAGCATTAGGGAGGGCATTAAGAGCAATGAAATGTGCCATCTTACTGAACCTGTCAACAACCACCAGTATGACAGTCTTCCCTGACGACTGAGGAAGGTCCGTGATGAAGTCCATAGACAAATGAGTCCATGGACGCTCCGGAAGTTTCAAGGGTAAGAGGGTCCCAGACGGACGGGTATGAGGGGTCTTAGAGCGAGCACAAACCCCACAGGACGCGACAAAAGTTAAAACATCTTTATTAACGTTAGGCCACCAAAACCGGCGAGAAAAGAGATCTAAAGTAGCCTTACTCCCTGGATGTCCTGCTAAAGCAGAATTATGATGTGCCTCAATAACCTTTTGTCTCAACTGATTTGGGACAAACAGTCTCCCTGGAGGTCCTGCAGGGGCGTCCCCCTGAGCCTCTAACACCTCCTCCTCAAGCTCAGAACATACAGCTGACACTACCACCCCCTCCTGAAGGATAGGAATCGGGTCATCCATTTTCCCGGCCCCTGGGAAACTGCGAGACAAGGCATCCGCCTTAACATTCTTAGATCCAGGGCGATAAGTGACAACAAAATTAAACCTGGTAAAAAACAACGACCATCGAGCTTGTCTGGAATTCAGACGCTTAGCAGATTCCAAATACAGCAGGTTCTTGTGATCAGTAATGACGGTGACCGGGTGGACTGCCCCCTCCAAAAAGTGACGCCATTCTTCAAAAGCCAACTTAATGGCCAAAAGTTCCCTATTGCCGATATCATAATTCCTTTCGGCGGACGACAATTTTTTAGAAAAGAAAGCGCACGGATGCCATTTACCAGGGGACGGACCCTGGGACAATATTGCACCCACCCCTACGTCAGACGCGTCCACCTCCACAACGAACGGCTGTGATGCATCTGGTTGGATGAGAACGGGTGCCGAAGCAAAACATTTTTTCAAAGAGGAAAAAGCTTGGCAAGCTTTGTCCGACCATTTAGAAAAATCCGTCCCTTTTCTTGTCATGTCAGTGAGAGGTTTGACAACAGATGAGAAATTACAAATAAATTTCCGGTAGTAGTTAGCAAACCCCAGAAAACGCTGCAGAGCCTTAAGATCCTCTGGCTGATCCCATTCAAGCACTGCTCTCACCTTTTCAGGGTCCATACGGAAACCGGAGGCTGACACCAAGAAACCCAAAAACTGAAGTTCCTGTACGGCGAATACACACTTTTCCAGTTTGGCGTATAGTTTATTGTCTCGCAAGATCTGCAACACCTGTCTCACATGCTCCTGGTGAGACACAAGATCTGGTGAGTAAATTAAAATGTCATCCAAATATACGACCACAAACAGCCCCACCAGATGACGAAAAATGTCATTAACAAAATGTTGGAATACTGCTGGTGCAGTAGTCAGACCAAAAGGCATGACAAGGTTCTCATAATGTCCCTCCGGCGTGTTAAACGCCGTTTTCCACTCATCCCCCTCTTTTATCCTAATCAGATTATACGCCCCCCTGAGATCCAATTTAGAGAACCATTTGGCGCCAACAATTTGATTGAAGAGATCAGGAATCAGAGGGAGTGGATACGGATCTCGAACAGTAATCCGATTAAGTTCGCGGAAATCCAAGCAAGGGCGTAGGCCTCCATCTTTTTTCTTCACAAAGAAGAACCCCGCGGCCACTGGGGAAGATGAAGGTCTAATATGCCCTTTGGCCAGACTTTCCGAAATATAATCTTTCATAGCCTGCCTCTCAGGACCAGAAAGGTTATATAACCTAGCTTTAGGTAACTTAGCATCAGGAAGTAAATTAATAGAGCAGTCATACACGCGATGAGGAGGCAACTCCTGACACCCCTCCTCAGAGAACACATCCCCAAAGTCCTCCAAAAAAGGAGGCAAAGTACTAGGCACGACCGCACTGATGACTGTGTTCATGCAGTTACTTTTGCAAAACTCCCCCCATTGGCTTATATCTCTGGACTGCCAATTAATCACAGGGTTATGTTTAACCAACCAAGGAAGTCCCAACACAATAGGAGTAGGTAGACCCTCCAACACATAACAAGATAATAGTTCCCTATGTATTGCCCCTACCCGAAGGTCAATGTTATGAACCTCATGAACAAAGCTACCTTGGCCGAGAGGCCTGGCGTCAATGGAGAATATAGGGATCGGTTTGACCAATACACTCAGATGCATACCTTGAGCCTGAGCAAACTGAGCGTCAACCAGATTAGCCCCGGACCCACTATCAAGAAGAACAGAAAATCTCTCCACTCTCGTACCAACCACCACCTCCACTGGTACAAGGAACTGAGAAGAACTAGCGGACGAAATACATACTCCCAGGTTGTCGTCCACCACACAACCTGGGATTAACAGTTTTCCGGCGACTTTTTGCTCAACAAGGCACGGGATGGACATCCCCCAACAAAATGTCCCTCTTTCCCGCAGAAGAAACACCTTCTAGTCCTGCGGCGTACCGCCAATCCCCTCCTACGAAATGATGTCCCTCCCAACTGCATAGGCTCCTCCGAACAGACAAGGGGAACCTCAACATAAGGGACTTTAGTAGTAGGTGGAGTAACAACAGGGGGCGGAGTTACCTCGCACCTCTCCCGGAGCCGTCTATCAGTACGGATAGCTAGGGCCATAGGAGCCTCCAGTGATGGAGGAGAATCATACTGAGCCAAAACGTCCTTTAATTTGTCAGAAAGCCCATGACAAAACTGGCTCCTAAGAGCTGGGTCATTCCACTGAGTATCTGTGGCCCATCTACGGAACTCAGAAGCAAATTCCTCCGCCGGACGATCTCCCTGCTGTATCTTACGTAATTTTGTCTCAGCAAGAGAGACCCGATCTGGGTCATCATATACCAAACCCAGGGCAGTAAAAAAATCGATCTACTGACTGTAGAGCCGGGGATCCCGGAGGAAGGGAGAAGGCCCAGGATTGAGGGTCCCCTTGTAGGAGCGAGATAACAATTCCCACTCTCTGCTCTTCACTCCCTGATGATCGAGGCCGAAGCCGAAAATACAATTTACATGCTTCCCTGAAGGTAAAAAATTTGTCTCGCCCACCAGTGAACCTGTCCGGGAGAGCTACTTTAAGTTCAAATCTGGTTTGCTCCGAGGGAGACAAAACTTTGGACTTAATGTCCGTCAGCTCCATGGATAATCCCTGCAACTGCAGAGCCAGCTGGGCTACTGGATCCATGGCAACTGGGAATAATTTTATGGGCCAGTGAAAATGTCACGCGGTCTTATGATATGTGTACGATGTCAGTAAACTATTCTTAAAAGAACAACACTCTATACAACATATAGATTAGCAACATCAGCATGTAAATATAGAATAGATTTACCTGACACGATATCCGTTGAACTCAGGGTTAATCTTGAGGACTTGATACACTGTCACAGGAAAGAGGAGGACCGGGGGTCTAACCTGACCCTAAACTGGGGTCCTAACTAATCCCTCACCTTGGAGGTACTGATAATGGTTCAGAGGTCCAAGTCTCCAGCCTAACCCTGTCTCCTATCAGTCCCTGAACCCTGTAATCAGTCCTAAGAAGGATTCTGATTACCACCAAAGGGATATGGGCTGATCTCTGCTAAATACACAGATTAGACATATAAGACAGACTGGAGAAAACACAGACTTGCATACACACTCAAACACAGAAGGAACATAAATGATCTGGGATATTAAACTCTCAGCAAGGTGAGCTTAAAACAACTAAGGAGCTCTTTAACTTAAGTCTATACAGATACAATCCTATCTGTGGTCTGCATGAAGAATTTCACTGGCAATTCCCAACACAGACAACCAGAGATTTAAAGGAAACCAATCAACAAATAATTAATTGCAGCCGGGAGAAACTGCACCCAGTCCCAGAACTGAGCACAGACAGAATTAACTCCCTAACTGCCAAACACAAAGAAACAGCAACTCAGCTGTGAGAAGTCAGAATGTGCAACCGCGACGATCTTCGTGGCGATGCACACATGACATCTGGTCTCTGCCCATACTAAGATACGAGATACCTCCACCATGAGCTTGGAACTCCTAGTCCCGCCTTGGTGGTTGATATATGCGACCGCCGTCGCATTGTCCGTCTGCACTCGGACTGGCAGACCGCTTAAAGGGACCGTCCAGTGTTGGAGGCAAAGAAAAAATCGCCCTCAATTCCAGGGTGTTGATCGGCAAGACAGACTCTTCCGACGACCATACTCCCTGAGTCCAAAGATCGTTCCAGACACCCCCCCCCCAGCCCGTCAGGCTGGCATCGGTGGTTATGACCGACCACTTCGGAGGGAGGAAAGACTTTCCCAGGGATAACTCTTTCGGACGTATCCACCATCCTAGAGGCTCTCGTACCCTGTGGGGATGATGACACTGCAATCCAGTGAAAACCTGCGATCGATCCCAACGGCTCAGAATGAACCTTTGGAGGGCCCTGGAATAAAACCGGGCAAACGGAAGTGCTTCCATGGACGCCACCATCAACCCCAGAAGACGCATACAGCTTCGCAGGGACATTGCTGTCGAAGACTTCATAACCCGTGCATGTCGAAGGAGACATGCTTGCTTGTCTGGAGACATGCTTGCTTGTCTGGAGGCAGGGACACCACTGCTCGCACCATGTCGAAATGCATCCCCAAAAACAGGATTGACTACGACCGTTCCAGAGACGACTTCTACCAATTGACCAGCCACCCGAAGTCCTCCAGGAGCTGAAGGGATAGATTGCGAGCAGTTACCCGCCTCCTCCTTCGAAGACGCCACAATCAGAAGGTCGTCCAGGTAGGGAAGAATCGTAACCCCCTGCCTTTGAAGAATCGCCATGAGAAGCGCCAGAATTTTTGTAAAAACTCTGGGCGCTGAGGCCAACCCGAATGGCAGAGCCACAAACTGGTAATGGTCCTGACCTATGGCAAAACGAAGGAAGCATTGGTGGGCCCTTCCGATTGGGAAGTGCAAATAAGCGTCGCGAATGTCGATTGACACCAAAAAAGCATTCTGCGACAGGGACGCCAAAACGGAGCGAAGCGACTCCATGCGGAATTTCCTGGCGTGGACATGCCGATTCAATCTTTTGAGATCCAGAATGGGCCGAAATTTGTCCTCTTTTTTGGGGACCACAAAGAGGTTAGAATAAAACCCTCTTCCCCGGCCCTCCGGCGGAACCGGCACCACCACACCTTTCTGCAGAAGGGAATCTACCTCCCACAGCAGAGCGGCAAAAAGCTCGGGCTCTGACGGAACGCGAGGTTGACAAAAAAACTGTCTGGGGGTCGCTAAAGAGACTTCTATGAAGTACCCTGCCAACACAACCCGTGTCACCCAGGCGTCCGACATGCGGGAAGCCCAAGTCAGTTTGAATGGGAATAGACGACCCCCCACTCGAGAGCGCTCGAGTGAGACCCAGGCGTCAGTCCGCCTTAGCGGGCTTTTTGCCAGCTTCCCGCTTGTCTGAATGGAAGTTCTGTTTCCAGGGTATGCGGAATTTCTGAGAATTCACCCCCTTTTTTTTTTTTTTTTTTTAAAAAAGAGAGGGACGACCCGAACCCCAGAGGGCTGACTGAATCATCCCCTGGACCGAAAGGACCGCCGACAACTACCGGCACAAGTCCTGCCAGACGCAGAAGTCACAGCTCTGCGCTGCGGTAAAGCTGTTTCTTTTGCCTTTACCTTGGCAATCAGCTCCGTGAGGTCAGGTCCAAATAGCTGACCACCTTGCAAGCTAGCAAACCCTGTTTGGAAACTGCGTCCACTGTCTAAGGCACAGTGCTCTTCTGACTGTGACTGCCGAGGATTGCACCCTGGATAGCAGTGATGCAGTATCCTCCAAAAACTGGAAAAGCCCATCTACCTCGATAGAGGAGATCCACCTTGGCACGCCGTCCGTAGACGGTCCAACCGGCTCAGGGAAACTTTACAAGCACACATGGATTCTTAATATTGAATCCATGATCCGCGGCCTCGCAGATGGATTTTTCTGCCATCTACGTTTTTTGTCCAGCGGGTCCTGCAGACTCGCCTTCCCCTTAACAGGAGGATTTTGCTAAGCTGGGATAAAGGGACATCCACTTCAGGAGAAGGATCCAATTATCATCAACTCCGTAGAAACACGGAAACGGTGTCTCAATTTTCTGGACACAGGCGCTCCTTCTCCACTGCCCCATTAAGCTCATCCAGTGATGGTAAAGCTTGATCGTGATTGAAAACATCCGGGCCGACTTACCAAGACGTCCAGATACCTCCTCCGGTAACTGTAACGCCTCCAATAAAAACCTCTTTACGGCCCAAAAAGGGAGGCAGAGTGTCCCTGCCGATCCTCCTTGTCCGAATCGGACATTTTCGTTACGCGGGAAGGAAGGCACCGGCTTGTGTCGCTTCCTGACATGAGAGGATCTAGCTGACACTCAATAATAGAAAATCAGACAGGCCATCAATAGAAACTAGCGAGGGCCTCCATTCTGACACCACTGGAAACCTCCGACCGCTGCGCTTGATGCCATCCAGGTCTGCGCGTCCGATACGCGAGACTGATCCTGTAGCGGATCTGGGAGACGGTTGCACAGTATATGGCAGGTTAAAACTGTCAGAGACTAGAAAGTGTGGTTTCTTAAAGAAAAAACGAACGCTGAAGGGTTAAAGCTCTTAAGGAGAAAGCTACCCCAGCTGTCCCCTATTAAGAGTTAACCGCCTAAGAAGGGGTTAAAGTCGCAGACTCCCCACAACCTTAATAATGAAAAGGGTGTGCGAGCCCCAAGTGCCTCTTATAAGGCAGCAGCTATAGGACAGCTATGCCACACTTAACAAGAAAACGTTCACAAGATCGCTAAAAAATTGCGCTGTTTGTAAATCGCAATGACCGCCAAAGTCATTAAGGGGATCGCTAACCACCTATGCGTTGTTAATGAAATCGCCCAGATTGGCAGCTACTAGCGACATTAAAAATGATCACACAAACGATCGCATAGTATGCGTCGTCGTTAGCAGGAACGTATAGTGGCAGTATTACTGTCTCAGACTCCCCACAACCTCTTTATTGAAAAGGTGTGCGAGCTTTGAGATAACAGCTGCAGGCAGCGCAGTCTGCCACCCATTTGTGCCTCAGAAAGGCGTCCGCGCTGTGGGGGTGAAGGGGTTAAGCTTCTGCCCTAGACGGGTAGAAGCGACTCACCCAGCTGGTCGCGGTGCAGCACTGCCGAGAGGGGAGGAGAGCGATGTCCGAGGGAGCTTTCAGCCTGTCAGTAATGGCCGCCTCGCTGTGTCTCCGTGTGCTTTATGAGAGAAGCCGGAAAAGGAGACTGCCGTAAAGCGCGCTCAGAGTGGCGCGAAATTCAAATAAAAAAAGGCGCGCAGCTCCTCTCTCCCCCGCTCCTATGTCCTGCAGGCATCCACCTGCGGACAAAAAACACAGTCACCGCATGTATACTGTAACAGCGACTGCCGCAGCAGTCGCTAAAAACACTCAAACACATATTAAATGTGGAGTACTCACCAGCCGAAAGCGCCACAGGGACCCCCAGGGGTTTCTGGCGCTTGCCCATGCTTCCCCCCAGGGCGGGGAACGCAGTGACCCCTGCAGCGCGGTTTGCGTCCCCGCCAGGGAAGCCATCCTCATCCCCCCGGGCCGGCAGGGTTCTGCAGGGACCACCATATAGGGTAATACAGATCCCCCAAAGGGGAGAGGTTGGGGTCCAGCAGCGCTGAGACCCCTGAGACCTCTAGACCACATTTGGTGATCCAAGTCTCTTGTCCGATAAAAAATAATAAAATCTTCTGAGGAGCTGCTTCCAGCAGCGACTATCTTCTCTGACCTCAAATTGAAAACTGGAGAGCTGGAGTAGGAGGAGCCCAAGCTGGAGGGGCCGGTCAACACTCTTTTTAATCTGAGGTGTCTATCTCATCTGGGCTCCGCCTACCCACTAGTAATGTCTAGTGTGTCTCCCTTCCTTCATCTGCAGCTGAAAAGAGAAAATGGCGAGGAGGCACTCTATGGAGACATGATTAGCAGACAGCAATCTGTGGGTGGACTCCACTGCCACAGGGAGAGCAGCTATGTGGTCAGATGAGTAATTATGGGTAAAGGTACTGCCACACTAAGCAATCCCGCTAGCGATCTCGTTAGCGTTGCATACTAATGAGATCGCTAGCGGGATCGTTTCTATATCGCTAAATGCGGCCACATTTAGCGATATAGTTAACGACGCTATCGCCGTTAGCGATCTTCTTAACGACTTTAGCGGTACAAAAGTACCGCTAAATCGCTAAGAAAAGGTGCACACACAGCGATTAGATACTTACCCAGCGGGAGCGCCAGCGATGAAATAGGGTCCGGAACGATTCCAGCGACGAGCGAGATCACAGCAGGAAGCTCGTCGCTGGAAGCTGCCGCACTGAACAATATCGCTAACGGGATCGCTAAATAGTGACGTTTTTTAGCGATCTCGTTAGCGATATTGTTTAGTGTGGCATACCCTTAAGGAATGAGCTCTCCTGTTTGCTGATGTGAGATTATCTCCAAATCATCCCTAATAGCAAACAATGAGAAGATTAGGTGATGACCGCTCTGCAACTTTACAAGCACTCCCAAAGCAAAGTTCCTGCAGGGCAAACATATGTGGAATCCACCTGTGATGACGCCATTAACCAGTGGTAAAAGGATACAGAACATGGAGTCCTGGACAACCCCTTTACCTAATTTAACGGTACAAGGGCTGAGACTGGCATCACAGCTCAGGCTTTGTAACCGGCATATTACTAAATAGAAAAGCATGATGCCACATAGGCATGCAGCCCACAAGATCTCAAAGGACCCAAAACTGTCTGTGCAGAAGATGTGGGCGAAATGCCGGGCCATGTGATGAAAGATACGAGCCTCCATCTTGCTTTTCATACACAATGCAATTATGTGGCCTCACAGAGGAGAGTGGCTCAGCTGCTCCCAGGTCAGGATCTCACCTAATAACTAAACCTACAATCCAAAACAACCAGTGTCCGTTACCTAGAAACCTACAACAAACCAGCATCTTCTCTTGCCACAAAATGACTACAACATCCCATACTGATTACAATAATTACCTACCCTCCCAATATACCATACACAGAGTCATAAACATCCAGGGACCAGCTGGACCAGAAAGCAGAAGGGTATGTGGACCCTCCCCACTAAGCTCAGTCCTAGTATTACATTTTGAGGCCTAGAATGAATGGCCAAAAATAACTGGAAGACTATCAGGTGATAAGACTGCCTGACGCCTTATGCCTGCCAAATCATCCATCTTGTGACCTAGAAGGGGCTCCACAACTCATTCTTAAGGGTATGCCACACTAAGCGAGATCGCAAGCAAGATCGCTAACGAGATCGCAACTGCGTCACCATTTATGACGCAGTAGCGATCTCGTTAACGACTTAGCTGTGTGTGACATGTAGCAGCGATGTGGCCCCTGCTGAGATGTCGCTGATCGCTTATGAACGTTCTGAGCCGTTTTTTGGTCGTTGGTGTCCCGCTGGTGAGCCTGAATCGCTGAGTGTGACACCCTTTATGAACGACTTCACCAGCGTCGCAGGTGGGATTAGGTTTTCCCAACGACCGCAGAGGTCGTTATACAGATTGCTGATGAGTTGTGTTTGGAATCTAACAGCTAAGTCGCTAACGAGATCGCTACTGCGTGATAAATGGTGACGCAGTTGAGATCTCGTTAGCAATCTCGCTTAGTGTGGCATACCCTTTAGGTCAGGTTCACACAAAAGACATGAACCAACTGGAGCAAGTTCAGAAGAGCGACCAGAATGGTGACAGGTCTGCAAACCATGTCCTATGAGGAACGGTTACAGGATTTGGGAATGTTTAGCTTGCAAAAGAGAGGACTGAGATGAGACTTAATAGCTGTCTACAAATATCTCAAGGGCTGTCACAGTGTAGAGGGACCAGCTTTATTCTCATTTGCACATGGAAACACGAGAAGCAATGGGATGAAACTGAAAGGGAGAAGATACAGATTAGATGAGAAAAAACTTTTTGACAGAGTGATCAATGAGTGGAGCAGATGATAATTGCATCACCTGGGCAATACAAAGGAAATCCTGAAAACATGATCTGTTGGTGGGCCTTGAGGACTGGAGTTGGGGAACCCTGATTTAGTGAAACCTGCTTTGAGCAGGGGGTTGGACACGATGACCCTGCAGGTCCCTTCCAACTCTAACATTCTAGAATTCTATGAACCGTATAAAAAAATTGTCACATTTCATCTGGAAAAATGAGACTTTTTTCATCACTTCTTATCTGTCGGCAATCTACATGCAATTGATTGTTTACAGCAGCAGATATTAATCATTTACGGTTTGTTAAACTGCCCCATTGAGTAACACTGGTCCTTGCTATTTTTTTTTTTTTTAACGCGTACAGCGATATGACCGAAAATATGGTCCTGTGAAAAACCCCTTAGCGTGGGGAAGCAGGATCATGATGTGTAACCAGCAGCACATCAAAGCAACAGCAGCAGAAACAGTGGCACACAAACATGGGCTGGACTGAACTTTCCTCCAAAGACCAAGTATAGGGCTGAGAGACAGAAAGAAAGGCCGGACCAGACAGAGACACCGGACCAGACAGAGATACCGGACCAGACAGATACCGGACTAGACAGAGATACCGGACCAGACAAAGATTCATAAGTTAGTTACTATTACGAACTAGTAAAGCTCATGTCTGCGCTTACAGATGACCTGTCATTTGCTATAAGCATGTCATATTTTTACCTTGTGTAAATGCTGTTCTCCTAAATTTGAAATGTTTTTTTCTTTTGCTCCATTCCTGAAATATGGCCATCTCTTCCCTTCATGTATATGCAGACTTTTTATCCAAGTGGGTGTGATCATCAAGTCATTTCTGACAATCTTCCTGATGACCACACTCATTTGGTTCTGTACCGGATCTATGTAGTCATCTTGATTCTGTTACCATTTCTATGTAGAAAAATATTTAGACTTGAGAGTCCTCAGTGGTTGATACCTTTTAATGGCTAACTGAAAAGATGGTAACAAATTGCAAGCTTTCGAGACTACTCAAGTCTCTTCATCAGGCATAGACTAATACAAAATCTGAAGAATCACATATTTATACACAAGAGGACACAGGAATAATGCAATAGGTAAGACATGTGACGTGAAGCAGAACTGTCATCATGGCAGAGGGATGAACATAAATATTGGAACAGTTCATAGATAAGGAGTGAGAGTTTTATTGCCCTCTGATTGGGGTCTGGTATTGTGTTTTGATGCCCCTAGAAGGTCAGAGAAGCAGATTCCTTAATTGATGTACACAGACATGAATCCATGTGACACGTTCATTCCAGCACTAAGAGTGTCAAAGGTCATCATAAGTTTATATTCCCAAGTCTTTCTATCTTTCTCAGATTTGAAGTTAGATTTTAATACCAGTAATTCCATATCCATCATGCTATGACCGGGCATACAAAAGTGTTTTGCCACAGGTAGATCCATTCTTTTTTCTCTTATTGTGTGGTGATGAGAATTCATCCTTGTTCTCAGTTTTTGCCCGGTCTCCCCCACATACAGACCCCCAGTTGGACATTTCGTACAAATAATTAGGTACACCACATTAGATGTGATGCAGCTGAAAGTACCTGGGATCTTGTAGTCCTGATGGGAGTTGGGGATCTTTATCTTGTCCGTGGTCATTATAGATGGACAGGTTTTGCACTTCTTCTGTTTGCAAGGAAAGGTTCCTGCAGCTGTTGGGGAGGACAGGGAGCTTCTGACGATGATGTTTCTTAGATTTGGGGGCTGCCTAAAACATAGTAGTGGGGGGTCTGGAAATATGGATTGTAATCGGGCATCTTTTTGTAGTAGAGGTTGTAGTTTCCGTGCAGCTCCCCTTAGCATCTCCAGATTTGGATTGTAGGTGACCACTAGAGGCACCCGGTTATTTTCTTCTTTAGCTTTGTAATGTAGCAGGTGATTCCTTGATATTCTGGTGGCTCTTGTAATTTGGTTCTCAATTGTTCTTGGATGGTAGCCCTGGTTCAAAAAGGTCTTTCTGAGGCGAATAAGGTGTTCATCTCTATCCATGGGGTTGGAACATATACGGTTGTATCTGATGGCTTGGCTGTAGACAATAGAGTTTTTTATGTGTTTTGGATGGAAACTGTCCCATTTAAGGTATGTTGGACGGTCGATTGGCTTCTGATACAGGGATGTCTCTATTTCATTGTTCTTTAGCTTAATGGTGGTGTCTAAAAAGTTAATTTCAGTGCTGGAGTAGTTAAGTGTTAAGTTGATGGTGGGATGAAATTGGTTGAACTGTTCATGGAACGTCTTTACCTGTTGTTCAGACTCCGTCCAGATGATTAAAATGTCATCAATGTAGCGGTAGTAGGCCCGAGGCCTGATGGGACATGAGGACAAAAATTCGCTTTCAAGCTTGGCCATGAAAAGATTTGCATACTGTGGAGCCATTTTACTTCCCATCGCTGTGCCAGTCTCCTGAAGATATATCTTGTTGTCAAATTCAAAGTAATTGTGGGTGAGGATGAATTTTGTGAGTTTCACCACAGAATCAGCATCATTCCCGGTGTTTCCCGGTGTTTCTATGTAGTAAGCTTAGTTCTTTTACTCTTTCTATGCAAGCTTGGTGGCGTTACCATATTTGCATTGTAATCTTACTCCTGTTACCATTTCTATGTCGTGAGCTTTGATATGTTACTGTTTGTATGTAGCACGCTTCAATCTGTTACTGTATCCATGTAGTAAACTTCCTTTTGTTACTGTATCTATATAGTAAGCTTTGTTCTGTGACTGCATGAATTCCTGGTTTTACTACTGTATCTTTGTTGTCAACTTGCTTTTATTACTGTATCTGTGTAGTAAGCTTGGTTCTGCACTAGATATCGCATTGTCTGCATGCATTCTGGTGGACTCTACAAGCTTCACACAATTAACATGTGTGCTTCTTATACAACACACATAACCCATCATTAGAAGGATTTACACTGACCCCGCCATGAGAATAAACCCACTGGACTACAGCCTCCGAGATCAGCTCCTAGACAGCAGATACTAACCGCCTGTAAAGTAATTGTTCATCCCCGCACACTTACCTAAATTTAAGAAGACCAACTGAGCTTGTATTGCAGGACATATCTTCACAAGGAATGGAATGGCTACATAGAGACTGGCTAGTGCAAGTATGAACATTCGTAATCTGGACCACAAGCCATAACGCCTACAAAGAAAGAAAATATATATATATATAAAATTCATCCAATTACAACTAATCACAGACGGCAGAAGGACAGGGAAAATCGGAAATTATCAGGTGAAGATTGTAAAATGAGCGCTTAACTCCATTACTTTTAATCGTACAAATCTTAACCTTTATACCGAGGACTTTACTGCTGACATATTCGCTCATGGAGGATTTCCCCTATAAGCAGCCAATATTATTATTATTATTATTATTATTAATATTTATTTCTATAGCACCATTGATTCCATGGTGCTGTACATGAGAAGGGGTTACATACAAATTACAGGTATCACTTACAGTAAACAAACTAACAATGACAGACTGATACAGAGGGGAGAGGACCCTGCCCTTTCGGGCTTACATTCTACAGGATTGTGAGGCAGGAGACAGTAGGTCGGGGGGTTGCAGCAGTTCCGGTGTTGGTTGAGGCAATATCTCCGGTAGTGGTGAGGAGGCGGCAGGGTCATTGCAGGCTGTAGGCTTTCCTGAAGAGATGGGTTTTCAGGTTCCGTCTGAAGGATCCGAATGTGTTTGATAGTCGGACGTGTTGGGGCAAAGAATTCCAGAGGATGGGGGATATTCGGGAGAAGTCTTGGAGGCGGTTGGGTGAGGAGCGAATAAGTGTGGAGGAGAGAAGGATGTCTTGGGAGGATCGGAGATTACGTGAGGGAAGATATCGGGAGATTAGTTCAGAGATATAAGGAGGAGACAGATTATAGATGGCCTTGTAGGTCACTATTAGTAATTTGAACTGGATACGCTGAGGGAATGGGAGCCAGTGAAGAGATTTGCAGAGGGGAGAAGCGGAGGAGTAGCGAGGAGAGAGGTGAATTAGTCGTGCAGCAGAGTTAAGGATGGACTGGAGAGGTGCGAGGGTGTTAGCAGGGAGGCCAGAGAAAAGGGTGTTGCAGTAGTCGAGGCGGGAGATGATGAGGGCGTGCACAATCATTTTAGTAGATTGAGGGTTGAGGAAAGGACGGATTCTTGAAATATTTTTGAGCTGAAGGCGACAGGAGGTAGAAAGAGCTTGGATGTGCGGTTTGAAGGACAGGGCAGAGTCAAGGGTTACTCCGAGGCAGCGGACTTCTGGTACGGGGGAAAGCGTGATGTCGTTAATTGTGGTAGATAGGTCAGGTAAGGAAGATCTGTGGGATGGGGGAAAGATTATGAGTTCAGATTTGTCCACATTGAGTTTGAGGAAGCGGGAGGAGAAGAAGGAGGATATGGCTGATAGACACTCCGGGATTCTGGATAGCAGAGAAGTGATGTCTGGGCCAGAGAGGTAGATCTGAGTGTCATCAGCGTAAAGGTGGTACTGGAATCCGTGGGACTTTTTGGCAGGACACAAGCTTGGAATGGGCCACGGCTACTTATTTCGCTATTTTTAACTCCGTTTTAAATGCTTCCATCGATGAATAAGTTACAGCGGTACATCTGAAGGACATTGCTGAATCCACTGAATTGGATCCTGATCTTTTTTTTGCTAATGTGAAAACAATTGTCGCTCTTAATCCTCTGCTGAAGTAGGACAAATCATTAAGAAGACAGATCCTGGTATCGGCGCTCAGCATCTTTCCTTCACAAACATCTTAATGCGGTACATGCTGCGTCCCAGAAATGACATTATAAGGGGAAAATAAGGGTGCATCCAGAATCTGTGCAATCATCAATAAAAATGCTGCTTCACGATTATCGGCTGGGGCAAACATTCCGGTGATCACCACACAAATGGCTAGAACTATCACGCCAGGGCAGGGAGATTACCGGCGAGCAACGCAAAGAGAGAGGGGGAAACAAAAAAAGGAAGGCCCTGACGATAGGGAGATGGTAACCCCTCAACACTTACCGAATGCTGAACCCTGCACTCCCTATCGCCCTAGACGGGTCCTTCCCCCGTGCGCCGTCACGTGCCTAAACCTTGGCTGACCCTGAGCTTTGCCCTGGCTAGTGAGATGAATAGTAAGACACTGGTCTTGCTACTACCACAATACAACACAGGGAAGGATAAAAGCAGGGGAAAGCACTTAAACAAATAGAACGCCATGGCATTAATGAAAGACACAACAGCCTCTCCTAGCAACACCTTCTCCAAAGAAGTCAGGCTCAGGATAGATACTCTATTACTGGCATGGAAGCCATGAATGAATTTATATAATGAAGGGAGAGTAGTCCCAATGAGCAGAAACAATAAACCTTCATCACTCATGTGAAAGGCCGCGTATACTCCAAAAAAGACCTGTGATCAGCTAATCTCGGTGATCTTCTGATCCCAGAAGCATCAATGGTCCAAGCAGGGTGTGGCCCATTCATGACAAGAACACTCGTTAGGTGATTGGATAAGCAGCATAAAATCATTGCTCTTGGCAGCACGTTGCCCAGTGTAAATGAGATGTACTACAGATGATATGATGCTTTATGGGGGCAATTCCCATGCTCCTATCTGTTCTCTTTGCAATGTGTGAACAGGCCAATAAAGCAGCGGTAACCATATTATATAGTAGATCGGCCCGTCTGAATGCATTTTATAGCAAATGCCAAGTGCATAGTCTAATGCCAGTCATACATAGTAGAACAAAGAATCAAACCTGTCAATATCAACTTATCTTGTGTGTACAGGAACCTCACATAGGTAGTATGGATTTCAATATGCTTGAGCATTTGTTTTTATTGGGGTTATCCCACTTGCTCAGTATGGTTAAAGGGGGATGTCACACGTCCACATTGGTAATGAGTAGGACAAGTGATCGATACCTGCCAAATATGCACCAGTTCCAGGTGTCTTTCAGCCGGATATCATTAGCTTTGCTCACCTCCCAATGTGGAGCTAGCAGCCCCAGACAAAAGGAGTGAGAAAAGTACACCAGTCCAACTACCTGCACATTCAGCATGTAGCTGCTGTTTCTATGACCAGTATCTGAGATGTCTCATGATCTTTGCAACCTTATTGTTGCAAAACAATACTGATGGCAATGGTTACAGAGTAATTTCTAAACTACTTAAGGTTCCTGTGAGGACTGTTAGGCCGGGATCACACATACGACGAAGTCGTCCGACACTCGCATGTGAAATCCCAGCTCTGGCGCCGAAACTCGGGAGTGGAGTGCGCGGCTGCATGTATTTCTATGCAGCCGCTCGCTCCACTCCCGAGTGCCGGTGCCAGAGTTGTACAAGAGCCAAGGAGACCACCTGTGGAGAGCTACAGGAAAACCTGGAATCAGTAGGTACAGTTTAAAAAAAAAACAAAAAAAACTACAAGTAATGCACTCAACCTCCATGGCCTGTATGCATGCACACCACGCAAGACTCCATTGCGGAACAAAAAGCATGTTCAAGAGCGTTTACACTTTGCTCAACAACATTTAGACAAGTCTGTGAAATACTGGGAGAACATTAATCTGGTCAGATGAGAGCAAAATTGAAAGCTATGGATGTCATAATAGACACCATGTTTGGAAGACAAAATATATTACATATAGCCAGGAAAACACCATAACAGTGAAATTTGGAGGTGGGAACATCATAGTGTGGGGCTGTTTTTCAGAATACACCACTGGCAAATTCATATAATTCAAGGAAGGATGAATGGATAAATTTACTGAGACATTCTTGATAAATCAAGTCTGATGCCATCTACCAGGATGATGAAGATGAACTGAGAGTGGACATTTCAGTAAGACAATGATCCCAAACACAGCCAAGGAAACTCTCAACTGATATCAGAGAAAGAAAATAGAAAGGTTAGAATGGCCCAGCCAATCACATGACCTGAATACAACAGAAAATGTATGAAAAAAAAGTTCAGAGTTCCTAGAAAAAGCCCACAGGACCTTCAGGATTGGAATAGTGTTTGTGTGGAAGAATGGGCCAAAATACACCTGAGCAATGCATGCGACTAGTTTCTCCAAAACAGGAGGCGTCTTGAAGCGGTCATCACCAACAAAGGTTTTTGTACGAAGTATTAATTACATTTCAGTAAGTGTGTTCAATACTTTTTCCCCCATGTTGTTTCTCATTATTACACAATTTATGGACATCAATGGTTTGATTTCTTCGCCTGTGTGGATTGGATGGGTTGTTATCAGCATCTGGTGAGAATCACATGTCCATAGCACCTTTAGGCCAGGATCCCACATGCGAGAAACACGGCCGAGTCTCGCATGTGAAATCCCAGCTCTGGCGCCGGCACTCGGGAGTGGAGTGTACAGGTGCATGTATTTCTATGCAGCCTCTCGCTCCACTCCCGAGTGCCGGCGCCAGAGCTGGGATTTCACATGCGAGACTCGGCCGTCTTTCTCGCATGTGGGATCCCGGCCTTAGACATATTTACTTAGAAAATTGGTGGAGTGTTCAATACTTCTTTTAATTGCTGTATATTTTATACCAACATTTTAAATAACTATCGGTTTATGTATATAGATCTGCAAATGAGGACGCTGTCACTCTGACACTCGCTGGCATCGTTAGGCTCTAAAGAGGATAGGTAAGTAAATACCTGTGTTTTTTCTGATATTGGGTTCTATTTGGGGTCTATTCTGGAAAAACGGACAGTGGTACTGGGTCGAGCACTCTAGTTACATCATATGGGCTGCATTGTTTATTGGGTCACATTTTATCTGTACTATTTCATTTAAAATATACATGTGCTTCTCACTAAATTAGAATATCATCAAAAAGTTAATTTATTTCAGTTCTTCAATACAAAAAGTGAAACTCATAAGATAGAGTCATTACACACAGAGTGATCTATTTCAAGTGTTTATTTCTGTTGATGATTACTGCTTACAGCCAATGAAACCCCAAAAGTCACTATCTAAGTATATTAGATTAACAAAAACACCTGCAAAGGCTTCCTAAACATTTAAAAAAAAATCCCTTAGTCTGTTTCAGTAAGCTCCACAATCATGGGAAGACTGCTGACTTGACAGATGCCCAGAAGGCAGTCATTGACACACTCCACAAGGAGGGTAAGCCACAAAGGCCATTGATAAAGAAGCTGGCTGTTCACAGAGTGCTGTATCCAAGCATATTAATGGAAAGTCGAATGGAAGGAAAAAGTGTGGTAGAAAAAGGAACACAAGCAACAGGGATAACCGCAGCCTTGAATGGATTAAGAAAAGGCCATTCAAAAATTTGGAGGAGATTCACAAGGAGTGGACTGCTGCTGGAGTCATTGCTTCAAGAGCCACCACACACAGACGTATCCAGGACATGGGCTCCAAGTGTCGCATTCCTGGTGTCAAGTCACTCATGACCAATAGACAAATCCAGAAGCGTCTTACCTGGGCCAAGGAGAAAAAGAACTGCACTGTTGCTCAGTGGTCCAAGGTGTTGTTTTCAGATGAAAGTAAATTTTGCATTTCATTTGGAAATCAAGGTCCCAGAGTCTGGAGGAAGAGTGGAGACTGAGGCAACAATCCAAGCTGCCTGAGGTCTAGTGTGAAGTTTCCACAATCAGTGATGGTTTGGGGAGCCATGTCATCTGCTGGTGTAGGTCCACTGTGTTTTATCAAGAGCAAAGTCAGCGCACCCCTTTACCAGGAAATTTTAGAGCACTTCATTCTTCCCTCTGCCGACAAGCTTTTTGGAGATGGAAATGTCATTCTCCAGCAGGACTTGGCACCTGTCCACACTGCCAAAAGTACCAATACCTGGTTTACAAACAACAGTATCACTGTGCTTGATTGGCAGCAAACTCGTCTGACCTTGACCCCATAGAGAATCAATGGGGTATTGTCAAGAGGAAGATGAGAGATACCAGACCCAACAATGCAGATGAGCTGAAGGCTGCTATCAAAGCAACCTGGGCTTCCATAACACCTCAGCAGTGCCACAGGCTGATCGCCTCCATGCCACGCCGCATTGATGCAGAAATTGATGCAAAAAGGAGCCCTGACCAAGTATTGAGTGCATTTACTGAACATACATTTCAGTAGGCAAACATTTCAGATTTTAAAATCATTTTTTTCAAGCTGGTGTTATAAAGTATTCTAATTTACTGAGATAATGACTTTTGGGTTTTTATTGGCTGTAAGCCATAATCATCAACATTAACAGAAATAAACACTTGAAATAGATTACTCTGTGTGTAATGACTCTATATAATAAATGAGTTTCACTTTTTGTATTGAAGAACTTAAATAAATTAACTTAGATGATATTCTAATTTTGTGAGAAGCACCTGTACTTATGTTCAGGGGTTTTCATTCTTTCGCAGGTCACATTTGTTTCAGACTTGTACTATTCATTTCAATTCAATTCAACATGATATTCAATTATATCTAAAGATACCAAATAACCTTATAAAATTCGCTAATCACAATACCATTAGCAGGAGAGAAGGGAAGAGCAGACAGTTATATTGCTGGAGTGCAGATATAATCCGTAAAGGACAAGGACGGGGCAGTCACTGGTTTACACGTACACGTTTGCACTTTTCATTAATCTTTCAAGTAGAAAGTCTGGTATGTTAAAGGGCTGGTCCAGGACTTTGCCTATGCTTAAACTAGGTCGTGAACATCACATATCAATATTTTCGCAGAAGATCAATGTGATTTTCAGGTGGTCATGGCAATAAAAGCATCCTGTGACCACTGCATCAAATATTCTCTTAAAGGGGATGTCTCAAGTTCAGAAATGTGAAAAATTGAAAAGTAATAATAAAAGCCAGAAACTTTGCAAAAGTTACCCCTTATTAAAAAACCTCTCTGCTCAAAAGAACAGAGAAATCTTTAATGTTACAGTTTACTGCTCGTTGCCTAGTTACCGACCACCCTGCAACCCCAGCCAGTAACAGCCGGACGTAGGAGCGCAGGATAGCGGGAGGCTGGCATGACGCTGGGAGGCAGTGACAACAGGGACAGGGAAAGGGGGGGGGTAAGGTGAGCCAGGAGGGGACCGGACGATTGGACGGTGACAAAGAGGACGTGACATAGGTAGAGGTGGGGTCAAAGGGGACAAAAAGGCACTGACCAAGGAGAGGAGCCTCTCTCTTCGGGACCACCAGGACGGACAAGACAAGAAGACAGCAGCCCCCCCAGCCAGAAACTTACCGGTATGGAAGCCCTGCTAGCACAGCTCCAGGAGGCAGCCAGCCTGCATCCGCCAGGCTGGCTTGAAGAATCCATTAAGGGGATTTTAGGCAGCAGTGGGGGTCCCACAAGGGTACGGAAGGCAGCAGCCAGGGGGGTGTGGAGCGGTTCGCGCTGCAAGCGAACACCGGTGAAGAGTAGCGGCCCCTCGGTACAGCAGGGGGCTCGGGAGGGCAAAACAGCAGCACAGGGTTCGCAGGGCAGAGAGAGGCGCAGCGCTTCCCCCAGAGATATGCCCACGCAGCTGTATGATCTCTCCAGCGCGCGGCAGCAGCGCGGTACCCCCTCCCCGGGTCCGACCTCACTACACCAGGCTCACGATGATCCCGAGCGGCAGCACGAGGGGGAAACCGCCAGGAAGCCAAGGGAGCGCGGCGGCGGTGGCCCCCCCGCGGTGCGGGAGGGACGGCGCTGGGCCCCCACGGCAGGAGAAAGCAGGGCAGGACCACCAGGGGAGCGACGAGGAGGCGACGCCGCATGTAGCACATGGGCGCCGCCATCTTGTTTCCGGGGTCCTTCCATCAGGCCCCCGGGAGGCAGGCTGGCCAGCGACATGCCTGAACAGAACAGGCTTGACAAGGGGCTGGCGGTGGATTTGCCTGCGGGGAGGGATGGACCCCCTAGACCCCTTAGACCAGCGCGGAACACTAGGCCCCCAGAACGAATATCCCTAGACATGCCCGTTAGAGGGCAGCGACGGGTGAGAAGCCCATCCGGGGACCGCAGGGGTGGGGGGGAGGCCAGAAGAAGGAGGTCACGGCAGGGGAGGGAGCCCCCAGCAGGTCAGTCCCTAGAATTAGTGGCAGTACAACCGGGGGGCGCTGCAAGGAACGCGTTACCGGGGCTGCAAGCGGAGAAGAGGCGTCCAGCATACCACGAGTTCGATTCACAGCAGACCTGGGCCCAGGATACAAGACCCACAGAACCCGCGTGGCACCCCATCCAGGACCAGTCAGACCGTGAGGACATCGAGGAATCCATACCCCAGACGGCCGGAGGGACATCAACGCCCTGGCGGCCTGGTAACTATGACTCTGTGTTATGTCCGTCGGGTGTAGTGCGCTCATCTAATGGGAGGGGGGTTAGTCCGGGGACACATAGTGACCAGACATTTCCCCTTACATCAACCCCCAGTTCCCGCAACAATGAATGGGTCACGTTGCTAACAACATTGCGGGACAGAGTGGACCGCCTGGAAGGGCCCAGTCAGGGACACTTAGCAGCATGGACTAGCCCATACACCACTCAAAAAGGGGGCACCAGCAGGGCGGTAGAGGCTAGGGAACAGCCTGAGGCTGTACCGACTGGTGAAGTCGAACAGGGTGGGCTGGATGACAAGGCCCGGGGGGAGGTATACATCTGCTTCGCGGGCCCTTTAGGTGCACACCTTAAGGGGCATAATGGCGGAAGACATAGCGGCCAATAAAGGGGAGCTAGAATTTTGGATTAGAAAGTCAAAAACGGACCAGAGGGGAAGGGGTAGGCGAGTACGTCTGGGTAGTGTGAAAGAGTCTAGCATGTGCCCATTACTATGCTTCAGGGTATTTATAGCTGGGAGACACACGAAAAAGGGGCCCTTGTTGTGCCACGAGGATGGGTCATACTTGTCAAGATACCAGTTTATCGCAGTGTTCCGGAAGTGCCTGGAAGCAACGGGCAGGGATGCTCGGAGCTACGGCAGTCATTCCTTTTGCATCGGTGCTGCTACAGAAGCAGCGGTAGGAGGTTTGAGTTCTGAAGTGGTAAAGAGAATAGGCCGTTGGGAATCGCAACGGTACCGGTCCTACATACGACCAAACAGGTACGAGGTGGCCAACCCCCCAGAAAACTTGGAGCACTAACTTTTATTTGTTTCATTACAGGCCGGGTCCCATTGTTAATCTGGATTCTAGGGCACTCTTACGTGCACTGGGGAGAAAAGCGAACCCACACACGGACTGAGGGGAGACAGCTAGGCTTCAGCAAGAACAAGGCATTGATCAAGTGGTTGGGGTTCAGGGTTTGGTATGGAGCCGGGTAGTCGACGAGTTTCACCTAGCGGTGAGACGACACGGGGCACCGGACATATTGGTTTTACACGTGGGTGGTAACGACCTGGCGGTCCGGCCAGGAAAGGCGCTGTTCAGGGACATCACAATCGACTTGAGGCAACTATGGGGGGCCTTTCCGAAGCTGAAGATAGTATGGTCTGACATGATACCCAGAAAAGTATGGAGGGGAGCAAGATCCGTGGCTGGGATTAACAGGGCACGAATAAAAATAAACAAGGCAGTATCCAAATTCGTGGTGCAGAACGGGGGATTGGCGATACGCCATGCGGGATTGGACAATATAAATGATGACTTTTGGTTAGCGGACGGAGTACATCTGAACGGAAGGGGAACTGACCTGTGGTTGTTGGGGTTGCGAAAAGGGATGGAGCAGGCCACAGCATTGCCGAATGGTGGGGTCTCAAGCCCTTGAGGGGGTCAAGGGCTCTCGGTGTGGCGTTGGTGGGTCCTCGAAGTTGGTAAAAGAAGGAGGATTGGGGGACTGGACTCGTTAGATACGGGGGTCCCCCCTTCATTTGGATGTTGAGGTGGTGGCGGTCTGGTGAGTTTTGTGGGTGATACCCGGCGATGGAACGCCGGGGTCACGGTAAATGGACATTTGGGTGATTCCCGGCGATGGAACGTCGGGTTCACAGCTGTATTACATTGGGCGATTCCCGGCGATGGAAGGCCGGGATCGCATGGAGCTAGAAGGCCACCCCTTACCCCGGTTCATGGTGCTCCTGAGTCAGTGGGCGGCTAGGAGTAAGGCTGGGGGGTAAAATGGGGCAAGGCCCGGTAAATAAGACCGCCAGACCTTCTCTAACTTCGAGGACCTCACCAAGTGCTTGATTAACAATCAATTTAAATAAAAAGGCTGCTGTGGCCGTTATTACCCAAAATACGGTTGTCGCGTGTTTCTTGGCCAATAGCAAGGGAGGGAACGGGAGGTGAGGGTGACGGGGGTGGGAGGGGGGTAAGTTGGGTCATAGGAATCAGCCTATCCAGTGTCAAGTAACAGCCGGACGTAGGAGCGCAGGATAGCGGGAGGCTGGCATGACGCTGGGAGGCAGTGACAACAGGGACAGGGAAAGGGGGGGGGTAAGGTGAGCCAGGAGGGGACCGGACGATTGGACGGTGACAAAGAGGACGTGACATAGGTAGAGGTGGGGTCAAAGGGGACAAAAAGGCACTGACCAAGGAGAGGAGCCTCTCTCTCTTCGGGACCACCAGGACGGACAAGACCCACCCACCCACCCGGAAAAAGGAGAAAAAATCGGGTCACAGCGGCGATTACCGAGGAGCTGTCATGTAAAATGTTGTCAATTATGTTTTGCTTTTTACTATGCCAAAAAAAAAAAAAAAAAAAAAAATATGCATGTATATATTATTACGAAAGAGAATTTAACTGCATTGGCCTCGTAAGCCCAGGGGAAGGGCAATCCGACAGTCGTGGTTCCCTGGAGGTTTCCACCACAAACACAAAAAAAAAAAAAAAAAAAAAAAAAAATGGGGGTTTTTCCTCTCCCCAGAGCTGTCGGATAGCTCCTAGTGAGTAAAGGCCTCTGCTTCAATGGGTATGAATGTTCTTGGGGCGTTGGTGGGTCCTCGAAGTTGGTAAAAGAAGGAGGATTGGGGGACTGGACTCGTTAGATACGGGGGTCCCCCCTTCATTTGGATGTTGAGGTGGTGGCGGTCTGGTGAGTTTTGTGGGTGATACCCGGCGATGGAACGCCGGGGTCACGGTAAATGGACATTTGGGTGATTCCCGGCGATGGAACGTCGGATTCACATTAACTGGATGGGTGATACCCGGCGATGGAACGTCGGGTTCACAGCTGTATTACATTGGGCGATTCCCGGCGATGGAAGGCCGGGATCGCATGGAGCTAGAAGGCCACCCCTTACCCCGGTTCATGGTGCTCCTGAGTCAGTGGGCGGCTAGGAGTAAGGCTGGGGGGTAAAATGGGGCAAGGCCCGGTAAATAAGACCGCCAGACCTTCTCTAACTTCGAGGACCTCACCAAGTGCTTGATTAACAATCAATTTAAATAAAAAGGCTGCTGTGGCCGTTATTACCCAAAATACGGTTGTCGCGTGTTTCTTGGCCAATAGCAAGGGAGGGAACGGGAGGTGAGGGTGACGGGGGGTGGGAGGGGGGTAAGTTGGGTCATAGGAATCAGCCTATCCAGTGTCATGACCAGTTAGCAAGGCAAGGAGCGTGCGGCACAAGCAGGCTTCACGTTCTCGTGCCACTCTGAAGCTGGCCATATTGCTGGATCCGGCTAACCTCAGTGCTCCTCCCATGTTGCAGAGACAAAACTGCCTCTAGTTTCCACCAGGGATACAGCACAGTCCGGGCCAGCAACGCGACAATGAGGCTAGCCAGAACTGTCAATCTTCACCAAAGCAGGAAATGGGGGGCGGAGCGCTCCTTAAGCTTCATGTTAAAAAGAAATCCCTTAAATCTGCAAATTTCAACACTGTAACCACTTCTGTTTTACTCACTGCACCAATAGAAAAAATAAAGCCAATAGCAGATGAGCTGTAGCAGGGATCATGGCCAAATCTTTTCCCTATATACTATATGTTAAGGGTCAAACACACAGTGCAAGTCACATCTTGGGTCTCACTGACCGGTTGACAGATATGAGAAATAGGATCATACAATGTGGCTATTATGTAAAGGATTGGAGAGATAACATGAAAAGTTGGTTCATAATGTGTGACATCACAGACTTATACATCTAGATTAGCTTTCGGCTCTACGCATTCTGGAATAAGTAAATACAATAAATGTATTAATCAGTAAATTACCACAAACGACAAACATGTAAGACTTGAGTAATTTCTGGCACATGGCAACTGGTAAAAATGCTCACGACTCTTATTCAGTTAGCAGGTTTTTGCTATTATTTGAGAGCAGCATGAGATAGGGGCAGAAAGTTTCATTCCAGCAATGTGTCACTTACTAGGCTGTGTGTTCCTATAAAATCAGAGTTTTATCAGCAGAAAATTATCTTGAAAAGTACTAGTTGTCTAGTGTCATGTAGTCCTGCTCTGCGTAACCCCGCCCCCACCAGTGATTGGTGGATTTGTGTACATTGACAAAGCTGCCAATCAGTGTTGTGGGCGGGGTTATACTAGGCCCAGCATTTGAGCACTACTAAATATGCAGAAGAAAAAAAAAAGGGATTACATCAAAATGACAGCAAGCAGGCCAGCAAATGATAGGGTCTCAGCTCCTACATCAGGCTGCTCTCAGATTACATAGCAAAACACCTGGTGACAGATTCCTTTAAATACATTTGATACAGCTTACACTGAAACATAGGGGATGCCTGTAAGAGCGCCATCCAATGCATGTTGGACTACATGACACAGTGAACTGGCTTATTTTCTCATTTTCTTACTCCAGAACACCTTAATCAATTGGCCTTAATTTTTCTACCAAGATGAAAATTGCTTGTGCCCAACAAGTATATGTAGTATACAGTATATTTATAAATAGATCTAATGTGTGGAAACATGGGTATATATACCTAGAAAATGTAGTTTAGCCTTAGCTAGAAAAAAAATAATAAATTACAAAATAATAATAAAAAAAATCTTTAGGATTCTCTGACTGTAGGTCATATCATATGTATACCAGAAGCATCCAGACTTTAAGGGTTTTCTCTACTGTCTTCAGGAGTGCACCGCTCCCTAAATCCTGTTGTATTGGAGGAGAGCACTCCCGTAGACCGCACCAGCGGCATGGCTGGACAACTCGCTTGAACTCTGCAAGCAGAGGCAATTTTGTCGGTGAGGCATTGGAGTAGCACAGTGGGAAAAGAAGCTGCCCAAATCCAGCCAGCTTCAGAGCAGCAATTACAAGCGGGGAGGTTTAATACCAGAAAGTAAATCGCAAAGTTACTTGTTTTCACAAAGACTTGGCAGGATTAAAGTGGTTGTGTCAACTTCTAATACAGGTAAAATTGCAATCTCTAGCACTGCTCCATCTCAACAGCCAACCAAGACCTGCTCATAGTCAGCGGAGAGGGACCATGCACATTCAGTCCTAGGTAACACTGCAGACTCCTAAATCTAGACATAAGGTTTGTATGGTTCCAGCACAGTCCACGAGGGCTCCATCATTGCTGGATATAAAGACGCCATCGGGGTTTAGCTGTCATTAAATTGTACACCAGTGCGCTTATTCCAGGAGTGCATTTTTTGTACTAGAATCACTACACTATCAATATTTAGATCTGTTGGCTGCGAGACGTGTCCAGATGGCAAAGGCAACGTCCCTGTATATTGTAACACAATTACTGTAACTGTGAGCACAACGCTGATTACAGCTCTGGACACGTACGACTGCTCGATAAACACAACTCCTTAATGCTTCCCATGAAAACATGTTACGTGAAGTCCGCACACAACATAAGTGCTCCTCCTAGACAATTCTGCCCCAAGGACCTGCTGACCCCAATTCTAAACCAAGAGCTACAATCTTAGGAGTCATTTGTGTGATAGTAGCCACAAGACTTTATGGCTTCCCTTTATCACCAGTAGTAAGCACCGGCCCCCCAGGAGCTAAAGCATGCCATATGCAATGAGGCTGTATGAAACATCGCTGACATGGTGGCCATTATAACCAGCTAAATTCCACCTCGTCTTAATGAGCAGCGGCCTAGAAGCAAAATCCTGAAGTGAAACAGGTGAAAGAGTGAAAGAGAGAGCACAAGATACGAGAAATCATAAGTCAGCAATTCTGTAGCAAGACTGTAATTTACTGCAATAGTCAAATCCTAGAATAACCGCTGCTGACAAAGGCCGGAAGAGGATGAAGACAGCTAGAAGTGATGGCCGCCCAGGACAGATGTCCTTGTGTCATCTATGTATGGACACATCTGACCGAGGTGTCACAATCTGACCATGGCAGCCATAGCTTTAAGTTTAGGCTGGGTCTCACATAGCGATACACCAGCGATCCCGACAACGATCAGGATCGCTGGTGTATCGCTACATTATCGCTGCTCAGCTGCCAAACAGGCAGCTCAGGCAGCGATCAGTACAAGTGACACTGCGGGTAAACATCGCTTAGTTACCCGCTGTGTACCTTGGATACCAGCGCCCTGATGCAGGAAGATGTAACCAAGGTACACATTGGGTTTCCAGGCGCTGCGCGGTGCCTGGAAACCCGCTGTGTACCTTGGTTACTAGCGGATCGCTGGTCTCCCACCTGTCACACGCAGCGATGCGTGCCTGTCAGCGGGAGACCAGCGATCAAAAAAATGTCCTGACATTTCAGCGACGATCAGCGATACCCGGCAGGGGGGCTGATCGTCGCTGAATGTCACACACAGCGATATCGCTGGTGAGCTCGCTGCTGCGTCACAAAACTAGTGACTCAGCAGCGATCTCGGTAGCGAGATCGTTGTGTGAGACGGGCCCTTTAGACTGAGATCTGTCAAAGCCACTGATTTCACAGTTAATGTTTATTAGGTGCCTGATTCAGGTATTTTGAAATAAGGTTTAAAAAAAAAAAAAAAATCACATATATGTATATATGAATGCTTCGTCACTGAAAAAGGAAGCAACGATTAATAAAAGGGAACATGGCAGTATGGTTTCTATATGTGGAAGTAGTGGCATGGCAGTGTAAGTGTGCTTCACCCCAACTAAAAAAAAAAAAAACAAGAAAGTGTTTTTAAAGAGATCTGATATGTCAGTCATGAGTAATCTAGCATAGAAGCCATGCGCAAATTAGGCTGGAAGTGCACAGGGGTGTGTCAATGCATTAGGAAGCAGCAGCAGTCCAGGCGCATTTACACGCCCACAGTGCACTTGCCGCTAGAGTTGGTTCAAATCAATTTGGAGGACCCAGTCCATCAGCCACGTCATGAACTGTGGAAGCTGAACGGGAGCCCTATGAGCCACGTCTACTTTTCATTAGCTGGCCTGGCAAGAGGTTGTGCTCAAGGCTCCCATCCAGCGACCACAGATTACTGACCTGGCCAATGGACCGAGCCCCATGAATAGATTCACGCCAACTCTACTTCCGACTATTTTTATTGGACGACAAGCACCCATAAATCCGCACCACTACTTCTGTATGTAAAACAAATCTGTCAGTCCCCTTTTTTCTCTTTTAGTGACCCAGGAGCTTAGGCCCACTTTGCACTTTGGTGATCATACGCTTTCTGCTATTGTTATACGCCTGGTTTATTTTGTATTGTTGCTACCTCTTAAAAACATGTTGAGATAAGAGTTTATATCCCACATACCTTCCCCGTGTGATGATACCGTTTCTATAATGACCACATTTACTTCCTATTTGCATATGGTGTTTGACTTTGTATTCAGATTTTTTTTCTTCATATGTTGCATGTACACAGCAGATTTTCATTATGAGCATGTCAGATAAGTTACATTTTTATGCCAGGCTATTCCTAAGAGTACCATATATATTGCTGCATTACGAGGGATGGGAGGACCAATGGAAGTTCGGGTTCTGGTACCTGACCCAAATGTTTCAGTAAGTTCGGTTCGGGTACCAGAACAGTACAGGCACTTCCACCAGAACCCGAACCCCATTGAAAATAATGGATACTGCTAAGAAAAGAAAAAAAAAAACATTCTCACTCTGCAGCGGACTTCAGCAGAAAGTCAGCGTTCGGCGCTCAGTGACTGTGCTGCATGAACGCCAAACATTTCTACGCACTAGCCTATAAGGTTGAAACAAAAAACTGCAACAAGTGAACTGGTCTGTAATAGATTTTTGTGCTTAACACACAAAGGACACATTATTCTTAGGTACGGTATACTAATTGATAACTTTAAAGTTGACCAATAACTTAAATATCCCCAAAAAAGCTGCAGTAAATTAACTGAATGCCAGCGGGCACCACACTGCTACCTATTTATAGAAGGCAATATGCTCAGGAAAAAGCTGTGAGAAAACAGGGGAGAGGGCATCGTAACCAGGCAGTGTGCCAATGTACTACAGCCACCGGCGACAGCACACAGATCTCACACTTCTCCAAATACAAGCGTCATGCACTTGTCTCCTGCTTCTTTATAACAAGGGAGGACACAACTGTTTTCCTCACCCAAAAACAAACACTCAGAGGCAACAGAAGTCATCAGCATTAGACATGGAGGCACTGGACCACCCAGAGAGGAGCAGAAAAATACTATTAATGAGAATTTGGGGGAGGAAATTCCAGTATTGTTGAATGCTACTCATTGTTATGGGAAAAAGAATATACAAGTGCTTCTCACAAAATTAGATCAAAAAGTTAATTCATTTCAGTTCTTCAATACAAAAAGTGAAACTCATATTATATAGAGTCATTACAAAGTGATCCATTTCAAATGTTTTCCTTGTGAATCTCCCCCAAATGTTTGAATGGCCTTTTCTTAACAATCCTTTCAAGGCTGCGGTTACCCGGTTGCTTGTGCACCTTTTTCTACCACACTTGTTCCTTACGCTCAACTTTCCATTAATATGCTTGGATACAGCACTCTGCAGCTTCTTTAGCAATTTCCTTTTCTGGCTTACCCTCCTTGTGGAGTGTGTCAATGACTGCCTTCTGGACATCTGTCAGGTCAGCAGTCTTCCCCATGATTGTGGAGCCTACTGAAACAGACTAAGGGACCTTTTTAAACGCTTAGGAAGCCTTTGCAGGTGGTTTTTGTTAATTATTCTAATTCACCGAGATAATGACTTTTGAGTTTTCATTGTTTTTTAAATTGACGTAGCTATAGAGTAGTTTGGAATTACACCATTCATTTTACCATATAGCTACTGAAATTAAAAGGGGAAAAAAATTAGCGAAAACATGGAAAAAAGCAAACAAAAAACAAGCACAAACACGATTCTTTAATTGATTTTTTGTTTTCCCCATGCTCAGTGCACAGTAAGAATGACCAGGCATTATGATTCTCCAGATCAGTAGCAAGGTTGCAGTCTCCCCCCCCCCCCCCGAGATGTATAACTATTTTATTATTGCTGGAGGTATGCGAGGGCTTGTTTTTCGCTGCTACTTTTAGCAATACCATTTGTGGGGTACATGTCATGTTTTGAATGCTTTTTATTACATTTTTGTAGAAGGGTGTAGTGACCAAAAAAAATAAATACTAAGTTTTGATGTATTTTTTTTGGCATTTACCATACAAGTTAACTTTAAATTTTGATAGATTGTACTCTTAGGGTAAGTTCACACCAGGTGCTTTTTCAGCGTCCTTTTTTTTTCTGCAGCAAAACCTGATCTCTTGGCAGGAAAGAAGCTGCAGAAAAAAGCAGGTTTTTCGTTGCGGTTTTGGCATGCTAGATTTGTATCTTGTGCATGCTGATAAAGTTTAAGAAAAAAAAAGAATCCTACTCTATAAAATCAGGTTTTGGCACAAAAAAAAAAAAAAAAACTCATCAAAACCTGTTATCTGCATTTTTTCACCACCAATTCATTTCAATGGGTGAAAAATGGTGAAAAAAATGCTAAAAGAAGCAACATGCTCTACTGTGCAAAAAAACATGCGAAGCACACAGGGTGGATAAAAATCAATGATTTTTTTAAAAAAAATAAAAAAAATCGGATTTTTTTGATTTAAATCAGATTTTTTTGATTTAAATCAGATTTTTTTGATTTAAATCGGATTTTTTCCAATAAACTGCTTTTTGAGGAAAATATTTTACCATCCAAAGGTTCTTCCATCATGAGATAAAGCTGAGTTGTTTAACTCAGTAGAATAAAGGCTGTATATGTGTAACATTCACAATGCCATGCTCTTCCAGAGGTTTCTGTAGGATTAGTGGGCAGTTTCTCTCCTATATTATCACAGATGCTCGCTTTACTTACGCAGTTCTCAAAACTGAATTTGACTCCGCAGAGGTCCCAGCCTCTTCTTCATGGCAAAAATGTTACAACATGAACAGAGTTGAGAAAAAGACCTTAATCCTATTGTTCTACAAACCTATATGAATACAGAATCAACCCCTTCAGTGCCAAGTCCAAGAAGTTAGACAATATGTTTCTGATTGTTTGGAGTGGAATAGATCTGCACAACACAAGAAGAATGTGAATCTAAGTGTGAGGAGGAGGAAGGGCAAGCAGACAAGAAAATGAAAGTGAAACTCTGAGCACAATACTGCAGCATAGCCACAGACAGACAAGTCTGGATCTGTTTGTGTGTACGATCTGAGGTTTATTACATTCTTTCCTTAAATGGCAGCAGGCCGTAAAAGAGACCCAGTTTGGGAATATTTTAATGAAGCTCCTTCGCCTATCGGTAAGGCAGGCATGCGTGCAAAATGCAAACGATGCAACAAAGAGATGCAAGGCCTGGTGGCGCGAATGAGGCAACATCATGAGAAGTGCGGTGATGAAGATGACCAAAGAAACACTTCTGAACAGGCAGGATCTTCAGGTTGGTAAACATTTTTATTGAATCCTATTTCTAAAGACTGAACTGTCATGTGTGAGAAAAATTATATTTCTTATTATTACTGCATGTTACTGTCATTTGGTACAGTTATGAAGAAAAACAAATATTCCTTTTGGGGCAGTGCTGTGTTGTGTACAATAAGCAGAAATTGTATAAACAATAAAATAACAGCATTGACTTTTTTTGTTTAGGGGAATTCATGGATTCTGGAAACTATCCACCTCCAAGATCACCATCATCCTGTTCTACAGTTTCAGAGTTATCCATCCAGGATAGTGCTTCATTAGCAGCAGCATCATCATCAGACACCCACAGCCACATATCACCATCACCCAAAAGGAAGAAAAAAACCTTTACCTCCTGGAACCACCATAGATAGGTTTGTGATAAGAACTAGCAGATTAGAAAAAGAGTTGATTGATGAAAAAATTGCCCAGTTTATTTATGCAACGAACTCTTCTTTCCGTCTGACTGAGAACCCACATTTCATTAATATGGTTCAGTCACTGAGACCAGGATACAGTCCACCCAGCAAAGCTGATGTTGCAGGGAAACTGCTGGATCAAGTGTATGACAGAGAAATGGAGCAATGTGCAACAGCTCTGGAGGGTAAAATTGTTAACCTAAGTATTGATGGGTGGAGTAATGTCCACAATGATCCTATTGTATGTGCTTGTATAACAACAGAAGAAGGTAAAGTCTTCCTTGCACAAACACCTGATATGTCAGGAAATGCACACACAGCAGAATACTTACAAGAAGTGGCAGTAAAAGCTATAACATGTGAACAAAAATTCAAATGTCTAGTATGCAGTTTGGTCACTGACAATGCTGCAAACGTATCCAAGATGAGAAGAAATTTAGAAGAGCAGGGAGGGAATACAAAGCTAATAACATATGGTTGCAGTGCTCATTTGCTGCACCTCTTAGCCAAAGACTTAAGTGAAAGTGTTCCAGAAATAAAGGCTAATGTTGTTGAAATTGCTAAATACTTCCGTAATAATCATTTTGCTGCAGCAGCTCTGAAAAGGTTGGGTAGAACCAAGCTAACGCTCCCACAAGATGTTAGATGGAACTCTGTGGTGGACTGTTTTGAGCAGTATATCAAAAACTGGCCTATTCTGATGACACTTTGTGAAGAAAATCGAGATAAAATAGATGGCACTGTCACGGCCAAAATCCTCAACATTGGGCTTAAGAGAAATGTTGAACATATGCTGAGCTTCCTGAAACCCATCTCTCAAGCTTTAAACAAAATACAGAAAAATAGCTGTTTTATTGCGGATGCTGTTGAAATTTGGAAGGAACTGAGTGAACACTTAAAAACAGAACTACACATGGACAGAATTAAATTACAAGCAGTAAACAAACGAATGGGACAAGCACTGACTCCAGCTCATTTTTTGGCAAATATTGTCAATATCCAATATCAGGGTCAAAACCTAAGTGCTGAGGAAGAGGAGTTAGCTATGACATGGGTATCCAGCAATCATCCATCTTTAATGCCAACTATAATAAACTTCAGAGCTAAGGGGGAACCATTCAAGAAATATATGTTTGCTGAAGATATTTTAAGGAAGGTCACACCAGTAAACTGGTGGAAGTCACTTAAGCGCTTGGATTTAGAGACTGTTCAAGTAATGATTTCACTTTTAACAGCAGTAGCTTCTTCTGCAGGCGTTGAAAGAATATTCTCTTCCTTTGGACTCATTCATTCTAAATTGAGAAATCGGTTGGGACCCAATAAAGCAGGAAAGCTTGTTTTTCTTTTCCAGATTATGAATAGGAACAAAGAAGAAGATGATGATGAAGATGACGACGAGTGAGCTACAGAGGACAGCAGGGACAGTAGTATTTAAGTTTTTCATGTGTCGGCTGGGCTGACAGTCTAAGTTTCTTAAAATATATATATATTTTGTTTAGCCAAATTAGTTAACAAACATGGATGTTTGTTTAAGCAAATAACTTATGCTGTAATGTTGTTATTGTTTCAGTTGAATAAATCTATTTAAATTGTTATTAAGGTCAGGATTATTTTTCTCCTTCCTAAGTACAACAGAACAGTGGTGTCCAAATATGAATGATTAACCCATTAAACTGGGAGAAAAAAGTAATATAAAAAGTGATTCTAAAAATCTTCATCTACTTGCATGTTAAAGTAGCAAGAACTAGTTTAGGCAGAAACTTTGATTTAAATCACTGATTTAAATCAAGCCTTACTGACTAGTGATTTAAATCGTGATTTAAATCGTGATTTAAATCGTGATTTAAATCGGTTTGATTTAAATCAAATCCACCCTGGAAGCACAAAATACTGATGACAAAAAACACAAACTGTGTGCATGAGCTTTCTGAAATCCCATAGGCTTTGCTGGTGATGTAAAAAACAGCTGAAAATTTGCATAAAAAAAGCATAAAAAAATACTGCAAAAACGCCTAGTGTGAACTTTGATACTCCCAAATATACGGTACTTTTTTTTTACATTCATTTTTAAAGTGGGGAAAAAGTAGGGGATAATGCAAACATATTTTGTTTAATACCTTTTAATTAAAAAAAAAAAAAAAAAAAACATTTTATCCAGGCCTTTTGGATTTTTTTCTGATGGGGTAAGAACAGGGACTTAAATCTGCAATCTCCTGATCATTTGTTTTATATACAATATAGTGAAAGTGATCTGGCAGTATCACAGGAAAACCAAGATGGCAGAGGATGGCCTTCTGTCGGCTCCCCGGATGCCATAGCAATCAGTAAGCACTTGTGACGATGGGTGCTTCAAACGACAAGCCACCACAACTGCGCCACTTACATGCCACAGTCATAGATTTACAGCAACAATTAAGCGGTTAAACTGCAGTAATTGGTGTTAGCTTTGGTCACTGCTGTGAGAGGCAAATGCTGGCTGTTTAACACAGCTGGCATCCGCCCTGTGCCCAACAGGCTCCACTCCTGAGCCCAGGCCATACAACAGCAGCCAACGTGCATCCTCTCACTTTGTGAATGGGTTAATTATTGAAAATGGTAATGGCGAGACTTAACAGCCAATAAGGTAATCAGAATTTGTAAACAATTAAAGGGGCAGGAACATAAAACTTTTAGCATCACATCTCTGCAGGATGGGAGATAACTTGGTCATAGTCCGGACCAGTTCTGGAGATCAGTGAGGATCCCGGGTGATCAAGGTAATCTTTCAGATTGTAAATTACAGTTACAGTGAAGCCACTACAAGACGACCACCTAATGGTGCATTGAAAATTGCTCTATTAGTGTTCCTTCCATCAGGATAGCCAATTGCAGAGGTGATGATGGAACGTAAAATCTGGTCTTGTGGAGAGGTTTTATTGTACATATGAACTGTATAATCTTTACAATACTGTCAAACGTGGGCAAATCCTTTAATCAGGTCTGACCAGGCCATGAGCTTCTCAAGCCTAAGGTCAGGACATAAGCCGGGCTCTTAGGAGTCTTCAGAATTACTTTCAAAGTGTTTTGCTTCCTTGGAAAAAGAAGGAGAATGTGTTATCTAGTGTTCTAGTGTGCACTGTTACTTGTGAGTCAGTCTGTATTTAGAAACACACAAATGACAAGGTTACAAGGACAGATGTATATACTGGCCAGACAAAACATAACTAGGATTAGAAAAACAGCGCCACAACTGTCAATGGGCTGTGACTGGTATTGCAGTTCAACTCCTTTGAAGTGAATGAGGCTGCTCTTAAAATACCTCCCTCAGCCTGAGGACAGGTGTGGCACTGTTTATACAGTAGACATAAGCAAATTAATTTGCAGGACCACGGTGCAGAGACCAAGTCCGTGGTCTGTGGCCACTGGAAGGGAGCCTTACAAACTGGCACCTACTTGTGGGAATCCTCAGCGCCTTCTCCAATGTCTAGACCTGGCACTATAGCGGTAAGATGCCTACTAATCAGAAGAGGTGCCAAGGATTCCAGAAAATGGCAGCCGGTTGCCAGGGCTCTTGTCCTGCAAATTGATTTACCCATCTCTGGTAACCAGCCATGTTTCTCCAATTCTGGACAATCCTTTAAAAGGGATTTTTTCCAAACAAGGAAAGTCAATTTCACTACAATTCCCACCAACATTACAGAACAGGATGAAGGAGCTCAATCTTTGGTCAACTGATTGTACCATAAACAGCGACATTTGAGAAAAATCAGTCCCATGAAAACAACTTATGACCTAACCGCATGATCGGTGGTGGTCTGACAGCTCAGACACTTTCCAATAGACAAGATGGGGAGTTTTATCACCCCACAGGTTTTTGAGATGGGGATTTTTTTTCCTGTACTTTGCATAGGTCACCGGATACCCCTGCAGTCTATCAGAGGTGGTTGGTCTCCTCTCCTAATTAAGGAATTCAGAGCTGAAAAGATCTTTTTGATAGACCTTGTAAGTGCTGCTCTGACGCTGGGTAGAGTTCAGTCTGCAGGCACGACAACATTGCTGCTCTGAACGGTCAATCAATCAGGTGCTAACTTTCCTCTGGCAAACTGAAAAAGGGGTCACAGAATTGTAGTGGACTTCTGCTCAGTAAATTTAAAGAAGTTTTCTAAATATTTAGAGTTGAGAGTCCTCAGTGGTTGATACCTTTTAATGGCTAACTGAAAAGATAGTAACAAATTGCAAGCTTTTGAGACTACTCAGGTCTCTTCATCAGGCAAAGACTAAAACAAAATCTGAAGAATCACATATTTATACACAACACAGCACAGAAAAAATGCAATAGGTAAGACAAGTGACGTGAAGCAGAATAGTCATTATGGCAGAGGGATGAACATAAATAACACGGTACAAAGATATACATCTTTACTGTAAGAAGTTTTCTAGTGATTCTACTTGTTCATAATACACAGTTTTTATTAAAACTGCAACAAGCAACCCAGCTAAAGACAGTACACTGGATTCATGGTCTCCGCTCCTATATCAGACTACATTACATAGCAAGAAAATGTGGACAGATTCCCTTTATGAAGCGTATCCTTCCTGAAATGAAAGTCACGTTAAGTGCAGCAATCTTGCTATATGCCGCAGGAATAGCAGGACGCTGTCAACGCTTTATAATCTTGTGTGACTTGAGAAGAAACAGGTGCGGTATCTGCTTGCAGTCTTCCTAGATAGCTAGAGGAACAATACCATTGTTTCCTGGACGTCTTTGCGAGTTCAATCACGTTGACACAAAGAATACACTTCGTTGCAACAATGGGAACCCAGGAGCAGTGAATCCCATAGCAGGCAGATATTGCAGGACACACTGTATCCTTCCATCAGCAGTATACATCACGAGATGCTGTCAAAGTAGGTTTAAAAACATGCATTGTTTCCCCGTGAATAAGACCTACTCTGAAAATAAGCCCCAGCATGATTTTACAGGATTTTTGGGGTATGCTTGAAATATAAGCCCTACACCAAAAATAAGCCCTAGTTACAGTCAGGCCGGCATTGGGGGTAGTGGAAGCCAAACTAGGCAATCACCTAGGGCCCCCAGTGTTTACGAGATTAAGGTTACTTAACTTTTGGTGACTTCACGGTCGTGTGATCATGATAACACCAAAAGGTCTTTTCACTACAGGAGTCTAGAGGAACTGAAGAGGTGACAAGCTGGTATTTGCAATGTGTGTATAAACTTATATATGTGCGTATGTGTATACATGTGTGTGTGTGCAGAGTGTGTATGAATATATTATACACGTGTGTGCAGTGTGTATGAATATATTATACATGTGTGTATGAATAATTATACACGTGTGTGCATGTGTGTATGAATATATTATACATGTGTGTATGAATAATTATACACGTGTGCGTGCAGTGTGTGTATGAAGATATTATACACGTGTGCGTGCAGTGTGTGTGTATGAAGATATTATACACGTGTGCGTGCAGTGTGTGTATAAAGATATTATACATGTGTGCGTGCAGTGTGTGTGTATGAAGATATTATACACGTGTGCGTGCAGTGTGTATGAATATATTATACACGTGTATGTGCAGTGTGTGTGTATGAATATATTATACACGTGTGTGTGCAGTGTGTGTATATGAATATATTATACACGTGTGTGTGCAGTGTGTGTATATGAATATATTATACACGTGTGTTTGCAGTGTGTGTATGAATATATTATACACGTGTGTGTGCAGTGTGGTGTGTGTGTATGAATATATTATACAAGTGTGTGTGCGTGTATGAATATATTATACACGTGTGTGTGAAGTGTGTGCGTGTATGAATATATTATACACGTGTGTGCAGTGTGTGCGTGTATGAATATATTATACACGTGTGTGCGTGTATGAATATATTATACACGTGTGTGCGTGTATGAATATATTATACACGTGTGTGTGCAGTGTGTGTATGAATATATTATACACGTGTGTGTGCAGTGTGTGTATGAATTATTATACACGTGTGTGTGTATGAATATATTATACACGTGTGTGTATGAATATATTATACACGTGTGTGTATGAATAGTTATACATGTGTGTGTGTGCAGTGTGTGTATATGAATATATTATACACGTGTGTGCAGTGTGTGTATGAATATATTATACACGTGTGTGTGGCAGTGTGTGTGTATGAATATATTATACACGTGTGTGTGCAGTGTGTATGAATATATTATACACGTGTGTGTATGAATATATTATACATGTGTGTGTGCAGTGTGTGTGTACATGAATATATTATACACGTGTGTGCAGTGTGTGTATGAATATATTATACACGTGTGTGTTCAGTGTGTATATGAATATATTATACACGTGTGTGTGCAGTGTGTGTATGAATATATTACACGTGTGCGTGTATGAATATATTATACACGTGTGTGTGCAGTGTGTGTATGAATATATTATACACGTGTGTGTGTATGAATATATTATACACGTGTGTGCAGTGTGTATGAATATATAATACACATGTGTGTGCATGACTATTATACACGTGTGTGCAGTGTGTGTGTATGAATATATTACACGTGTGCGTGCAGTGTGTATGAATATATTATACACGTGTGTGTGCAGTGTGTGTGTATGAATATATTATACACGTGTGTGTGCAGTGTGTGTGTATGAATATATTATACATGTGTGTGCAGTGTGTGTATGAATATATTATACACATGTGTGTGCAGTGTGTATGAATCATACACATGTGTGCAGTGTGTGTATGAATATATTATACACGTGTGTGCAGTGTGTGTGTATATGATTATACACGTGTGTGTGCAGTGTGTGTATGAATATATTATACACGTGTGTGCAGTGTGTGTATGAATATATTATACACGTGTGTGTGCAGTGTGTGTATGAATATATTATACATGTGTGTGCAGTGTGTGTGTATGAATATATTATACATGTGTGTGCAGTGTGTGTGTATGAATATATTATACACGTGTGTGTGCAGTGTGTGTATGAATATATTATACATGTGTGTGCAGTGTGTGTGTATGAATATATTATACACGTGTGTGTGCAGTGTGTGTATGAATATATTATACATGTGTGTGCAGTGTGTGTGTATGAATATAATTTACACGTGTTTGTGCAGTGTGTGTATAAAATATTATACACGTGTGTGTGCAGTGTGTGTATGAATATATTATACATGTGTGTGCAGTGTGTGTGTATGAATATATTATACACGTGTGCGTGCAGTGTGTATGAATATATTATACACGTGTGTGTGCAGCGTGTGTGTATGAATAATTATACATGTGTGTGCAGTGTGTATGAATATATTATACACATGTGTGTGCAGTGTGTATGAATCATACACATGTGTGCAGGTGTGTATGAATATATTATACACGTGTGTGCAGTGTGTGTGTATGATTATACACGTGTGTGTGCATGTGTGTATGAATATATTATACACGTGTGTGCAGTGTGTGTATGAATATATTATACACGTGTGTGTGCAGTGTGTGTATGAATATATTATACATGTGTGTGCAGTGTGTATGAATATATTATACACTGTTTGTGCAGTGTGTGTATATGAATATATTATACACGTGTGTGTGTATAATATATTATACACGTGTGTGTGCAGTGTCTGTATATGAATATATTATACACGTGTGTGTGTGCATGAATATATATACACGTGGTGTGAGCAGTGTGTGTGTGTATGAATATATATACACGTGTGTGTGCAGTGTTGTGTGTATGAATAATTATACACTGTGTAATGTGTGTGTGTATGAATATATTATACACGTGTGTAATGTGTGTGTGTATGAATATATTATACACGTGTGTAATGTGTGTGTATGAATATATTATACACATGTGTGTGTATGAATATATTATACACGTGTTGTGCAGTGTGTGTGTATGAATATATTATACACGTGTGTACAGTGTGTGTGTATGAATATATTATACACGTGTGTGTGCAGTGTGTGTGTATGAATATATTAACACGTGTGTGTGCAGTGTGTGTATGAATATATTATACACGTGTGTGTGCAGTGTGTGTGTATGAATATATTACACACGTGTGTGTGCAGTGTGTGTGTATGAATATATTACACACGTGTGTGTATGAATATATTATACACGTGTGTGCAGTGTGTGTGTGTGTATGAATATATTATACACGTGTGTGCAGTGTGTGTGAATATAATTAACACGTGTGTGCAGTGTGTGTATGAATATATTACACACGTGTGTGTGCAGTGTGTGTGTGTGTATGAATATATAAAACACGTGTGTGCAGGTGTGTTGAATATATTATACACGTGTGTGTGCAGTGTGTGTTTGAATAACTATTATACAGGTGTATATGCAGTGTATGTTTGAGTGTTGTGGTAGTGGCTCACTCAGCTGCTCACAGAGGTAGACACAGGAATATTTCTCGTTTGATTCTTCTACTGGTTTATTAAAAAGTTATGGCATAAAAAAGTGCAAAGTTCAGCCTTTCTGGCATAACAGAAAAACAAAAGTAATAACACATAGCACAGGCTATGTGGCTGTTGGGATCCGCCCGCACATGGAAAACAACAGGGTTCAGCTCTCTTTCCCATAAACACAGCTCTGGAGCGCTCATCTCCAGGCACACAAAACACTGACTGACTCAGAAGGCTGACCATTTACCTTCTAGACCCTACCCTGGGGTGGAGAGATGCTGAATAGCCTCCCACCCACTCTTCAGCTGTGTGCAGTGTGTGTATGAATATATTATACACGTGTGTGCAGTGTGTGTGTATATGATTATACACGTGTGTGTGCAGTGTGTGTGTATGAATATATTATACACGTGTGTGCAGTGTGTGTATGAATATATTTTACACGTGTGTGTGCAGTGTGTGTATGAATATATTATACATGTGTGTGCAGTGTGTGTGTATGAATATATTATACACGTGTGTGTGCAGTGTGTCTATGAATATATTATACATGTGTGTGCAGTGTGTGTGTATGAATATATTATACACGTGTGTGTGCAGTGTGTGTATGAATATATTATACATTGTGTGCAGTGTGTGTGTATGAATATATTTTACACGTGTTTGTGCAGTGTGTGTGTATATAAATATATTATACACGTGTGTGTGCAGTGTGTGTATGAATATATTATACATGTGTGTGCAGTGTGTGTGTATGAATATATTATACACGTGTGCGTGCAGTGTGTATGAATATATTATACACGTGTGTGTGCAGTGTGTGTGTATGAATATATTATACATGTGTGTGCAGTGTGTGTATGAATATATTATACACATGTGTGTGCAGTGTGTATGAATCATACACATGTGTGCAGTGTGTGTATGAATATATTATACACGTGTGTGCAGTGTGTGTGTATATGATTATACACGTGTGTGTGCAGTGTGTGTATGAATATATTATACACGTGTGTGCAGTGTGTGTATGAATATATTATACACGTGTGTGTGCAGTGTGTGTATGAATATATTATACATGTGTGTGCAGTGTGTGTGTATGAATATATTATACACGTGTTTGTGCAGTGTGTGTGTATGAATATATTATACACGTGTTTGTGCAGTGTGTGTATATGAATATATTATACACGTGTGTGTGTATAAATATATTATACACGTGGTGTGCAGTGTCTGTATATGAATATATTATACACGTGTGTGTGTGCATGAATATATTATACACGTGTGTGTGAGCAGTGTGTGTGTGTGTATGAATATATTATACACGTGTGTGTGCAGTGTGTGTGTGTATGAATATATTATACACGTGTGTAATGTGTGTGTGTATGAATATATTATACACGTGTGTAATGTGTGTGTGTATGAATATATTATACACGTGTGTAATGTGTGTGTATGAATATATTATACACGTGTGTGCAGTGTGTGTATGAATATATTATACACATGTGTGTGTATGAATATATTATACACGTGTGTGTGTATGAATATATTATACACGTGTGTACAGTGTGTGTGTATGAATATATTATACACGTGTGTGTGCAGTGTGTGTGTATGAATATATTATACACGTGTGTGTGCAGTGTGTGTGTATGAATATATTATACACGTGTGTGTGCAGTGTGTGTGTATGAATATATTATACACGTGTGTGTGCAGTGTGTGTATGAATATATTATACACGTGTGTGTGTGCAGTGTGTGTATAAATAAATTATACACGTGTGTGTGCAGTGTGTGTGTATGAATATATTATACACGTGTGTGTGCAGTGTGTGTGTATGAATATATTACACACGTGTGTGCAGTGTGTGTATGAATATATTACACACGTGTGTGCAGTGTGTGTGTATGAATATATTATACACGTGTGTGCAGTGTGTGTATATGAATATATTATACACGTGTGTGCAGTGTGTGTATATGAATATATTATACACGTGTGTGTGCAGTGTGTGTATGAATATATTATACACGTGTGTGCAGTGTGTGTGTATGAATATATTATACACGTGTGTGCAGTGTGTGTATGAATATATTATACACGTGTGTGTGCATGAATATATTATACACGTGTGTGTGCAGTGTGTGTATGAATATATTATACACGTGTGTGTGCAGTGTGTGTATGAATATATTACACACGTGTGTGCAGTGTGTGTGTATGAATATATTACACACGTGTGTGCAGTGTGTGTATGAATATATTATACACGTGTGTGCAGTGTGTGTATATGAATATATTATACACGTGTGTGTGTATGAATATATTATACACGTGTGTGTGCAGTGTGTGTGTATGAATATATTATACACATGTGTGTGCAGTGTGTGTGTATGAATATATTATACACGTGTGTGTGCAGTGTGTGTGTATGAATATATTATACACGTGTGTGTGCAGGTGTGTGTATGAATATATTATACACGTGTGTGTGCAGGTGTGTATGAATATATTACACACGTGTGTGTGCAGTGTGTGTGTATGAATATATTACACACGTGTGTGTATGAATATATTATACATGTGTGTGCAGTGTGTGTGTGTGTATGAATATATTATACACGTGTGTGCAGTGTGTGTGTGAATATATATACACGTGTGTGCAGTGTGTGTGTATGAATATATTACACACGTGTGTGTGCAGTGTGTGTGTGTGTATGAATATATTATACACGTGTGTGCAGTGTGTGTGTGAATATATATACACGTGTGTGTGCAGTGTGTGTTTGAATAACTATTATACAGGTGTATATGCAGTGTATGTTTGAGTGTTGTGGTAGTGGCTCACTCAGCTGCTCACAGAGGTAGACACAGGAATATTTCTCGTTTGATTCTTCTACTGGTTTATTAAAAAGTTATGGCATAAAAAAGTGCAAAGTTCAGCCTTTCTGGCATAACAGAAAAACAAAAGTAATAACACATAGCACAGGCTATGTGGCTGTTGGGATCCGCCCGCACATGGAAAACAACAGGGTTCAGCTCTCTTTCCCATAAACACAGCTCTGGAGCGCTCATCTCCAGGCACACAAAACACTGACTGACTCAGAAGGCTGACCATTTACCTTCTAGACCCTACCCTGGGGTGGAGAGATGCTGAATAGCCTCCCACCCACTCTTCAGCTGTTCACAAAAACCCCAGCCCTTAAAATGGCCAATTAACCCATCTCAGCACTTAGTGTGCTGGAGCATTTTCCCCATGTTCATACCACTCAAGCTAACCACCTCAGTGATACATATCTCCCATCCAGCACTTTACCAGTGACCTTGTCACAGTGTATAGACATGCATAAGTGAATGTGTGTGTGATGACATTATCATATTTGGATGTGGATTGCTTTTGTTCATAGAAACCTTGAGTACTGCAGAAATTCTTTTGTAACCTTGGCCAGATCTGTGCCTTGCCGAAATTCTGTCTCTGAGCTCCCTGGCCAGTTTCTTTGACCTCATGATTCTCATTTGTTCTGACATGCACTGTGAGGTTTGAGGTCTTATATAGACAGGTGTGTGCCTTTACAAATCAAGTCCTATCAGTTTAATTAAACACAGCTGGATTCCAATGAAGGAGTAGAACCATCTCAAGGAGGATCACAAGGAAATAGACAGCATGTGACTTAAATATGTCTGAGCAAAGGGTCTGAATACTTGTGATATTTCAGTTTTTTTTAATAAATTTGCAAAAATTTCTACATTTCTGGGTTTTTTTTTCAGTCAAGATGGGGTGCAGTGTGCATTAATGAGAAAAAAAAATGAACTTTTTTGAATTTACCAAATGGCTGCAATGAAACAAAGTGAAAAATGTAAGGGGTCTGAATACTTTAAGTACCCACTGTATATAAAATCATACACGTAAAATTATATACACATACATACAAACTTTGGGTCTTTTTTTTCCTCCACTTACATAAAAAAAATAAATAACCTATACATGTTTGGTATCTACGAACTCATAATGACCTGGAGAATCATAATGGCAGATCAGTTTTAGCATTTAGGAACTGCACTCTCAGGTAAACTCACTAAGCAGAACTGAGGTGAACTTACTGGCTTTTTTTTTTTTTAACCCCTGCTCATTCATCAATGGTTCTCAGCCTGGACGGTCGCATCTTGGCACCATCCAGGTTGAAAAATATTGATCCTCTGACATGGATTATGGCGTAGGACATAAGGATGGACAGGTGAGGGATATGGTTGTTTTTTATTTTTGTTTTATTATCGTTGGCTTCAATGGAATGAGCGTTAGGTGTGTGTAACTGTGTTTGTTCTTTTTAAATAAAAATGGAAAAGTGTGTTTTGTTTTATTTCAAATAAAAGACTTTATATTTGCTGTGTGTTTACTTGCAATACAAATTGTAAGATTAGTAAGCTGCTAGTAAGCCGTTACTAAGTCGTGGGCTTGATGTCACCAGACAATACTAAGGTGACATCAACCCCACAGATATGAACCCCACTTGCCACCGCCACTTTATTATTTATTATGCTTTGCTTATATAGTGCTATCTTATTCCACAGCGTTTTACATACATTGTCATCTCTGTCCTCAATGGGGCTCACAATCTAAATTCCCTTTCAGTATGTCTTTGGAGTGTGGGAGGAAACCGGAATACCCTGATGAAACCCACGCAAACACGGGGAGAACATACAAACACCTTGCAGATGTTGTCCTTGGTGGGATTTGAACCAGGACCACAGCACTGCAAAGCAACAGTGCTAACCACTGAGCCACCGGGCTGCCAATGGGTAAAGTGCAGCGCCCGAATTGGCACATCTTATAGGTGTGCTTTTACTGGGTGGCTGCGGACTGCGATTTTAAGGCGGCAGGGGGGGCAATATTCATGGCCCCTTACTAGCCTGAGAATATCAGCCCCCAGTTGTCTGCTTTAGCAGGGCTGGTTGTCAAAAAATGGGGGCCCCTCTATTCTTGATAACCAGCCTTGCTGAAGCTGATAGCTGAGGGTTGCAGCCCGCAGCTGTCAGTTTTGCCTGGCTGGTTATCAAAAATACAGGGGAACCCAAGCTGGTTTTTTAAATTTATAGCGCAGGCAGCGGCTGATGAATACACCTATCAGCTGCCGCCTGCTCTCACTGTTATTAACGGCAGCAGGAGTATGCTGATGGGAGTAGTAGTCCCATCAGCAGCCATCTGCTCTAGATGTTATCAGTTGAATATAACTCTCAACATTCTCCCATGCTGTCGCAAGCAGAGCAGGGGAAAATGATGAGTGCTGTCTTCAGCACCCAGCGCCGGGGCACAGCACTAACAGTATCTCTGCTTCCCAGGAGCCGGTACGTGTCACACTGATTACACACGGATGCCATCTGTGTGTCATCAGTGTGTGGGACGTTTTGCGTTCCGTGCTGCGGTTAAAGAAATGGACATGTCAGCGTATTTTGCCCACGAACACACGGACCGTGGAAACACACTGACATGTGCACAGATCCATTCACTTGAATGAGTCTATGTGTGTGTGTGTGAAAACTGTCACCACACGTACCAGAGACACTGGCATCTGAAAGAGCCCTAAGAAAATGTCAGTAAAATCCCACTGGAACAGCTAAACATTATATAGGGTTAATCACTGTTGGCAGCTGTGTACTGACTTCTATTTAACACGGGTTAATTCTGAGCACAACCAAACCTTAATTATAAGAGGGTGTTCACATGTATGCAACCACATTATTTTAGTTTTGCTATTTTTATTTTCCCCCTTAAATGATCAGTTTGTTTCTCAATGGATTTCTACAGAAATGGGTGACATTAAAGGTGGAAAAGCTCTGAAATGATTAGTCTTGATATGATTTTTTTTTTGGGAATGTGTATACACTACCGGTCAAAAGTTTAGGGTCACTTAGAAATTTCCTTATTTTTGAAAGAAAAGCAGTTTTTTTTCCAATGAAGCTAACATTAAATGATTCAGAAATACACTCTATACAGTGTTAATGTGGTAAATGACTATTCTAGCGGCAAACGTCTAGTTTGTAATGCAATATTCTTCATAGGTGTATAGAGGCCCATTTCCAACAACCATTACTCCAGTGTACTTATGGTATTTTGTGTTCGCTAACTGTGTAAGAAGGCTAATAGATGGTTAAAATACCCTTTAAAACCCTTGTGCAAGTATGTTAACACAGCTGAAAACCGTTTGGCTGATTAGAGAAACTATAAACCTGACCTTCCTTTGAGCTTGTTGAGAATCTGGAGCATTACATTTGTTGGTTCCATTAAACTCTCAAAATGGCCAAATAAAAAGAACTTTCTTGTGAAACTCGACAGTCTATTCTTGTTCTTAGAAATGAAGGCTATTCCATGCGAAAAATTACCAAGAAACTGAAGAATTCATACAATGGTGTGTAGTACTCCCTTTAGAGGAGTGCACAAACAAGCTCTAACCAGAGAAGAAAGACAAGTGGGAGGCCCCGCTGCACAACTGAGCAACAAGACAAGTACATTAGAGTCTTTAGTTTGAAAAATTGACGCCTCACAGGTCCTCAACTGGCAGCTTCATTAAACAGTACACATTAAACGCCAGTGTCAACATCTACAGTGAAGAGGCGATTTGGGGATGCTGGCCTTCAGGGCAGATTGGCAAAACAAAAGCCAATATTCCTCTGTCCAATGTCTGTGTTCTTTTGCCCATATTAATCTTTTCCTTTCATTTAAGCCAGTCTTAAATATGGCTTTTGTTTTGCCAATCTGCCCTGAAGGCCAGCATCCCCAAATCGCCTCTTCACTGTAGATGTTGACACTGGCGTTTAATGTGTACTGTTTAATGAAGCTGCCAGTTGAGGACCTGTGAGGCGTCAATTTTTCAAACTAAAGACTCTAATGTACTTGTCTTGTTGCTCAGTTGTGCAGCGGGGCCTCCCACTTGTCTTTCTTCTCTGGTTAGAGCTTGTTTGTGCACTCCTCTAAAGGGAGTACTACACACCATTGTATGAATTCTTCAGTTTCTTGGTAATTTTTCGCATGGAATAGCCTACATTTCTAAGAACAAGAATAGACTGTCGAGTTTCACAATAAAGTTCTTTTTTTTTGGCCATTTTGAGAGTTTAATGGAACCAACAAATGTAATGCTCCAGATTCTCAACAAGCTCAAAGGAAGGTCAGGTTTATAGCTTCTCTAATCAACCAAACGGTTTTCAGCTGTGTTAACATACTTGCACAAGGGTTTTAAAGGGTATTTTAACCATCTATTAGCCTTCTTACACAGTTAGCGAACACAAAATACCATAAGTACACTGGAGTGATGGTTGTTGGAAATGGGCCTCTATACACCTATGAAGATATTGCATTACAAACTAGACGTTTGCCGCTAGAATAGTCATTTACCACATTAACACTGTATAGAGTGTATTTCTGAATCATTTAATGTTAGCTTCATTGGAAAAAAACGGGTTTTCTGTCAAAAATAAGGAAATTTCTAAGTGACCCTAAACTTTTGACCGGTAGTGTACTTTTTAGGTCCACCGTATATACATATTTATGTTAGAAAAGGTTACACGGGGTGTGACTTGTCTCTGCCGTGTGACATTTAGCAATATTCAACGACAGAATTTCTCCTCTATAAAAGAGAACAAGTATGACAGGTCAGAGCGGAGTACAAGGCTGTTGTGCTAGACATCTTTGTCATTGTTCACATTTCTGACAATGCTTACATAACTTCTATGTCCCTTGTGAACGTACTGACGAATCCCCGGTGATCACCGTGCAGAACGTGGTACTACCACCTCATCAAGCTTCTTGCTTCGTGATCACTTGATGTTAAAGCTGCCGGTAGAGGTCATAGTGCACCTCCAAGTCATCGAATGCATGTAGATCCCGTGTGGTCAGATAATGTAGGGAGTATTCAGACCCACTACTTTGCCTCTCACCGTTCCCCTCACCAATCACAGACCCCCATACACAGACTAATGTCATGGAAAACTGCCAATATCAATGAGAGAGACACCAAAAAGCAAATGGTCTGGGCATGCTCAGAGCAGAAAAACGGAATGCGGTGGCCGGATCAGGCACAAGGCATTGAACCCATGAGCCGGTTGCGCCGCATCCGCTGCTGTCCGGTTTATTCACTGGACACAAAAAACGTTCCTAGACGCGTTGTGTCCGACTGACGGAATCGAAATTATAGACGGATCCGGGAAAAACCGGACGAAATGGAAGCACATGCGTCGCGATCCGGCGCTAATGCAACTCAATGAGAAGAAAACGGATCCGGCGGAAGCAAAAAACGGATCCGTTTTTTTTCAAAAAAGCCGGATCGCGCCTTACGGCAAAAGACTGATGTGTGAGAGGCCTAACATGTCCTGGACCCACAGACATCTGATTATTGGGGGAAATATTGATAGAGAACACAACATTGCTTGGTCAAACAATAACTCCTGTGTATGGCCATGTTTCGGCATAGAGCCATCTAATCTGCATGGCAGCCTTAAAGGGGTTTTCCCACAAAGTTCATTTTAATCAGTAGCTCTTGGAATAATAATAATAATTTCCACAATTGAATGTATCCAAATAAAATGTTCCTATGCGGAGATAATCTTATAAATGTGCCCCTGCTGTGTACTGTGTAATGGCTGTGTCTGACCGTACAGGGACATGGTCTGATCATACCACAGCTCCTGGGCAGGGGAGGGAAACATAAGAGTACAGTCATGGCCAAAAGTTTTGAGAATGACACAAATATTATATTTTCACATGATCTGCTGCCCTCTGGTTTTTATGTGTGTGACAGATGTTTTTATCACAGACAGAAATATAATAATTGCAAACATATGAGTAACAAAAGCTTATATTGACAGTTAGAATGAGTTAATGCAGCAAGTCAATATTTGCAGTGTTGACCCTTCTTCTTCAGGACCTCTGCAATTCTCCCTGGCATGCTCTCAATCAACTTCTGGACCAAATCCTGACTGATAGCAGTCCATTCTTGCACAATCAATGCTTTCATTTTGTCAGAATTTTTAGGTTTTTGTTTGTCCACCAGTCTCTTGATGATTGACCACAAGTTCTCAATGGGATTAAGATCTGGGGAGTTTCAAGGCCATGGACCCAAAATCTCTATGTTTTGTTCCCTGAGCCATTTAGTTATCACCTTTGCTTTATGGCAAGGTGCTCCATCATGCTGGAAAAGGCATTGTTGATCGCCAAACTGCTCTTGGAGGGTTGGGAGAAGTTGCTCTTGGAGGACATTCTGGTACCATTCTTTATTCATGGCTGTGTTTTTAGGCAAGACTGTGAGAGAGCCGATTCCCTTGGCTGAGAAGCAACCCCACACATGAATGGTTTCAGGATGCTTAACAGTTGGCATGAGACAAGACTGGTGGTAGTGCTCACCTTGTCTTCTCCGAATGAGGCGTTTTCCTGATGTCCCAAACAATCGAAAAGGGGATTCATCAGAGAAAATAACTTTACCCCAGTCCTCAGCAGTCCACTGCCTGTACCTTTTGCAGAATATCAGTCTGTCCATTATGTTTTTTCTGGAGAGAAGTGGCTTCTTTACTGCCCTCCTTGAGACCAGGCCTTGCTCCAAAAGTCTCCGCCTCACAGTGCGTGCAGATGCACTCACATCTGCCTGCTGCCATTCCTGAGCAAGCTCTGCACTGCTGGTAGCCCGATCCCGCATCTGAAACACTTTTAAGAGACTGTCCTGGCGCTTGCTGGTCTTTCTTGGGCGCCCTGGAGCCTTTTTGGCAACAATGGAACCTCTCTCCTTGAAGTTCTTGATGATGCGATAGATTGTTGACTGAGGTGCAATCTTTCTAGCTGCGATACTCTTCCCTGTTAGGCCATTTTTGTGCATTACAATGATGACTGCACGTGTTTCTTTAGAGATAACCATGGTTAACAGAAGAGAAACAATGATGCCAAGCACCAGCCTCTTTTTAAAGTGTCCAGTGGTGTCATTCTTACTTAATCATGACAGATTGATCTCCAGCCATGTCCTCATCAACACCCACACCTGTGTTAATGGAGCAATCACTGAAAAGAGGTTAGCTGGTCCTTTTAAGGCAGGGCTGCAATGATGTTGAAATGTGTTTTGGGGATAAAGTTCATTTTCTAGCCAAATATTGACTTTGCAAGTAATTGCTGTTAAGCTGATCACTCTTTATAACATTCTGGAGTATATGCAAATTGCCATTAGAAAAAGTGAAGCAGTAGACTTTGTAAAAATTAATATTGGTGTCATTCTCAAAACTTTTGGCCATGACTGTAGACAGACAGGACCGCACAGGATCACAGCTCCTGGGCAGGGGAGGAAGCAAAAGAAAAGATACAGGCAGGACAGCACGGGATCATAGCTGATTCTGTCAGCAATGTAAGACATTTCACTGTTTAAAAACAACTATGATGCCCTGATGTCCTGTCTGTATCCTCTCTTTTGCTTGTCCCTCTGTCCAGGAGCTGCGGTATGATCAGACCATGTTCCTGTACGGTCAGACACAGCCATTACACAGTACACAGGGGGCACATTTATAAGATTATCTCAGCACAGGGACATTTATAACACATCTAATTGTGGAAATTATTATTATTCCAAGATCTATTAATTGAAATGTAAAAATACACTTTGTGTGAAAACCTCTTTATGGCTTTATCTATACTGGTGTTGTCGGTTCGGAGTCTCTGGCGCAGATTCGGACAGTGATTCCAGCACTGCACATTATTACTTTGGTTTTTGCAGTCATTTTCATAGCTTTCACCTTTACATATGGTAATCGCGCAAAAATCCAAAACCCACAGTAGAGCAATCAAATAACATTGGTCCGAGTTAGGTCAGGTTTTCTATGCACAGCACCAAACCAAAAATACAGGCCAACAAAACGGTTGTGTGAAAGCAGCCTTACGCATGCTACACTCCTCACAGGTGCGGGAGATCACGGGTACGTTAGTAAGTGCACTTACTCCTATACAAGGATGACTGTTTGACTACACTATGACTTCCCCTGACGAAGCTAGATGTACTAGTGATACGCGTTGGGACGACTCTACAGGCGGTTTCCACAAGTGTGGCAAGTATGCATTTGGTTATTGCATAACTGCAATTATTGGCTTTTTTTTTGACAGATTGGGGATGTAATATCTGATAAGCATTTCTCTAGCACTTTACCTATACTGCCTTTATTGTTGATAGTGTGGCAGATCTCTTCTTATCTCCTTTACTTTTACCTCCCCAATGGATTTACCATCCTTTGACTTATCATGTTCACACAAAAAATCGGTTTGATGCATTTTTCCTGACATTATTTTATATGTATTACAAGGCATCTAGTCAGTAGATATATCTTCAAATTGTGGATTTTTCATTGTTACTAAATTATATTCTTATTGCATGCTTACCTGAGCCCACTTTCTATGGATATTGTTATGTCTCATGAGGTTTATTAGACCCTATCTGCCTGTTTTTTTGTGCATCTTTATAGTAGGTGCCCTTGTGTTTTGTGTGTAATTTTAATTGTTTTTTTTCAATTTTTTGTGCACTTGGTGTTTCAATAAAGACCTTTTTTTCATCATACATCCTTTGTGTGTGCACTATTAGGGCTCATACTCACATGCGTGGAAATCGTCCGATGCTGAGTGGAGCGAGCAGCTGTATATAAATACATGCAGCTGTGCACTCCACTCCCGACGCCAGAGCTGGGATTTCACATGCGAGCATCGGACGATTTCCACGCATGTGAGTATGAGCCCTTAATTACGCAACTGCTTTTCTATCCTTTACTCCTCAATACTCAATATGTACAAACCCAATATGTACAAACCCACATATGTACAAACCCACATATGGTGACGAGTCTTATACTTTACAGAAGGAGAATACATGCAGAATATTACAGATGTACAGAACATACAAGGCCTCGATGCAGCCATGGGGTCCAGAGACCACAATACAGAAGTTTTGGAATGACTCAGGCCTATATTAATCCCCCCGCAGTGTCAGGATGTGGGGGTTTCTGCAGGTTCAGCTCATTTACTACTAATCATAGAGCGCAGCACACAGAGGAGTGTGGAGGGCAGAGCACAGAGGAGCGTGCAGGGCAGCGCACAGAGAAGAACACAGAAGAAAGTGCAGGGCAGCGCACAGAGGAAAGCACAGAAGCGTGCAGGGCAGCGCACAGAGGAGAGCACAGAAGAAAGTGCAGGGCAGCGCACAGAGGAGAGCACAGAAGAAAGTGCAGGGCAGCGCACAGAGAAGAACACAGAAGAAAGTGCAGGGCAGCGCACAGAGGAGAGCACAGAAGCGTGCAGGGCAGCGCACAGAGAACACAGAAGAAAGTGCAGGGCAGCGCACAGAGGAGAGCACAGAGGAGTGTGGAGGGCAGCGCACAGAGGAGAGCACAGAAGAAAGTGCAGGGCAGCGCACAGAGGAGAGCACAGAGAAGCGTGCAGGGCAGCGCACAGAGAACACAGAAGAAAGTGCAGGGCAGCGCTCAGAGAACACAGAAGAGCGTGCAGGGCAGCGCTCAGAGAACACAGAAGAGCGTGCAGGGCAGCGCTCAGAGAACACAGAAGAGTGTGCAGGGCAGCGCACAGAGGAGAACACAGAAGAAAGTGCAGGGCAGCACACAGAGGAGAGCACAGAGAAGCGTGCAGGGCAGCGCACAGAGAACACAGAAGAGTGTGCGGGGCAGCGCACAGAGGAGAACACAGAAGAAAGTGCAGGGCAGCGCACAGAGGAGAGCACAGAGAAGCGTGCAGGGCAGCGCACAGAGAACACAGAAGAGTGTGCAGGGCAGCGCACAGAGAACACAGAAGAAAGTGCAGGGCAGCGCACAGAGGAGAGCACAGAGAAGCGTGCAGGGCAGCGCACAGAGAACACAGAAGAGTGTGCGGGGCAGCGCACAGAGGAGAACACAGAAGAAAGTGCGGGGCAGCGCACAGAGGAGAGCACAGAGAAGCGTGCAGGGCAGCGCACAGAGAACACAGAAGAGTGTGCAGGGCAGCGCACAGAGGAGAACACAGAAGAAAGTGCAGGGCAGCGCACAGAGGAGAGCACAGAGAAGCGTGCGGGGCAGCGCACAGAGAACACAGAAGAGTGTGCGGGGCAGCGCACAGAGGAGAACACAGAAGAAAGTGCGGGGCAGCGCACAGAGGAGAGCACAGAGAAGCGTGCAGGGCAGCGCACAGAGAACACAGAAGAGCGTGCAGGGCAGCGCTCAGAGAACACAGAAGAGCGTGCAGGGCAGCGCTCAGAGAACACAGAAGAGCGTGCAGGGCAGCGCTCAGAGAACACAGAAGAGCGTGCAGGGCAGCGCTCAGAGAACACAGAAGAGCGTGCAGGGCAGCGCTCAGAGAACACAGAAGAGCGTGCAGGGCAGCGCTCAGAGAACACAGAAGAGCGTGCAGGGCAGCGCTCAGAGAACACAGAAGAGTGTGCAGGGCAGCGCTCAGAGAACACAGAGGAGCGTGCAGGGCAGCACACAGAGAACACAGAGGAGCGTGCAGGGCAGCGCACAGAGGAGAACACAGAGGAGCGTGCAGGGCAGCGCACAGAGGAGAACACAGAGGAGCGTGCAGGGCAGCGCACAGAGGAGAACACAGAGGAGCGTGCAGGGCAGCGCACAGAGGAGAACACAGAGGAGCGTGCGGGGCAGCGCACAGAGGAGAACACAGAAGAGCGTGCAGGGCAGCGCTCAGAGAACACAGAAGAGTGTGCAGGGCAGCGCTCAGAGAACACAGAAGAGCGTGCAGGGCAGCGCTCAGAGAACACAGAAGAGTGTGCAGGGCAGCGCTCAGAGAACACAGAAGAGTGTGCAGGGCAGCGCTCAGAGAACACAGAAGAGTGTGCAGGGCAGCGCTCAGAGAACACAGAAGAGTGTGCAGGGCAGAGCTCAGAGAACACAGAGGAGCGTGCAGGGCAGCGCACAGAGGACACAGAAGAGCGTGCAGGGCAGCGCTCAGAGAACACAGAAGAGCGTGCAGGGCAGCGCACAGAGGAGCGTGCAGGACAGGTTGGGGGATGATATACAGCCAACATACGAGCCGTTCGTACATGGCGCCCATATGTACAGGACTGGTGCCATCACCCGCTGTGCCAGTACCCATAATATATGGCTCTGCAAAGAACCCCACAAGCGTCTCTTGAGCGCCAGCACTGGGAGCAAATGCATCATAGTAACAAAACACTTCACTCCGCAGCGTAAATGCAAAGAAAAAAAAATAGAAAAAGCGTCAAATTTTTAATATTCCAAATTTTTCATGAAGCAAACTTCACTGACTTTTTACCAATTAAATCCGCACTATTGAGCATCACCGTAGAGCCGGGGGCCGTGCACAGGGCTGGGGGCCACACCTGCGTCATGCGGTACCGGTCATGCAGCTCTTTGTGGGACCTGTTCACACACACAGAGGACCGGAGCCATAGCCGCGCACACCGGTCACCTTGCGGGCGCACGCCCTCCGTACCTGCAGAGCCTCTTCATGCCCTTGCTGTCGCAGTCCTGCGGATAGTGCCCCTTCGCCGCTTTGCTCCCCGGTATCCGCAGGTTCTTCAGGCGGCACTCCAGGTCCAGTGCGGCGGCACCGACATTGTCCTGCTCCCGGGCCGCAGGCTCCGCTCTCTTTCTCATCCCTGGGCAGGCGGGGACGGCTGTCAGCGGGGCTGCGGAGCGCACATCAGGGGAGCAGCGGGCAGTGCACGGGATGTTGTTGTGTGGTCAGCGCCCTCCCTGCACCGCACAGCGGAGCCGCACACGGGGCCGCCGCCTCCTCCTCCTCCTCTGTGACCCGCAGCTGGCCAATCACACGGGGGAGGAGGAGGGACGGAGGACGCTGGTTACCAGGGTCAGAGCCGCCCGTACCGTCACCATGTACACAGCGACGGAGGACGGGCCTGTGCCTACACTATACCGCCGGGGGGTATGCTCTCTATACCGCTACAGGAGGGGGGGGATATACCCTGTACACCACCGGTATACACACTGTGTACCGCCGGGGAAATTTACACAGTATACCGGGGGGAGGGGAGGGCTATACGCGGTATACCGGAGGGAAGGGAGAGCTATACACACGGTATACTGGAGGGAGGGGAGGGCTATGCGCGGTATACCGTAAGGAGGGGAGGGCTATGCGCGGTATGCCGGAGGGAGGAGGGCTATACGCGGTATACCGGAGGGAAGGGAGGGCTATACGCGGTATACCGGAGGGAGGGGAGGGCTATGCGCGGTATACCGGAGGGAGGGGAGGGCTATACGCGGTATACCGGAGGGAGGAGAGGGCTATACGCGGTATACCGGAGGGAGGGGAGGGCTATGCGCGGTATGCCGGAGGGAGGGGAGGGCTATACGCGGTATACCGGAGGGAGGGGAGGGCTGTACGCGGTATACCGGAGGGAAGGGAGGGCTGTACGCGGTATACCGGAGGGGAGGGAGGGCTGTACGCGGTATACCGGAGGGAAGGGAGGGCTATACACACAGTATACCGGAGGGTGGGGAGGGCTATACACACAGTATACCGGAGGGAGGGGAGGGCTATACGCGGTATACCGGAGGGGAGGGAGGGCTATACGCGGTATACCGGAGGGAGGGGAGGGCTATACGCGGTATACCGGAGGGAGGGGAGGGCTATGCGCGGTATACCGGAGGGAGGGGAGGGCTATGCGCTGTATACCGGAGGGAGGCGAGGGCTATGCGCTGTATACCGGAGGGAGGCGAGGGCTATGCGCGGTATACCGGAGGGAGGCGAGGGCTATGCGCTGTATACCGGAGGGAAGGGAGGGCTATGCACGGTATACTGTAAGGAGGGGAGGGCTATGCGCGGTATACCGGAGGGAGGGGAGGGCTATGCGCGGTATACCGGAGGGAGGGGAGGGCTATGCGCGGTATACCGGAGGGAGGGGAGGGCTATGCGCGGTATACCGGAGGGAGGGGAGGGCTATGCGCGGTATACCGGAGGGAGGCGAGGGCTATGCGCCGTATACCGGAGGGAAGGGAGGGCTATGCGCGGTATACCGGAGGGAAGGGAGGGCTATGCGCGGTATACCGTAAGAAGGGGAGGGCTATGCGCGGTATACCGGAGGGAGGTGAGGGCTATGCGCGGTATACCGGAGGGAGGGGAGGGCTATGCGCTATATACCGGAGGGAGGCGAGGGCTATGCGCTATATACCGGAGGGAGGCGAGGGCTATGCGCTATATACCGGAGGGAGGCGAGGGCTGTGCGCTGTATACCGGAGGGAGGCGAGGGCTGTGCGCGGTATACCGGAGGGAGGCGAGGGCTATGCGCCGTATACCGGAGGGAAGGGAGGGCTATGCGCGGTATACCGTAAGGAGGGGAGGGCTATGCGCGGTATACCGGAGGGAGGGGAGGGCTATGCGCGGTATACCGGAGGGAGGGGAGGGCTATGCGCGTATACCGGAGGGAGGGGAGGGCTATGCGCGGTATACCGGAGGGAAGGGAGGGCTATGCGCGGTATACCGTAAGGAGGGGAGGGCTATGCGCGGTATACCGGAGGGAGGGGAGGGCTATGCGCAGTATACCGGAGGGAGGGGAGGGCTATCTGCGGTATACCGGAGGGAGGGGAGGGCTATCCGCGGTATAACCGGAGGGAAGGGAGGGCTGTACGCGGTATACCGGAGGGAGGCGAGGGCTATACGCGGTATACCGGAGGGAAGGGAGGGCTATACGCGGTATACCGGAGGGAGGGGAGGGCTATCCGCGGTATACCGGAGGGAAGGGAGGGCTATCCGCGGTATACCGGAGGGAAGTGAGATCTATACGCGGTATACCGGAGGGAAGGGAGGGCTATACGCGGTATACCGGAGGGAGGCGAGGGCTATACGCGGTATACTGGAGGGAGGGGAGGGCTATACGCGGTATACCGGAGGGAAGGGAGGGCTATACGCGGTATACCGGAGGGAGGGGAGGGCTATACGCGGTATGCCGGAGGGAGGGGAGGGCTATACGCGGTATGCCGGAGGGAGGGGAGGGCTATACCTGGTATGCCGGAGGGAGGGGAGGGCTATGCGCGGTATGCCGGAGGGAGGGGAGGACTATACATACACACAGTATACCGGAGGGAGGGGAGAGCTATACACGGTATACCGGAGGGAGGGGAGGGCTATACGCACAGTATACCGGAGGGAGGGGAAGGCTATACACACAGTATACAGGAGGGAGAGGAAGGATAAGGCCGGGATCACACATGCGAGAAACACGGCTGAGTCTCGCATGTGAAATCCCAGCTCTGGCGCCGGCACTCAGGAGTGGAGCGAGCGGCTGCATATAACTACAGTTAGGTCCATAAATATTTGGACAGAGACAACATTTATCTAATTTTGGTTCTAGACATTACCACAATGAATTTGAAACAAAACAAATCAGATGCAGTTGAAGTTCAGACTTTCAGCTTTCATTTGAGGGTATCCACATTAAAATTGGATGAAGGGTTTAGGAGTTTCAGCTCCTTAACATGTGCCACCCTGTTTTTAAAGGGACCAAAAGTAATTGGACAAATGACTCCAAGGCTATTTCATGGACAGGTGTGGGCAATCCCTTTGTTATGTCATTCTCAATTAAGCAGATGAAAGGGCCGGAGTTGATTTGAGGTGTGGTGTTTGCATTTGGAAGGTTTTGCTGTGAAGGAAACGTGGTCACAGGAGCTCTCCATGCAGGTGAAACAAGCCATCCTTAGGCCTCTTTCACACTTCAGTCGTGCGACGTCAGTCAAAATCCGTCAAAATGTGAAAAAAAATTTTTCCCATAGACTTGCATTAGTGACGGATTTTGACGGATGGTCGTCCGTTAGGTCCGTTTTTGGACGGATCCGCCAAAAAATTGGCGTCCGTCATTTCAAAAAAACGTCCAATGCAACGTTTTTTTTGACCGCCAAAATGGATCCGTTTTTGACGGAATCCGCCTGCGGATGGACGGCGCTTCATAGTACAGATGGATAATGACCCCAAGCATACAGCCAAAGCTACACAGGAGTTCATGAGTGCAAAAAAGTGGAACATTCTTCAATGGCCAAGTCAATCACCAGATCTTAACCCAATTGAGCATGCATTTCACTTGCTGAAATCCAGACTTAAGAGGGAAAGACCCACAAACAAGCAAGACCTGAAGGCTGCGGCTGTAAAGGCCTGGCAAAGCATTAAGAAGGAGGAAACCCAGCGTTTGGTGATGTCCATGGGTTCCAGACTTAAGGCAGTGATTGCCTCCAAAGGATTCGCCACAAAATTTTGAAAATAAAAATATTTTGTTTGGGTTATGTTTATTTGTCCAATTACATTTGACCTCCTAAAATGTGGAGTGTTTGTAAAGAAATGTGTACAATTCCTACATTTTCTAACACATATTTTTGTTCAACCCTTCAAATTAAACGTTACAATCTGCACTTGAATTCTGTTGTAGAGGTTTCATTTCAAATCCAATGTGGTGGCATGCAGAGCCCAACTCGCGAAAATTGTGTCACTGTCCAAATATTTCTGGCCCTGACTGTACATGCAGCCGCTCGCTCCACTCCTGAGTGCCGGCGCCAGAGCTGGGATTTCACATGCGAGACTCAGCCGTGTTTCTCGCATGTGTGATCCCGGCCTAATACACAGTATACCAGAGGGAGGGAAGAGCTATACGCGGTATACCGGAGGGAGGGGAGGGCTATACGCGGTATACCGGAGGGAGGCGAGGGCTATACGCGGTATACCGGAGGGAAGGGAGGGCTATACGCGGTATACCGGAGGGAGAGGAGGGCTATCCGCGGTATACCGGAGGGAAGGGAGGGCTATCTGCGGTATACCGGAGGGAAGGGAAGGCTATACGCGGTATACCGGAGGGAGGCGAGGGCTATACGCGGTATACCGGAGGGAGGGGAGGGCTATACGCGGTATACCGGAGGGAAGGGAGGGCTATACGCGGTATACAGGAGGGAGTGGAGGGCTATACGCGGTATGCCGGAGGGAGTGGAGGGCTATACGCGGTATGCCGGAGGGAGGGGAGGGCTATACGCGGTATGCCGGAGGGAGGGGAGGGCTATACGCGGTATGCCGGAGGGAGGGGAGGGCTATGCGCGGTATGCCGGAGGGAGGGGAGGGCTATACATACACACAGTATACCGGAGGGAGGGGAGAGCTATACACGGTATACCGGAGGGAGGGGAGGGCTATACGCACAGTACACCGGAGGGAGGGGAAGGCTATACACACAGTATACAGGAGGGAGAGGAAGGATAATACACAGTATACCAGAGGGAGGGGAGAGCTATACGCGGTATACCGGAGGGAGGGGAGGGCTATACGCGGTATGCCGGGGGGAGGGCTATACGCGGTATGCCGGAGGGAGGGCCATACGCGGTATGCCGGAGGGAGGGGAGGGCCATACGCGGTATGCCGGAGGGAGGGGAGGGCCATACGCGGTATGCCGGAGGGAGGGGACGGCCATACGCGGTATACCGGATGGAGGGGAGGGCCATACGCGGTATACCAGAGGGAGGGAGGGCCATACGCGGTATACCGGAGGGAGGGGAGAGCTATACGCGGTATACCGGAGGGAGGGGAGGGCTATACGCGGTATACCGGAGGAAGGGGAGGGCTATACGCGGTATGCCGGAGGGAGGGGACGGCTATACGCGGTATGCCGGAGGGAGGGGACGGCTATATGCGGTATGCCGGAGGGAGGAGAGGGCCATACGCGGTATACCAGAGGGAGGGGAGGGCTATACACGGTATACCGGAGGGAGGGGAGAGCTATACGCGGTATATAGCATCAGTGAGTCAATGGCCGGGTGCCCTGCACATAGGGGTGAAGAAAGCCTCGTGTTGAACGGCAAGACGTTCTTTGTGGGCGGCGAGAGAGCGCTCTGTTCTCCCCGTCTTCCGCGCCTGGCTGCAGCGCGCCGCTGAACGTATCAGGATCAGGTCAGCCATCCGGAGGTTACCCTAGTACCCGCGCTCTCCTGAGGCAATCGCTGTTATTCCAATCTATTCAGTCAGTGACGTCACGCCGCGTCTGTGAGTGAGAGTGTAATACTGGGGGCTGGCTGTGGCTGATGTTTATGCAGGGGCTGGCTGTGGCTGGGCTGATGTATATACAGGGGCTGGCTGTGGCTGGGCTGAAGTATATACAGGGGCTGGGGGCTGGCTGTGGGTGGGCTGATGTATATACATGGGCTGGCTGGTCTGATGTATATAGAGTTGCTGGGGGGGGCTTGGACTGATCTTTATAAAGGGGCTGGCTGTGGCTGGGCTGATGTATATATAGGGGCTGGCTGAGCTGATGTATATACAGAGGCTGGCTGTCGCTAATGTATATACAGGGGCTGGCTGTTGTTGGGCTGATGTATATACAGGTGGTGCTGGGCTCAGTGGGCTGGTGATATATATACAGGTGGTGCTGGGTTCAGTGGGTTGGGGCTGGTGATGTATGTACTGGTGCTGGGCTCAGTGGATTGGGGCTGGTGATGTATATACAGGTGCTGGCTCAGTGGATTGGGGCTGGTGATGTATATACAGGTGCTGGGCTCAGTGGGCTGTGGCTGGTGATGTATATACAGGTATGGGGCTCATTATACTGTATGGAGTATTATATGGGGCACATTATACTGTGTCAGGAGTCGAACCCAGTACCTCTTGTCCACTGGCCAGCAGCTCTACCATCTGAGCTATTCTGCTGGCTGCAAAGTTCCTTGCTGAACCCAGATACCATTGACTGTTCTTCCTGATTGGCTACACCTAGTGCTCTCTTGATTGGGCCTCTGATTGCCAATTACACACCCTATATAAACCTGGCCCTGTGGGTGTGTCATTGCGAGATTATTGTGCTTCCAGCCTTTAGTCAAGCTCTTTCTCCTGCTGTTCCTGCTGTTACAAACACTGCTCTCCTGTGTACCGACCTCCTGCTGCCACCTGACTACGTTATCTGCCTGCTCCTCTGCTGCTACAAACACTGCTTTCCTGTGTACCGACCTCGGCCTGCCTTCTGACTACGCTACCTGCCTCTGCTTTCCCTAGTGTTTGCAGTAACATCGGCTCCAACCCAGACGGGATCCTGACAGAATAATCTCGCGCCAAAATGGAGTCCGCTGTGAACACCCTGAGGCGGCAAGTTACGGAGCTTCAAAGTTTTTGTACTGACTCTCAAGGAAAATATGCCAAGTTACAAACTGATTTCACGGCGATACAACAGGAAGTAATTGAGCTACAAAAACAACTACTGGACGTGCGCAATTCAGGGTCCGAATCAAATGCGCGGCTGCCGCTGCCTGCAAAGTTCAGTGGGGATCGCAAGCAGTACCGAGGATTCCTCAATCAATGCCGCATATACTTCCAGATGCAACCTGCTCCCTTTACCAGTGAGAGGAAGAAAGTTTTTTTCATGATAAATCTCCTGACGGATGAAGCTCTTGCTTGGGCTTCACCTTATGTAGAAAAGGACTATGCCCTCCTTAATGACCTGGAAGCTTTCATCGCAGCTATGAATCAAGTTTTTGATGACCCAAACCGCTGTGCCACAGCAGAAACCAAATTACATAATTTGCGCCAAGGACGTCGCTCTGTTGCGGAATATACATCGGAGTTCCGTCGCTGGGTGGCCGACACCACCTGGAATCCAGCGGCCCAGAGAAGTCAATTTCGACGAGGGTTATCAGAACCAGTGAAAGACGAGCTTGCCAGGGTTGAGACTCCTGACCAGTTGGAGGACTTTATTCAACTATGTATCCGGATTGACCAGAGACTTACTGAAAGGAGAAAGGAGAGACTGCGAGCACTTGGGAATAGCCCTGGCTTCTCATTTTCAGCATCAGACCACCAAGAAAAGACGCAAGTTGTGTCTGAACCGATGCAGATCGACGTCATCCGAAGACCACTCTCTGCACAGGAGAAGGAGAGGCGACGTGCAGAACATCTCTGCCTCTATTGTGGGGACCCTGGACACTATGCCATCAACTGTCCTAACAAAAGGACTATAGCCTTTACCAACAACAGGTCTGCCAGCAATACGGACCTTTCTCAGCAGTCGGATTCCATCTTGCAGACTATCTCATCAGTAACGCCAGAAATAGACAAAATACATACCACATCATCTCATTTTGTAATCCCCATTCAGGTTGTAATGGGCACCCAAAAAATACAATGCTCTGCCCTGTTGGATTCGGGAGCAGGAGGAAATTTTATGGACTTAAAATTTACACGTGATAATGATATTTCCAGTAGGACCAAATCCACACCAATTGAAATGGAAACTGTGGATGGATCACCTTTGTCTTCTGGACCTGTCACGCATGAGACAATCGAACTGGAGATTTGTATCGACCCGGATCATCATGAAGCTGTCAGTTTCCACCTTATTTCATCTCCGAAATTTCCGGTTATTCTAGGGATCCCCTGGTTTTCAGTCCATAACCCTTCTATCAACTGGGCATCAAGGACCATCACCTTTCCATCTAACTACTGTAAGAATAATTGTCATAAGGAACCCCCTGTTCTCCAACAAGTCCAAATCTCTGAGATTTCGCATGAGAAGGAAGAGAAACTACCACCTCAATATCAGCAGTTCTCTGATGTCTGCAGTAAGAAGAAAGCAGATCAATTACCTCCTCACCGTCCTTATGACTGTCCCATTGAATTGCTGCCAGGAGCAACCATTCCATTTGGACGGATTTACAATCTTTCCGAACCTGAATTGAAGGTATTAAGAAAGTTCCTGGATGAAAATTTAGAGAAAGGCTTTATTCGACCTTCCACATCTCCAGCTGGGGCACCCCTGTTCTTTGTTGAAAAGAAAGACTCCACTCTGCGGCCATGTATTGACTACAGAGAGATGAATAATATCACTGTCAAGAATCGCTACCCGCTACCCTTGATTCCTGAACTATTTGAGAGACTCCGTTCTGCGAAAATCTTTACGAAGCTGGATCTTAGAGGGGCTTACAACCTCATACGGATTCGCCCAGGAGATGAGTGGAAGACCGCCTTCAGAACGAGATATGGACATTTTGAATCTCTTGTTATGACCTTTGGCCTTAGCAATGCCCCAGCCACCTTTCAACATTTTATTAATGATGTATTTCGAGATTTCTTGGACCAATTCGTTGTGGCTTATCTCGATGACATTCTTATATTTTCAGACACCTTGGAAGAGCATCGCAGGCACGTCCAGTTAGTCTTGGAACGACTACAGGAGAACCATCTCTACATTAAACTTGAAAAATGTGAGTTTGAACAAACCAGTATCCAATTTCTGGGATATATCATCTCCCCAGAAGGTCTGAGCATGGATCCCGGCAAAATCAATGCTGTAGTGGACTGGCCTGTTCCAAGAAATTTAAAAGACGTCCAGCGTTTCATAGGATTTGCAAATTTTTACCGAAAATTTATAAAGAACTTTTCACGGATCATACTACCAATTACTACACTAACAAAAAAGACAAAAGCATTTTTCTGGTCTCCAGAGGCACAGGAGGCTTTTGACAAGTTGAAAACTCTTTTTACGTCTGCTCCATTGTTAGTACACCCAAATCCTGAATTGCCATTTACTGTCGAAGTGGACGCCTCGGACTCTGCAGTGGGAGCTATTCTGTCTCAGCGAGTTGGGGACAAGATGCAACTTCACCCATGTGCGTTTCTTTCCCACACCATGTCATCTGCAGAAAAGAACTACGACATTGGTAATAAAGAACTGTTAGCCATTAAAGTTGCCTTCTCCGAGTGGAGACATCTTCTGGAAGGTGCCAATCACCCTGTGACTGTCCTCACGGACCACAAGAATCTTGAATTCCTCCGTACAGCAAAAAGATTGTCTGCAAGACAAGCACGATGGGCCTTATTTTTCTCAAGATTCAATTTTATAATCTCTTACCGGCCTGGTTCAAGGAATGGCAAGGCTGACGCCCTGTCCAGGATGTGTTCGGAACCTCAGGAGAGGTCTAGTAATGATGATACAATTCTAGGCCCTAAAAATTTTTTGGGAATATTGCACTCTAGAGGACTAGGTAATAGAATTAAAGATGGATATCAAGAGGACTCTTTCCTTAACCATCCTTCGGAAGACGTCGATCTTTCATTCAAAGAGGGGTTTTGGATGCAGAAACACCAAATATATGTACCTGAATCTTCTCGCCTTGAAGTCCTCAAAAGTGTCCATGATTCTAAACTGGCAGGACATCCTGGAGTTGCAAAAACACAAGACTTACTACTTCGTTTCTTTTGGTGGCCTAATTGTAGGAAGGACGTGAGGAAATATGTTTCAACCTGTTTAACATGCGCACGAAACAAGACCCCACGATCGTCTCCTCTAGGACTCTTGCAACCACTCCCAGTTCCATCCAGGCCTTGGGGATCTATTTCCATGGATTTTATTGTGGAACTACCCCTTCCAAACAGATGACCGTCATCCTTGTCATAGTGGACCGACTCACAAAAATGGCCCACTTTATTCCAACTGAAGGAATTCCTACTGCTGAAAAAACTGCAGAACTGATGATCAAAGAAGTATTCAGGTTACATGGAATTCCTGACAGCGTGGTGTCTGACAGAGGCGTTCAGTTTACGTCAAAATTTTGGAAGAGTTTCTGTACAGCCTTGGGAGTCACGGTGAATCTTTCTACCGCTTTCCATCCTCAGTCCAATGGCCAGACGGAGAGAACGAACCAGACTTTGGAGCAATACCTCCGTTGCTTCATTTCCTATCTTCAGGATGACTGGGTGGACTATTTACCAACAGCAGAGTTTGCCTACAACAACTCCATACATAGCGCTACATCTCAAACCCCATTTTTTGCTAATTATGGAGTACATCCAGTATTTATCCCTAATCTGCCAGTGAACACTCCCATTCCTGCTGTTAATGACAGGCTTACAAAATTACAGGAATCCCAGAAGGAATTATCAGAGATATTGCTCAAGACCCAGGAAGAATATAAGGAAGCAGCAGATAAACATCGGAGAGTGCCCCCTGCTCTTCAGGTTGGAGACAAAGTTTGGCTGTCCACTAAAAACCTTAAGACACATGTGCCATCCTCCAAATTGGGTCAGAAATTCATTGGACCTTTTCAAATTTCTGCAAAAATTAACCAGGTTGCTTTTCGTTTAAAACTTCCCAACAATCTAAAGATTCATCCAGTGTTTCACATATCCTTGCTCAAACCCTTCTGTGAAAACCCGTTTCCAGGAAGAATTCAGCCACCTCCTCCACCAGAAAGGATCCGTGGTGAAGAAGAATACATTGTGGATAAGATTCTGGACTCCCGAAAATTCAGAGGTAAACTGCAGTATCTGGTGCAGTGGAAGGGTTACGGACCAGAGGAAAATTCATGGGAACCAAGGGACAACGTCCATGCTCCTAGACTAACAAGAGCCTTTCATCAAAGGTACCCGGATAAGCCAGCTCCTGAGATGTCCAGAGGCCATCCTGGAAGGAGGGGAGTACTGTCAGGAGTCGAACCCAGTACCTCTTGTCCACTGGCCAGCAGCTCTACCATCTGAGCTATTCTGCTGGCTGCAAAGTTCCTTGCTGAACCCAGATACCATTGACTGTTCTTCCTGATTGGCTACACCTAGTGCTCTCTTGATTGGGCCTCTGATTGCCAATTACACACCCTATATAAACCTGGCCCTGTGGGTGTGTCATTGCGAGATTATTGTGCTTCCAGCCTTTAGTCAAGCTCTTTCTCCTGCTGTTCCTGCTGTTACAAACACTGCTCTCCTGTGTACCGACCTCCTGCTGCCACCTGACTACGTTATCTGCCTGCTCCTCTGCTGCTACAAACACTGCTTTCCTGTGTACCGACCTCGGCCTGCCTTCTGACTACGCTACCTGCCTCTGCTTTCCCTAGTGTTTGCAGTAACATCGGCTCCAACCCAGACGGGATCCTGACAATACTGCATGGAACAATATATGGGAATCATTATTCTGTACGGAGCAATATATGGAGCATGTTATTCTGTATGGAGCGCTATGTGGTGCCCATAATACTGTATGGAGTAATATATGGGGCTCATTGTACTGTATGGAGCACTATATGGTACCCAAAATACTGTGTGGAGCAATATATGGGGCTCATTACACTGTACGGAGCAATATATGGGCCATGTTATTCTGTATGGAGCACTATGCGGTGCCCACAATACTATATGGAGGACTATACTGTCTGATTTATGACCTATTGTAGAATGTACAATAGTTATCACTCATGTAATGTATGGGGGGACTGTATATGAGATGGCTTGACGACCATGGCTTGCCCCCCCCCCCAGTTTTGATCCATGGTCTCATGGTCATTAAAAATCTGCTGATCGGCTACGCGCAAGTCATTTGGACATCTACAATGTCATGTGCATACAAAGAGCAGCAAAAGATTATAGGCAGCACATCCTTCTGTGTTAACTGGGAACGTGCTGCCGAAAACAATGATGATTTTGAAGCAAGCTTAAAATTCATGACACCTGATTTAAGCATATTTTGCTCATTCGCCAGGTGACTGGCAGCCCATTTAGACAGGTCAATAATTGGGAAACAAGCGCTTAGGAAGGCTCATAGCTATTTATTAGCTAGTGTACATTTTCCCATACACAAGTCTAACATTTGCAAAACCGGCCAATATCAGGGGGATTGGTGATCAGTCTAATGTGTATAGGGCCCTCTAGTCTCTCCTAGGACAAATGTTGCCAGACAAGTAAAGGATCCGACGTCCAATTTCGGACTGACAATCCTTTCGAGCTCCCTAAGGTAAGCAGACACCAGAGACTTATAGTAGCAGGTCTCTCAGAGAATACAGGAGCGATCCCCTGAGCTGAGCTTTTGGGTGGGAGCCGGTACAGATAGCTGCCAGCCAAACCATAAACCGTTGTTCGACTGTCAGCGGTCTATTCTGTCTGGGGGGCCTGTAATCATGGTAGATCTATGGCAGCTATCATGTCTGATGTTGCATGCAAGGCAGCAGTTTTGAGAGCTCTAGCAGTCACTTTGAGTCCTCGTGGATTAAAGGGAATCTGTCAGTGGGATCTACCCTCCTAAGCTGTCTATATGGCCATGTAGGTCATGGGAAGGGAGATAAAATGATACCTTGACATCTGCAATCTGATTTCTTATTCCAGAGAAATCCATGTTTTTTTTCTTATATGCAAATGAGCAGTTAAGATCTATGGGCTGGACATAGATCTCCCTGTGAATCTGCCTCCAAAGATTATTATAAATGAAAGGAGGAGTTAGCAGTGAGAGACATGTACATCAAGAGAGCAGATGGTCAGTCATTTCATGTCTCACACTGGTAACGCCTCCTTTCATATATAATAAACTTTGGAGGCAGATTCTCAGAGGATCTATGTCCAGCCCATAGATCTAAACAGCTCATTTACATAAAAGAAAAACATGTATATCTCTAGAATAAGAAATCAGATCGCAGATGTCAATCATTTTATTCGACTTTCTGTAACCTGCATGTACACCGGCAGGGTTGATCCTGCTGGCAGATTCCCTATAAACTTTTTTTAGCAAACATTGTATGGAGAAGTTTATTGTGGATGTGATTATACAAGGGGCCACTGGCTGACGTCGCCCTATGTGTTGTTCAATAAACTGACATTTCGCCACAGCGGTGTTATTTATTATCTGGAATAACCTGCATTCTTATAATACATGTGTTACCCATCATCATGCAATATAAATCAGGGGAGAAATCTGAAAGATAACCCTGACACATACAGTGTGCTGCATCCCTGGTATAGAAAAGCCCTGTGCACATTTCTTCCTTACAATTAGGACTTGCTCACACGCTGCATTTTTGCAGCGTTTTTCAAGGGTAAAAAACGCTGCACATTACAGTACGAACAAAGGGGTTGAGATTTCTGAAATCTCACGTATACCCTGCTTGTCAATTTTTAAGTGTTTTTCACCCCTGGAAAAAAAAAATAAAAAAATCACAAGTCAAAACAAGTAAAAAAAATACACGTATTTTACACTCCTGTTTTTCTGTGCAGAAAAATCTTCGTCAAATACTCTACGTGTGCACACACCCGAACATGCATTGCAGTGAAAATCTTCAACAAGTACAAAGTATGCAAAATTTTTCTTAAAAATTATTACATTTGTGACATATAAAATCACAGCAAGCAGAGCTATTGCAGAGAATTGTGGAGCGTCTTCTATGATTTCCAGTACAGGGCACTTTATGCCATTTTTACATTGTAAATGACACATTTACGATCTGACGGCTCAGGACCGCCATGTTTAGGTGCCCGCTCAATAAATGCTTCAGTAATGAGTCAGCGCCATCGTCATATAACTCCGAGCCACAAATATACAGGCAGCAGTGTTATTACAAGCGGTAAACAGCGTGTACGACGGTGCGCTGCCTGCTTACTGGCCTCGCGTAACGTTCAAGAGGCGATTTCGTCCTCTGGATCTGGTAGTCAAACTCATTAGAATGCCGGACATTGTTATCCTCAAAGCTGTTTACTGAGATTGTAGAGGAATGCAACCCAGAGAAAAAAATGCCGTAAAGAGGTTAATCTGGTCTAGCAAGGACGTGTTTTCATCATACATAGGGATGAAGATAACCAAGAGGAAATTAAAATCAGGGGCATTATTAAGGGTGCAGACGTATGATCTTGTCTGTTCGTCAGGATATTTACTTTTTGTTTCCAATAAACTACACAACAGACTTCTGCAGAAAAATAGTGCCGCTACCATACAAAGAGACAGAAAATAGAAAGGCCAGCCTTTTGTATATAGGAAAGATGTGTATCTTCGTACCGTGTTAGCCAGTAGATAGAAAAATATTTAGACTTGAGAGTCCTCAGTGGTTGATACCTTTTAATGGCTAACTGAAAAGATGGTAACAAATTGCAAGCTTTCGAGACTACTCAGGTCTCTTCATCAGGCAAAGACTAATACAAAATCTGAAGAATCACATATATACACAAAAGGACACAGGAATAATGCAATAGATAAGACAAGTGACGTGAAGCAGAACTGTCATTATGGCAGAGGGATGAACATAAATATTGGAACAGTTCATAGATAAGGAGGGAAAGTTTTATTGCCCTCTGATTGGGGTCTGGTATTGTGTTTTGATGACCCTAGAAGGTCAGAGAAGCAGATTCCTTAATTGATATAGAAAGACATAAATCCATGTGACACGTTCATTCCAACACTAAGAGTGTCAAAGGTCATCATGAGCTTATATTCCCAAACCTTTCTATCTTTTGTAAGGATTTTTCCCAGAAAATACATTATTGTCTGTGCAAAAGAAAGGTGATAAATGTATAATCAATAGCGCCTCCATAATAGTGACTGGTGAGGTCCGCGCGTCCAGCATGGATGCTTTTTGACCACCGCTCCACTCCAACTCCTCTGTGGTCATGCAGTGAGAAAGAACAGGGAGTTTGGCCCCTGTCCTAGTGATTCTGGGGGTGTCCGTAATGGGACCCGCCACTGATCGTACTTTTATCATCTGCCCTGTGGGTATGTGATAAAGGTCTTTTCCTGGAGACAGCAGTGCGACATAGACTGCAAATGAGTTAAAAGGAATATGTCAAAAGTTGTTTTTTTTCTCTTAAAATGATTTTCCCACAATGGGAGGTGAGAGGCGCTGATCGTGCTGAGCGGTCAGGTGTCAGCCAAGTGGCACAGTCACCCATATATATTAGACTAGATTGCGTGACCAATACCGGTCAATCACACATGCATCCCACCAGGAGCACGTCAGCGCAGGGTCATCAGCACTTTGCAACCTTTTAAGGTCAGTGGAGCACTTTGGAGAAAAGGCAAACTGTCCCTGCCCTAAACCAGCCTACTCTGGCAAGATGGACGGCTATGTCATATCTCTCAGTGCAAATCCTGTGCACTCGCTGTCGTCCCTTATTCCTTTCAGATGCACAGTGTAGCTGGCTACGTTTGCAACAGGTTCATCGGTACACTGCGACTTGCAAAGCCCCATGCTCTTATTAATGCAGCCTTCTCCAACAAGGCTGCTGATGTGGGGAACGTGAGACCATGACGGTCCATCAGGTGAAAAGCATTGTGCATGGAAAAGTGCATACACATGTCTGGTTACATGGCTGTCTATAAACTGACATCTTAAAAGTGAATTTGTCAGTAGGATCAACCCTCCTAAGCTGTCTATATGGGAATGTAGGACATAGGAAGATGAATAACGTGATACCAGGATAGTTACAATCCAATGTCTTGTTCCAGAGCAATCAACATTTTTTCTTATATGTAAAAGAGCTGTTAAGATCTATGGGCTGGACATAGATCTCCCTGAGAATCTGCCTAGAGAAATTATTTAAAATAAAAGGGGGCGTTTCCAATGTGATGTGTAATGGTTACCAGTGTCACCAGTGTGATGTGTAATGGTTACCAATGTGATGTGTAATGGCCACTCTCTGCTCTCCTGATCTCACTGCAGAGTTGTGTGTAATTATACCTGACACAGCTTCCATCTCACAGGCAGACAGTGTTGTAATATTGGGGCAATACAGCAGAGCTGTAAGAGCTGCAGCTGTTAGGCTATGTGCCCATGTTGCGTTTTTTAAGCGTTTTTGCTGAGTTTTTCCGCTGCGTAAACGCTTTAAAAACGCTAACAAAATGCATCCCATTAATTTTAATTGCATTCCGCAATTGCTGTGCCCATGCTGCGTATTTTTCCGGAGCATAATCGCATCTGGTAAAATATGCAGCATGTTCATTAATTTGGCGGATTGCATTGAAACGCATAGGATTGCCATAGCATTGCATTGAAACGCTCACTTTACAAGTGTGGCTATGCACACCATGCGTAAAGTGAGAGCTTCATGTGTGGATGGTACCCAGGTTTGGGTACCATATTCCTGTAAAAAATAGAATTAAAATAAAAAATATGGATATACTTACCCTCTGTCGGCCCCCGGAGTCCTCCCAGTCCTTAGCGACGGTGCCAGCAACTTCCATTCCCAGGGATGCATTGCGAGAATCACCCCAGATGACGTAGCCATCGCGTGACCGCTACATCATCAGAGGTCATTCGCGCAATGCATCCCTGGGAATGGAAGTTGCTGGCAGCGTCGCTAAGGACTGGGAGGACTCTGGGGGCCAACAGAGGGTAAGTATATCCATATTTTTTATTTTTTTTTAAATTATTTTTAACATTCTATCTTTTACTACAGATGCGGCATAGGCAGCATCTACATAGTAAAAAGTTGCTCACACTTGTGAAGCACTACGCTTGTGTTTTGTGGGAAAATGCATGCGAATTATGCATGCTTTATACCCGCGACGGGGAGTTGCGCAAATGCTCCAGGCAATTTCGGAGCATTTCTGCAACGTGGGCACATAGCCTTAATGTGTTTGTAAGAAGACAAGTCTACTGTTCTGTTTAAGTTACATGTCTCACACAGATAACTCCCCCTTTCATCTATAATAATCTCTGCAGGCAGATTCTCAGAGATCTAGGTCCAGTCCATAGATCTTAACAGCTCATTTACATACAAGAAAAACGTGGTTTTCTCTGGAATAAGACAACTTATTGTAGATATCACTTTACTCAACTTCCTATGACCTCTATGCCCATATAGACGGCTTAGGAGAAGTGATCCTACTGACAGATTCCCTTTATCTCCTCAATACATTTAGATGCAAAGAAAAATGTGGATATTTCTGCAATAAGCTATCAAGGCATCAGTTAAATCCAACTTCCTATGACCTGCATGCCCATATAGACAACTTGGGAGGGTTGATCCCTTTGATAGATTCCTGTTTAACAATGGGTCATTTTCTGGTGATATGTTCCCTGGACAGGTTTCACACATTCTTCATGTGTTATCTGTGTAGATAATACTGCAGGGGTGGCAGCTAAAATAAATAGGAGTCAACTGACAGAGAAATGCCATAGATTATCAATCTGGATGACATGACTGAACAGCCTCCTCCCACACAGGCCAGGGAGTGTCACTGCATACTGAGCCTTATCCTAGCTTATCTAAACTACTGGCAGAACAATAGGGTAGTCAATAACTTATCCACCTGTAATGATAAGATAGAACATGATCATCTTGTCCCAGTCTGTACAGTAAAGTCCTCCGTATGCCATAGAGCAGGGTTCCCCAACTCCAGTCATCAAGGCCCACCAACAGGTCATGTTTTCAGGATTTCCTTAGTATTGCCCAGGTGATAATTGCATCACATGTTCAATACAAAGGAAATCCTGAAAACATGACCTGTTGGTGGGCCTTGAGGACTGGAGTTGGGGAATCCTGCCATAGAGAGCTGCTGGAAGAACAATTGTTTGGCCTACAGATTTCTTCCATAATGCCTCCATATTAACGAGCGCCCATGTTCTCCATGAAAGAGCAGAAAGGATCGACAGTCTAAATTAGGATACGAAGGATCCTTGTCTCTCTAAACATTACCTGTTGAGGAACAGTCGGAACGCTTCAATACAGATTAGGCTGTTTGTTGGTTGACGATATTGGCGGGTTCAGGTGATGATAGTATAATGTGTATGGAGGCATTAAAGAGAATGTCACTAGGTTCATGCTGCCCGAACCATGCAAAGTGATTGTACCAGGTATGCTTTTCTCTGAAGCACACGTTTCAGAGAAAACATAGTTGAAAAG
>JARQOD010000005.1:477187729-477226345 GCA_033576555.1 Oophaga sylvatica
GTGCTCTGGTATCGGGCGCTGTGCTCTGGTAGCGGGCGCTGTGCTCTGGTAGCGGCGCTGTGCTCTGGTATCGGGCGCTGTGCTCTGGTATCGGCGCTGTGCTGTGGTAGCGGGCGCTGTGCTCTGGTAGCGGGCGCTGTGCTCTGGTATCGGGCGCTGTGCTCTGGTAGCGGGCGCTGTGCTCTGGTAGCGGCGCTGTGCTCTGGTAGCGGGCGCTGTGCTCTGGTAGCGGGCGCTGTGCTCTGGTATCGGCGACTCTGGTATTAGGTTGGTGTGCTCTGGTGTCGGGCGCTGTGCTCTGGTATCGGGCGACTCTGGTATTAGGTGGTGTACTCTGGTGTCGGGCGCTGTGCTCTGGTGTCGGGCGCTGTGCTCTGGTATCGGGCGACTCTGTATTAGGTGGTGTGCTCTGGTGTCGGCGCTGTGCTCTGGTATCGGGCGACTGGTATTAGGTGGTGTACTCTGGTATCGGGCGCTGTGCTCTGGTATTGGGCGCTGTGCTCTGGTATCGGGCGCTGTGCTCTGGTATCGGGCGACTCTGGTACGGGCGCTGTGCTCTGGTGTCGGGCGCTGTGCTCTGGTGTCGGGCGGTGTGCTCTGGTATCGGGCGACTCTGGTATTAGGTGGTGTGCTCTGGTGTCGGGCGCTGTGCTCTGGTATCGGGCGACTCTGGTATTAGGTGGTGTACTCTGGTGTCGGGCGCTGTGCTCTGGTGTCGGGCGCTGTGCTCTGGTGTCGGGCGCTGTGCTCTGGTGTCGGGCGCTGTGCTCTGGTATCGGGCGACTCTGGTATTAGGTGGTGTACTCTGGTATCGGGCGCTGTGCTCTGGTATTGGGCGCTGTGCTCTGGTATCGGGCGCTGTGCTCTGGTATCGGGCGACTCTGGTATCGGGCGCTGTGCTCTGGTATCGGGCGCTGTGCTCTGGTGTCGGGCGGTGTGCTCTGGTATCGGGCGACTCTGGTATTAGGTGGTGTACTCTGGTGTCGGGCGCTGTGCTCTGGTGTCGGGCGCTGTGCTCTGGTATCGGGCGACTCTGGTATTAGGTGGTGTGCTCTGGTGTCGGGCGCTGTGCTCTGGTATCGGGCGACTGGTATTAGGTGGTGTACTCTGGTATCGGGCGCTGTGCTCTGGTATCGGGCGCTGTGCTCTGGTATCGGGCGCTGTGCTCTGGTATCGGGCGACTCTGGTGTCGGGCGCTGTGCTCTGGTGTCGGGCGCTGTGCTCTGGTATCGGGCGCTGTGCTCTGGTGTCGGGCGGTGTGCTCTGGTATCGGGCGACTCTGGTATTAGGTGGTGTGCTCTGGTATCGGGCGCTGTGCTCTGGTATCGGGCGACTCTGGTATTAGGTGGTGTAACTCTGGTGTCGGGCGCTGTGCTCTGGTGTCGGGCTCTGTGCTCTGGTATCGTGCGCTGTGCTCTGTATCGGGCGCTGTGCTCTGGTATCGGGCGACTCTGGTATTAGTGGTGTACTCTGGTATCGGGCGCTGTGCTCTGGTATCGGGCGACTCTGGTATCGGGCGCTGTGCTCTGGTGTCGGGCGCTGTGCTCTGGTATCGGGCGCTGTACTCTGTGTCGGGCGGTGTTTCCCTGGTGTCGGGCGCTGTCATGGGCGTACCCAGGATCAAAACGGGGGGGGCAAGCCAATGTCGCATCTTATACAGGTTACATCATATACACTGTACATTATCCTGCATATTAGGTATGGAGCATTAGAACTGTTGTATATTGTATAATACAGCAGTGTATGCGACACTACGCTGTATATACCATATATTATACATGGCAGTCGCGCTCATGTCAGGAGCGGTACCAGCAAGTCCGAGGATTGCAGTGCGATCCTCGCATGAGTTATACAGCCGTATGTCTATGCCCTTGTTATAATAATACTGAAATATTAATCTATTATTAAAGTATTAAGGAGCTCACAAGTAAAAAAAAAAGCCCCCACCTCCCCTGTCCCCCACCCACAGCCCATCGTCTCACATGCACCCCTTAGTGTTCTGTCCCACTGACCCCACAATACCCCCATCCTCTCACATGCACCCCTCAGTGCTCTGTTGCCCCTCCCCACTTCAGTCCCCACAATACCCCCATCATCTCACAGTAAACCCCCAGTGCCCTAGCCCCACAATACCCCCATTCTCTTACATTCAACCCCAGTGACCTGTCCACCCTCCCTCACAATACCCCATCCTCTCACATCAACCCCTGTGCGCCAGCCCCCACAATATTATTATTATTACACATTTATATAGCGCCATTTATTCCATGGCGCTTTACATATGAAAAGGGAAAATATAGACAGGTACAATAAACGTGTGCTAGACAAGGGACACACAAGTACAGAAGGAGAGAGGACCCTGCCCACGAGGGCTCACAGTCTACAGGGATAGGTGAGGATACACTAGGAAAGGGTAGAGCTGGTCGTGCGATGGTTCAGTAGACTGAGGATCATTGTAGGCTTGTCGGAACAGGTGGGTCTTCAGATTTTTCTTGAAGGTCTCTGTTGTTGGTGAAAGTCTGATGTTTTGCAGCAGGGAGTTCCAGAGCATGGGGAAGCCCGGGAGAAGTCTTGTATGCGGTTGTGGGAAGAAGAGATGAGGGGGAGTCAAGAAGGAGATCTTGAGAGGATCGAAGGTTGCGTGTGGGTAGGTATCGGGAGACGATGTCACAGATGTATGGAGGAGAAAGGTTGTGGATGGCTTTGTATGTCATGGTTAGGGTTTTGAACTGAAGCCTCTGGGCAATAGGAAGCCAGTGAAGGGCCTGGCATAGGGGGAGACAGGTGGATTAGTCGGGCAGCAGAGTGTAGGATGGACTGGAGTGGTGCCAGAGTGCTAGAGGGATGCCAGACAGTAGGAGGTTGCAGTAGTGGAGGCGGAAGATAAGGGCATGCACTAGTGTTTTTGTGGTTTCATGGTTGAGGAATGAGCGGATCCGGGAAATATTTTTGAGTTTGAGGCGGCAGGAGGTGGCGAGGGCTTGGATGTGTGGTTTGAAAGAGAGGGCAGAGTCGAGGATCACCCCAAGGCACCGAGCATGCGGGACTGGGGAAAGCGAGCAGCCATTGACATTGATGGATGGGTCTAGTGGGGGGAAGAATGAGGTGGGGGAAAGATGATGAATTCTGTTTTGTCCTTGTTCAGTTTGAGAAAGCGAGCAGAAAATAAGGCTGAGATAGCAGACAGACACTGTGGGATTTTGGTCAGTAGGGAGGTGAGGTCAGGTCCAGATAGGTAGATCTGCGTGTCATCGGCGTAGAGGTGATACTGCAAGCCGTGGGATTCTATGAGCTGTCCCAGGCCGAAGGTATAGATGGAGAAGAGTAGGGGTCATAGGACTGAGCCTTGAGGAACACCGACAGACAGGGGGCGAGGTGAGGAGGTGGTGTGTGAGAGGAGACACTGAATGTTCGGTCTGTTAGGTATGATGAGATCCAGGATAGGGCCAAGTCTGTGATGCCAAGAGATGAGAGAATCTGTAGCAGGAGGGAATGGTCCACGGTATCGAAGGCAGAAGACAGGTCCAGGAGAAGGAGGACAGAGTAGTGTCGCTTGCTCTTGGCGGTTAGCAGGTCGTTAGTGACTTTAGTTAGGGCAGTTTCAGTTGAGTGATGCGGTCGGAAGCCGGATTGTAAACGGTCAAAGAGGGAACAGGAGGAGAGGTGGGAGGACAGTTCGAGATATACATGCTGTTCCAGTAGTTTTGAGGCGTAGGGGAGAAGAGATATCGGGCAATAGACACAGAGGATGGGTCGAGGGAGGGCTTTTTGAGGATGGGAGTGATTGAGGCATGTTTGAAGGATGAAAGAAAGACACCATTTGTAAGTGAAAGGTTGAAGAGGTGTGTGAGAGTAGGGATGAAGACTGTGGCAAAGTTAGGGATGAGGTGGGACGGGAGTGGGTCAAGCGCGCAAGTGGTGAGGTGTGATCGTGACAGGAGAGTGGAGAGCTGATCTTCTGTCATGGTGGTGAAGCTGGTTTTGGAGGAACAGGGCTGAGTGGCTAAGAGGGGCATTGGCGGCTGCGGGCCAAAGCTTTCTCTGATCATATCAATCTTTTGCTTAAAGAAGGAGGCAAAGTCTTCAGCAGAAATGAGAGGAGAGGGAGGAGGTGCTGGGGGACGGAGTAGAGAATTGAAAGTGTTTGAAGAGCTGTTTAGGGTTGTGAGACAGGGAGGATATGAGAGATGCGAAGTAAGTTTGTTTTGTGTCAGACAGCGTGGACTTGAAGCTGGCGAGGGACTGCTTGTATGCGTTGAGGTGCTCGGTAGAATGGGTTCTCTTCCATCTCCGCTTGGCAGCCCTGGAAGCCCGTCTCAGTTCTTTGGTCAGGCCGGTCAGCCAGGGCTGCCTGTTGATTGTGCGAGTTATGCTCTGCGTGAGGGGGGCGGCCGAATCAAGTGTGGCTTTTATTGTGGTGTTATAAAATGTGGCAGCAGCATCTGTGTCATTAAGTGAGGCTATGTCTGTGAGAGGGAGGAGGGACTCAGAGAGCGATTGTAAGTTGAGGTGTTTGAGATTTCTGCGAGGGGGGGTGAGTTTGTGGAGTGGGGGATGAGTACTAACAGAGGAGAGGAAAGAGAATGTCAGTAGGTTGTGGTCAGACAGGGGGAAGGCAGAGTTAGTGAGATTAGTGAGGGAACAGAGGGGGGTGAAGATAAGGTCCAGCGTGTGACCATCTTTGTGAGTGGCCGCAGAGGACCATTGAGTGAGGCCGAGGGAAGCCGTGAGCGATAGAAGTTTAGAGGCAGCTGGGGTGGAAGTGTCAATGGGGATGTTGAAATCGCCCATGATGATGGTGGGGATGTCAGCAGAGAGGAAATGGAGTAGCCAGGTGATGAAGTGGTCGAGAAAGGTGGAGATGGCTAGTTCCGGGGGGCGGTAAATGACAGCCGGTTGGAGGGGGAATAGATGCGGACGGAGTGCACCTCGAACGAGGGAATAGCAGCGGAGGGTGGAAGTTGAATAGGGGTAAAGGAGCAGGTATCAGACAGGAGTAAGCCAACCCCTCCTCCACGTTTGTTGCTGGGGCGAGGGGTGTGAGAGAGATGGAATGCGCCATAGGAAAGCGCAGCTGGAGAGGCTGTGTCAGAGGGGGTGAGCCAGGTTTCAGTGATGCCAAGGAAGGAGAGTTTGTTGGTGATAAAGAGGTCGTGGATAAATGACAGTTTATTGCAGATGGAGCGTGCGTTCCATAGTTCTCCAGGTAGTGGGACCGGGGGAGGGGGGTGTGGATGGATAGGTATGAGGTTATCATGGTTGCAGAAACGTGTGGAGGATCGTGGCAGGGTGTTAGAAATGAGAGTGGGGATGTGTTGAGGAGGGCCAGGATTTGGGGATACATCGCCAGCGATGAGGAGTAGCAGACAGAGCTAGTTAGAAGGTGGGAGCAGGATAAGAGATGATGTGGCCGTGTGTGTCTTGGTAAGAAGGATTGTATGTGGAAGAACAGTTCTGAGGAGGCGGTGAGATGGGTGGAGAGAATGGAGGGGGAAATGACTAATTCCTTACTCGGTGGGGGATTACAGGGGATAGGAAGAAAGAAAGGAGGATGGGGGTGAAAGTGAAAAGAAACTGAAACATAGTGGTTGTATATTCTGTTACCTTGCAGCCAAATTCCAGTCCAATTCTAGTCTAATTCACAGTAGTGTAATTAGAAATCTAATTTGAAATATCCCCATCCTCTCACATTCACAACCAGTGCCCTGTATCCCCTCCCCACAATACCCCATCCTCTCACATTCACTCTCTGTGCCCTGTTGCCCCTCCCACACTTCAGCCCCCACAATAACCCCCATCCTCTCACATTAACCCCCCAGTGCCCTAGCCCCCACAATACCCCATCCTCTCACATTAACCCCCCCAGTGCCCTAGCCCCCACAATACCCCCATCCTCTTACATTCACCCCAGTGCCCTGTACCCCTCGCCCCCCAAAATATCCCCATCCTCTCACATTAACCCCCCCAGTGCCCTAGCCCCCACAATACCCCCATCCTCTTACATTCACCTCAGTGCCCTGTACCGCTCCCCCACAATACCCCATCCTCTCACATTAACCCCCCAGTACCCTAACCCCCACAATACCCCCATCCTCTTACATTCACCCCAGTGCCCTGTACCCCTCCCCCACTGTACCCCATCCTCTCACATTCCCCCACAGTGACCATAACATGCCTGAGCAGAATGAATTTAATAAATTCCATCCCCTCTTACCATGAAGCTTGCAGGCAGTGGCTGAGGCAGGAGCAGGAAGTGTCCAGTGTATGCACACAGAGGGCACTAGGACCCAGTGTGGCTGAGACAACCAGAGCCTGCAGGGCAGAAAGTGAAAGTACAGCTGCTGCAGCCAGGAAGAAGCTCCTCTGGTGAGACAGCAGCACAGTGCACTGCTCACACAGACAGGCACTGCAACCTGTGGCAGAGGGAGCCGGCATTGTGCTGCTCTATCCGCTCTCTTTCATTGTGTGCCCCTGCTTCTAGGGAGGGGCAGCTGCCCCCCCCTGCCCCACGGTGGGTACGCCGATGGGCGATGTACTCTGGTATCGGGCGCTGTGCTCTGGTATCGGGCGCTGTGCTCTGGTATCGGGCTCTGGGTACTCTGGTATCGGGCGCTGTGTACTCTGGTATCGGGCGCTGTGTACTCTGGTATCGGGCGCTGTGTACTCTGGTATCGGGCGCTGTGTACTCTGGTATCGGGCGCTGTGTACTCTGGTATCGGGCGCTGTGTACTCTGGTATCGGGCGCTGTGTACTCTGGTATCGGGCGCTGTGTACTCTGGTATCGGGCGCTGTGTACTCTGGTATCGGGCGCTGTGTACTCTGGTATCGGGCGCTGTGCTCTGGTATCGGGCTCTGGTATCGGGCGCTGTGCTCTGGTATCGGGCGCTGTGCTCTGGTATCGGGCGCTGTGCTCTGGTATCGGGCGCTGTGCTCTGGTATCGGGCGCAGTGCTCTGGTATCGGGCGCTGTACTCTGGTTTCGGGCGCTGTGTACTCTGGTTTCGGGCGCTGTGTACTCTGGTTTCGGGCGCTGTGTACTCTGGTTTCGGGCGCTGTGTACTCTGGTATCGGGCGCTGTGTACTCTGGTATCGGGCGCTGTGCTCTGGTATGGGGCGCTGTGCTCTGGTATGGGGCGCTGTGCTCTGGTATGGGGCGCTGTGCTCTGGTATGGGGCGCTGTGCTCTGGCGTCGGGCGCTGTGCTCTGGCGTCGGGCGCTGTGCTCTGGCGTCGGGCGCTGTGCTCTGGCGTCGGGCGCAGTGCTCTGGCGTCGGGCGCAGTGCTCTGGCGTCGGGCGCAGTGCTCTGGCGTCGGGCGCAGTGCTCTGGCGTCGGGCGCTGTGCTCTGGCGTCGGGCGCTGTGCTCTGCGTCGGGCGCTGTGCTCTGGCTTCTGCTGCTTTGTCTTTCCTTTGGCAGTCAGTGGACGGCATTGTGGTGGTCATGCTACTGGTTGTACAGTCCCATTGAGCTATCCTTCATGACATTTTACATGGGAGAAAGGCTGTGCCCTAAATGTCCGGATGGCGCTCTACGTCCTCCCTGGTCTTGCTCCATCGACTTCTATGGCTGTGTGCCCACGATCCAGAAGTAGCAGCGCATGCATCCAAAGCGCTGCCGTCTATTGATCACAGGTGATTCCGCATCTGATCGCTGAATCGGGCAGATTCACCGCATCCAATGCATTGTATGGGTGAGATTGCTGTAGTGCAGACGGAGCGTCTCCGTAAGGCCTCTTTCACACCTCCGTTGTGTGACGTCCGCCCAAGTGTTAAAATGGCGGATCCGTCAGAAAAGTGTAAAAACGGATGTAAAACTGGTCAGTTTTTTGACGGATCCGCCAAGAAGATTTCACCCGGAAATGAAGAAAATTTCGTTCCGGAAATGTACGGTCAGAGAGAGAGACCCCGGACAGTTTTGGCAAAATTTTCAATCACTTTCTATGGAGGCGACGGACCTGCGGGCGGATTCCGTCAAAAACGGATGCCAGCGGATCCGCCTCCTGTAGGCGGCCATTATACAAAATGGTGGATGCGGCGGATCCGCCGTAGTCTGCCATTTTGGCGGAGCAATAAAACGTTGCATTGGCCGTTTTTTGTAAAACGACGGACGCCAATTTTTTGGCGGAATCGTCAAAAAACTGACCTAACGGACGACCATCCGTCAAAATCCGTCACTAATGCAAGTCAATGGGAAAAAAACGGATCCGCCAAAAAAATGGCGGATCCGTTTTTTTCACATTTTGACGGATTTTGACTGACGTCGCACGACTGAAGTGTGAAAGAGGCCTAAGATAAATAGACATGCTGCGGTCTGGAGAGACGCACCACATGGGCTCTAGAGGTGATCCGCGGGTGTCGGTGCATGCATCCTCTATGCGGTAACAGCTGGACGCTGCTGGTGTCGGTGCACACTTAGTGGGCATGCATCCTCTATGCGGTAACAGCTGGACGCTGCTGGTGTTGGTGCACGCTTAGTGGGTATGCATCCTCTATGCTGTAACAGCTGGACACTGCGGGTGTCGGTGCGTACTTAGTGGGTATGCATCCTCTATGCCGTAATGGCTGGACGCTGCGGGTTTGACGCTACATAATTTTGCAAAAGCTATTTGGCTTTTGAAGCACAGATTTTGCTACAGAAGTTTGCAGGTGACATTTGCAGAGCCCTGAAGGTCACAGCAACATAAAATCTCCCAAAGTGACCCCATTGTAGAATTTACACCTCTCAATGACTTCATCTACAGCTGCAGTGACTATTTTGTAAGTTTACCACTATCGTGATAACCCCTTATAGTTCCAGTGACATAAATTAGGGTTTTTATTGGTAAAATATTTAGAATTGAGAGTCCTCAATGGTTGATACCTTATAATGGCCAGGATGGCACCTTCTGGTAGGGGACCTATTGCCAAAAACCCTGTGAGAGCATCACAAAACATTACCAGACCCCAATCAGAGGGCAATAAAACTTTCACACTCCTTATCTATGAACTGTTCCAATATTTATGTTCATCCCTCTCCCATAATGACAGTTCTGCTTCACGTCACTTGTCTCAACTATTGCGTTTTTTCTGTGCTGTGTTGTGTATAAATATGTGATTCTTCTGATTTTGTATTAGTCTTTGCCTGATGAAGAGACCTGAGTAGTCTCGAAAGCTTGCAATTTGTTACCATCTTTTCAGTTAGCCATTAAAAGGTATCAACCACTGAGGACTCTCAACTCTAAATATTTTTCTATCTACTGGCTAACACGGTACTAAGATACACATCTTTCCGGTTTTTATTGGTCACATTTTAGGGTACGTAACATTTTTTTAATCGCTTCCAGAATAAGGCGGGAACATGTTGTTGTATTTTACGTTGAGCACTTACAGTACAGACCAAAAGTTTTGACACACCTGTTTTAAAGATTTTTCTGTATTTTCAGGACTATGAAAATTGTACTTTCACATTGAAGGCATCAAAACTATGAATTAACACGTGGATTTATATACTTAGCAAAAAAGTGTGAAACAACTGAAAATGTGTTATATTCTAGGTTCTTCAAAGTAGCCACCTTTTGCTTTGATGACTGCTTTGCACACTCGGCATTCTCTTGATGAGCTTCAAGAGGTAGTCACCGGAAATGGTCTTCCAACAGTCTTGAAGGAGTTCCCAGAGATGCTTAGCACTTGTTGGCCCTTTTGCCTTCACTCTGCGTTCCAGCTCACCCCAAACCATCTCGATTGGGTTCAGGTCTGGTGACTGTGGAGGGCAGGTCATCTGGCGTAGCACCTCATCACTCTCCTTCTCGGTCAAATAGCCCTTACACAGTCTGGAGGTGTGTTTGGGGTCATTGTCCTGTTGAAAAATAAATGATGGTCCAACTAAACACAAACCGGATGGAATAGCATGCCGCTGCAAGATGCTGTGGTAGCCATGCTGGTTCAGTATGCCTTCAATTTTGAATAAATCCCCAACAGTGTCACCAGCAAAGCACCCCCACCCCATCACACCTCCTACTCCATGCTTCACGGTGGAAACCAGGCATGTAAAGTCCATCCATTCACATTTTCAGCGTCGCACAAAGACACGGTGGTTGGAACCAACAATCTCAAATTTGGACTCATTAGGCCAAAGCACAGATTTCCACTGGTCTAATGTCCATTCCTTGTGTTCTTTAGCCCAAACAAGTCTCTTCTGCTTGTTGCCTGTCCTTAGCAGTGGTTTCCTAGCAGCTATTTTACCATGAAGGCCTGCTGCACAAAGTCTCCTCTTAACAGTTGTTGTAGAGATGTGTCTGCTGCTAGAACTCTGTGTGGCATTGACCTGGTCTCTAATCTGAGCTGCTGTTAACCTGCGATTTCTGAGGCTGGTGACTCGGATAAACTTATCCTCAGAAGCAGAGGTGACTCTTGGTCTTCCTTTCCTGGGGCGGTCCTCATGTGAGCCAGTTTCTTTGTAGTGCTTGATGGTTTTTGCAACTGCACTTGGGGACACTTTCAAAGTTTTCCCAATTTTTCGGACTGACTGACCTTCATTTCTTAAAGTAATGATGGCCACTCGTTTTTCTTTACTTAGCTGCTTTTTTTCTTGCCATAATACAAATTCTAACAGTCTATTCAGTAGGACTATCAGCTGTGTATCCACCAGACTTCTGCACAACACAACTGATGGTCCCAACCCCATTTATAAGGCCAGAAATCCCACTTATTAAACCTGACAGGGCACACCTGTGAAGTGAAAACCATTTCCGGTGACTACCTCTGAAGCTCATCAAGAGAATGCTAAGAGTGTGCAAAGCAGTCATCAAAGCAAAAGGTGGCTACTTGAAGAATCTAGAATATAAGACATAATTTCAGTTGTTACACACTTTTTTGGTGTGTCCAAACTTTTGGTCTGTACTGTACGTGGGGTTTCCGTGCAAATCCCACAAAAAATGTGATTCAGATGAAATCCCCAATGGAACCCCCCACCATGAGGCAGATGGAGACACTTCGTCCTCCGTTTGGAGTTTGCTCTGACAGTCTCCATCTTTTAGGCGTGCACAGATCTGTGGTCGTCCACACTTGTTCTTTAAAAAGACGGGACACCGCTGGAGCACAGACCAGTCCAAAGTGACTCCATCTGCCTCATAAGTGAGTGGTTCCGTCCAGGGTTTTGTCTGAATCGCGGTTTTGAGGAATTTACTCAGAAACCCCAGTGTAAGCTCTCAGCGTAGCTCGCAGGATAAATGTTAGCCTACCCTTACTGCATTCTTTGCTAGGCAGAATTAACAGACAGCAGTACAAGAGTAGTTCTTATTTTTATTTTTGCGCTGTTCACCATGCGGTATAAGTGAGATGGCGGATTTATTCTTCAGGTCGGTGCAATTACAGCGATTCCAGATTTATATAGTTTTTTTTATGTTTTCGCCCAAAGAGCCACCTGTTCTTGTGATTGGAGCAAAACTATCCAGATCACCAAAAAGAGCCGGATACTCCATCACTAATGGCCACCGCTCTACTGATGGAGTGATAGGGACAGGAGGGGCCTCTGTACTCGAGATGTTTCACCTCTGAGACCCTCATCGGTCGGATATTATGGTATGTCTAATGTGTACGGACTTTCTGCTGGTAGACGGCTTTCTTAGATGAGGACATCCACAAACAGTCCATGCATGAAGCGCGATGACAGATTTCTGAATGCAGCATTAGGAGGAAACACCCCGTTATACGCTAAGAGTTAGGTCACATGTGTTGACACATTTGCACAGCAAGTCATTTTTTTTCTTTGTAATTTCTTTTAACTGCTTCAGGTTTTTAAAGCTGTTATGCGTCTATGAAGTGACCTGTCCTTTCTTCAAGGGCTGTGGAGTCGGTAAGCCAAACCTCCGACTCCAACTCCTCAGTTTCCATGACTCCAACTCCGACTCCACCAAAATGGGCTCCGACTCCACAGCCCTGCTTTCTTCAGGCGGCTTATATTGGGAAGCCACCGCTAGTTTATATGTACAGTTAAAAGAGTCAGCGGCAGAGCCACTACAAAAACACCCAGCAGGGGCGGAGCCTGGCTGCATATGAGGAAGGAAGCTTAGGTCTGAGCTCCTCACCGTGCGCTCCTTCTAAAAGCCTTTTCAGCCAATTTATTCACCCCAACATGGGCAAATAAAAACTCGAGATAAGTCAAAGGAACCTTGAACTCCTCAGGACTACCAAAAACCAGAGAGACATGGATTCTTACATCACAAAGCACAAATCTGCTTCTGGCCATCGCTGAACTTAATGGAGGAAGTTCCCGCCAAAAGACTCTGAGTGTGCAGGGACTCTTCAGACGATGACAGCTCCACACATACTCCACGAGAGGATCCAGCCGCATGACAATGAGTAATTTTTAAGAAATTACTTGACCAAGCACATGCTCCTATTTTGTCTGAGCTGAAGACATCAAGCAAGAACTTCAGAAACTAGGACCAGAGTGGACTGCCTAGAGAAGACTCAGACGTCAGTGGTCCATTTTGGCCGAGCTCTGAGGCTAAATTTCAAGAACACGCCATAAGAATACGGTGATCACTATGGTTGAAGACCTTGAAACCGTAATCGTCGCTCAAAACATCCGGGCTCAAAGGCATCCCGGAGACGGTTACCGCTGCTGAACTAGAGGCTACGGTGCAAGTGATATTCAGCTCACTGATCGGCACTGACAAAGACAAGGGTACTGCGATTGAAATTCAGAGAGTACACAGGGCCCCCGCCCCAAACCTAACGAGGATATCCGCCACGTGATGTGGTTTGCGGCCTCCTGCGCTTTGTAGATGCAGCGGCGCTGCTGGCGGCGGCTCGTTTAAAAAGGCTCCCCGAAACTGGGAGAACATACTTTTTGCTCTTTAATCCGGACCTATCACAAGCTACTTTAGCCAAGAGACGGATTGTCAAACCACTCCTGACCATCTAGGGGCTCATAACCTTATCTACAGGTGGCAGTTCCCATTTGGTTTGTTGATCAGTAAAGGCAGCCTCAGAGTGTCAATCCGGACCCCTGATGATTTACCGGGAGCCTGGAGAAGCTGACATACCTCCAATCAGAGTACCGTCTTGGCTTCCAATTCCCCTTGACGAGGATCTGCCTCCGCTTCCAATTCAGACATTTGGGTAAATGCTGAAGGTAAATCCAAGTCCTCTAAAGCTAAACGTAAGTTAGCGGCAGCTCCAGAGCGTATTCGCACTGAGCCCTGCTCCGACACTGTCTGACTCAAGTTTGCGGTTTCTTCCCTCCTCGTTTGTGAATTCTAAGGCTCTTTATTTGCATCTCAACCTTCTGTAGACTTTCCGTGCCGGATCTCCCTGTACTCTTCCTTTTTATGATTACACGAGTATCAGTGTCTGTGCAATGATTCTGACATCAGATGTCACCTATAAGACAATTAAGTAGTCTGATGATTGGCCACTTACCTATAAACGACTGAGAAGTCAGGACCTGGAGATCGCTTATGTACAGTCTTCACCTGTTTCTACTGTCCGATTTGTCCCTGGATTACTTGGTCTGTGAACTGGATCTTTTAGAACGAGGCATTGCCAGTCTTTTTGTTCTTATGGTCCGCGTTGTACACTTCCCGTGGACGTCATCACTAGAACCCCCCGACCCCCTTCACTTGTTAACTAGAGCGGTGGACGAGGTCGTTATCAATCTTCACTTTTTGGGAACCGTGAGTTATATATTTATAGTTCCCCCTTGGATTCTCCCCGCGGCTACATATGACTGTTTGGGGTTTGGCGTTACCAATGAGAAGCTCCTATTACATCTTGACTGCCCTAACAGCAATGTACCTAATTTTCAATCCCAATTATTGTGGTTGATGTAAGATGTTATTTAATTTGGGGAAGTCACGGAGGTACCCTGATGGTGAAGATGCTGATCTTGTTCTCTTCTGGTATCTATAATGGAATGTTCGGTTTGAGCATCTGAGTGCTAAAACGTACATTTAGGTGAATTTAAACCCGGGAGGTGTATGGTTTTGTATCATGCCCTGCCAGTTTTTTTGGGTATACAGTTGTTTTTAAGTATCTATATGTTAAGAATGTGCATTGCTATGCTAATCAATATATGCCTCTCCTCTCAGAGATAGCCCATGTTGGGGTAATGTTGCATTATTAGGGGTGGGCGGTACAGCTGGGGCTTCGTGTTCCAGGTTGCTATTGCACTCAACCCCCTTGGTCCTTGTTGGCGACGCAGTCGGGCCCCTCCTGGTGGCCCGGGTGTTTCGCCCGGCGTGACATTTCATGTGTCCCGACCCCTACTCCCTCCCTCCTTCTTCATATGGGGGGAATCTGGTGGTCAATACGGGACACATTATCTCTTCTTCTCTCTTTTCTGTCTCTTACTCTCTTTGTTTCTCCCTCTTCCCTACTCCACCTTACTCCTTCCCTTCCCCGACGGAGTCCGGTGATACGGTTACTCATATTCTACTGGTCTAACCTCTTGGTGTTTTAAGTTGTGGATGGCAAAGACATTATGATGCCTGACCTAACAACTATTTGCTCCCTTAATGTTAAGGGCTCAATACCGCACAAAAGCGCTCACAAATTTTTGCCCTGTTTGAAAAAGCAGAAACCTGCGATTCTCCTTCTACAGGAAACCCATTTTTAAAGAATCGAATATCCCTATGCTCACTAAATTGGCTATTCCTCTTGGTTTCACAGCCACTTTGGTTCTAAGGCCGCAAGAGGGTTTAGTATTGGCTTCAGGTCTGGGCTCCCCTTTGTTCCCCAGACACATCTGACGGGCTGTGAAGGTCGATATCTTTTTGTTAAAGGCAGGGTTTTTATTTGATTTAAATCAAACTGATTTAAATCACGATTTAAATCACGATTTAAATCACTAGTCAGTAAGGCTTGATTTAAATCAGTGATTTAAATCAAAGTTTCTACCAGACCGGTATATCTAATTTCATCATGTGCGATACGCCCCAGACCGGTGTATCTAATTTCATCATCGCGATATGCCCCAACCGGTGTATCTAATCCCATAATGTGATACACTACACTCAGCACTGTATCTAGATACATGCATTGTGTCATGTGCTGTGAATAATCCCAGTGTGTGATACTCTCCACGTATCTGTGCTCATTTATAATACAGCGAGCAGCAATGAACTAACAGAATAGATGCTGCCGGTCCGTCCTCAGTGAACAGCCTACTTGTCAGTACACTGCAGTCCCCAACAAAATGGGCTCCGCTCTGTGACCTAAACTACATCCTCTTTATTACAAACACCTAGTAACGGAGGAGAGAAGTCACACGTGAATCAACCCCGCCTGCATTTACTACTGCGCAATACGAGCTAGCAGTTTAATATTTCAGCAGCTGCCTGCCTAGTGTTTAAAATGGAAATACCAAACATTTTACAATTATTTTCAGATTTTATTTTCTCGGCCTGCGCCATTAAAGGAAAGAATGTAATAAACCTCAGATCGTACACACAAACAGATCCAACTTTTTGTCTGTGGCTATGCGCATATTGTCTCAAAGTTACTTTCATTTCTTGTCTGCTTGCCCTTCCTCCCCTCACACTTAATCACATTCTTCTTGTTTTTGGCGATTATTCCCTCCAAAAAATTTAAAGAAACAATTGTCTAATTCTTGGACTTGGCACTGAAGGGTTGATTCGTATTCAATAGGTTTGTAAACAAAAGATTAAGGTCTTTTTCTCAACTCTGTTCATTTAAACATTTTGCCGTGAGAAGAGGCGGGACCCTGCGGAGTCAAATTCATTTTTGAGAACGAGTAAATAAAGCACTCTTGATAATATAGGAGAGAAACCCCCACAATCCACAAAAAACCTCTGGAAAGCATGGCATTGTGAATGTTACACATAACAGCCTTTATTCTACTGATTAAACAACTCAGCTTTATCTCATGATGGAAGAAACCTTTGGATGGTAAAATATTTTTCCCCCAAAAACATTTTTAATTGAAAAAAATCCGATTTAAAACAAAAAAATCCGATTTAAATCAAAAAAACCGTTTTTTTTTGATTTTTTTAAAAAAACGATTTTATCCACCCTGGTTAAAGGTAACTAGGCCCCATGAAAGCGACCATTGTAATTTATACCTCAAACACCAACCAAACTCCTTGGATTCTGTCATGCCCCCAAGGTCGGGCCTTTTGCAAGGGAACGATTTTTGGGTGGGACCTAAATCTTGGCGGTGCCCCCTTGTGATTCCTCCCCAGGAGGCCTCCGGGGAACCAAAACTTTTCCGCTGTTAACGGGCACTGGCGGCTTTGGTCGTGGACCCCCTGGAGAGCCCCCACCCTCTTGCGAGAGATCACCTTTTATTCATAGTACACAAATCTTACCACCGCTTGGACTACGCTTTTTTCTAAGCGTTCTCTTCTTGCGTGGAGGGAGTCCCATTGGTAATAAGCATTTCGGACAGCTCCTGTAACTTTGAAGTTACGCCTTCCTACGAGTTCAATCGTCCTTTCACTTTGGAAACTTTTAAAAATCCTTTTTAAATGACAAAAACGTGCGAGACTTTAGTGGGAAACTTAAAGAATATTTTACCCTAAATGACAAGAAAAGCTCTATCCCGATACAATGGAGGCCCATAAGGCTTATGTACGGGTTTTTAGTCCGGTTTTCCTTTAAGAAAAAACAACGCAATGAGAATTGAAATGCGCTTCTACGCAAATCAACACTCTTGAACAAACCCAAAAGTTACCAAAGCGGAAAGACATTGGAGGAACTATTGTCAGCCAGGACCAAACTTAAGACATATTTGTCCCTTGAAATTCATGGGCCCTCCTCACGCGGACAGAGACTGTATGCTCACGGGGACCCGGTGGTAATTGATGTCCTCTTATGTAGAGCCACCCGGCCGAACACATCATCCCGCGATTCGCAAACCGAATGGTTCCCCCGGGTGTCCCTTCTAAATTGATAGGAAACAATTTTTTCCTACTAAAACCTTATATGGCACCCCAACAGATCCCTCCCAACTACGTGCACATCTGAAAGGTCGAATCCTTTTTAAACTCATTGCAATTCCACCTCCTTCGAAGAACAGGCGCTCTATGAAACCCTTCAGCGGGAGGAGATCTTGCAGGTACTTAAGTCCCCCATCGGGAAGAGCCCAGGTCCCCGACGGCTCCGATAACTTAATTACAAAAAATTGACCAAGATTCTGCCGCAATTGGAGCGATGGTGCGGGGCTCTATTACAGGTGAAGGGCTTCCGGGCAGGCCCTGATGGCCCATTAGCTGGATACCAAAAAGGGGAAGGACTCCACCCTGTGCAAGTTTTATAACCAAATTTCCTTGCTAAATTAGACGTAAAATTAAAAGGGCAAAACTATTGTCTTCCCACTTGCAGGGTCTCCTACCCCCTTTGATTCACCCAACCAGACGGGGTTTGTTCCCTGGGGAAGGGGCAGGAGAAAAACGTCCGATTCTTAGTTTTTAAACATTACTGGAGTCGGGGAGTTCCTTGCTTGCTGGGGACGGACGCGGAGAAGGCATTGATAGAACGATTGGACTTTCATGAGATCGGATTCTGAGGTTTTTCGCCGCCGGCCTTTGTACATCGATTTCTCGCTCTACAATCAACCGACGGCTCACTCAAAGTGAACGGGCCTTCTCGCTTTTCGTTCCGCGCCAAAGGAACTAGGCAGGGATGCCCATGGCTCCATCCCTATTTGTTCTTTCGGGGGACCTTTTGCAATGGATCCGAACTCGGAGTCAGTTGCGGGTCCTCACAGTTGGGGAGCGACACCATCTAAACGGCTGCAATGCTGATGACCTGTTATTGTTCCTCTCTGACCCACAGCAGGCATTTCCCGAGTTGATGAGGATTTTCGAGATTTCGGGTGAGATCTCGAATTTCAAAGTCAACTACCAGAAATCTGAGCCTTAAATGTGTCGGTCCCCCTCATGTCACATTGCTACTTTGCGCATTATGTTTCCCTTCCAATGGCCCGTCGCGAGTATTATATATCTTGGTATAAAGTTGAGCAAGATAATTTCTGCGATCTTCCCGAATAACCATATCCCGGCGCTGAAAAGATTAGGAAAAGACTTGAGTCACTACGAGTCCCTTCATGTCTTGGCTTGGCCGAAAACATATTTGGTCCTCTTATATAATGCCCAATGCTGTACATTATCCAGGCTGGTCCTGTGTTTGTACCAAAGTCCTTTTTTAAGAATGTACGGAGCCTCTTTCTGACTTTTTGGTGGAGGGGCGGTAGAAGTAGAGTTGCTTATAAAATTTTTGAGGCTACCTCGTAGAGCCGGAGGTATAACCTCACGGATTTGGAGACCTACTATGAATCAATACAGCTCTTGCGCTGGTTAGACATCGCAGACAGTTGGGAACTCGACTCAGCCCTAATAGACCTGGAATTACTGTCGAGCAGGGATAGAGCTGCTTTTTGGGTTCCCGCTTTGGAAATACGACTAAGGTGCTACGAAATCCGATGCTGAAGGGGATAATGACTGTATGGAAACGCACGGGTCAGACATCACGTCTGCGCCCTTCCCCTCTCCGCTGTTTGCCGGCCAGCCTTAACCCGTTCGCTAACTCGTCATCTGATATAGACGCATTTCCCTAGACCTGTGTCCCGACTGCGTGTTCCCAATATCATTCTTCATGCCGCATGGTTCGCCGCCCCTCTGAGACGTTTCTCTTGAACACCTCTTACCTTTTGTCCCAAACTTCCTACAACGACGACATTTCATTCAATTGTAAAACCTTTAATTTAAACCATTCAACTACACGCAGCGCCACCCAGTTTGAACAACAACTACATTGAGGCCTCATTTCCCCGATAGTTTCTCCTACTATGTACGCATCTCGATAACACCTCTGAAGTGTTTAAGCTTCTTACTTGAGTGGAACCGAGTTGGGCTGTTGCTTTTCAGAAGAAACAACAACAGCAGATCTTGAACCGCTCACACGGAATCTCACGTTGTGTACGGCTAAAAGAAAATTCGTTAAAATTGTTGACCCCCTGGTTACATAACACCCGAGAATTTTGCAGAAATGGGGCTCACTGTTGATGCTTTTTGCTGGAGATGTAGATCTGCCAGAGGTACTTTGTCACATATTTGGTGGCACGCGCTGCGGTTGCCCCTTTTTGGAAAACAGTAGAAGACACCACCCGTAGGAATCTGTATCCGAACTTTACACTCACCAGGGACTTGGTACTGCTCTGGTGTAACACCCCTAATTAATACCCCACATAAAAAGAAACTAGCACTCACCTTCTGATGGCAGCCAGATGGTTGATCCCTCTTCAATGGCGATCGGTGACTCCGCCGACACTAGATATGTGGCTTGCAAAAGTGGACGACATATACAAATTGGAAGACCTCACAGCCAGATTGGAATTGCGTTACACGGCATTTGAGAAACTTTGGGCTCCTGGTAGACTACAAGGCTTCAGACTAGCTCTGAATCCAGTGCCAATTGGATGGTTGAGTGTTGAATGGTAGACAATCGGACTCCGTCACCTCCTTTCCTTCACTCCTTTTCCCCCCCCAACCCTCCCCCCGCTTCTCCATTTCTATATCTTCACTATTCTATCTTTCCTGATTGTACTCAAGTCGCCCTTGACTTATTCTCCCACACATTGGGCTCTCTTCCTTATTTTCTTTCTTCTCTGTTTTCTTCTTTTTTCCTTGTTCTCCATGATGTTTAATTCATTTGGTTTTTAATTGTTTTGCTTAAACGTGATGTAACGTAACGTTTGTTTCTTTGTTTCTTTGCTTTTTACTGTTGTACTCTCTTTGTGAAATAAACAGAGAATTTACAAAAACACCCAGCAAGTCACTAAAGACCTCTTCAATGAAGTATCTCTGCATCACTAACGAGTGGGTGCCCTGAAGTCTAAAAGACATTGTGTGCACAGACCCTAAAAAGTGTAACTTCAGGAAGAAAGCCTCAATTATACTGCAATAACCAAACATCCATTGCCATGTGCTGGAGAGAATTGCCCGATTATCAGACTTTTCTAGATTTCTGTATTAATAATAGTTTTTCAACACATACATTCTTCACAAATCCAGAGGAGCATTGATCCGTGTGTGTTGCTAATTGTCTGACCACTGCGAGAGCCCCCACTGATCATGAGAATGGGGGTACTATCAAACGTCAAGGGAAATGCCAGCATTCACCCCACCAACCCTACTGGCAGTGATTAATTATAGCCACAAGTTTCTTCCTCTAGTTGATGACTTAGGCTATTTCCTTGCATGAAATGTAAGCCCCCGACCTGACCTGAACCGTTGCATGCGCTGTTACCCACAAGTAATACACTCTTTTTGAGCATAGATCCAAGGCTTTTGTTCTCAATCACCTGACGCATTTTTTCCCCCTTTGGTGCTATCTCAGTCATTTTTTTTTGGCTATCAGATGCTACCATTTATTTATTACGTTTTGCTTATATAACGCTTTCATTTTCTGTAGCACTTTAACAGACATTAACATCACTGTCCCCAATGGGGCTCACAATCTAAATTTCCCATCAGTATATGTTTGGTGTGTGGGAGGAACCCACGCAAACACAGGCAGAACACGCATGTCTAAAAGTTTCCTTACTCCATTTTCCATCATGGGATCCAACATCATCTTTCACACAAGCATCAACTCCTTATGACCTATGATGTACACTTTCGTCATAGGTTGTAAGTAACTAAGGAATGAAGCAGTCTCGAAGCTGAGCCTGCTTCATACCAGTGGGTTACAATAGCAACCTGGGGCCGGGTTGAAGGCCTCTTCTCTACTATCTTGGTCCTCCTGTGAAGCTCAGCTACAGGTTGAGTGTCATAGGAAAAGTGCAATTTCCCTATATACTTCAATTCCCTTGTACTGCAATACATAAAGTGTTGGCACTCTTAAAATTGTTACGGAAAATGAATTTCCTCCTAGAAAATTATTGCGATTACACAAGTCTTGTTATATACATTTGTTGGAATTTTTTGTATGTTGGAACAACACAAAAAGAGGAAAAAAGGCAAATTATACATAATTTTCACATACAATCCCAAATATGGGTCTGATAAAACTGTTGGGCACCCTCAACTTAATATTTGGTTTCACATCTTTTGGAATAACTACAATAATTTCCTATAACCAACAACAAGCTTCTTACACCTCTCAACTGGTCTTTTGTACCTCTCGTCTATTGCAATCTGCTTCGGGTGTCTCATATTTGAAGGCGTCTTCTCCCAACAGCAATTTAAGATTTCTGCACAGGTGTTCAATGGGAATTTAGATCCGGAACAATGATGGCCTTTCAGAACTTTCCAGCACTTCTTCAATCCATTTCGGGGTTGCTTCTTGAATATGTTATGGGTTCATTTTCTGCTGGAAGACTCATGAACTAGGACGCAAATCCAGCTTTCTGACACTGTGCACCACATAGCGACCCAAAATCCTTTGGAAACCCTTTCAGATTTCATGATACCTTCGCACAGTCAATGAACCCAGTGCTTGAGGAAACAGAACTGCCCCAAAACAATCTTTGAACCTCCACCATATTGACTGCAGGTACTGTTTTTTTTCTTAGTAGGCCTTGTTCTGGTATTAGTAAACAGTAGAATGTGTCACACACGTGGTTCGTGGACCCAGTGTTGCCACAGGGCCTTACCTTCCTAGGAAGGGTGTTTGAATGGGTTTGAGATGAGTTCTGAGCAGAGGCTCCCTCTGGTGGTTACAAGCGGTACTAGTGAGGATTGTGAGGAATGGGAATCAGGTGTTACTGATTGGCTTATTTAAGGGAATCTTTTTCCCCCATCAGGGTTGCCGGTGATCAATTGTTCTGGTCTAAAATCCTTCTTTCCAGTTTCCCTTGTAGCCTGCTGTGTCGTGTCTGCATCTCCTGCTATCAGATAAGACAATTCTTATTTTGTTTTTTTTGCAAATATTTTTGCATTTTGTCCTGCACTTCTGTGAGGCCTTCTGGGTCCCCTCCGGGGCTTTTGCCCCTCTCAGTTTAGTTCAGCCACTGTGTTTTGTACTTTTGCTTTTTCCAGTTTTTTCAGTGGCTGCTTTTTTTGTTACACCAAGAAACTAATTTAGGTGGTAGAGGTCGTGTGATCTCAGGTGATTTTGAAATTAGTAGAGTTGGTGTTTTTTCAGGGTTTTTCTGGGATTGCAGTAAGTACCCTTCCTGTCCTTTTCTATTTAGATAGTTTGGCCCCAGCGTTTGCTCATACTATTTTCTTTCTGTGTCAGTATTTCCTCTTGTCTAACCGCCATTACATGTTTGGGGGCTTTCTATTATCTTTGGGGTTCTTGCTACGGGGCAGATAGCTTTCCTATTTCTAAACTTTAGGTGTAGTTAGTTTCTCAGGCTGTGACGAGGCTCAGGACCAACGTAGGAACGCTCCCACGGCTGCCTCAGTTGCGGTGGTTTAGTCAGGGTACTGCAATCTCAAAGATTCCAACTGCTCTGTGTGTATTTCCTTTTTTGCCTGCACTCCTCAGCTACCGAAACATAACAGTAATCACACCGGCCTAAAAAAAATTGTATTGTACTCACAGAAGGGAAAAAAATTTTTTGTTGCATTTTTTTTTTTTTTTTTTTTTTCCCCTCTGTATCTCTGGGTGCTGGGAGGATCTTTTCTCCCAATGGAGTTTGCAACAGTTGTCTGGCCGTGTGGATCAGCTTGCCACTGAGTTTCAGAGTATTGCTGCATATCTTGCTAGGTTTGCCTGTTGTGGAACCTAGGATCCCCATGCCAGATTTGTTTTTTAGGGATCGAGCTAAGTTTCAGAAATTCAAAAATAATTGTAAATTGTTTCTTGCCTTAAAATCTAAGTCCTCAGGAAACGCAGCGCAGCAGGTTCAAATTATCAACTCTCTCCTGCGCGGCGATCCTCAGGATTGGGCTTTTTCCTGATACCTGGGGAATCCTGTTTTTGAGTGATGTTGTATGCATTTTTTCAGGCTTTGGGGTTATTGTACGATGAGCCTAATGTCACTGAACAAGCTGAAAAGCCTGTTGGCATAAATCAGGGGCTTGATGACGCTGAGTTATACTGTCAGAGATTCCGTAGGTGGGCAGTCCTGACCAATGGAATGACGACGCTTTGGCGGCCCTTTTCCGGAAGGGTCTGTCGATAATGTAAAGGTGATATGGTTGGGATTCCCTGTCCCCCTCTGTCTCAATGATTCATGTCATTGGCGATTCAATTGACAGACGTTTGCGTGAGCGGAGAAGTAGCGTGGAATGGTGTTGCCTTGTGAGCCAGCTGCTGAGCCCATGCAGTGTGATGGAGTGGTGTCTGGGGCACAGCGTCATGAGTTTCGAAAGCGCAAAGGGTTATGTTCTACTGTGGTTGATGCCTCTCATGCTATTTCAGTCTGCCCTAAGCGGGGAAGACATTTTGCACCTCAGTGTCTGGGTATTGTGTTCAACTAAGTTTTTATTAACTGTCACTCTGATATGCTCTCTGTCCTCATTTTCCTGCTCAGGCTTTCGTTGATTCTGGAGCAGCTATTAACTGATGGATTATGATTTTGCTAAACGTTGTGGGTTTCCCTTGATACCCTACAGAAGTCTATTCCCCTACTGGGATCGATTCTACCCCTTTGGCTGAGAATAAACCCCAGTTTTCTACTCAGGTATAATGAGGGTTGAACCTATCACCAGAGTGCGCAAATTTTTGGTTCTATATAATCTGCATGACATTATAGTGCTGGTTTCCCTTGGTTACAGTCTCATAATCCTGTTTTGGATTGGAAATCTGTGTCTGTAACCAGTTGGGGCTGCCAATGTGTTAGTGCCAACACTCCTGTTTTTTCTGCCTCCCCCCAGGCTGAGGATGTTCCTGACTTTTTGTTTGATTTTTCTGATGTGTTTAGCGAAAGTAAATCTGCATCCTTGCCTCCCCATAGGAGCTATGACTGCGCTATTGAATTAGTGCCAGTAGTAAATTCCCTAAGGGTCGCCTTTTTAACTTGTCTGTACCTGAACATGACGCTATGCGGTCTTATATCAAGGAATCATTGGAGAAGGGTCATATCAGACCATCCTCTTCACCCTTAGGTGCCGGTTTTTTTCTTTTGGCCAAAAAAGATGGTTCATTAAGGCCGTGTATTGATTATCGTCTCTTGAACAATATTACTGTGAAATATCAATACCCTTACCCTTTGATTTCTGACCTTTTTCCAGGTGAAAACGCTACTTGGTTTACCAAGCTTGACCTCAGGGGGGCGTAAACCTTATTCGCATTAAGCACGGGGATGAATGAAGACGGCATTTAACACCCCTGAAGGGCATTTTGAGTACCTTTGATGCCCTTTGGGCTCACTAATGCTCCTTCCGTCTTCCAGTCCTTCATGAATGACATTTTCGGGGATTTTGTGGACAAGTTTCTGATTGTTTATTTGGATGATATCTTGATTTTTTCTAATGACTGGACTCTCATGTGAAACATGTTCGAACTGTATTCCAGATTTTGAGAGAGAATGCTCTGTATGTGAAGGATCAAAGTGTCTTTTTGGCGTACAGAAGATCTCATTCTGGGATTCATTTTGTCCCCATCTGTTATTGAAATGGACCCGTCAAGGTTCAGGCCATCTGTGATTGGGTCCAACCTACTTCATTAAAGGCTCTTCAGAGATTTTTGGGTTTTGCCAATTTTTATCGTAAATTTATTGGTAATTTCTCTGTTATTGTTAAACCATTAACTGATTTGACCAGAAAGGGTTCTGATGTGGTGAATTGGCCTCCCTGAGGCAGTCTCTGCGTTTCAGGAACTTAAGCAAGATTCACTTCTGCTCCTGTTCTACGGCAGCCTGATGTTTCTCTGCCATTTCAGGTGGAGGTTGATGCCTCTGAAATTGGGGCAGGTGCCGTTTTGTCCCAAAAAGATCCAGAGACCTCTAAAAGTAACCCTTGTGCCTTTTTCTCTCGAAAATTTTCTCCTACTGAACGTAATTATGACGTGGGTAATCGGGAGTTATTGGCCATGAAGTGGGCTTTTGAAGAGTGGAGACATTGGCTGGAGGGAGCCAAACATCAGGTGGTGGTCCTTACGGACCATAAGAATCTGGTCTATTTGGAATCTGCCAAGCGACTCAATCCTAGACAGGCCAGGTGGGCCTTGTTTTTCACACGTTTTAATTTTGTGGTTTCCTTTTCTTCCTGGCACTAAGAATGTTAAGGCGGATGCCCTCTCGAGAGTTTCCTTGCGGACTCTCCTGAGCTATCTGATCCCTCTGTTTTTTGAAGGAGGGTGTAGTTCTTTCCGCCATCTCGCCAATTTGAGACTTGCTCTGGAGGGGTGTCAGGAGGATAGACCCGAGCGCTGCCCTGTTGGAAAATTGTTTGTCCCGGACCAATGGAAAAAGAGTGTGATGTCTGAGATTCATTGTTCCGCATTGGCTGGGCATCCTGGAATTTTTGGTACCAGAGACTTGGTTAGTCGGTCCTTTTGGTGCCTACCTTGTCTCCGCGATGTCAGGGAATTTGTGCAGTCCTGCGGGACTTGCTCTCGCTCCAAGCCTTGCTCTCGCTCTGGTGGTTTGTTGATGCCATTGCCTGTGCCCAAGAGACCATGGACCCATATCTCTATGGATTTCATTTCCGATCTTCCTGTTTCTCAGAGAATGACCACCATCTGGGTAATTTTGTGATAGGTTTTCCAAAATTATACATCTTGTGCCATTACCTAAGTTGCCTTCCTCCTCTGAATTGGTGCCGTTGTTCCTTCAGCACGTGGTTCGTTTACACGGCATTCCTGAGAACATTTGTGTCTGACAGAGGAGTCCAGTTTGTTTCCAGATTTTGGAGGACTTTTTGTTCTAAACTGGGTGTTCAATTGTCTTTCTCCTCGGCATTTCATCCTCAGACCAATGGTCAAACTGAGAGAACAAACCAGACATTGGAGACTTATCTAAGATGCTTTGTGTCTGCTGATCAGATGACTGGGTCTCTTTTTTGCCTTTGGCTGAGTTTGCTCTTAATAATAGGGCTAGCTCTGCCACTTTGATGTCTCCGTTTTTCTGTAATTTTGGGTTTCACCCTCGATTTTCTTCAGGACAGACGAGGCTTCTGTCTGTCCAGGTGTTGACTCTGTTGTTGAGCGTATGCAGCAGATTTGGGACCAGGTAGTGGAGAGGTTGTCCCTCTCTCAGGAGAAGGCCCAGCGTTTGCTAACCGGCATAGGACTGATGGTCCTCGGTTTAAAGTGGGGGACTTGGTCTGGTTGTCCTCAAAGAATATTCCTATGAGAGTAGCATCTCCTAAATTTAAGCCTAGGTTCATTGGACCTTATAAGATCATGGAGATTATTAATCCTGTTTCTTTTCGTTTGCTTCTTCCAGGGACATTTAAGATCCATAACGTGTTCCACAAGTCCTTGTTGAAGAGGTTTGTTGAGCCAGTGGTTCCTGCTGCTGTGCCTCCTGACCCTGTTTTGGTTGAGGCAATCTGGAGTATGTGGTTGAGAAAATATTGGATTCTCGTTTTTCTAGACGAAGACTCCAGTATTTGGTTAAGTGGAGAGGTTATGGTCAGGAAGATAATTCTTGGGTGTTTGCTTCGGACATCCATGCTAGGAGACTTATCCGTGCGTATCATAGAACTCATCCTGACCGACCTGGTTGCTCAAATGAGGGTTCGGTGACCCCTCCTCAAGGGGGGGTACTGTTGTGAATGGGTTTGAGATGAGTTCTGAGCAGAGGCTCCCTCTGGTGGTTACAAGCGGTACTAGTGAGGATTGTGAGGAATGGGAATCAGGTGTTACTGATTGGTCTTATTTAAGGGAATCATTTTCCCATCAGGGTTGCCGGTGATCAATTGTTCTGGTCTGAATCCTTCTTTCCAGTTTCCCTTGTAGCCTGCTGTGTCGTGTCTGCATCTCCTGCTATCAGATAAGACAATTTCTTATTTTGTGTTTTTGCTATATTTTTGCATTTTGTCCTGCACTTCTGTGGGGGCCTTCTGGTCCCCTCCGGGGCTTTTGCCCTCTCAGTTTAGTTCAGCCACTGTGTTTTTGTACTTTTGCTTTTTCCAGTTTTTTCAGTGGCTGCTGTTTTTGTTACACCAGAGAACTAATTTAGGTGGTAGAGGTCGTGTGATCTCAGGTGATTTGAAATTAGTAGAGTTGGTGTTTTTCAGGGTTTTCTGGATTGCAGTAAGTACCCTTCCTGTCCTTTCTATTTAGATAGTTTGGGCCCCAGCGTTTGCTCATACTATTTTCTTTCTGTGTCAGTATTTCCTCTTGTCTAACCGCCATTACATGTTTGGGGGCTTTCTATTATCTTTGGGGTTCTGCTACGGGGCAGATAGCTTTCCTATTTCTATCTTTAGGTGTAGTTAGTTTCTCAGGCTGTGACGAGGCGTCTAGGACCAACGTAGGAATTCTCCACGGCTGCCTCTAGTTGCGGTGGTTAGTCAGGGTACTGCAATCTCATAGATTCCAACTGCTCTGGTGTATTTCCTTTTTTGCCTGCACTCCTCAGCTACCGAAACATAACAGAAGGGGCGTAGCTAAGCAGCTACCTGGTATTCGCTGGAGCTCCTGATGGTGGAGACAGACTGGGCTGCTGGTAGCCCCAAGTACCACTCCTAAGCAGGCGCTGGTACTGCAGCTGCGAATCCAAGGTGTTGGGTTCACTGAAATGGAGATGTGAACGAGGTCGCTGACAAGCAGGTAATGGAGACTGACAGACTGTACAGACAACTTGAATATTGAAGATATTGCACACACCGACAACACTAAGACTAAACTATAGGGATTGCTCAGGCACCTCTCTATTGGGGGTGATGCCTCTTATACAAGATGCCTCCAAGCTATTGGCTGGGAGACACCTTGCAGGGAATCGTAGTAACTAAATGCCTCCTAGCTGTTAGCTGGGGCATTTTACCATGTGCACGCGCTGTCCCTCTAAGAGCAGCGGAGTGCACGCCGCCGGAGCATGTTACAGAATGATGTACTTTACCAAAAAGCTCTGTTTTGGTTTCATCAGTTCACACAACGCTTTCCCAGAAGGATTTTGGCCTCTTGCGTACATTTTGGCAAACTGCAGTCTAGCTTTTCTTTGTCTGTGTGAGCACTGCGGTCCTTCTGGGTCTCCTGCCACAGAGTTTAATTTCATTCAAATGTCGACGGATAGTTCTCGTTGACATTGATGAACCCTGAGCCTGAAGGACAGCCTGAATTTCTTTGGAACGTAATTGGGGCTACTTATCCGCCATCCAGAATATCCTGCATTGCAACCTTTCATCAATTTTTTCTCTGCCGTCCACGGAGATTAGCTACAGTGCCATGGGTTGTAAATGTCTTTATTATGTTATGGACAAAAGAACATCAAGATCTCTGGAATGGACTTGTAATCTTGAGATTGTTGATATTGTTAAACAATTTTGGTTCTCAAGTCCTCAGACAGTTCTCTTTTCTTTCTGTTCTCCATGCTTAGTGTGGCACACACAAACACAATAAAAAGATTGATTCAACTTCTTATCTGGTTTCAGGTGTGATTTTTATATTGTCCACACCTGTTATTTGCCACAGGTGATCTTGCACGAGCATTACTCGCTTGAAAAAAGTTGTTCACCCACAATTTTGGAAAGGTGCCAACAATTTTGTCCAGCCCATTTGGGGTTTTGTGTGAAATGATTTTCAGTTTGCCTTTTTTTGGGTGTTGTTCAAATACAAAGGAAATAAACATGTGTATAACATAATATGTAATTGCAATAATTTTCTGAGAAAATACTTCATTTTCTATAATAATTTTAAGGGTACCAAGACTTTTGGCCATGACTGTAGCAAAAGCAATTAAACTATCATTTTCAAGTTCCATAAGGAGACTAAATAAAGTGAAAGACCATGAAAAAAAATTCTAATCGCCCACCACAATAAAAATAAATGAAAAAAAATATATATTTGGTATCATTATGTCCCAAAGAGGTTCCCCACCGCATGGTGTTGATTAGCTTCCCAATACATGATAGGTCTGTTATATGGAAACACAAAGCCACAGACAAGGAGGATGAGATCCACTACAGTCTTTACAAAGAATCGTTAACTGCGCTAAGTTGATGCTATTATTAAAAATCACTTTATTGTCCTATAACCTAACACAAAGCAATGAGTATTACTACAATTACTGACAGTGGCATGTAAAAGTTTTGGGCACCCCTGGTCAAAACTGCTGTTAATGTGAACCGTTAAGCAAGTTGAAGATGAAATGATCTTTTAAAGGCCTAAAGTTAAAGATGACACATTTACTTTGTTTTTAAAGCAAACAAACATACTCTTCTTTACATTTTCAAAATACAAAAGGAAAGCTGGGTGGATGCAAATATTTGGACACCCTTGCAGATTTGTGTGCTCTGATAACGTTGGCCAAGATTTCAGACCTTATTTAGCCTGTTATGGATATGGCTTGTTCACTATCCTCATTAGCAAAGGTCAAGTGATGCAAATATCTCTGCTTTAAAAACCCAACCTCTAACCTTCTGCCATAAAACTGTAGACATTGGTTCTTTTAAGTAGCTGCCTGCACTCTGAAAGTGGAGGAGGCCCAGAAAGCAGGAGAAGGCTCCAAGAAGATAGCAAAGCGTTTACAAGTTGCCCTTTCCTCTGTTCGAAATGTAATTAAGAAATGCCAGTTAACAGGAACAGTGGAGGTCAAGATAAGGTCTGGAAGACCAAGCAAAATGTCAGTGAGAGCTGATTGGAGGATTGCTAGAGAGGCAAATCAGAACCCCCGCTTCACTGCAAAAGACCCTCTGAAAGATTTAGCAGACTCTGGAGTTGTGGTACATTGTTCTACTGTTCGGGGACATCTGTACAAATATGGCCTTCATGGAAGAATCATCAGAAGAAAACCTCTCCTGCTTCCTCACTATAAAATTCAGCGTCAGATGTATGCAAAATAACATCTAAACAAGCATAATGCATTTTGGAAACAAGTCCTGTGGACCAATGAGGTTAAAATAGAACTATTTGGCCACAATGATCAAAGGTATGTGTGGAGGAAAAAAAGCATTGATTGCAGTAGTTGTGCGTATAGGAGACCGCTGCTGCAGTCAAACTATGAACACTGGAGCCCCTCTTGTGCTCCAAAGAGCCCCCTGTGATCATACATTTATCACTTGCCCTGTGCATAGGTTACAAATGATATGCGAGTTCGACCTAATTAAATGATAGGAAACTCCATTGACAAATATTTAGAGCGACTCACCGTACATTTGTCATATATAGTCACCCTACCTGGAGTCCTCCATCTGCCTCCCCTGCTCAGATCAGCGCTCCACTCCTCCTGCCTCCGGTTTTCTTACATCCTCGCAGCACGGGAAAAGCTTGGTGCTGACACCACTGCATTGCTCCAGCGTGTGTGGGAGCCATATTGGAAGCAAGAGGAAAAGATTGCTGATCTGAGCAGAGGAGCAATAGGAGACCAATGGGAAACACTAGTCATGGTAACTACATGACAAATATGGTCACTTTTCAGTCTACAGAGTGGGGATGTCACTTTAAACAAAGGTTTCTTAAAAACGGTCCTTTTATTTTGGTGCACTCATTGCTGCCGTGTAATTCTCAGACTGCACACATTCTAGATACACACAAAAAAATAATTTACCTGGATCCTGTCTTACACTTTTTTTTTTTTTTTAGGAGGATGGAATCAGACAGGTCCTGGAGGAGATGAAAGCTTTGTACGAGCAGAACCAAGGCGACGTGTGAGTAACCTGAAGATGTTACCGTTCACACCATGACTAAGATATTGCTACTGATCCTCACCAGCCACAGCATGATGATATCTGCACCTCTGCAGTGGCCAAAATTTATGTAAAAATTAACAAAAAAATGTAATTAAACTTCCTAGAAGTGGCCGAGCATCAAAGCGTGCGCTTTCCCCAGAGGAACAAAAGCAGTGAGGAAAGCCACTTCCCACTCCAGAGGTCCAGCTGTCCGGAAGCAGGAGCTGTTCAGCTCTGGCATCAAGTGACAAGTGCAGCAGTGGTATCTGCCAGCGGGAGGGCCAGGAGATAGATGTACATTGAGTTTAATGATTGGCTGCAGCGGTGATGTGAGCTGTTGTCATCAGCGTTGCAGCCAAAACACTTGAGAACGAATCAGCGTGGGGACTGAGAGTTCTGCCCTCGGGGAAAGCGAGGACCTGCTCAGTTATGAATATGAATGGGGTGTCCACTTTTCTTAGAGTAATTGTTTGTACCGTGAATTAGCGCCAGTTTAGGGGCAATAAATCCAATTTTTGGGTTTTCCTGGGAATTACCACCCAAAGTGTTTACAAACCAAAGCTTGATTTTTTTTTTAACCCCCAAAATAACAGATCACAACTAATACCCTGAAGCATCCTGTGATTGATGATACTGAGATCAACTAATCTCCAAAATTTATGGCCATGTTCTTGGAGGTAGTGATAGCAATGCAGGTTGTAACAGATTATTTTTTTTTCTTCCCTCCACTACAGCAATGAAGCAAAAACGGAAAACCGGAGTGAATTGATACCAACTATTAAATTCCGCCATTGTTGTCTTCTACGAAATCGACGGTGCATTGTGGCATATCTGTAAGTTGTACATAGGCTGCTTAATTTTTTCCGATTGTTGGAATTGGAAACTACAGAATATTTAGTTCCGTTTTTTTCTTCCTTTTTTATTTTTATTTTTTCCAAGAACCATTATTTTTTTTTTTTTTTTGTTCTATTGACTTACAAAAGGACTTGTTTTTTTTTTGTTTTTTTTTTTTTAGAACGAGCTCTAGTTTTGAGTAACACTATTGATTTTATTATACAATATACCGAAAAATGGATAAAAAAAATTTCAAGTACCGGGAACTGATAAAGAGGAAAAAAAAATGCAATGGAGTTAAGTGCTTGTTTTGTATTTTATTTTTTTTTTTATGCAACGAGACGATTTTATTTATTGATACTATTTTAGGGTATATATGCAATTTTGATCACTTGCATTTTTCTGAGTAAGTGTGATAGAAAAAAAACACCAATTCTGACATTTGAAAAATGTTTTTAATATGTTTTTGTGTGCAATTTTTATTAGTCCCATCAGGAAATCTGAACCTGTGATCTCTTGACTGCCTATACAATGCATTGCAATAACCCAGTATTGTAGTGTATTGCAATGGTCTGCTATGAATACGACCATGGCAGACCTGGAGACCTTCAGAAGACCCCTGGCTGCTATGGAGCCCATCGGCACCCTTGGATCTTGGTGCATGGGAGGCTGATGGGCTTTGAAACTAGAGGCCTTTTAAATGCAGCTGTCACGGCATTTTAAGGGAACCTGTCAGCAGGATTGTGCTCAGTAACCTACAGACGTGTCAGGTCGGTGTCGTTATACTGATTAAAATGATACCTTGGTGATGAAATCTGTCTTGTGGTTGTTGTTTAATCTTTATTTGTAGTTTTGAGTTAATGATATGCTCGTGCTCCAGGGCGCCCTGTGGGGGTCTTCATGTGGTGCTCTGATTAGGTATTCTCTGTACGGCTTCTGACAAGTCACTGATTCCTCACTCTAGACTGGGCGGGTCTAGAGTATATTGTGGATAGCCTCTATCTAAGAATTTTTTACCCATTTCATGTAGGCGTTTGGTACGTGTATCCTGATTGGAAACAATTCTCTGGACCCTCAACATTTGTGTTTTTGGGATGGATTCCTTCATTTTTGTTGGGTGGAAACTCCCAAAATGTAACAGACTATTACGATCTGTGGGCTTAATGTACAGATCTGTGGTCCCATACATTTAACACAGGGTTAGGACCCTACTCGTGCACCCTCCTTATACGGTTGTGCTATAACGTTGTGGTACACTATAACTGATCCCTCACTGACCTGCCCTCTAGTTTACATACTGAATATTATATATACATACTAAAAAAAAACTTCTGCAGGCAGGTGCCAGCTGTGGCAACTGCGCTGTAGCATAACCGCATGTGTAATGTGCATATAATTATTAGTGTTAAGGTTATCCTGATACTTAAAAAAAAAATTTGAAAATGGCACCTGCCGCGCAGCTAGCGGTGTAAATAGAGTTGATCCGATAGCTGCTACTGCGCGTGCGCTGGCGGTGCCATCCTTCTAGAGAAGAAAAAAAAATCCTCCAAGATGGCGCTACCGGCACATGCACAGTAGCAGCTATCGGCGATCGCAAGACTCCACCCCCACACACAGGCCCGCCCTGGAGCACGAGCACATCATTAATTCGTGTGCTCAGCTCTTGAGCCTGTTCAATCTAGTGAGCGCTCCCATCACTAAGGGTTAATAGTTTGAAAACCTTTTAGTGTTGTGTATAAGAAAAAAGAAAACTCACAGATTTGGTCACCAGTGTAGTGTTAGGATAGCTCCACATGTACGGGATTTCCTGCAGCTTTCTGACATCTGCTGTCCTTTCTATGTGGTCAGCTAATTAAAGGGGTTGTCCAGTGTTAAGGTTCTAATGAGCAGGTGTCCTACCACTGGGTCCTGCACTGATCATGGAGAAGCAGGTCTCCAGACGACGGCCGTTCCATTTATTCTCTGTCGGGTGCAGCGCTATAAGGAATAATTGGAGCGCAGGTCAAGCATTCGTTCCATTCTCACAGATGACAGTTCCCCGTTCTGATGGTCGGACCCCCGCTAATCAACAAGTTATTGTCTATCCTATGACTAGTTGAAAACGTGTTTTCTCCAGAAATCTCATAACTCCAAGGTTTTCAATCTGTTGGTTCTCACTAGGAAACCTCAAATAATATTTTCTGGCTCTTTCTCGGGTGTAGACAAAAAAACCTGACTGGCACATCCAGACTAATGTGAACTAGGTGCAAACCAAGGGAAGCTACCCCCATGTAAAACATACAAAAAAAGGCTGCACTCTATCATACTAAAGCATGACAATATTGAATACATGAAATTTAGAATAGCAATATGGCTTTGGAATATAAGGAAAAATTTGAGACGCTTAGTATAAACATTTGGCCAAACATTTTAAAGCCCACCAACCATTGTCAAGGTGGTCTCAATACTGGTGAGTCCCTGACCTAATGTGAACATACCTCTATTAGGCTGATATCTGAATTTCTGGGTGAATATGCACCTCTGTCAGTAATGCCTGCATTTATGGGTAAAGTAGGGACCTGGTGTAATTAAAATCACCACCTGGTGGGGGCGGAGTGCTCGGTCAGCAAGCTAACATTCAATAGACAAAAAAACCTGACTGGCACATCCAGACTAATGTTAACTAGGTGCAAACCAAGGAAGCTACCCCCATGTAAAACATCCAAAAAAAGGCTGCACTCAAGCATACTAAAGCATGACAATATGGAATACATGAAATTTAGAATAGCAATATGGCTTTGGAATATAAGGAAAAATTTGAGACGCTTAGTATAAACATTTGGCCAAACATTTTAAAGCCCACCAACCATCGTCAAGGTGGTCTCAATACTGGTGAGTCCCTGACCTAATGTGAACATACCTCTATTAGGCTGATATCTGAATTTCTGGGTGAATATGCACCTCTGTCAGCAATGTCTGCATTTATGGGTAAAGTAGGGACCTGGTGTAACTAGCTTCCCTTGGTTTGCACCTAGTTCACATTAGTCTGGATGTGCCAGTCAGGTTTTTTTGTCTATTGAATGTTAGCTTGCTGACCGAGCACTCCGCCCCCACCAGGTGGTGATTTTAATTACACCAGGTCCCTACTTTACCCATAAATGCAGGCATTGCTGACAGAGGTGCATATTCACCCAGAAATTCAGATATCAGCCTAATAGAGGTATGTTCACATTAGGTTAGGGACTCAACAGAATTGAGACCACCTTGACGATGGTTGGTGGGCTTCAAAATGTTTGGCCAAATGTTTATACTAAGCGTCTCAAATTTTTCCTTATATTCCAAAGCCATATTGCTATTCCAAATTTCATGTATTCAATATTGTCATGCTTTAGTATGCTTGAGTGCAGCCTTTTTTTGTATATTTTTTTGTATATCTTTCTCGGGTGTACTGATGGACTGATATTTCTGTGAAAATAGGTGAAGAAACATAACCTTGTTTTTTTTTTTTACCTTCCAGCCTTTGCTTCCTATATGGGGGCATTTTAGAGAATAATGTCTAATAGAACGTGTCATGGATAACCTTGCTGTGGGAGCTGCTCCTCTCACGGACATTCATAGCCCAGAGACTAGTTGCCACCACATCAAAATACGATGGCTCTTGGTGAAAATCAGGAAATCTGACATACAGTATCATATCTAATGATGCTGTGCATTACAATGGAATGTAGAGAGGGGCTGTTCTCTGGAGGTTTGGTGACATTGCTTTATCGGATCAGTTATTTAGGAGATGTTAGGATAGCCGAATAAGTGACACAATGACGCCATTTGTTACCGCAGGAGGTGTAAAACCACTTTTCCCATGTAATAAGGGACAGTGGGTTTCTGTGCAAAGCTGGATCTGATCTCCTTTTAGGAGTATTGCGGGGATATCATCACTCTTAGGTTTAGGAAACATATGTTTATTTTATAGGAAAGTGGGGTATGAGCTGTATAGAGAAAAGCTTTACAGAGGCAACATCATATTCACAAATTGTCTCTTCCCAGATATGACCGTATGCTGCGGATCCGTGCTCTTCGATGGGAGTATGGCAGCGTGCTGCCCAATGCTTTGAGGTTCCATATGTCTGCAGAGGAGGTGCGCTTCATCGTTATTCACTAGCTGTGTGTGTCCGTTGTCTAGTTCTGCCGTAAACATGGAGGCTCGCTCAGCATGCCTACTTCAGTAAGGAAAGGGGCAATAGACTGCTGCAAGGCTCCACTTACCTCCAGTGGGTGTCAGGATAGTAGTCAGGCCCGCATACACATGCAGCTGGCAGTGGTTTTTCGATGCCGGGGTTCTTTCCTCTTTTGTGTTTGACATTTTGCCATTGTTCAAAACAGCTGACATGTGCTGGGAAAGATGAGGGCTCCAGCGGTGAGAATCAAAGGGAGGGAGACCGACATTGGCGTAAATTTACGCCCTATGTCAGAAAGGGTTATGAAGAGCTTTCCCGCACCCTTTTCTGGTGGTCAGGAATAGAGTTAAGCAAATTTTTCAAAATTCGGTTATGATTATGATAGGCGGCGACTGAAAGGTTATGATTGTCTTTGCAATATTTGCTGAATGTCATTGGAGTCAATGGAGTAGAAATGAACAAATATGTTCGGAACCGATCATCAAACATAAATTCGGCATGAATAGGATGGCAATATGGCACGAATATGGCAAATTCAGATTCGGCAACCGAATCCGAACATTCGCTCCACTCTAGACAGGACAGATTTGCTCACATGCAGCCATATTAGAGGTGTGAACACAGCTATTTCATTTGTCTTATTCTGATATAGACGGACTGGTTTAATCAATACAAGAAGTCCTTGGCCTCATACATGAGATCTCTGGGAGGTGAAGAAGGACTAGACATTACACAAGACATGAAGCCCCCAAAAAGTCTGTACATTGAGGTAAGATCAATTGTGTTAATAATCCTATATGAGAAAAAGCAGGAGGGACAAACAAGCACAATAGAGCGTTATTCAGACAGTAGCATTGTGTGGTGATACGGCAGCGCTCACCTGGCATTGATTTCAGAAAGCACAGCTATTTAGGGGCTCAAGATGTAAATTTAGCTGCTCTGCAGTTTGGGGGTCCAAGCTAGAAATGACTTGTACGAGATGCAAATGTGCTGCGCCGCTGGTTTGTATGAAATAAGAGCTATCTATACCTGTCCATGGTAAATTGAGATGATTGCGGTTTTATTTTCATTGCGTTTCAAAGTATCTGCTGTACAGCTTCATCAGGAGAAACCACAGAAAGTCACTTTCTGCACTTTCTCCTGATGAAGTTATAGAAACCTTGAAACACGTTGAAAATAAAACCGCAATCATCAGTATACCATGGATAGGTATAGATAGTTCTTATTTTGCACCGACAAGCAGAGCACCACCTAAAATGTATAATCCTGTACGGGCTCTGTATCACAAGCGATGTAAGAACTATTGCTTCTTCATGCTGCAGGTGCGCTGTTTAAGAGATTATGGTGAATTTGAGATTGACGATGGCACCACTATCCTTCTGAAGAAAAACAGCCAAGTAAGTCGTCTCGCTGTGACTGAAGTAACCTTTATGATAACCGGTGGTGTGTATCTATAGAAAACTATGAATGCCGTTATTTTATGCGCCATTATTACGTAGTGCAGAGCCTGAAGGACGGGTGTACGGATCCAGCACACAGGGAGTCACGCTCTGCTCATCAGGCCCTGCACTTGGTGTAACCGAGTCGGTTTGGCCTGGAGGGTTTCACTCTAAAATGTCTTAATACCTGTACAGCAGCCTTTGAGCGTGTCAGGCTACATCCACATCTACAGGCCTGTCTGCAATCAGGCTTTAACCCCTTCCCAACTTTTTTTCTCTCTTGCTCCGCTTTTGTTCCTGCATTCTCTTCTCCCAAGAGCCCTACCTTTATAAACAATAGGTTTTTTTTTTGTTTTTTTTTTTACAGCTTTCATTGTTTGGTAAAAAATTACCCAGAGAACATTTTTTTTCCGTGACGTCACTGTTGTAATTTTTGCGTCAGTAGAGCTGGGACTTGTTTTGCGTCCTGAGCTGATAATTTTATTGATACCATTTTGTGGTAGATATATTGATTATTTATTGCATTTTTTAGCAGTGCGCATAAACTTTTTTGTTTTTTTCACGGCGTTTAGCAATCAAATGGATTAACTTTAGATTTTGAAAGATTGGACATTTACGGACACAGCAATACCCCTGATGTTTTTGTTTCTTTACTGTTAATGGAGGAAACTTGTTACTTTATCTTATAAACCCTTTTGGTTACTTCATCTTGTGATCGTCAACGCTTATGTTTTTCTGCAAAACCATAAATTGCAATATGTAGTAAAAAAAGTCTTCATGGGGGTTTGGAATAGGGACAGGGGTTTTTTCGCAAAACCTTGGCCGCAGTAGTAGCCAATCAACAAATGGTCACAAGCGGGGGCCGGGTTTCCTGTGGAATCATGCCCCCTAGTTTGTCACATTAAATTCCTCTGTCGGAGAATACGCAGACTACACTGCTACACACATCGGCTGAGAGGAGGATTTTTCCGTTTTTTTTCTCTCTCCTCTGATATATCTAGCACACAGAGGAGAGGAAAAAGGGGCCCCCCCGCACCTCTCCCCCCACCCCGTAACGCAGTGTCCCCCAAACCCTTTCCCCCTTTTTTAAGGAAGAAAATGCAGACACAGCCATTTTGCCCGCTGAAAACCCGCCCGGGAACAGTAGATTTTTTTCCCATTGGATCATTTTTCTCACTGTGACGACCCTATTCAGGATCAAAATAAAAAAAAAAAAATCACCCCCTAGTTTGGTAAAAAAAATAAAAAAGGGTTTTTTTTCCATTTTGTTAGGGGGATTATGGGTTGGGCTGTGATAGGGTTTGGGGTTAGAATTAGGGGTTTTCCGGTTTATTAGTAGGGGGGGGGCCCCCAAATTGCAATGGCCCCAGTTGATTAGAATTTTTGGGAAAAAGTAAAAAGGTACCCCCTTCTGAGCCCTGCCATGCACCCAATGTGGGTTTCCCCCACATATGGGGAGCACGTACTCAGGAAAGTTGCACAACACTTTTTGGGCCCTTTTCTCCTGAACCCTTGTGAAAA
>JARQOD010000005.1:477226445-477402531 GCA_033576555.1 Oophaga sylvatica
AATTATAATCAAAAATTTGTGTGGAGTACTCACCAGCCAAGGCGCCACAGGGACCCTCAGGGGTTTCTGGCGCTGTGCCCATGCTTCCCCCCAGGGCGAAGAACGCAGTGACCGCACGTGTGGTTTGCGTCCCCGCCAGGGAAGCCATCCTCATCCCCCAGGGCCGGCAAGGATTCTGCAGGGACTATTGAGTAAATACAGATCCGCCAAGGGAGAGGTTGGGGTACAGCAGCGCTGGTACCCCTGAGACCTCTAGACCAACTGGTGATCCAAGTCTCCTGTCCGAATAAAAATAATAAAATCTTCTGAGGAGCTGCATTAGCAGCGACCATCCTCTGGACCTCAAATCTTAGACTGGAGCTGAGTAGGAGGAGCCCGAGCTGGAGGGGCCAGCCAGTCAGCACTCTTTTGATCTGAGGTAACATCCTGATCTGGGGCTCCGCCTACCCATCAGTAATGAATACTGTGGCTCTCTTCCTTCCATCTGCAGCTGAAAAGAAAACTATAGAATATAATGAATCATTGTGCGGTCTGTTTAAAATAGATGAAAACAGTGAATAAAGTGGAACTATAGATTGTATATATGGAGTCTAGCTTCCTCTTATAAATATATTTTCATAATATATAAGTTTATGGGAATATTTGTAGAGTGGGCAGTGCTACTCTCCCCTGGAGGGACATTAATAGGGGCAGTGATTCTGGTTGGTGAAGGGTGGGCTTCTCAGTAATTTTTGTTTATATATTTAAATAAATGAACATTACCGGACACACTGCGGTTGTACCTGTTGCATGGCCAGCTGGCAGTTAGTCTGCTCCGCATGGAACCTCATCCTCTCCTGCAGCTGCTGCACTTTTTGCTCTTCTTCCAGGAGCCGGTTCTGTAACTGAGCGAGTTGCTCCCTGGGCACCGCGCTGCGCACCTTCTCAGTCAGCTGTTGGACTTCGCACATGTGCTGAGCTTGTGCGAGGGTCATCTGGCTGTTGGCATCTAATAGCTGGAAAGTGACAATTCAATGCCAGAAATGTGAGTGAAGTATATGTGCCACGGATTTATACGATTATGAAACACTGGGGTTACGACATAAAGGGCCTACACTTTCTTGCTTTCTTAGTTTCCCCTGCTCATTTATCACACTTAGGCCTTATTCAGACATTTTCTATTTTGTTTGTTAAAAATAAAAAACAAGACCAATTTTTCATTAGATTTTCACCAGTATTTGGTCAGTGTGTCAGTTTTTAGCATGAGTAATTTTCCAGTATGCAAATTTTTTTTTTTTTTTTAAGTTCTAGGGTTAGAGTGAATTGATTGGCAGGAGTCAGGTCAGTAATCTGTGGCTGACGTACAGATGAACCACCTCTTGCCTGCCAGCATCTGCGGCTCTTCCTTTGATTAGCTGGCCTGGTGGAACGGAGTGATGTACATGTGACATGCCAGCTCTGATAATCAAACTAAGACGCACGGATGACTGGATGTAAGCAGCGTTCTCACGGAGATTGTGCGACGGCCACAGATTATTGACAAGGCCGCTGGTCTGGATCCTGTAAATTGATTTGCACCGACTCGAATAGCTTCTTCTATCCATTACAATGCTAATCTTGGACAGCATATGGGCCGCACACTGAAGCCATCTTTGTACTGTCTGTGATTTTCACCGATACACGTTTATGATTCTGTGATTGTCATTGTGATGCTGTTAAGAAAAAAAACACGGACATGTCTGCGGGTTTTTTTGCGTTTATAAGGTCTTGAAAAAAAATCGGTGCCATGTAAACAGCCCCATAGACTATAATGGTTGCGTGTTCTAACCATGAAAACCACGGGCAGAACATGTACGTAGAAGGCAGACACTTGAATTTGGCCTAAAATAGCGGAAAAGCTATGAAGAAAAAGCTGTTACATGGAAGATTCCAGAACGAATTACTCAACACTGTTTAATTAACTGGACATAATCATGCAAATTATAACCAAATCACAGTTCAGATCATAAAGCAATTTTTCAGATATAACAGAATACTTATTTTTATAAGTAGATGTCGAGGAGCAGAATTCTCTAATTAGAAATCATTCCCATTTGATTTTTTTTTTTTAAAGACCATCTCCGTTATTGGGGTTGAATTCCCACTCTGCACATTTTGTTGCAGAAGGTTCTGCGGCTGAAAACCAGTTCCATTCATCCAAATGCGGTTGTTTCAGATGAATGGGACTCACAGAAATTTCACCAAAATCTGTAGCGTTGGATATACTCATTACTATAAGATCCAATAGGATGTATTATGGAAACCATCAAGAACTGCGTGCACTCTCACCTATAATAAGAGTCTGCATCACCCCTTTATTATGAAAGATACAGTTATGTGCAAAATAGCAGCAGTGTATTTAAAACAACCGAGAAAATGCTCAATCCTGATAACTGCATTTATTTCCATGTACACAAAGGGCACTGAGAGCTGCACATTCAATTCCAAATGAAAATATATATCAATTTTTAAAATGAAGAAAAATTAATAGGCTGCACAAAAAATAGCAGTGACTGCATTTCCATTTATTTACAATATAAACTGAAATTTGTTTCAAGCTTTAATAAAATCATAATCTTTTATTTTTATATAGCGCTAACATATTCCGCAGCGCTTTACAGTTTGCACAATTATCACTGTCCCCGATGGGGCTCACAATCTAGATTCCCTATCTGTATGTTTTTGGAGTGTGGGAGGAAACCGGAGAGCCCGGAGGAAAGCCACACAAACATTAGGAGAATATACAAATTCCTTGCAGATGTTGTCCTTGGTGGGATTTGAACCCAGGACCCCATTGCTACCCACTGAGCCACCGTTTTCTGTTAATCACTGACCTAATATTTAGTTATCATATATACTTGAGTATAAGCCAAGTTTTTCAGCACTTTTTTATGCTGAAAAAGCCCCCCTCGGCTTATACTCGAGTGAGGGTCCCACTGCGCTGGCAGTGAATATTCATTTCTCTTTAATAGTGGACACAGTAATCGAAGCCGCCAGGTTCCTGCAGCGGCCGGACGATCACGTGTGTCCACTACTTAAGGGAATGACTATTTACTGCCCTCCACTCCCATGTGCGTGAAGGGCAGTGAATATTCATTCCCTTTCATAGCGGGCACACATGAAAGACCGGCCGCTGCAGGAAGCCAGCGGCTGCGGCTAACACTGTGCCCGCTACTAAAGAGAAATGATTACTCACTGCTCTCCATGCACATAGTCCTGGCAACTGTGCTCTGCTTGTAAGCAGCACATGACATCACTGCCATGCGCTGCTTACAAGCATAAATCAGCTGCTGGCATCGGGACAAGATGCTGTGAGGGAGCGCAGGAAGGTAAGTAGGATGTTGGGTTTTTTGTTTTTTTTTAATGTTTTTCTGATGGGGCCATGCATACCAGGATAAAGGATGAGGGGCCATTCATACCAGGATAGTGATGAGGAGCCATGCATACAAGGATGGGGATGCGGAAACCATGCACACCAGTATAGGGATGAGGGGACAATGTATACCAGGCTTATATTTGAGTCAATAAGTTTTCCCAGTTTTTGTGGTAAAATTAGGCGCTTCTGCTTATACTTGAGTATATACGGTATATATACAGATATTCCAGCCCCAGCTGGCTAAACTACATTCCACAGTTCTTTTGCATTCTTAGGTTTTGTATCAAAAACATCATTTTGATGTCACTCTACAAATTCTCAAATTGGATTGAGGTCTGGGGGTTGGGCTGGCCAATTCATAACATCAATCTTGTTGGTCTGGAACCAGGATGTTGCCCGCTCGGTGGTGTTTTGGGGCCGTTGTACTGCTGAAACAACCATATCGAGGGCATTTCTTCAGCATAAAGCAACATGACCTCTTCCAGCACTTTGACATATTCAAGCTGTCCATGGTGTCTGGTATGCGATAAATGGGCTCAACTCCATATAATGAGAGACATCCCCAAACCATTACTCTTGCACCTCCATGTGTTACAGTGTTCTGTGGTTTGGGTCGTGTCACAAACTGTCTGCGGCCTTTAGACCAAATAAGAACAATCTTGCTCTCATCTGGCCATATAATGTTGTGCGACTTGTCTTTAGGCTAAACTGTAACCTTTTCAGCAATGGTAGTTTACGAGTGTTTCTAGCAAATAATTTGGCTTCACGTAGGCGTCTTGTGATGGGTGCAGGACTCACAGGTAACTGAAGATCGTCTTTGATCTCCCTGGAGCTGATTATTGGAAGCTTCTTTGAGATTCTTGTGATTCTATGATCTATGTGGATTGTAGTATTTCTTTTCCTACCATGTATTTCTGTTTCTGTTTGCCATTTTAAAGCACTGGAAAGCTTTTCCACTGAGCAGCCAATTTCTGCAGTTTTATATGTTTTCCCCTCTCCAATCAATTTCATGATCAAAGTTCTTTCTTCTTGGTAACAATGTCTTGTTTTTTAGTTTTTTTTTACCATGTTTACTAAATACTAAAACTGACTAGCCATTATGATTCTCCAGGCCATTACGAGTTCGCAGATACAGAACATTTATAGGTTATTTCTTACCTTACTAGGTATTCAGGACACTGTTCTCTCCTGGTTCTCCTCCTATCTTTCTGACCGCTCCTTCAGTGTTTCGTTCTCTGGCTCAACGTCATCTTCTCTTCCTCTCACTGTCGGTGTACCCCAGGGCTCAGTCCTTGGCCCCCTTCTCTTCTCTCTCTACACGGCCCCAATTGGACAGACCATCAGCAGATTTGGCTTTCAGTGCCATCTTTATGCTGACAACACACAACTATACACGTCATCCCCCGACCTTACCCCCACTGTACTACAGAACGCCAGTGACTGTCTGTCCGCAGTCTCCAACATCATGTCCGCTCTCTATCTGAAACTCAACCTCTCCAAAACTGAACTTCTTCTTCTCCCGCCGTCTACTAACCTCCCTAAATCTGACATTTCCCTCTCTGTGGGTGGCACCATAATAACACCCCGGCAGCAGGCTCGCTGTCTGGGTGTTATGTTTGACACCAATCTCTCCTTCGCCTCCCATATACAATCTCTTGCCCGCTCTTGCCGCCTACACCTAAAGAACATCTCTAGAATCCGCCCTTTTCTCACCATGGAAACAACAAAACCCTCACTGTAGCATTGATCCACTCCCGCCTGGACTACTGCAACGCTCTATTACTTGGCCTCCCCATTACTCGACTATCCCCTCTCCAGTCCATCCTTAATGCAGCAGCCAGGGTCATCCAGCTGGTAATCGGTACTCGGACGCGTCCGCTCTTCGCCAGTTGTTACACTGGCTGCCCATTCATTAAAGGATACAATTCAAAGTACTTGTTCTCACCCACAAAGCTCTCCACAGTGCAGCACCCCCCCTACATCTCCTCCCTCATTTCTATCTATCGGCCTAACCGACTGCTGCGCTCTGCAAACGACTTTCAACTAACCTCTGCACTAATCCGTACCTCCCACTCCTGACTCCAAGACTTCTCCCGCGCTGCGCCAATCCTCTGGAATGCGCTACCCCAAGAAATTAGGACTATCCACAATTTGCATGGTTTCAGGCGCTCCCTCAAAACACATTTGTTCAGAGCGGCCTATCACATTCACTAATCAAAGTCATTCTATGTGTAAGTGTGTGTGTGTAGCCCATTCACTATCTCCATCCATCCCTCACTCCCTCAAGATGGCTGGCACATCATTGTAAATGCACCATTGTATATACACACTTGTACTTTGTATCTCCCCACCTCATTGTAGATTGTAAGCTCTCACGAGCAGGGGCGGCTTATTTTGCTTTAATTATTGTATTGTTAACGTTGTTACTTATGACTTGTGTTTTGAAACTGAAACTGTAAAGCGCTGCGGAATATGTTGGCGCTATATAAAGATTATTATTATTAAGTGGTAAATAGAAAAATGTAAAGTTTGTAAAAAAAAAAGCGACATTTTCCGAGACTTGAACATGTTCCATTTTTTTGGATCTGGGGCTGGGTGAGGATTTTTTTTTTTTTTTTTTAAGAAAGAGGGGGGTGATTTGAACATTTATATTTTTTAAAAAATGTTTGTTTTTTTTCTTAGGAGACTTGAAGCTGCGATAGTCTGTGCTACATATAGCAGGGCTTTAGCCTTGCTATGTGTAGCAGAATTGATCATTGCTATGAGGAGCAGCCACTGGGTGGCGTTCACAGCAGATCAGCAATGACAACCACAGGGGACTCCTGCAGACCCCTAATTGTTATGCCAACCCATCAGCACCCAGTGATGATGTGACGGGCACGCTGATGGGTGGGATTAGTGATGAGATTCTGGCGTGGACATGTTAAATGCTACTGTCGGAGACTGACAGCTGCATTTAACATGTTAACAGTCGCGGGTGGATCAACACCGGTTTCTTTATAAAATGAATGACCTCACTAACTGAACTCCACACTGCTATTAATTAGAACACCCCACTTTCATTAAATGAATCAATTACACACAATTAGCAGCGTACATGCATGACTCTGGATTGCTCATTACCTGCCTAGTAGTGCCTACACCTGGTCAGGAATTTTTTCCATGTTGTATGATCTTTTCTGCCACAAACAATAATTAAGCACATTAGTGATGTTAAACTGCTACTATTTTGCACAAAACTATACATCTTGCAATAATTGCAGTCAAAATCTTTCTTTACCCTTCCTTCTTTAAGTTTCGTATGCATTTTTACTAAGTATTCCAGTACCTTATCATGAGATTCATCCAGATCCGATATCAGCTGATCATGATGCTCCTTCCAGTTCTGGCATTCCTCCCGAGCTTGCTTTAATGCATACTTCAGCTCTTCTATTTGACTCACCTAAACAATTCATAATACATTTTATTTAAAATACGTCTGGAAGTTATCATGTGAAGCCATTTGAAGAAAAACAAAACACAACATACATCGAATATAATCAGAAGAAAGTATTTTCAAATTCTTCATTTCACCTAAATCAACACATAAATCACATCAAGTGCATAGGCAACAAATGCACCTTTCAGAAACCATGACTCCATCAGTTCAGAATTCTTACTCCTATTTTTTGAAGCAGGTCATAAAGTCTGTGATCTTAGGTGGGTGATAGTGGAGGAGGGTTGTGGTAGACATGCTCAACAGATTGGATCCTGTTTATTACAATGAGAATCATATTGGATTTTCACACTGAATACAAATGTCTAAATGAAACCAGAGGTTTGAATGAGTTTTTGTTAAAATATAGATAAAATATCATCTTTTTATACTATAATCCACAGGTTTATAATTACTTAGGAGAAATATACATATATCAAATAGAAAGGATTCTATGTTAGGTTAAATTGTGTCTTAATATGTCATCTAATATACTCAGTTGGTCAAACGTAGATATAGTCCAAGCTAAGCTAAATAAAATGAATGTGAACAAAGCCCTGATCCCAGATTGACAGCACCCAAAGGTTCTTAAGGAATTTGGCCCAGTTATTGCTGTGCCCTTATATATAACTAGATGGTGGCCCGATACCAACGCATCGGGTATTCTAGAATATGTACAGTACAGACCAAAAGTTTGGACACACCTTCTCATTTAAAGATTTTTCTGTATTTTCATGACTATCAAAATTGTAAATTCACACTGAAGGCATCAAAACTATGAATTAACACATGTGGAATTATATACTTAACAAAAAAGTGTGTAACAACTGAAAATATGTCTTATATTCTAGGTTCTTCAAAGTAGCCACCTTTTGCTTTGATTACTGCTTTGCACACTTTTGACATTCTCTTGATGAGCTTCAAGAGAGGTAGTCACCGGAAATGGTCTTCCAACAGTCTTGAAGGAGTTCCCAGAGATGCTTAGCACTTGTTGGCCCTTTTGCCTTCACTCTGCGGTCCAGCTCACCCCAAACCATCTCGATTGGGTTCAGGTCTGGTGACTGTGGAGGCCAGGTCATCTGGCGTAGCACCCCATCACTCTCCTTCTTGGTCAAATAGCCCTTACACAGCCTGGAGGTGTGTTTGGGGTCATTGTCCTGTTGAAAAATAAATGATAGTCCAACTAAACGCAAACCGAATGGAATAGCATGCCGCTGCAAGATGCTGTGGTAGCCATGCTGGTTCAGTATGCCTTCAATTTTGAATAAATCTCCAACAGTGTCACCAGAAAAGCACGCCCACACCATCATACCTCCTCCTCCATGCTTCACGGTGGGAACCAGGCATGTACTGTCCATCCGTTCACCTTTTCTGATACACGGACACGGTGGTTGGAACCAAAGATCTCAAATTTGGACTCATCAGACCAAAGCACAGATTTCCACTGGTCTAATGTCCATTCCTTGTGTTCTTTAGCCCAAACAAGTCTCTTCTGCTTGTTGCCTGTCCTTAGCAGTGGTTTCCTAGCAGCTATTTTACCATGAACGCCTGCTGCACAAAGTCTCCTCTTAACAGTTGTTGTAGAGATGTGTCTGCTGCTAGAACTCTGTGTGGCATTGACCTGGTCTCTAATCTGAGCTGCTGTAAACCTGCGATTTCTGAGGCTGGTGACTCGGATAAACTTCTCCTCAGAAGCAGAGGTGACTCTTGGTCTTCCTTTCCTGGGGTGGTCCTCATGTGAGCCAGTTTCTTTGTAGCGCTTGATGGTTTTTGCAACTGCACTTGGGGACACTTTCAAAGTTTTCCCAATTTTTCGGACTGACTGACCTTCATTTCTTAAAGTAATGATGGCCACTCGTTTTTCTTTACTTAGCTGCTTTTTTCTTGCCATTATACAAATTCTAACAGTCTATTCAGTAGGACTATCAGCTGTGTATCCACCAGACTTCTGCACAACACAACTGTTGGTACCAACCCAATTTATAAGGCCAGAAATCCCACTTATTAAACCTGACAGGGCACACCCGTGAAGTGAAAACCATTTCCGGTGACTACCTCTTGAAGCTCATCAAGAGAATGCCAAGAGTGTGCAAAGCAGTCATCAAAGCAAAAGGTGGCTACTTTGAAGAACCTAGAATATAAGACATAACAAAAAAGTGTGTAACAACTGAAATTAAGTATATAATTCCACATGTGTTAATTCATAGTTTTGATGCCTTCAGTGTGAATGTACAATTTTCATAGTCATGAAAATACAGAAAAATCTTTAAATGATGTGTGTCCAAACTTTTGGTCTGTACTGTATGTAGTTTATTTATGAAGATTTAAGAATAATGCAATGAATACACAGGATTTTCCAGGTAAAATATATACATTATCATTGTTATTGCGCATAGAACTTGCTGGGGTGTATATACAGTGGTGGCCAAAAGTATTGGCACCCCTGCAATTCTATCAGATAATACTCAGTTTCTTCCTGAAAATGATTGCAAACACAAATTCTTTGGTATTATCTTCATTTACTTTGTCTTCAATGAAAAAACACAAAAAGAATTGACCTAAAGCCAAATTGGATATAATTCCACACCAAACCTAAAAAAGGGGTGGACAAATGTATTGGCACTGTTTGAAAAATCATGTGATGCTTCTCTAATTCGTGTAATCACCAGCACCTGTAACTTACCTGTGGCACCTAACAGGTGTTGGCAATAACTAAATCACACTTGCAGCCAGTTAACATGGATTAAAGTTGACTCAACCTCTGTCCTGTGTCCTTGTGTGTAACACATTGAGCATGGAGAAAAGAAAGAAGACCAAAGAACGGTCTGAGGACTTGAGAAACCAAATTGTGAGGAAGCATGAGCAATCTCAAGGCTACAAGTCCATCTCCAAAGACCTGAATGTTCCTGTGTCTTCCGTGCGCAGTGTCATCAAGAAGTTTAAAGGCCATGGCACTGTGGCTAACCTCCCTAGATGTGGAAGGAAAAGAAAAATTGACGAGAGATTTCAACACAAGATTGTGCGGATGGTGGATAAAGAACCTCGACTAACATCCAAACAAGTTCAAGCTGCCCTGCAGTCCGAGGGTACAACAGTGTCAACCCGTACTATCCGTCGGCGTCTGAATGAAAAGGGACTGTATGGTAGGATACCCAGGAAGACCCCACTTCTTACCCTGAGACATAAAAAAGCCAGGCTGGAGTTTGCCAAAACTTACCTGAGAAAGCCTAAAACGTTTTGGAAGAATGTTCTCTGGTAAGATGAGACAAAAGTCGAGCTTTTTGGGAAAAACCATCAACATAGAGTGTACAGGAAAAAAAGAGGCATTCAAAAAAAGAACACGGTCCCTACAGTCAAACATGGCGGAGGTTCCCTGATGTTTTGGGGTTGCTTTGCTGCCTCTGGAACTGGACTGCTTGACCGTGTGCATGGCATTATGAAGTCTGAAGACTACCAACAAATTTTGCAGCATAATGTAGGGCCCAGTGTGAGAAAGCTGGGTCTCCCTCAGAGGTCATGGGTCTTCCAGCAGGACAATGACCCAAAACACACTTCCAAAGCACTATAAAATGGTTTGAGAGAAAGCACTGGAGACTTCTAAGGTGGCCAACAATGAGTCCAGACCTGAATCCCATAGAACACCTGTGGAGAGATCTCAAAATGGCAGTTTGGAGAAGGCACCCTTCAAATATCAGGGACCTGGAGCAGTTTGCCAAAGAAGAATGGTCTTCAATTCCAGCAGAGCATTGTAAGAAACTCATTGATGGTTACCGGAAGCGGTTGTTCGCAGTTATTTTGGCTAAAGGTTGTGCAACCAAGTATTAGGCTGAGGGTGCCAATACTTTTGTCTGGCCCATTTTTGGAGTTTTGTGTGAAATGATCAAGGATTTGATTTTTGCTTCATTCTCTTTTGTGTTTTTTCCTTGCAAGCAAATTAAATGAAGATAAAAATAGCAAATAATTTGTGATTGCAATCATTTTCAGGAAGACACTGAGTATTATCTGACAATTGCAGGGGTGCCAATACTTTTGGCCACCACTGTAGAGGCTGCTGCTGGGGTGTATATAGAGGCTGCTGCTGGGGTGTATATAGAGGCTGCTGCTTGGGTGTACGTGGAGGCTGCTGCTGCTGGGGTGTACGTGGAGGCTGCTGCAGCTGGGGTATACGTGGAGGCTGCTGCTACTGCTGGGGTATACGTGGAGGCTGCTGCTACTGCTGGGGTATACGTGGAGGCTACTGCTGGGGTATACGTGGAGGCTGCTGCTGCTGCTGGGGTATACGTGGAGGCTGCTGCTGCTGCTGGGGTATACGTGGAGGCTGCTGCTGCTGCTGGGGTATACGTGGAGGCTGCTGCTGCTGGGGTATATGTGGAGGCTGCTGCTGCTGCTGGGGTATACGTGGAGGCTGCTGCTGCTGGGGTATACGTGGAGGCTGCTGCTGGTGGGGTATACATGGAGGCTGCTGCTGGTGGGGTGTACGTGGAGGCTGCTGCTGGTGGGGTGTACGTGGAGGTTGCTGTTGGGGTTTACGTGGAGGCCGCTGGTCGGGGTACTTCGGCTGCGTCGCTACTGACCTCCATGTGGCAGGAGATGACCCGCGGCTACCGTCGGGAGATCAGTGGCTAGTGCATGGTTCAAATCCTGCGCCAATTCGCGGCCGAACTGCGCCTGTCGCTGATTGGTGCATCCGGCCGGGCGCGACCAATCAGCGACGCGGGATTTCTGTTACAGACAGACAGAATTAGACGATTATATAGTAGATTATTACAGTTATTCTCTAGTGACTGGTACCATACCAAGAGACTAGTACAAGAACCACAGGGGTGCTTATTTTATTTCCCAGGTAATTATAGACCAGAAAGCTTAATGTCCATCCTTCTATTCCATGAGAACTATTAAATGGAACCTGTCACCAGGTGTTTCCATATAAAGTTTGGCCAGCACCTGTAAGCCTCTGTTACAACAATGCTGCATGTATGTCACCCATCCACTCTGCTTAACACGAAAATAGCTTTTATCGTACTTGACTACGGCACGGTCCGGTCTGATGGGCAACGCTGGTCTTGATCCAGCGACTCCTCTTCTTGCGATTGCCATCCTTCTTGATTTGTGTGGAGGACGCGTTATACGTCATCCACACAGTGTCCCTCCATAGAGTTTCTGAGCAAGTGCACTTCTCTCTGTCCTACTACTGGCCATCATTTTTTTTCACCGTACAGGGCCATCAAAAGGTTAAAAAAAAAAATTTACTTATACTAACCTCAATGCATACCTAATCAGCCCCTAACCATCACTTGTCCGGTCCTCGTCACATCCTTTGATCCCGCCCCTCTCACACGGAACCAGGACTTTCGGCTCTGAGACCAGGGACAGTCCTGCCAATGTACGCGCGAGTAAGGTTACGGTGCATAACATGACATCATAACGTTGTGACCTTTCATGCGCTCACGCAGAACCGTCCCAGGCCTTATCAAAGCCAGAATGCCGGGCTCAGTGTGAGAGGCTTCAGCACAAGGGACAGGGATCAGAAGATGTGACGAGGCCCGGAGGGGTGACTGTGAGGAGTGGAGGGGCCGGAGATGTGAGCAGTGAGGAGAGTATAAGCATTTCTTTTATTTTTTACATATTACATTTATTATGCTCTGGGGTCTGTAAAGACCCCATAGTATAAAAAGGGTAATTAAATTCATGGAGAATAACGTCTCCACAAATCAAATTTCCTGTGAAAAATGCATGGACAAATTGGAGTATTGCCTGATCCGCTCATTTCTTGTGTAAGTGCTACGTGGTTGTGTTGTAGCGTGGCTTTTAGGCTAAGTGCACACGTTCAGGATTATTTGCGTTTTTTTTCGCGTTTTTTCGTGGGAAAAAACGCGTCAAAAACGCATGAATTAAGCATCCTATCATTTAGAATGAATTCCGCAAATTTTTTGCACATGGTGAGTTTTTTTCCGCGAAAAGAAACGCATCGCGCAAAATCTAGCAACATGTCCATTAATTTTGCGGATTTCTAGCATTTTTCCCGCTATATTATTGACCTAGAAAGTTCAGGAAAAATCGCGGTAAAAACGCGTCAAATCCGCGCAAAAAAACACACCAAAAACCGCGCAAAAAACGTGCGTTTTTGCCGCGAAAAAAGTCCGGTTTTGCTCAGGAATATTCTGCAAACATTCCTGAACGTGTGCACTTAGCCTCACAAATCAGACTCACCTGCTCGGTGGTTTCTTTCAGCAATTTTGAAACAGCCTGGCACTGATCCTCTAAAGATTGCTTCACTTGCTTTAATGATGAGATTTCTTCTTGAAGGGTCGCCATAACTAAAAGCTGTAAAATTCAGATATTCTTAGGTAAATCAATTAGATATTTTGCCTTGTCTAACAGTTTTACAAAAATGTATCTTGAAGTAGTCCACAGAAGGGAACAACTTATAAATGTTGGTTAAATCTTGAGCCCCTCATCTGGCTATTTTCTGTTTTTTTGTGTTTTCGCTTTTGTCTCCCCTTCTTGCAATACCCATACCTTTTTTATTCTTCCGTTTACATAGTGAAAAACACACAATTCTGCAATGGGCATGTGAGTTTTGTATTTTTCGCCATTCATTGTGCAGTAAAAGCAGGGTCGGACTGAGCCACCGGGACACCGGAGAAACGTCCGGTGGGCCCCGCCCCCAGCTCCTGCCTCCATTAGTCCCTGTGTGGTGGGCCCTGATGAGAAAGAATAGGTCACGGGGGCCCTTTAAAAGCATGTCCGAAGAGTTAATGGAGGCGGCTCTCACCCTGACCACAGCAAAGCTGTCCCTGCATTCAGGAAGTAGACATTAGTGATGGGAAATCTAGTTCACTTTGGTGATTAGTTCACCATGAACTAGTTCACTGAAAAGATCAGTTCAAAAGATTAGTTCATTTAGTTCAGTTTTTCTCCACCCTATCCTGTGAGGAGCTGATAGGAAATGCATCATGTGACCTGTGAACTAGATGAACTATATGAACTGCTGAACTAAATGTTCTATTGAGAATGACTCAGGACAGCCTAGTTCAATCTGATGCCTCTGACTGAGCCCAGCAGTGACACATAATGATTGTGTATGAGGGAGCTGAGAAGCAGTTCAGCATCCACCATTTTAAGAACAGAACAGGAGCCAGAGGTAAAGATTTTAGCAAGACTGATCTTCTAGGCTAGAGGCATGAACTACACACAGAAACACTCTCTCTCGTACACACATATGAGCTGCGTCTGTCTACTGTGAAATTTCAGTTTTTATTAATAATAATATTATTACTATTATATTTGTATTTGATGTGTGGTATAGTGTTTTACTACCTTCTTTTCCAGCATCAGGAGCTATAAGGCTAAGTGCACACGTTCAGGAATGTTTGCAGAATATTCCTGAGCAAAACTGGACTTTTTTCGCAGCGCGTTTTTTTGCACGTTTTTGGTGCGCTTTTTTGCGCGTTTTTGGTGCATTTTTTTTTGCGCGGATTTGACGCGATTTTTCCCTGAACTTTCTAGGTCAATAATATAGCGGGAAAAACGCTAGAATTCCGCAAAATTAATGAACATGTTGCTAGATTTTCCGCGATGCGTTTTTTTTTTGCGGAAAAAAACGTACCATGTGCACAAAAATTGCGGAATTCATTCTAAATGATAGGATGCTTAATTCATGCGTTTTTTATGCGTTTTTTTCCCGCGAAAAAGCGTGAAAAAAACGCAAATAGTCCTGAACGTGTGCACTTAGCCTAAAGAGCAAGTGTGAGACAGAGCAGGAGCTTCCTGGAGCTGTATGAGCCTGGATCACTCTCTGTCTCCTCCCACTGGCTGTTTAGTTCACAATGAACTAATCTCAGGATGGTGAACTAGATGAACTATATGAACTGCTGAACTAAATTGTTCTATTGAGAATGACTCAGGACAGCCTAGTTCAATCTGATGCATCTCACTGAGCCCAGCAGTGCCCCCTGTGGTAGTGTAGAGTACTGACTCATGATTGTGTATGATGGAGCTGAGAAGCAGTTCAGCATCCACCATTTTAAGAACAGAACAGGGGTCAGTGGTAAAGATTTTAGCAAGACTGATCTTCTAGGCTACAGGAGGCTGATCCTCAACAGGAGGCTGATCTTATCACAAACACAGGTGAGGGGCATGAGCCACACACAGAAACACTCTCTCCTCTCATACACACATATGAGCTGCGTCTGTCTACTGTGCAATTTCAGTTTTTATTAATAATATTATTATTACTATTATATTTGTATTTGATGTGTGGTATAGTGTTTTACTACCTTCTTTTCCAGCATCAGGAGCTGTAAAGAGCAAGTGTGAGACAGAGCAGGAGCTTCCTGGAGCTGTATGAGGATCACTCTCTGTCTCCTCCCACTGGCTGTTTAGTTCACAATGAACTAATCTCTGTCAGGATGGTGAACTAGATGAACTAGTTCACTCTGAAGATTAGTTCATTTTGAACTACTCACTCATGAACTACCCATCACTAGTAGACATGCTTTGTATGTTGCTGGCTGTCGCAGTGGTGTCAGGTGTCAGCACTGTGCTCTCCTCCTCTGCTGTCCTGACCTGTAATGCCGGCTGTGAGGTGACACTCTCCCTGGAAGTGCCGGCTTCAGCTATATCTCTCCCTGCCTGGGCTGCTGCTAAAGTGCAATACATATTTTTCTGGGTGAGTGTTCAGCAAAATGTGTGTGTATCTGCCTGGTTTTCGTCCATCACTGTGTATGGGGGCCAGTGTCTGTTCATCATTGTGTATGGGGGCCCCATGTCCGTCCATCACTGTGTATGGGGGCCTGTGCTTGTTCGTCACTGTGTACGGGGGCCCCGTGTCCGTCCATCACTTTGTACGGGGCCCCGTGTCCGTCCATCACTGAGTATGGGGCCAGTGCTTGTTCGTCACTGTGTACGGGGGCCCTGTGTCCGTCCATCACTGAGTATGGGGGCCAGTGTCTGTTCGTCACTGTGTATGGGGGGGCCCCGTGTCCGTCCATCACTGTGTATGGGGGCCAGTGTCTGTTCATCACAGTGTATGGAGGCGAGTGTTTGTTCGTCACTGTGTACGGGGGCCCCGTGTCTGTCCATCACTGTGTATGGGGGCCAGTGTCTGTTCATCACGGTGTATGGGGGGCCCCGTGTCCTCCATCACTGTATGGGGGCCAGTGTCTGTTCATCACTGTGTATGCGTGTCCGTCCATCACTGTGTATGGGGGCCAGTGTCTTTTCGTCATTGTGTATGTGGGCCCCGTGTCCGTCCATCACTGTGTATGGGGTTCAGTGTTTGTTCGTCACTGTGTACGGCGGCCCCGTGTCCGTCCATCACTGAGTATGGGGGCCAGTGTCTGTTCCTCACGGTGTATGGGGGGCCCCGTGTCCTCCATGATTGTATGGGGGACAGTGTCTGTTTATCACTGTGTATGCGTGTCTGTCCATCACTGTGTATGGGGGCCAGTGTCTGTTCGTCACTGTGTATGGGGACCATGTGTCCATCACTGTATATGGAGGTCCCGTGTCCGTGAGCGGAGCCGCATGTGCATGGGGTGTGCAAAGCGGAGCCGTGTGTGTACAAAGTGTACAGAGCGGAGCCGCGTGTGTATGGGGTGTGCGGAGCGGAGTCGTGTGTGTACAAAGTGTACGGAGCGAAGCCGCATGTGTATGGGGTGTGCGGAGCAGAGCCGTGTGTGTACAAAGTGTACAGAACGGTGCCCTGTGTGTATGAAGTGTACGGAGCCATGTGTGTACGGAGCGAAGCCGCGTGTGTACGGGGTGTACAAAACGGAGACCTGTGTGTACGAAGTGTACGGAGCTGAGCCGTGTGTGTACGGAGCGGAGCAGAGCCATCTGTGTACGAGGTTTACAGAGTGTAGCCATGTGTGTACTGAGTGGAGCCGTGTGTGTGCAAGGTGTATGGAGCGGGACCATGTGTGTATGAGCTGTGCGGAGCCGTGCTTGTACAAGGTGTATGGTGGGGAGCATTCATACCTCCCAACCGTCCCGAATCCAGAGGAACAGTCCCGATTTTGAGAGTCTGGACCGCTGTCCCGGCCGGGAGCTTACTTTCCCGCGCACACAGGAGTACACGGTGGAGCCCCGAGGAGCACTTTAACATTCGCACGTGACGTTCTACCGGAAGTGACGTGTTGGAAGCTGACCGGAAATGAGGTAATTTCGGGAGGACATTGTGACGGAACCATGAAGGCACTTTAGGGAATGCTTCAGATCCATCCCTGTGTATTCCTCCGACAGCGGGATCTCTTTGGAATCGGGGATGTCGGCCATGTGAGCGGATCATGATATGTCCTGCATCAGGAGGCTCAGGTGGGCATTACAATGGGAGCCGGACTGCTATAGTATCTTTATAGAATCTTTCTTTCTCTCTGTTCTTTCTTTCCCTCTCTAATCTTTCTTTCTTGCTCTCTCTGTTTCTTTCTTTCTCTGTTCTTTCTTTCTCTCTCTGTCCTTTCTCACTCTGTTCTTTCATTCCCCTTTTTTTCTTTCTTTCTCTCTTTTTTTTTTCTCTCTGTTCTTTCTTTCTGTCCTTTCTCTTTCTCTCTGTTCTTTTTTTCTCTCTCCTTCTTTGTTCTCTTTCTCTCTGTGCTTCCCCTTTCTTTCTCTCCCCCTGTTCTTTCTTTCTCTTTGTTCTTCCCCCTCTTTCTTTCTCCCCTGTTCTTTCCCCTTTCTTTCTCCCTCTGTTCTTTCTTTCTCCCTCTGTTCTTTCTTTCTCTCTCTATTCTTTCTTTCTCTATTCTCTCTCTCTATTCTTTCATTCTCTCTATTGTTTCTTTCTCTCTATTGCTTCTTTCTCTCTCTATTCTTTCTCTCTCTCTATTTTCTCTCTGTATTCTTTCTTCTTTCTTTCTTTCTCTCTCTATTCTTTCTCTCTATTGTTTCTTTCTCTCTCTATTGTTTCTTTCTCTGTTCTTTCTTTCTCTCTGTTCTTTCTTTCTCTCTGTTCTTTCTTTCTCTCTGTTCTTTCTTTCTCTCTGTTCTTTCTTTCTCTCTCTCTGTTCTTATCCCTCTTTCTCTCTGTTCTTTCTTTCTCTGTTTTCTTTCTTTCTCTCTATTTCGTCTTTCTTTCTCTCTAGTCTCTCGCTCTCTGTTCTTTCTTTCTCTCTCTGTTCTTTCTTTCTCGCTCTGTTCTTTCTTTCTCGCTCTGTTCTTTCTTTCTCGCTCTGTTCTTTCTTTCTCGCTCTCTGTTCTTTCTTTCTCGCTCTCTGTTCTTTCTCTTTTCTTTCTTTCCTCTCTTTCTCTCTGTTTGTTCTTTCTCTCTCTCTCCTTTCTTTCTCTCTCGCTGCTCTTTCTTTCTTTTCCTCAGTACCAGCCACTGTGCCCATAATGCCAGCCATTGTGCCCTCAGTACCAGTCAGTGTGATCAGCAGTGCTAAATGGGTGCGGTTGGGGTGTGGATATGGGTGTGATTAGTTGTGAAATGGGTATGATTGGGGCGTGGCCTAAGATTTGCCGCGGCGCGCTATGCGCGCCACAGCCTTTCTCCCTCTTTCCTGTCTTCAAAAGTTGGGAGGTATGCTGTATGACCTCCCTACAACGTCTGGGCATGCTCCTGGTGAGCGCAGCGGATGGTCTCCTGAAGGATCCCCTCCCACACCTGGACTAAAGCATCCACCAACTACTGGACAGTCTGTGGTGCAACGTGGCATGGCCTAAAATTTGCTGCAGCAGGCATAGCGTGCCCCAGCCTTTGTCCCTCTTTCCCTTCTTCAAAGGTTGAGAAGTATGATGGTGGGCCCCAAGAATGATTTTTCTCTGGTGGGCCCAAGGTACTCCAGTCCGACGCTGAGTAAAAGTGTCCTGGAACCAGGATTCTCCAGTTTGGTATAATTGCGGCAATACCAAACATACTTTTTTTTATATTCTAGTGCCTTAAACCAGGGGTCGACAAAGTTGTTCAGAATCTAGGAGCCAGCCAAAAAATTTAGGAGCCAGAATTTTTTTTTTCATTTCATCATCATCATTGCCTCCTCCTCATCATCATCATTGCCTCCCCATCATCATCATGGCCTCCCCATCATCATCATGGCCTCCCCATCATCATCATGGCCTCCCCATCATCATCATTGCCTCCTCATCATATCATCGCCTCCTCATCATCATCGCCTCCCCATTATCATCAATGCCTCCCCATTATCATCAGTGCCTCCCCATTATCATCAATGCCTCCCCATTATCATCAATGCCTCCCCATTATCATCAATGCCTCCCCATTATCATCAATGCCTCCCCATTATCATCAATGCCTCCCCATCATCATCAATGCCTCCCCATTATCATCAATGCCTCCCCATTATCATCAATGCCTCCCTATTATCATCAATGCCTCCCCATTATCATCATCGCCTCCCCATCATCATCATCACTGCCCTCCCCCCACCACCATCACACAGACAGCACCGCAGCACACAAGCACTCTCTCACATACACACACAAAGCACCGCACTACATACACACACACTGATACAGACACACACACACACATCTCACCTGTCCGGCATCCGCGCGCTCTCTGCCACAGCCGGCCGCTGAATGATGACGTCATTCAGCGGCGCTGCTGTGAGAGGAAGCGCAGGCGCCCCCTGGAGCCCGGAGCTGCGGCAGCGGAGGCACAGGGAGCGGTGAGTATTGTGCCAGCTGCTGCCGGGGCCCTGAGCAAGCGGGGGGGGGGGGGGGGGCCAGTGGCGGCGCTGACACCGCTCTCCTCCGCTAACGGGCGCCGGGGTGCCCGACGGCGAGTGGGCCCCCCTCGCCTGCTCAGGGCCCCAACAAACCCGGGCGCCAGGCATGATTTTCTAGGCGCCACTGGCGCCCGGGTTTGTCGAACCCTGACTTAAACAATTTTGAACCTTTTTTTTTAATGATTTATTTCACCATTTTCTGAGACCCGCTTGTTTTGTTTGCCTGCTTAGCTGGTTTAATCTACAGTCATGGCCAAAAGTTTTGAGAATGACACAAATATTAATTTTTACAAAGTCTACTGCTTCACTTTTTCTAATGGCAATTTGCATATACTCCAAAATGTTATAAAGAGTGATCAGCTTAACAGCAATTACTTGCAAAGTCAATATTTGGCTAAGAAATGAACTTTATCCTCCAAAACACATTTCAACATCAATGCAGCCCTGCCTTAAAAGGACCAGCTAACCTCTTTTCAGTGATTGCTCTATTAACACAGGTGTGGGTGTTGATGAGGACATGGCTGGAGATCAATCTGTCATGATTAAGTAAGAATGACACCACTGGACACTTTAAAAGGAGGCTGGTGCTTGGCATCATTGTTTCTCTTCTGTTAACCATGGTTATCTCTAAAGAAACACGTGCAGTCATCATTGCAATGCACAAAAATGGCCTAACAGGGAAGAGTATAGCAGCTAGAAAGATTGCACGTCAGTCAACAATCTATCGCATCATCAAGAACTTCAAGGAGAGAGGTTCCATTGTTGCCAAAAAGGCTCCAGGGCACCCAAGAAAGACCAGCAAGCGCCAGGACCGTCTCTTAAAAGTGTTTCAGCTGCGGGATCGGGCTACCAGCAGTGCAGAGCTTGCTCAGGAATGGCAGCAGGCAGGTGTGAGTGCATCTGCACGCACTGTGAGGCGGAGACTCTTGGAGCAAGGCCTGGTCTCAAGGAGGGCAGCAAAGAAGCCACTTCTCTCCAGAAAAAAACATCATGGACAGACTGATATTCTGCAAAAGGTACAGGCAGTGGACTGCTGAGGACTGGGGTAAAGTTATTTTCTCTGATGAATCCCCTTTTCGATTGTTTGGGACATCAGGAAAACGCCTCATTCGGAGAAGACAAGGTGAGCGCTACCACCAGTCTTGTCTCATGCCAACTGTTAAGCATCCTGAAACCATTCATGTGTGGGGTTGCTTCTTAGCCAAGGGAATCGGCTCTCTCACAGTCTTGCCTAAAAACACAGCCATGAATAAAGAATGGTACCAGAATGTCCTCCAAGAGCAACTTTTCCCAACCCTCCAAGAGCAGTTTGGCGATCAACAATGCCTTTTCCAGCATGATGGAGCACCTTGCCATAAAGCAAAGGTGATAACTAAATGGCTCAGGGAACAAAACATAGAGATTTTGGGTCCATGGCCTGGAAACTCCCCAGATCTTAATCCCATTGAGAACTTGTGGTCAATCATCAAGAGACTGGTGGACAAACAAAAACCTAAAAATTCTGACAAAATGAAAGCATTGAATGTGCAAGAATGGACTGCTATCAGTCAGGATTTGGTCCAGAAGTTGATTGAGAGCATGCCAGGGAGAATTGCAGAGGTCCTGAAGAAGAAGGGTCAACACTGCAAATATTGACTTGCTGCATTAACTCATTCTAACTGTCAATATAAGCTTTTGTTACTCATATGTTTGCAATTATTATATTTCTGTCTGTGATAAAAACATCTGTCAAACACACATAAAAACCAGAGGCAGCAGATCATGTGAAAATATAATATTTGTGTCATTCTCAAAACTTTTGGCCATGACTGTATACCATTTTGGGATACAGACAAAAGTCCTTAGGAAAGGCTGAAGATGAAAGACCTAGCCCAGGTTAGGCCATCAAAATGTTATCAGTTCATAGCAAATGGGATATGCTGCAATAGGAGTGTCAAGCAATGTTAACCCATTAAATTAGTTTCATTTGCAGAAGGGAAATGACCCCTTTAATTTATTCACCTATGAGGGTCCTGGAGGTTGGATTCCCACCAGTCCAACTATATTGGAATGACGGAAGTAACCTAAAGGCACTGTCACACTTAGCGATCGCACTAGCGATTACGACAACGACACGACCTGGCGAGATTGTTGGTGCGATCGCTATGTGATCGCTAGTTAGCTTCCAAACACATCTCATCAGCGATCTGTATAACGACCTCTGCGGTCGTTGGGAAAACCTAGTCCCACCTGCGATGCTGGTAAAGTCGGTCATAAAGGGTGTCACACTCAGCGATTCAGGCTCACCAGCGGGACACCAACGACCAAAAAACGGCTCAGAACGTTCATAAGTGATCAGCGACATCTCAGCAGGGGCCACATCGCTGCTACATGTCACACACAGCGGCGTCGCTAACGAGATCGCTACTGCGTCATAAAATCGGTGACGCTTTAGCAATCTCGTTAGCGATCTCGCTTTGTTGCCTATCCTAAAGGTACTGTCACACTATGTCGAGTCAACGAGAACACACTTATTTAGGTTTCACTAAAGGAAAATATATTCTCTATTTAACCAACAACCACATTTTATATTTTAAGCCTCAAAATACATTTTGGACCTTTTACTGCTCAACTTTCCTCCACTATGGTGCTCGATGATTAGTACTATGCTCATTTTCCTCAATAGGAGTTTATACTGTCTGGCCTAGTGGTGGTAACAAGTTGCTCAGCTTTGTATTGAGTTTATATACAAGGGAACAACATTCTGTACTAAAGAAACAGATCGCAACTTATACTAAGCATATAAAAAAATACTCCAAATCAGGCTAAAAAAAATAAGGAATGATGTAAGCAAAGGGGAAAAAAAAAAATCACAACTTCTTTAGCATTATACATTTTTATTTTGCTATGAAGGCAGTAAGCGCATACACTAACCTGTTTGTTAGTCTCATCCAGTCCATTGAGAAGATCTTGTTTCTCCTGTTTGTGCTTAAGAATCAGATTTTCCATCTGTTGTTATAAGAAAAACATAATACATGTAACATCCAAATATAGCGTCATGAATCCTCATTGTCACTTTTATTTTTACTTTAATAGTAAGTTTTCAAAATGTAACAGACCTAAAAACAAAAATGACCACCGCCTCATAGCGGGGCACTTACAGGCACCTGGGATATAGGGCTATGATAGACCAATTATTGATATTGTCCTTATAGGGAATCTGACACCAAGTTTTAGTCATAAACAGAGCAGCATGAAGCAGAGGCAGAGACCCTTACACTTACTGGGATGTTTGCTATAGTTTTGATAAGTCAACATTTTAACAGCAGGAGATTATTACTTACAGGCTAGTAAACCTGCTGCCATGTAGTCCTACATATTCATAATGTCACGGGGTTACTGCGACGGAGCGGAGCCAGAGGAACGCAGCATCTGGTTGCTTCTATTCCGGCACTAAGAAGAAGCACTTCTCCGGCTTATTAAAAGTGTTTATTTCTTCAGGCAGAACAGGGGTTAATAGGCCATGTTGGAAACCTCTGTTCTCAGCTGTGCTCGGTTAGCCACTCCTTTTTCCTATATAATCTGGGCTCAATTACTAATCCTCGTTAAAGTAAGGCTGGTTTCACATTTGCGTTCAGGAGGGCTGCGGATGGCTGCCTACTTCCTCCTTTCTTCCTCCCTGAAGCTCAGCCTACTTCTGTATGCGTCCTGCGTTTCCCTGTGTGTCTATCTTTAATATTGGGTACGCAGGGACATGCGTTGTATGCGGATGCGTCCGGCAATTTGATGTGTACGGCGACCACACGGAAATGCAAAATTTTGCGTTTCCGTGCGGTCACCGCACACGTCAAATCGCCGCATGCGGATGCGTACCCAATGTAAAAGATAGGTACGCAGGGAAACGCAGGACGCATACAGAAGTAGGCGGAGCGTGTGCGGAGCTTCACGGAGGAAGAGAGGAGGAAGTAGGCAGCCATCCGCAGCCCTCCTGAACGCAAATGTGAAACCAGCCTTAGCTTTTTGCTGCATGACAATAGGAGGGAGAGAATTAGGTATGAGAACGAGTGCTGGAGGTGTTCTAAGCGACTGTTGTTTGGTTTGTACGTTTGGTAATTCCTTATCCTTCTCGATTTTGGTTTCTTCCCCTTCCTGCACACTCCGGTGGATTCCTCTGTTATATGCGAGTGTATATTTTGTGTGTGTGGAGTTTTCAGTTACCCCTTGTCTTTGTCGCCCTGTTTGTCAGGTTGGTGTACTGCGGTGCGGGAAGAGAACAATATTGTAGGAGAGAAAGCAAGGGCGGAAATCACCGGCATCTTCGCCATCTGAAGTATCCCAGGGAACAGGGCGAGCTAGGGTGCTCCCTAGTGGTAGGGCCAGAAAAAGAGCCCCTGGCCCCAGGTCACCCAACAGCTGTGTCGTGACACAAACGCTGTATAACCGCGCCCTCACCGACTGGAAGCTTTCTGCCTATGCACAGTGTACACAAAGTTGCCAATCAATGGTGTGGGAGTAGTTAAACAGCTGAGCATTCAGAGAACTACTAAATCTGAAGCAGATAAAATTTGGATTTTATCTAAACTACAGCAGGCAACCCAGTATGTGACAACGCTGGAATCGCGGTCTCTGTCCTACCTTCATGCTGCTCTCAGACGGAACAGCAAAACCCAGTTGAAAGATTACTTTTAAATGGGAAAATGTAGTGAAATATAAACACAATGCATAAGGCATGGCGAAGACACGAAGCTTTGCGGCACCCTTCTCTATCATTTTTAATCCCTTCTTGACCTTGGACATACATACGTCCAGGTTTGTCGGTATTTACCAACCTTGGATGTATGGATGCGTTATATTTTCGACACCGCAAATGCAGTCGCAGTGATCGCATTAAGGTGCCTGCTGATTCTCACAGCAGGGCACCAGGAGAAACCAACCCCCCACCCCACAACTACGATCGCTGTGATTGGCTCTTCAATTCTGAACAGCCATTGACAGCGTTTTCAGTGTTTCAGGCGATGAAATTGCCTGAAATACTAATGTCCAGCCTATGATCGGTGCTGTAACAGTGCTGATCATAGGCTGGAGCCTAGAAACGCCAGTGTCACCAGGGCCAAGTCTGATTGATGTGATTGGACAATGATGTCGATCGCACCAGAGTGCACAGAGGCAATCTGACCTCAGAATGACCGCTCTGTACTTCCTCATTCAAGCTTCGGACGTGTGTAGGGCGGTCATACTGCTGTTCTGTTGCGCTGTGCTGGGACTTGGGGTGCCACAAAACTTTTTGAAGCCTGTACTAGTGATGAGCGAGTATGCTCATTACTCGAGTTTTCCGAGCATGCTTGGGTGTTCTCCGAGTATTTTGAGCGTGCTTGGAGATTTAGTTTGTGTCGCTGCAGTTGAATGATTTGCATCCCCCTCTCCTCCTTTTTTACCTCCTCTCCCAAACCCCCTCCCCACTACCCATTCTGTTGCCGAGTGCTGATCAGTACTAGATCTCTTGATTTTTGGCAGTTTTTTTTTGTTTGGTCTTCTTGCAGCACTTCTTGACACAAATCACTGATAAGTGTCCGTGCTCGCCGTTTTACAGGCCTTTTTTCACCCAGTCTATTTCCTCCCTCTTTGCATCACCTCCGTGTGTGCATCCTACAGCCACCGAGTCGATGATCAGGTGCACATCACTGATTGGTACCCATGCTCACTTTTGGCAAGGACTTATTTTATGCCCTTTTTGCACAACATCTGTGCGTGCGTCCTACAGCCGTTGAGCGCTGGTCGGTGACATACATCACAGATCGGCCTCCAGTTGTTTTTTTTTTGTTTTTAGGGGGGTGAAGTGAAAAAGTAATTAAAATGAAATGCAGATTAGTTGATAGGACTAGATTAGAGACAGTAAAAATATAATGTAGTAATCGGTATTTTTTTTTACTGACGTCCATTTAGTAAGTTTGTTTTTCAATTTTACCAAATTTTTTATTCTTTTTATTTTATTGTTTTATTTTTCTTTCTAATCACTGTCTTCGGTGGAGGAGGCATACGTGTTCCTTGCCTAAGACACTGATCGTGAGGAAGAAGCTACCACCTTCCTTTATTTTTCATCCTCCTCCTCTTCATCAAGTGATACTGAATTCCACGCAGATGCCCCAGGACAGAAGGTGAACCAGCGCCCACTGTTACTGCCCCCGTATGGACCTCACCCCCCCCTCGAAAATTTTGAGCCACTGATTCCCGATTTTGTGTTGCATTCATGAATCAAGTTTGCCACCACCAGCCTCACAGAAATAGACTTTCAAAGTCTTTTTCTCTGAGGATTTTGTAAACCTCATGGTGGCCAAAAAAGTTTGTATGGCCAGCTACTTTTGACACAAAACTGCCCTTCATCAGTTTCTAACTGGGCTTCTGTAGACACAGTAGAAATTATGACATTTTGGGGCCTTGTTCTTCACATGGGGTTAGTGAAGAAGCCAGAACTTCAGCAATATTAGAGTGTTGACATTTGTATATCACGCCACTGTTGTGCATGGCTATGACCCATAAATGATTTGAGGCAATCTACAAATTTTGGCATTACAGTGCAGGAAAAATATACATCTTTGTACTGTGTTAACCAGTAGATAGAAAAATATAAAGATCTGAGACTCCTCAGTGGTTGACATCTTTTAACCCCTTCACTCCCAAGGGTTGTTTGCACGTTAATGACCGGGCCATTTTTTACAATTCTGACCACTGTCCCTTTATGAGGTTAAAACTCTGGAACGCTTCAACGGATCTTGGCGATTCTGATACTGTTTTCTCGTGACACATTGTACTTCATGTTAGTGGTAAAATTACTTCGATATAACTTGCGTTTATTTGTGAAAAAAAAATGGAAATATGGCGAAAATTTGCACAATTTTTCAATTTTCAAACTTTGAATTTTTATGCCCTTAAATCATTCTGACAATGATGCTTCTTAGATTTGGGGGCTGCCTAAAACACAGAAGTGGGGGGTCTGGAAATATAGATCGTCATCGGGTATGTTTTTGTAATAAAAGTCATATTTGATGTGCAGCTCCCCTTAGCACCTCCAGATTTGGATTGTAGGTGACTACTAGAGGCACCCGATTAATTTCTTCTTTAACTTTGTAATGTAGGAGATGATTCCTTGATATTCTGGTGCCTCTTGCAACTTGGTTTTCAATTGTTTTTGGATGGTAGCCATGGTTCAAAAAGGTCTTTCTGAGGCGATCAAGGTGTTTGTCTCTGTCCATAGGCTTGGAACATATCCAATTGTATCTGATGGCTTGGATGTAGACAATAGAGTTTGTGTTTTGGATGGAAACTGTCCCATTTAAGGTATGTTGAATGGCGAATTGGCTTCTCGAAAAGGGACATTTCTATTTCATTGTTCTGTAGCTTGATGGTGTCCAAAAACTTAATTTCAGTACAGGAGTAGTTGATTACAGTGATAATGCACAATGTCCTCCCCGAGATGATCACAACTTTCACCGACTTTCCAAAGTTCAGTCAGTCATTGATCATTTCAACAAGTTTGCTGTTGCTGAGGTGTACGTTCCCAAAAGGGACATCTGCGTGGATGAGTCTCTAATATATTTCAATGGGAGGCTTAAATTCCGGCAATACCTGCCCAGAAAGAGGGCTAGGTACAGAAAACTGTGTGAGAGTACCTCAGGGTACACCCATAGGTTTAGAGTTAATGAAGGGAAGGACACCCCATTTGAACCCCCTGAATGCCCCCCTGTCCTGGGAGCGAGTGGGAAAATTGTCTGGGATTTGGTGCAACCACTGCTGGATCAAGGTTATCTCCTCTATGTGGATTACTTTTATCCCACTCTTCAAGTCCCTCTCTATGCGAGTTACCGCAGCATGCACTACAGTTTGCAAAAATCAAAGAGGCCTCCTTAAGAAGCTAATTGGGCAGCTGCTCAGAGTGAGAGAGGAGCCCAATGTAGCGACAACATGCTGGTGGTCAAGTAAAAGGACTAGAGGGATGTCTTTCCTTGACCACTATATATGGTGATGGCAGCACCCCCACTGCTGTACGAGGTACCTCTACACTGGTTCACAAACCACACTGTGTCCTGGGGTACAACAAGAACATGGAAGGAGTTGATCTCTCTGATCAAGTCCTCCAGCAGTACAGTGCCATGAGAAAAGCCAAGGTGTGGTAAAAGAAGCTGGCCCTGCACATCATACAGATGGCAATGTACAACGCTTACGTGCTATCACGATGTGCAGGCCAGACCGGTAAGTACCTTCAGTTCCAGGAGGTAGTGATCAAGGCCCTAATCTTTGGAGATCATACAGGAGCGGGCACTAGCACGGAAAGTACCAGGCCAACATTTCCCCAGTGAGGTCCCTCAAACCACAAAGAAAAGAAGGTCGCAAAAGAGGTGCGAGTGTTTTACAGAAGGGGTATACACAAAGACACTACTTATCAATGTGACATCTGACCCGACAAACCTGGCCCGTGTGTAGAAAGATGCTTCAAACTGTACCACACATCCATGGACTACCAAGTTAATTTCTCACTTCCACAACTCACGTTTGCCAATATGATGCACTCTACACTAATAACGTATGCCACTACATTATAAAATTCACATACCAGGAAACACTAGATCAGTTCCAATATAGGGCCACTTGTGAGGGATTTCCACTGTTTAAGTGCATCAGCGGCTCTCCAAATGCGACATGGTGTCGGCTCCTGATTCCAGACAATTTTGTGTTCAAAAAGTCAAACAATGCGCTTTCCCTTCCGAGCCCTGCCGTGCGCCCAAACACTAGACTTCCCCCACACAAGGGAAATTGGTGTTAAAAGAAATTGCACAACAGTTTTTGGGTCCATTTTCTCCTGTTACCCCTGTGGAAATAAAAAAAAATGGAACTAAAAACATCTTTGTGGACAAAAATGTGATTTATTTTTTTTTTCTGTGAAAAGATAAATGTTAATTTTTTCCTTCCACATTGCTTCAGTTCCTGTCACGCACCTGAAGGGCTAATAAACGTATTGAATGTGGTTTTGAGCACCTTGAGGGGTTCAGTTTTTAAAATAGTGTCACTTTTGGGTACTTTCTGTTATATAGGCCCCTCAAAGTCACTTCAAATGTGAGGTGGTCCCTAAAAAAATGGTTTTGTAAATTTTGTTGGAAAATGAGAAATCACTGATCAACTTTTAACCCTTATAACTTCCTAACAAAAACAAATTATGTTTCAAAAATTGTGCTGATGTAAAGTAAAGTAGACATGTGGAAAATGTTATTTATTAACTATTTTGTGATATATAACGCTCTGGTTTAGGGGCATAAAAATTGAAAGTTTGAAAATTGCTAAATGTTATAAGGTTTTTACCAACTTTCCGTTTTTTTTCACAAGTAAACGCAAGCCATATTGAATAAATTTTACCACTATCATGAAGTACAATATGTCATGAATAAACAGTCTCAGAATCAGTGGGATCCATTGAAGTGTTCCAGAGTTATTTCCACATAAAGCGACACTGGTCAGAATCGTAAAATTTGACCTGGTCAAGGAAGGTGAAAATAAGCTAGGGAAATGAAGCGGTTAATTGGGGCTAATTTGATGGGGAGGGATATTTTGCTTTTTGCCACAGAAATCAAAATGGCTGACAGCATGTCTAAGTATGTACATTCACTTTTTCTTTTTTTTTTTTTTTAAGTTGGGTACCTTGCTTTTTGAGAACTGCAGGTCATGTTCCAGTCGCTCTCGCTCCTGTTGCCAGGTTGCTTGCTGCTGCACCTTTTCTCGCTCTGCTGAGTGGAGTTGGTCCTGGATTTTCTCTACAGTTGCTGTAACCTCATCCTTCTGTCGGGCCATCTCTCGCAGCCTGTCTTCTAACCGCTGGACGACCTCCTGCTGAGCATCATTCTGTGCCTTTAGATCCGATACAGTACAATTCAGTTGCCGTAATTCACTACGGGTTTTGTTAGTCTGGAGAATAAAAACATGTATAAAGCTTAATAAACCCGACATCACAAGATCCATTGGACTAGAACCGGAGATGATTAGGAAGAATAGCATCAATATTGTTTTAGGCTGAAGTGGATAGTTCATGCCCCATGGTGAGACACGTGTCCATCAGTACTATGCTGAATACACGAGCAAACAGGTCATTGAATTGTCCAATATTAGGCACAGTGGCTAAAACGATCTGTTCTTCTGTGACGATGTTTCACCAGCAGAATGGCAGTAAGTACACATATAAATATAAATATGCCTCAATTCACCAAGCCAGCACTGTTATCTCCAGATAAGATGATGTGAGGGAGGCAGGCGCTTTTGGATTCATAAAGAGGTGCACGACCCTTAATGAATACAGTACATCTGAAAAGTCGCATGTGCCTCGCCAGAAATCTTACTCCAGACACTGCAGTAAAATGTCTCATATAAGGTACGCCGCAGCACGTCATGATCTAGATGAGCGGTGGCATCACGCCCTCACTAGAGCGCTGCACATTTTGCCATTGGTGGGCGAAACTGGCATAAAAAAAAAAAGACAAAAGTTTTGCACAATGTAGCGATTTACTTAAAAATTCTGGTGGAATTGCTTTGATGAATCGGGGCCTGAGTGTTAATAACTACAAATACATAATTTTATGACACGCAAAATTAATAACGCTACATCAGCATGAGTATTTTGGGAGTATCCTCAGTTATTGAGAATATGTCTAAGAGATTACAATTAATGTGCCAAATTGCAAATGTTTATGGTTACACGGGTTGGCCATTAGCAATGTATCACCTATCCGGTGGTATGTAATGGTTGTTATGGTGGACCGTCCTTTTCCTCCTCCACCATTTGCCCTCTGCAGTTTTGCACTGACTTTCTCCGCTGTCTAGCTTTACCTCTTTCTAGCTAAGTGTATCATAATTTGCTGAGCTAGGTTTAAAAGTCTACAAGGTAAACTATAAGGAGCAAATGACAGCTAAAAGTCATCTAAAATGCAGTAGAATAAAAAAAAGTAGATTTTTGTGAAAATACTCACCGTAAAATCCTTTTCTCCGAGACACTCATTGGGAGACACAGACCGTGGGTGTTATGCTGCTGCCACTAGGAGGACACTAAGTAATATACAAGCAAAAAAAGGTTAACTCCTCCTCTTCCTCCTCCTGCAGTATACACCCTCCGTCGGCTCAGACCTGAACCAGTTCGGTGCCAAAGCAGTAGGAGCTCATAACAGAGATGCAATAAGAGGAAAACCAAAAAGGCACGAGGCTAAAGACTAGACAGGGTGGGAGCTGTGTCTCCCAATGAGTGTCTCGGAGAAAAGGATTTTACGGTGAGTATTTTCACAAAAATCTACTTTTCTCCATCGTCTCATTGGGAGACACAGACCGTGGGATGTCCTAAAGCAGTCCCTGGGTGGGAACAAACATCACAATGGATATAGCCTCGTAAGCCAAATGCATAAATGCTTTAAATAATTTAGCAGAAAAAAACTCACAGATGCGCAACAACTGATTGCAGAATCTGTCTGCCAAGAAACGCATCTGAAGAAACTTGAGCATGTACTTTGTAATGCTTTAATAAAAATATGCAGACTGGACAAAGTCACAGCCTTGCACACTTAATGTGCCGAAGCCTGGTGCCAAATGGCCCAAGAGGCCACCATAGTCCATATGGAGTGTGCTTTAGTTCCAGCCGGGATAGGCTGACCCTTGACATGATTGTAAGGCGGATCCATGTTGTCAACGTGACCTCAGAAGCAGGGAAACTCTGTCTGCTTCCCTCCAGAAACACGAAAAGGACGTCCGATTTACGGAAGAATGCAGTCCTAGAAATGTACCTTCGAAGAGCCCTCCCAAATCCAGAGTGTGAAGGGCTTTCTCAGTGCGGTGAACTAGCGCCTGACATAATGAAGGTAGAACTATCCCCTCGCTGATGTGAAAAACCGACACGACTTTAGGTAAAAAAGGAGAGGATCTAAGGACCACCTTGTCCTGGTGGAAAATGAGGAAGGGAGGTTTACAAGATAAAGCTGCCAATTCCGAGACCCGCCTGATGGAGGTTATAACAACCAGGAAAACAACTTTTCAAAAGACAAAGATACTTCAGGTAAAGGCTTTAAGGGTGGTTCTTGTAAGGTACTGAGGACCAGATTAAGATCCCAAGATCCCAAGGGCCTCCTGTGAGGAGGAACGAGATGAGACACCCCTTGAATAAAAGTTTTAACCTGAGACTTAGATGCAATCCGTTTCTGAAAAAGGACAGATAGAGCAGAAATCTGCCCCTTCAGGGAGAAAAGAGCCAACCCCGAATCCAATCCTGCTTGAAAAAACTCTAGGATGGAAGGGATAGAGAAGACCAAAAAGGGGAGCAACCCTTATTCTTACACCAGGAAAAGAACATTTCCCAAACACGATGATAAATGCGCATGGAAACCGGTTTCCTGGCATTGATCATGATAGAGACATCCTTCTGAGAAAAGCCCGCCTGGGCTAAAAACCAGGATTCAATGTCCATACCGTCATATTCAGCACCTTCGAATTCTGATGGTAAATTGGACCCTGAGAAAGAAGGTCCGAAAGATCCAGTAACCTCCAGGGAACGCCAGCTGCTGGATTAGTTCCGCATACCATGGGCGGCGCGGCCAGTCTGGAACGACAAGAATGAGAGGAACGCCTTCTGCTTTGATCTTCCGAATGACCCTGGGAAGTAATGGAAGAGTTGGGAAAACGTAAGGGAGATGAAAGTGACTCCAAGGGAGGATTAACGCGTTCGACCTGATGGCTAGAGTACCGCAAGACCTGCTTATGAAAGCCTGAGTCTTGGCATTTAGTCTGGATGCCATGAGATACACATCCGGAGTGCCCTAGCGTTGGCAAATCTGACAAAATACTTCCGGGTGAAGGGACCATTCTCCGAAGGCTAAGCACTGGCGTCAGAGAAAATCCGCCGCCCAATTGTCCGCTCCCGGAATGTGCACCGCAGAGATGAGAGAGTGGTTTGACTCTGCCCATTGCAGGATGTGCGATACCTCGAGCATTGCAGATCTGCTCCGAATGCCACTCTGACGGTTGATGTATGCCACAGCCGTGGAGTTGTCCGACTGAATCCGGATGGGACATCCGGCTAACAGTTGATGAAAGAGAATAAGAGCTAGTCTGATAGCTCTGATCTCCAGAATGATGATCGGAAGACGGGTCTTCTGAGGAGTCCAACGACCTTGAACGGAGTGGTGACGAAAACACCGCACCCTAGCCGAGGAGACTGGCATCGGTGGTCACTACCGACCAATGTACCGGTAGAAAGGACTTTCCCTGATTTAAAGAGGAAGCGCTCATCCACCACGTCAGCGAGCGCTTAACCCTGGGAGACAGACGAAGTCGGCGACCTACAGATGCTGGATTTCTGTCCCATACTGATATCAACTCCTGTTGACAGCGAAATGGAATTGAGCAAATGGTACTGCCTCGATGGAAGCAACCATTTTCCCTAGGACCTGCATTGCGAACCGAGGAGAGTGAGAGCGTCCCAGAGACAAACAGGAATATTCTCCGTTTTAAGGAAGACTTCTCTGGAGGGAGCTATACCAACCCTTGGAAAGTGTCCAAAATCATTCCCAACAAGGGAATTTTCCGAGAAGGAACGGGAGAGGACCTATCCAGGTTCACTAGCCAGCCTAGGCGTGAGAGGGTGTCGACAGCAAAGGTCGATGTTGTCTGTACAGGCCCGAAAAGACGATCCTTTGATGAGAGGGTCGTCTAACTAAGGAAGGAACCATCACGCCCCGACAGTATAAGATTGTCATGACCGCTGCCATGACTCTTGTGAATACTCTGGGGGCGGTGGCGAGGCCAAAAAGGCAGAGCTGAAAACTGAAAGCGATCGTCTCCGATCTCAAACCCAAAAATTTTTTTTTTTTTTTTTTTTTGATGACCCAGAGGTATTGGAATGTGGAGATAGGCGCCCTTTATTTCAGATTTCGGACCCACCGGTCGTGAACGACCGACAACCAGATCTCGTGGAACAAGAGTAGGCGGCTGTCTACCCTGTTTGAGTCCACAGGACCCGGCAAAGAGTCATTGCGTAGAGAATTTGCGAGAAGAGGATCCCTTACGTCCCGACTGTGATGATCTGTTTCTGCAGGCTTGAGAGGATTTGAATGATGGTTGAAGACCCTTATCCCTATGCGGAGCATGGGGCTGCAGGGACGAAGTAGATGCGGAAAAACCAGTTGGAAGAGCCGCGAAAAGGCCGAAAACGGACTTGGTTTTGAGGCCAAAAAGATCGGCTGAGTTTGCGCTGCGGGAGAAATTTGCTTTTGCTCCCAGTAGTATCAGATATGATTTGATCTCGTCTCTCACCAAAGAGGCGACCGCTTTGACACGGTAGAGAAGTCAGGGACCTCCTTGAAGCAGAGTCTGCGCGCCACTCTCGGAGCCATAAGGTTCTTCTAATGGCGATGGCATTAGCCGCCATGAGTGCAGAGCAGGTGGCTGCATCTAAGAATGCATGCTGATAAGCAAGATTGATTACCTCAGTGGGAAGAGGGTTGTCATGAGAAGATTTAATTATATCTTCCGCCCAGGCCATCCTTGCCCTTGCTGCCAAACGGGAAACAGGTGGATCTGCTACCGGAGAAACAGTCCACTCCTTCGATACCCTAGTTGGAAAAGGATATCGAATTTTGAGTGAATTCTAACCTGAAAAACGTTTGTCTGGACGACCCCTCTGCTCTTGAACAATATCAATAAACTCTTGGTGAACATGTGAGGTCGCTTAACTCTTTAGAACGACCAGGCGTGATCTGAATTAGAGCCGGGTTGTACATCAACACTCAGGATTTTATAAACTGCTTCTATGCGAGAATCTATGGATTCTTGATATTCTGGTGACTCCGGGTCAACCGCTACATCCGCCTCATACTCAGAGTCATGTTCACTGAATTCCCCTGAAGAGGGATAGCGGGAACCTGAGCTAGCGGATTCTGACCCTCCATCTGAGCCTTTGATGATCCAGATGGATGGATTAGTGGATGGTCCAACGAGAAGCGCCCGCGACGCCGAAGCGCCCGAAGCGCTACATAGAGGCAGCCACAGCACGATGCAGAAGCGCCCGCGGCACGACGCAGAAGAGCCTGCGGCACGACGCAGAAGAGCCCGCGGCACGACGCAGAAGAGCCCGCGGTGCGAAGCAGAAGAGCCCGCGGAGCGACGCAGAAGCGCCCGCGGCATAACCAGGCCACGGCCCACAACTAGGCCGATGCGGCGGCTCCACAACTAGGCCGCTGTGGCGGCTCCACAATTTAGGCGGCGGCGACTCCACAATTAGGCCGCGGCGGCGGTTCCACAAATAGACAGCGGCGCCGGCTCCCCTATTAGGCCGCTGCGGCGGCTCCACTAGGCCGCAGCTCCACACTAGACCGCGGCGGCTCCACACTAGGCCGCGGCGGCTCCATAACTAGGCCGCTGTGGCGGCTCCACAATTTAGGCCGCAGCGGCGACTCCATAATTAGGCCGCGGCGGCGGCTTCACAGCTAGGCCGCGGTGCCGACTCCACCACTAGGCCGCGGCGGCGGCTCCACTAGACCGCAGCGGCGGCCGCTGTGGCGGCTCCACAATTAGGCCGCGGAGCCGGATCCACAGTGGACCGCGGCGGCTTCACAGCTAGGCTGCGGCGCCGGCCCCACAATTTAGGCCGCGGCAGCGGCTCCACAATTAGGCCGCGGCGGCGGTGCCACAATTTAGGCCGCGTCAGCGACTCCATAATTAGGCCGCGGCGGCGGCTTCACAGCTAGGCCGCGGTGCCGGCTCCACCACTAGGCCGCGGCAGCGGCTCCACTAGACCGCAGCGGCGGCCGCTGTGGCGGCTCCACAATTAGGCCGCGGAGCCGGATCCACAGTAGACCGCGGCGGCTCCACACTAGGCCGCAGCGGCGGCTTCACAGCTAGGCTGCGGCGCCGGCCCCACAATTTAGGCCGCGGCAGCGGCTCCACAATTAGGCCACGGCGGCGGCTCCACAACTAGGCCGCTGTGGCGGTGCCACAATTTAGGCCGCGTCAGCGGCTCCACAATTAGGCCGCGGCGGCTGCCTCACAGCTAGGCCGCGGCGCCAGCTCCACCACTAGGCCGCGGCGGCTCCAAAATTAGGCCGCGGCTCTACTAGGCCGCAGCGGCTAGACTGCGGCGGAGGCTCCACACTTAAACTGCGGCGGCGGCTCCGGCGGCTTTACAGCTAGGCCGGAGGCGGTTCACAACTAGGCCGCGGCGCCACAAATAGGCCGCGTCAACGGCTCCAACTAGACCGCGCGGCTGCACACTCTCCATGACAAGTGAGAGAAGACGTGGCGCGCTGAAGGGAGCTTGCCTCCTCAAACCACCATACCTCCTCAATCGACCGTCCCTTTGATAGGGAGGCGGAGAGGGATTTACTCCATTGACCCAGCCGCTTTCAGTAAAGGCCTGCAGCCTGTACTCACTGATGTCGGAGCCAGCGGCCCATGCGGTCATGTCTCCTGGAACCACCGTACCTCCTCAATCGACCGTCCCTTTGATAGGGAGGTGGAGAGGGATTTATGTCTGCCTCCATTGGCCCAGCCGCTTTCAGTAGAGGCCTGCAGCCTGTATTCACTGATGTCGGGGCCAGCGGCCCATGCAGTCATGTCTCCTCGAATCACCGTACCTCCTCAATCGACCGTCCCTTTGATAGGGAGGTGGAGAGGGATTTCGTAGGTGGTGAGTGGTATTCGAGGTATCTCATGGGGAGACGGCCCATTCAAGGGATCTGTCGCCCCATGGTAGCGTAGCAGGAGGGGGTACGAGAAGACGACACTTCACGTTTCCGCCTGTTGCTGGTTTTGGGAGATCGGGACTTTTCATTAAGACCCGTCGCCCTTCCGTGCGTGGAAGAAAGAAAAATAATAATAGACAAAAAAGTGGGGTCTGAGAGCAGACCCTAGTGCCTCCTACAGACACTAAGTAAGAACTGGTTCAGGTCTGAGCCGACGGAGGGTGTATACTGCAGGAGGAGGAAGAGGAGGAGTTAACCTTTTTTTGCTTGTATATTACTTAGTGTCCTCCTAGTGGCAGCAGCATAACACCCACGGTCTGTGTCTCCCAATGAGACGATGGAGAAATATACAAATATCATATATGAAGGAGTTTGTATACAGATTCCAATTAATTTTCTACACTGAAATCAGCATGAAAAAAGCTTGAATTTATCCTCCAAATGTTTTTAATAAAAATCCACAGTGCAATTCATGTGGAGGCGATATTAAATCTGCTTGGAAAAAAAAAGAATTGACATGTCTATTCTCCAGGAAGGGGAGGGGGGTCTCTCTCACAAAAACGCTATCTGCAAGGAGTTTGTATGTTCTCCCCGTGTTTGTGTGGGTTTCCTCCAGGTTCTCCGGTTTTCTCCCATATGCCAAAGACATACTGATAGGGAATCTAGATTGTGAGCCCCAGTGATGATAATGTCTGTAAAGCGTTGCAGAATATAATGGCGCTAAATAAGCAAAGCATAATAAGAATAGTAGCTACAAGCAGATTAGCCCATTTACTATATGAATCCCTGGCAGTGCAAATCCACACTATAAATCTTGGTCAGGCTTGTATTTCTACTATGTAAGTCATTGTTTTTTTCATGCTGAAAAATCAGATTCAGTGTAAACACATCCCTAGTAAATGCTGATTTTATATACTGTACGTATCATACAAGATGTAAGAAGTGTACATACCTCTTGGAACGACGTCTGCAACTCACTTTGCAGCATTGCTTTCTCTCCCTGCCATTCAGACCGGCTACGAAGACCCTCTTTCTCCAGGACACAGAGCTTTGCCTGCAGTTTTTCTGTATGAGTGGCTGACTCATGCTTTTCATCAGCGAGCTCCCTTATTCTGGCATTCAGTTCTTGAATGGTTTCATAACTCATTTCTCTCTGAGAACTCAGATCGGACACTGTGCCGGTCAGTTGGAGGCTCTGGGCATTCAGCTGGCACAGCTCATCCCAGTATTTCTCATTCTAAAAAGAAAGATGCTCACAGCCACACAATATATACCATTGTAGATCTTTAGTTCTACAGTGATTCTTCCACCCTAGATCCTCCCAAAGAAATGAACCTCATGTTCCTTCCCTAAACACGGCCATTCTCCTTGTGTTCCTTATTCAGTCTTAACCCTTTTTGCCGTTTTCACAGCATTGACAGCAAACAGGTGTGGGGGGGGTTAGAGTGAGAGGTTCATACACCTCTATGTTCCTTCAAGACGTGGTACAGGAGGGTCCTTGCAATGTCTGGCTCCTCCATCTCAGGACGGAGCAGTGCGATGGCATGAACCAGCAATTTTCTTTCTGCCGACCTCTACAGTATGTATATCCCCATTTGTAGCCCACCTTACCTCCTGCTTTGACATCTGCAGTTCATGTTCCAAGCGTTCTCTTTCTTTTTGCCAAGACCGCTCTTGCTGAAGTTTTACATCTTCCACAGCATTGATGGCTTCTTGCAGCTTCACCAGGGCAGAGTTTCTTTCATCCCTTTGCTCAGTGAGCTCTTCTAGTTTCATGTTCAGTTTATGAATTGTCTCCTGATGTTGCATCTTTATCCGGGACAGCTCCTCTTGATACTCCTGGTTCTGGAAGAAAAAAAAAAGTTTTTAACCTTCCTGAATGCAAAGATGGAATTTTGTGATGAATGTTACTCCTGAGACGGATGGTTACATTACCCATCACACTGCACCCACCTATTTTTCCTATATAGACAATTCATAAGTCCACACGGAGCTCCTACATAGATGAACTTAAAGGGGTTGTCCGGTTAAAACCATGGAGTAGGTGATAACAGGCTGATTGGACCCGCACCGATCAGCTGATCAGGACATTTTTATCCCCAACAGTTACCAGATGGCGTGGCAGGTCGGACCCCCAAATGTCGCTCTCATCAATCTCTACAGAATGGCTGGAAAAAGCAGAGAACTGCGCTTAGCAGCTCCATAGAAAATGAATAGAGCGCAGGTCACTCATGCATACTGCCGCTCCATTCTAACCAAGACAAAAGGTCCCCATTATACCCACTGATGCGTGTCCCAGGTGAAGGCACATCCCTGTGATAGGTCATCACGTTTTCAGAAAGGAATAAATATTTGACTATATATTTTATAAATAAGGAGCCCACCATAGTCTGTTTTATAAATAGGTTCAAAGCCTAAGGATTATCTCCATCTCTGATATTTATGACATATACACAAAATATGCAACAAAATTTTGACAGACGGGGATCGATCTTTGCATTCTAACTGTTGGGAGAACTGTGATCTCTGAAAAGCAGTTGAGAATAAAGATGTGAAGGACCCTGATAGGGTATCCACGTCGGTACTCCAGGGCAGTGCGGACCTACTTGGCTGGCATCCAAATGCCAACATCCTGGGCGCCTTTTGTGATTACAAGGTCTCTATCGATGTCATGATGGACATCACACCATGACGTCTTGGGAATTTAGTATTCACAAGAGGCACACTGGATACTGACACTCGAGTGCCAGCCGAGGAAGTCAGCACTGCCCAGTCTGGCTGACGTGAAACACCGGCGTGGTCACTGCACTAGGGTCCGAAGAGTCATTTTGCTTAAGCCTACTCTCAACCCTCGAATTCCTCAGCATCCAGGCAGAAACTGGATCGACAGTTTGTACTAGGCTCTTTCCATAATGCCCAAGGACTTGAATAAAGTTAGTTGCACGAAATGTAAAAAACTAAAAATAAATAAATAATTATGGGTTATCCAGAAATGTGAAGAAAGAAAAAATGTATGTTGAGTAAAATGCACTCAATACTTGGTCGGGGCTCCTTTTGCATCAATTACTGCATCAATGCGGCGTGGCATGGAGGCGATCAGTCTGTGGCACTGCTGAAGTGTTATGGAAGCCCAGGTTGCTTTGATAGCAGCCTTCAGCTCGTCTGCATTGTTAGGTCTGGTGTCTCTCATCTTCCTCTTGACAATACCCCATAGATTCTCTATGTGGTTTATGTCAGGTGAGTTTGCTGCCAATCAAGCACAGTGATACTGTTGGTTGTAAACCAGGTATTGGTAGTTTTGGCAGTGTGGACAGGTGCCAAGTCCTGCTGGAGAATGAAATTTCCATCAACAAAAAGCTTGTCGGCAGAGGGAAGCATGAAGTGCTCTAAAATTTCATGGTAGACGGCTGCGCTGACTTTGGTCTTGATAAAACACAGTGGACCTACACCAGCAGATGACATGGCTCCCCCAAACCATCACTGATTGTGGAAACTTCACACTAGCCCTCAAGCAGCTTGGATTGTGGCCTCTCCACTATTCCTCGAGACTCTGGGACCTTGATTTCCAAATTAAATGCAAAATTTACCTTCATCTGAAAACACCACCTTGGACCACTGAGCAACAGTCCAGTTCTTTTTCTCCTTGGCCCAGGAAAGACACCTCTGGCATTGTCTATTGGTCTCGAGTGGCTTGACACAGGGAATGCGACACTTGTAGCCCATGTCCTGGATACATCTCTGTGTGGTGGCTCTTAAAGCAATGGCTCCAGCAGCAGTCCACGCCTTGTGAATCTCCCCCAAATTTTTGAATGGCCTTTTCTTAACAATCTTTCAAGGCTGCAGTTGTCTCAGCTGATTGTGCATCTTTTCCTACCTCACTTTTTGCTTCCACTCAACTTTCCATTAATATGCTTGGATACAGCACTCTGTGAACAGCCAGCTTCTTATGACCTTTTGTGGCTTACCCTCCTTGTGGAGGGTGTCAATAACTGCCTTCTGGGCATCTGTCAAATCAACAGTCTTCCCCATGATTGTAGAGCCTACTGAAAGAGACTAAGGGACCTTTTTAAACGCTTAGGAAGCCTTTGCAGGTGTTTTTTGTTAATTATTCTAATTTACTGAGATAATGACTTTTGGGTTTTCATTGGCTGTAAGCCATAATCATCAACATTAACAGAAATAAACACTTGAAATAGATCACTGTTTGTAATGACTCTAATAATTTATGAGTTTCACTTTGTGTTTTGAAGAAATTAAATAAATTCACTTTTTGATGATATTCTAATTTTGTGAGAAGCACCTGTATATAGATATCAACCTGAAACCATCTTCTATTTCTCACCTGCTTGTTTAGGTCTTCCAGTTTTCCTTGTGTTATATTTGTTTCTGTACTGAAATCCTCCATCTGGATTCTAGATTGTGTACAATGGAAAACAAATCTAAAAGTTATCATTCTACTCGCTCAAACAAAATGATAATGGCACATTCAGAGATAATCTACTATATAATCGTCTAATTCTGTCTGTAACAGAAGTCCAGCGTCGCTGATTGGTCGTGCCCGGCCGGACGCGACCAATCAGCGACAGGCGCAGGGAGTGGTGCGGGCACGCCAATTGGATACCCGACCGCGGCCTTAGCAACGTCACAGGGACTGTCACATAACCTGTGTAAGGCCGGGATCACACATGCGAGAAACACGGCTGAGTCTCGCATGTGAAATCCCAGCTCTGGCGCCGGCACTCAGGAGTGGAGCGAGCGGCTGCATATAACTACATGCAGCCGCACACTCCACTCCCGAGTGCCGGCGCCAGAGCTGGGATTTCACATGCGAGACTCAGCCGTGTTTCTCGCATGTGTGATCCCGGCCTTAGAGAGCAAATGGAGGGGAAAATGAGCAAATGGAGGGAAAAATAATTATTGCGGCGTGATTTATTTAAATATAGTTAGATATTCATGTAATAGTTTATATATTTTGATCTGTTTAATAATTTTGTTCAGTTGTATTAAGTTCTATGAATAATAACATTTAATGATAATGATGTGTCTTTCTTATTATTCCAAATGTAATCTTGCCTGAAGAAGGAGCCTTTGAGCTCTGAAAGCTAGCGAACATATAATTTTCTGGTTAGCCAATAAAGGTATCACCTTAAGAATGCTCTTGTCATAATTGGACGGAAAAGTATTCACAATCATAATGTATATATTTTACCTGGAAAATCCTGTGGATTCATTGCATTATTCTTAAATCTTCATAAATAAACTACATATATATTCTAGAATACCCGCTGCGTTAGAATCGGGCCACCATCTAGTGATGTTATAATCTTTCATTATTGAAATGCGTAAGAGAAAATATTTCAAAATGCTTAAGGAAGAAAGTATATTATATAAGCCAGAAAGTATAGCACTCTAGTATAATAAAGTATAACTTCACTCGTTATTCTCTACGTTACCACATTTTGCACTTAGTCTTTAGTTCTCATGCATGGAGTGAATTATTACCTGCACTTCTTATTCAGATCTTCTAGATTTGCGATTTCTTGCTGGAGTCGCTCTACTTTATTCCTCAGGAAGATGTTATCATCAGACAATCTGTCGAGCTCCATCCTATATAAGATCAAATGAAGAAAGACCCATGATAACCCTCTTTCAGTAATAAAGAAAATGTCTTCCTACTTCACAAAAAAAACACAATGCAAAACATATATGACAAAAAAAAAAAGAGACAAAACAGGGTGCAAAGCATCAAAGGTACAAACCAGTCCTTCAATAGAATCCAAAAAAATGGAGGCAGCACACTATGTACAGATGAAAAAAAAATTAGTGCTATGGCAACGTTTCGTTTCAAAAGTGTGAACCTTTTTCAAGCAATACAAAAATGCACGTGCAGAATACTTAAGGCAACCAAATTATCAAAGTATTTAGGAGCAATTACATGAATTAAAAGTGTATCACAATAGTTCTATTAATGAGACGCCGATATCAGAGCTATATTTTGAATATGAATGGGGTGAGTTGTGTTATATATTAATCATGTACAGCTTTGATTATCAATTGAAGTATTTTTTTGTTTGTATGATTATATTAGTTTTGAGTACCATTAATTTGCACTTAATCACATTGTAAAAATAATGTATTAGCACGTTATTATGTAGATCATGTTTTGACTATCGTGATACTTCGTTCAGGTAATTACTGCTAAATACTTTGATAATTTGGTTGCCTTAAATACAATTTAATATACGTAATTGTTAGTCCTCTGTTCTCTGCATCAATAGGATAAGGACCCATCATTAGATAGTGGCTACGTTTTTTCTTTCCTATACAGAACACTGTCCTGCATCTTCCAGCTCAGAGAGGAGCATGGGGCACTGTGTGGCTGGCCCTTTTGTAGCAGGCACTGTGTGGCTGACCCTGTTGTAGCGGGCACTGTGTGGCTGGCCCTGTTGTAGCTGGCACTGTGTGGTTGGTCCTGTTGTAGCGGGCACTGTGTGGCTGGCCCTGTTGTAGCGGGCACTGTGTGGCTGGCCCTGTTGTAGCGGGCACTGTGTGGCTGGCCCTGTTGTAGCGGGCACTGTGTGGTTGGTCCTGTTGTAGCGGGCACTGTGTGGTTGGTCCTGTTGTAGCGGGCACTGTGTGGTTGGTCCTGTTGTAGCGGGCACTGTGTGGCTGGCCCTGTTGTAGCGGGCACTGTGTGGCTGGCCCTGTTGTAGCGGGCACTGTGTGGTTGGTCCTGTTGTAGGGGGCACCTGGTGGCTGGCCCCGTTGTACGGGCACTGTGTGGCTGGCCCCGTTGCAGCGGGCACTGTGTGGTTGTTGAGTCCCAATTTGATTAAACCGAAGAAGCCAAGTAAGCAAAAAATACTTTTCTTTACTATAATTGTACATGTGTACTTGCTGCAGATTTTTCAACACTGATTTGCATGCAGAAAATCCGCAGTGTAATACAGTGCAAATCTTATTTTCACGTTGTGGAAATTCTCTGTGCAGAAAAAAAAAAATCTGCAGCATGTTCATGCTGTGTGTGGAATTCATCCCACTACAATGAAGAAAATTCAGGGAAATCCACAACAAAATTCATGTCACACATTTAGATATTGCAGCAGAAATGTTACTGAAAAATCCAAAGCAAATCTGCCACTTGTGCATTTACCATAAAGGCGTATTCCCATCGGAGACCAGCATTTCCACAGAATACACAGTAAATGACAGACACAGCACTCCAAAATGGAGCAGTCAAGGTGGCTTATATGCCAAAAATATCTTAGATGGTAATACTGGGGTAACTGGGAACAATCTGAATATGTTGCAGACAAGTAAAGGTTGTATACCTCTTATCTAGTGGACTGGGGGTGAAGGTACAGCTTGCGATGTGGAGTAAGGTTTTTTGTCCATTAGTGGGGAAAAGCACATAAAGGGGTCAATGCATGGAGAGGCTTATGTAAATTGACCCCTTTAGGTGCATTTCCTCACTAATGGACAAAAAAACCTTACTCCACATCTTTGGTTCTCAAGATCAGGAGGACCATATTCAGTAGTAAAGGAAGCACTACAAGCTCAGATAGTGAGCCTTACATGTTGTGGAGTTGTGCACTCTTTTTGAGCTTTATGTTTAGAAGGATTTCTTCATATTCAAGCCATCTGGAAATCCTTTTATAAATTTGACAATCAAATATTGTTACAATATTCCATTAATGGTTGGTGTATTAGAGTTTGGCTCTTAGGTCCCCTACCAATTTAGAGAACAGAAAAATTGTGTGGACATTAGTTCAAAGTTATTTTTTTTATTAATTAATTTGTTTTTAAGTGAATCTGTCAATAGGATCTACCATCTTAGGGCTCCTTTCCACTTGCGAGAAATACGTCCGATTCTCGCATGTGAAATCCCAGCTCTGGCCCCGACACTCGGGAGTGGAGTGTGCGGCTGCATGTATTTGTATGCAGCTGTTCGCTCCACTCCCGAATGCCGGCCCCAGAGCTGGGATTTCACATGCGAGAATCGGACGTATTTCTCGCAAGTGGAAAAGAGCCCTTAAGCTGTCTATATGGGCGGGCAGGTCATAGGAAGCAAAATAAAATGATACCTTGAGATCTGCGATCCAATAACTTGCTCTAGAGAAATCCACTTTATTTTTAAAATATGTAAATGAGCTGTTAAGATCTATGGGCTGGGCATAGATCTCCCAGAGACTCTGCCTCCAGTGCTTATTTTAAAGGAAACACGGATTTTGGTAAGAACTTACCTGTAAAATCCTTTTCAGCGAAGGAAGGAAGAGAGACACAGTATTCATTACTGATGGGTAGGCGGAGCCCCAGATCAGGATGTCACCTCAGATCAAAAGAGTGCTGACTGGCTGGCCCCTCCAGCTCGGGCTCCTCCTACTCAGCTCCAGTCGTACCAAAGCTTTTAGGAAAAGAGCCAAGATCACCAGCGGAGCAACATAACCCCTTCTGAAGGAACTTCAGAGAAAAAACACAAGGATACAGGTTATGCATGCAAAGAAAGCCAAAAACCACAGAGTTCCAGGTACTACTCACGGAACCTGACTACTGCGATGAGCTGGCGATGCTGGAACAGAGCCTTAGCGCGCTGACCTCAGCCCAGATAATCGCTATCAGATAAGGGTCGCGCTGCATCTGAAAACATCAACACACTTCTGCCTTGGGAGGGTGCTGTGTCTCTCTTCCTTCCTTCGCTGAAAAGGATTTTACAGGTAAGTTCTTACCAAAATCCGTGTTTCAGCTGCAGATGGAAGGAAGAGAGCCACAGTATTCATTACTGATGGGACGTCCCAAAGCAGTTCAAAAATAAGGGTGGGAAAAAACCAACAAGAGGCAGAAACCCAACAACCTTAACAACAAAGCGCAACCAGCGCTAAACACAAGTTCATCCAGAACTTTAAACTACAGCTGCCTGCAGGACCCTACGTCCGAGGGCTGCATCAGCGGAAGCACTGACGTCCACTTTATAAAACTTCGTAAACGTGTGGACAGAGCGCCAAGTCGCCGCCCGGCAGAGCTGCACTGCTGAAGCACCTTGGTGAAAAGCCCACGATGAAGCCACAGCCCTCGTGGAATGGGCTTGAATCTTAATCGGGCAAGATTCACCCTGAAGACGGTAAGCTTCCAATATAGCTGACCGAATCCAACGAGCTATGGAATCCTTGGAAGCTCGTTGACCACGCCGACGACCGACTGGAACCACAAATAGGGAGTCCGTCTTACGAAAACCTTGAGTAATAGATAGATAAAACTTCAAGGCCCGCACTAAATCCAATGTGTGTAAATCTCGCTCTTTCACATTCTTCGGATCCGGGCAGAATGAAGGCAACACAATATCCTGGTTGACATGAAATTGTGACACCACTTTAGGCAAAAAATCACCCCGAGTGCGAAGCACTACACGATCCGGAAAAAACTCCAGAAAAGGAGGCGAACAAGAAAGAGCTGCCAACTCAGAAACTCTCCTCAAGGAAGTGACTGCAACAAGGAAAGCCACCTTCCAAGAAAGTAAAGAAAGGCTAGCAGAAACCATAGGCTCAAAAGGTTTATGCTGAAGAGCCTCCAAAACAAGGTTGAGCCGCCAAGGAGACACGGGTGCCTTCCGCGGCGGGAACTTACGAGATATACCTCGGAAAAAGGAGAGCACGTCTCTATTTGAAGCAATGGTTCTCCGGAACAATAAGGACAGAGCAGAAATCTGACCTTTCAGGGTGCTGACTGCCAAACCCTTGTCTAGCCCATGCTGCAGAAAAGCCAACAGGTTGGGAATGGAAAATTTTCTCGGGTTCCGAGAGGACCCCAAACACCACGAAAAGAAGGTTTCCCAAATTTTGTGGTAAATCCTAGTAGTAGCCGGACTTCTTGCAGCACGAAGGGTAGCAATGACCTCGGCTGAGAAACCTCTACGGGTCAAGATTTCGGTCTCAAGAGCCACGCCGTCAAACGCAGGGACATCAAGTCCGGATGACAAACGGGCCCCTGAGTCAACAAGTCCGGTTGAAGAGGGAGTGGAAAAGGAGGTGCCGTCAACAGCGACATTATTGTCGAGAACCACACTCTTCTTGACCAGTCTGGAGCTATCAAAATAGCTGGAATTCTCTCTAGTCTGATCCGACGCAGTACTAGAGGAAGTAAGGATATCGGCGGGAATACATAGATCAGCTCGAACTGATCCCACTGAGCCACTAGAGCATCCACCGCCACAGCCTTCGGGTCCTTGTACCTGGACATGAACGTCGGTAACTTGGCATTGGACCTGTATGCCATCAAATCCACTTGGGGGGTTCCCCAGCGAGAGCACAGTAGTGCAAAAAACTTCCGGGTGGAGGCTCCATTCCCCGGGATCCATCCTTCTGCGACTGAGAAAGTCCGCTGTAATATTCTGAACCCCTGGAATGTGAATCGCCGAAATGGCTGGCACACTGGCCTCTGCCCAAATCAGAATTCAGGACACCTCTACCATGAGTCTGGAACTCCTTGTCCCACCTCGGTGATTGATATACGCGACAGCCGTCGCGTTGTCTGTCTGCACTCGGACTGGCAGACCGCTCAAAGGGACCGTCCAATGTTGGAGGCAAAGGAAAATCGCCCTCAATTCCAGGATGTTGATCGGAAGAACAGACTCTTCCGATGACCATACTCCCTGAATCCAGAGATTGTTCCAAACACCCCCCCCAGCCCGTCAGGCTGGCATCGGTGGTTATGACCGACCACTTCGGAGGGAGGAAAAGCTTTCCCAGGGATAACGCTCCTGGACATAAACACCATCCTAGAGATTCTCGCACCCTGTGAGAGATGATGACGCTGCAATCCAGCGAACCTTGCAATTGATCCCAACGACTCAGAATGAGCCTACGGAGAGCTCTGGAATGAAATTGGACAAAAGGAAAAAACCTCATGGACGCCACCGTCAGACCCAGAAGGCGCATACCTTCCGAAGGGACACTGCTGTCGCAGACTTCATAGTCTGTACATGCTGGAGCAGACATGCCTGCTTGTCTGGAGGTAGGGACAACCCCTCCCGTACCATGTCGAAATGCATCCTCAAAAACAGGATTGCCTGCGACGATTCCAGAGACGACTTCTCCTTTGAAGCCACAACCGAAAAGGCCGTCCAAATAGGGACGAATCGTAAATCCCCGTCTTTGAAGGATTGCCATGAGATTCTGGCGTCAGAATCGTTGTAAAAATTCTGGGCGTTAAAGCCAAACCGAATGGTCGAGCCACAACCTGGGTGAGGTCTTCCGATGGGAACATGCCAAAAAGCGTTGCGAATGTCGATTGATCGTTCTGCGACAGGGCTGCCATAACTGAGCGAAGCGACTTCATGCTCGGCTCTAATGGAATGTCAGAAGTCAGTCCGCCTTAGCGAATTTTTTTTTTTTTTTTTTTGCCAGCTTCTGCCTTAACAGAAGTTCTGTTTCCAGGGTATGCGGAATTTCTGAGAATTCCCCCCTTTTTTTTTTTTTTTTTTTTTAAAAAGAGAGAGACGACACAAACCCCCAGAGGGTTGGTCAGATCATCCCTTGAACCGAAAAGGACTGCCGATAACTATCGGCACTAGTCCTGCCAAACGCAGAAGTCACAGCTCTGCGCTGCGGTAAAGCTGCTTCTTTTGCCTTTGCCTTGGCATCAGCTCCGTGAGGTCAGTCAAATAGCTGACCACTTTCTAAGCTAAAGATAGCAAACCCTGTTGGAAAACTGCGTTCCATCCAAGTCACAGTGCTCTTCTGACTGTAACTGCCGAGGATTGCGCCCTGGATAGCAGTGACGCATTATCCTTCAACTAGAAAAGCCCATCTACCTTGATAGAGGGAAACTTGCCACGCCGTCCTTAGACGGTCCAACCGGCTCAGGGAACTTAACAAGTACACCTAGATCCTTAATACCGAATCTATGATCCACGGCTACCAGATGGAAATTGTTGCCATCTCCGTTCTTCTGTCCAGCGTGTCCTGCAGATTCGTCTTCCCTTTTACTAGGAAGATTTGCTAAGCTGGAATAAAGGGACATTCACTTCAGGAGAAGGGGTCCAATTAACAAATAACTCCGTAGAAAAACGGATAGTTTGTAAGGTCGTCGCGACCCATGCGACCCTTGCAACATCCGGGCCGACTTACCAGGACGACTAGTTACCTCCTCCGGTAACTGTAACGTCCACATGGCTTCCACAGAAATTTTAGTACGGCCCCTGAGAGAGAGGCAGGGTGTCCCTGCCGATCCTCCTTGACCGAATCGGACTTCTTCGCTAAGCGAGGAGGAAAGCACCGATTTGTGTCGCTTCCTTGAGAGGATCTAGTTGACACTCCATAACCTAAAAGGTCATCAATAGAAACCAGTGAAAGCCTCATTTTGACACCATTGGAACCTCTGACCGTGTATGAGTCGAGGTCTGCGTGTCAGATACGCGAGGCTGATCCGTAACGGATCTGGGAGAGGGTCTCTGACATACCCTTGCATAGTATATGGCAGGATAAACCTGTCAGTAACCAGAGCAGTACTTAAATAAAAAACAAACGCTGAAGGGTTAAAGCTCTAAAGCGAGAGCTACCCCAGCTGTCTCCCATTAAGAGTTAACCGCCTAAGAAGGGGTTAAAGTAGCTGACTCCCCACAACCTTGATAATGAAAAAAGGGTGTGCGAATCTCAGGCGCCTCTTATAAGGTCGCAGCTGCAGGACAGCCATGCCACACTAAACAGAAAAACGTTCCACAAGATCGCTAAAAAATTGCGCTGTTTTTTATAACGCAATGACCGCCAAAGTTGTCAAGGAGATCGCTAATCGCCTATGCGATGCTAATGAGATCGCCCAGATTGGCAGCTAATAGCGACATTAAAAATGACACACAAACGATCGCAATATTATGCGACGCCATCAGGATCGTCAGCGGAAACGTATAGTGGCAGCATTAATGTCGCAGACTCCCCACAGCCTCTTTATTAATATTAAAAGAGTGTGCGAGCCCCTTATGCGAGAACAGCCGCAGGACAGCTCAATCTGTCACTCAGTAGTGCCCCAGACGGCGCCCGCGCTGTGGAGGTGAAGGAGTTAAGCTTCTGCCCGGCGGGCTAGAAGCGACTCACCAAGCTGGTCACGTATTCTTGCCGGGAGGGGAGGATACGATCCGGGGAGCTTTCAGCTTGCAGCGCTTTATCAGCAATGGCCGCCGCGCTCTGCCTCCATGTGCTCCATGTAGAGGAGCCGAAAATGGAGGCTGCAGTAAAGCGCGCGCTCAGAAGCGGCGCGAAATTCAAAAAATAAAAAGAGCGCGTACTCCCCTCTCCCTCGTCCTGCAGGCATCCTCCTGCGGACATAGAAAAAACTAGTCACCGGCATATATATGTACAGCGGCTGCCGCAGCAGTCGCTAAAACACTCACACACATTTTACCAAAATGTGGAGTACTCACCAGCCGAAACGCCACAGGGACCCCCAGGGGTTTCTGGCGCTATGCCCATGCTTCCCCCCAGGGCGGGAAGCGCAGTGACCCCAGCGTGTGGTTTGCGCCCCCGCCAGGGAAACTCTCCTCATCCCCCAGGGCCGGCAAGATTCTGCAGGGACGATTATGTAGTTACAGATCCGCCAAGGGAGAGGCTGGTGAGATACACTGATAAACATGTAATAGCACTGTCACCGCAGCGCTGAAGCATACTGATATACATGTAATAGCGCTGCCATCAGACGCTAAAGCACTCACACATTAATAATAAAATTTTGTGTGGAGTACTCACCAGCCAAAGCGCCACAGGGACCCTCAGGGGTTTCTGGCGCTATGCCCATGCTTCCCCCCAGGGCGAGGAACGCAGTGACCGCACGTGTGGTTTGCGTCCCGCCAGGGAAGCTCTCCTCATCCCCCAGGGCCGGCAAGGATTCTGCAGGGACTATTTATGTAAAATACAGATCCGCCAGGGGAGAGGTGGGGTCCAGCAGCGCTGAGACCCCTGAGACCTTTCAGACTCATGTCCAAGTCTCTTGTCCGATAAAAATAATAAAATCTTCTGAGGAGCTGCATTAGCAGCGACCATCCTCTGGACCTCAAATCTTAGACTGGAGCTGAGTAGGAGGAGCCCGAGCTGGAGGGGCCAGCCAGTCAGCACTCTTTTGATCTGAGGTGACATCCTGATCTGGGGCTCCGCCTACCCATCAGTAATGAATACTGTGGCTCTCTTCCTTCCATCTGCAGCTGAAAAGGGGAGTTACCAGTGTGATACAAGTAACGTCTGACAGTGTGCTCTACAGATCTACATGTCTCACACTGGTAACTCTCCCTTTCATCTAAAACAATTCCTGGAGGCAAATTCTCAGGAGATCAGTGTCCGGCCTATAGACCTTACCAGATCATTTACATATTAAAAAAACAAGGATTTCTCTGGAACCAGACATCGAATAGCAGATCTGAATGTTTAATTTTATTCAACTTTATGACGTGCATGCTCATATAGACGACTTAAGAGGGACGAGTCTACTAACTGATTCCCTTTAAGAAACGTTAAGAATAAACCATTTTGTTTTTACATTATGGCTGAAAGCACAACCAAAAATGTATTTTCTTTCTGTACTGACTGACTGTGAGAGCAATAGGAAAGGAGTTGGACATGACAAAATTCATCCAAGCCTGATATTTTGGCATTAGAAGACCCGATATAGAGAAATAATGCTATACATTTAATTTTTTTGCAATGGCATTCCTTTCTAAACCCCGACAGTTGACTGAAAAACTAAAATCTAAAGATATCTTTTAATATTCACAAATTTACAATGAATGTACAGTGAAACTCCAAATATAATCGCCGTTTCAGGTCCCTGTGTCGGCTTCAGTCTCTCTCTAGCTCTTCCTTCCTCCTCCTACCCCTCCATAGACTTTTATAAGCATCAACTGCCAGCTCATTCTTCGGTGAGCCTATAAATTTGCTTCTCTAAAGACAGATTTTTTTTTTACTAACTAATTGTGAGGATATTATCAGCCCACAGGAAGAAAGAAGAAATATTACAAAGTTTGTCATTTTCACTTGCACTTGATTTATATTTATGTCAGAAAATAAACTCTTTAAGTGCTTATATCATCCATAAACACTTTACATTCAGGTGACGAAATTACTGGCATTGATGTTCTGAGTACGAGCCACAAAGTCCAGACTGGCTGAGGGTCTACTGACCGGAACTGAAAAGCATATATGACTAGGAGGATGTCAGGAGACCTGCAGCCGGTCTAGAAATCCGGGTCCGTACTCGGAGTGTGAATGTTGGGCGTGTGAAACCAACCTTACTGCATGATGGATATTGACTCCCACAACTAAAGAACATAAATATAACAAAAAAAAGGATTGACATCATAGATTGTTTGTACATGCATGTATAACTAATAAATAAAATCGATTAATAGATTAAAATTAATTCTTTTAGTTTTATGTGGTTAGTAAGATTAAAAGTTAAGTGCACAACAGAAAATGGGGGATGCCTTATAGAAAATTATCAGAATAACACTGCCGGTTGTATCTAAAGAAGAAAATACTCACGGCAAAATACAGAGGAGAGGCAATACATATAAAGGGCCTTAAAACAAATGCATTTCTTGGAGTGGTCAGTGGTGCAGTTAGTAAAGTGTGAGAAGCTCTTTGCATTTCATTGAAAGCCAAGCGGAAAAAAAAAAAAACATAGTCTAACCTGTCATCTTGACAAGCAGAAGTCTGTTGTTCTAGTCTTCGTACCAAGTCTTCCAGTTCGAACAACCTGTCTTTGATGTAGTTCTTCTCAGTCTCCACTTCTTCCTTGGCTTCCTGCACTAGCTTGGTTGCCCATTCTTCCATTTGTTGGCCTCTACTCAGAGTGTCTACTATTTGACTCTGCAGTTCTCTTATTTCCCCTTCACTGCTCTTCAGATGTTGGAGTAACATAGCATTTTTGGCTACAAGATCTTCTACTGTGACAATTCCAGCCTGGGACTTGCACATATTTTTAAGCATGTTATTTCCAGCAAAGTCTTCTTTGGCTGCCATAACTTCTTCCTCTGGGGTCATTAATTTCAGCTTGTAATCCAAGTCGCCATTGCCAGCAAACCCTGCCACCTGTGTCTCCAGATTTTTCTGCTCGGTATCAGGCAATTGAAGCATTGATTCCAACGTCTGCACACGTTCTCTACTTTCCTGCAACTGAGAAATTAATTCTTTTGCCATGCCCTCAGAAAGCAGGCATTTGTCTGCCCTAGTTTCCAACAAGCTGCTTAGATGTGCTTTTTCTTCAAATCTTTCTCGTTCTTTCATAAGGGTCTGTTGAGCCTTTGTCTGCTCCGGCAGCCGGGCTCTCTGAGAGGTTACCAAGCCCTCTTGTAGCTTTATCAATGTGTTCTCCTCTGTCTCATTTAAAGCATGTCCTTCAGCCATGTCTAGAGAAAAATAATCCTGCCTGTATTGAGTATGGGAGCTATGGTTATACCTCTTGTGCCTTTCTGCGAGATGTTCACTGGAAGGGCCGCTATCCGTGCCTCCATTAATCAATGGCGGATTTTCCTGAAAATTGTGTACATCACATACGAGTTCCCCTGTATCTGCTCTATCATTCGCAGACAGCAGGGGACGCAACGGCAGGTTTACATCGGCTACAGTCACCTCCACACAAGGATCACAATGTCCTTTCTCTGCCAACCGTTGCCGTTTTCTCATAAGGATGCAAGAATTTTTAGCTTTTACCAACAAAGTGTTTAAACCCTCAATTTCCTGGTTGAGCCCCTTAATGTGATCTCTATAGTGGGTTTCTAGCCTTTCCTTCTCAACAGCAAATGATTTACAAACTGCAGCTTGGTCCTCATTGTGTTCTTCCACCAGTCTTAGCTGATCTTTTCTCCACTGTGCCATTAGGGTCTTCTCCTTTCCTTCCCACTGGTTTATCTCAGTGATGTGGTCTTGTATTAATGCATTCTTCTCAGAGTCGTACTTTCTCAGATACTCGTTTTTCTCGCTGAGGTGCTGCTGCATTAAATACTGGCAATGTTCTGTATATTTTGCTTCAATCTGTGCCAACTTCTCAATAACTTCATCTTCTGTCTCTTCCCTATAGATAAATGGACGTTCACCTGAATTAAACAAAATTATGCATTCATTTCATAGAAACCTGCCTAAATGCCTGGCATACATCAGAAAAGTAATATAGGTAAAATAACTCCTCTTCAGTCCAATCATTTAAGTTATAAACTTCCCTGCAGACTTTTGTTTATGCAAGCATTAGTATTACCAGAAAAAACTGTGTCTTTTTGCATATGTTTGTTCGGGATATGGCATAAACCTGCAATGGGAGTTGCATGCTACTTGTAGGCACATATAACTTGGTGTGAACATAGCCTTATGCCAACCAGGTAGCTGTAATGCGGCTGGCATAAGGCATCAGATCACAGTCTGATTCAAAATCTACAAACGTGAGAAAATAGATCCTTATGATATGGTTGAGGTCTGTTTACAGGGACCAACAGCACAATATGACCAGCGATCAGTGAACGTTTCAGATCTATACTAGATCTAAACGATGCACACTGAGCGATCTATACTAGATCTAAACGATGCACACTGAGCGATCTATACTAGATCTAAACGATGCACACTGAGCGATCTATACTAGATCTAAACGATGCACACTGAGCGATCTATACTAGATCTAAACGATGCACACTGAGCGATCTATACTAGATCTAAACGATGCACACTGAGCGATCTATACTAGATCTAAACGATGCACACTGAGCGATCTATACTAGATCTAAACGATGCACACTGAGCGATCTATACTAGATCTAAACGATGCACACTGAGCGATCTATACTAGAACTAAACGATGCACACTGAGCGATCTATACTAGATCTAAACGATGCACACTGAGCGATCTATACTAGATCTAAACGATGCACACTGAGCGATCTATACTAGATCTAAACGATGCACACTGAGCGATCTATACTAGATCTAAACGATGCACACTGAGCGATCTATACTAGATCTAAACGATGCACACTGAGCGATCTATACTAGATCTAAACGATGCACACTGAGCGATCTATACTAGAACTAAACGATGCACACTGAGCGATCTATACTAGATCTAAACGATGCACACTGAGTGATCTATACTAGATCTAAACGATGCACACTGAGCGATCTATACTAGATCTAAACTATGCACACTGAGCGATCTATACTAGATCACTCAATGCACACTGAGCGATCTATACTAGATCACTCAATGCACACTGAGCGATCTATACTAGATCTAAACTATGCACACTGAGCGATCTATACTAGATCTAAACGATGCACACTGAGCGATCTATACTAGATTTAAACGATGCACACTGAGCGATCTATACTAGATCTAAACGATGCACACTGAGCGATCTATACTAGATCTAAACGATGCACACTGAGCGATCTATACTAGATCTAAACGATGCACACTGAGCGATCTATACTAGATCTAAACAATGCACACTGAAAGATCTATACTAGATCACTCAATGCACATAAGCTGAGAACGAGGATTTTTTGGGAGTTGCGCAAAAGGTGATGATTTCACCGAATGAACAAGTGTTTTGCTTGTTCATCGGCAGCCTGTTTAGGCCTCTTTCACACTTCAGTCGTGTGACGTTCGCCCAAGTGTGAAAATGGCGGATCCGTCAGAAAAGTGTAAAACGGATCAGTTTTCTGACGGGTCCGCCAAGAAGTGTTAACCCGGAAATGATGAAATATTCGTTACGGAAAATGCAAGTCCGGACCGAGGAGAGAGAGAGAGAGAGAGAGAGAGAGAGAGAGAGAGAGACCCGGACAGTTTTGGCAGCATTTTCAATGGTTTTCTATGAAGGCGACGGATCCGCTGGCAGATTCCGTCAAAGACGGATGCCAGCGGATCCGCCGCCCATAGGCGGCCATTATACAAAATGGCGGATGCAGCGGATCAAAAAAACGTTGCATTGGACGTTTTTCTGAAATGACGGACGGCAATTTTTTGGCGGATCCGTCAAAAAACGGACCTAACAGACGACCATCCGTCAAAATCTGTCATTAATGCAAGTCAATGGGAAAAAAATGGATCCGCCAAAAAAAATGGCGGATCCGTTTTTTTCACATTTTGACGGATTTTGACTGACGTCGCACGACTGAAGTGTGAAAGAGGCCTTACTCATCAAATTATTGTGAAATGAGTGCTTTTAACAAAGCTCATTCACGATTACCTTACAATGTAAATGCAGCTTTAGTTCAGGCCATACAACCCGAGGTTGTACAGAAATAATATTGCTGCTAAAATTAACACACATTACAGCTGTCTGAATGAGGCCTTATGCTCATCATACACAACAGATAGCTGTCTGGCTGGACATTTATTGCTCCGGACTCCACCGTACACATGCATGTTTGGGTCAGAAATGCATTCATATGTTTTCAATAAGAAGGGTCCCGCGGTCAGATTCTTATCCCCTTTGACATAATTTGTCAAAGAAGCGCTGGTAGACCCACAAACACATCAGATGCTTGTGTTACATCCAATATGTACATGGGCTATTAATCAGTTTCTTATACAGACTGTGCAAAGATTTTAGAGGATCGGGAACATTTTATTTTCTCAAACTGTTTTAAATGGATAAATATATCCAGAAATTCTATGTAAAAATAAAAGAAAAAACAATCTGGTTTGTCAGAAAACTTTTCTGCAACTAGGTAAATCACAAACATGGTCAAAGTTTGCATGTTTTTTGTTATCTTCCTGGTGTACCATTTTGCTTGGCATTTCGGTGACCACTTAAGCAGTTTTGAAGCAAAATTATCTGGACAAATAGCAATAGATGAGACATTCCAAAAGGAGCACGGAATATAGAAAAGCACGACATTCAGGCAGTGTCAAAGCATTAGTATTATACAGTAAGCGTTTAGTAATGGACAGAGTAGCATAAGACGCATAGAATATCATTCCTGAATATTGTGCATTATGTACCCGATGTCTCTGTATATGAATGCCAGCATGGTGGTTTCTGGGTGCTTGAGCAACACCACTGCCCGATGTGCTGGCTGCATTTCACACCATGACTTCATTTCTGGCAGGAGACACAGTGGTATATGTTATGGGAGATACATTTAGGGGATTTACCACTATAATATATTAGCAGTGCTTATTCAGGCTCCTAATAATGTTTTTAATGATGCCTTTATGACAACTGTTACTTCAAAGTGTGTAAAAATAATGTTTAATCCTGCAGCGTGGGTACCTGGACTAGTCCAGGAGCACCTTCACTGGTCCCTGCAGTTCGCTGGTATTACAGCCCAATTGACAAACAACGGCTGAATTGACAAATCAACATGTGAAAGAAGGACAAGAGGGACACTGCTGCGAGCGCGAAACTAACAAACTGTAGTGATGATGACGCTCCAGGACTAGTCAAAGCAAAAGTGGATTGTAATAAATGTATCATTAAAAACATTAGAAGGCTCAATAAGTGCCCCTCATACAGTATTGTGATAAAGCCCCCAGACAAGTCTCCGAGATGGTGTTCAAAATGGCCACTGTCACATATTTCAAGCTTCAACTACTCACATGAGGATCGGCTGTCTGAAGAAACATTGTTTGAAAGAGGGGCCTCTGGGGGATGTTAGAGCAAGCTGCTGTCTGGCTTGAGAGCAGCATCGTGAATGCGCAGAACTTTTCCCACTCAGTCTGACAGGTTTTCATGGAAAAGAGCTGAGCCAAAAGAAAAAAAAAAATAAAGCTCTCCTCTGCGGACTGGGCTGTATGTTTTTTTTTTTTCCTTTCTCTCCAGCTTCAGTATTGCTTCGTGTTCAGTTGTAAACCCGTTCTGCTCGGTCAGCCTGAAGGGTTTACAGCAAAGCACAGAGGCTGAGCAGAATGGGTTTACAACTGAACACAGAGAAAGACTGAAGTAGGACAGAAAAAAAAGCCCGTTCTGCTCAGTCAGCTGAGGAGGGGTTTATTTTGCCTGCTTCAGCCCTGCTCAGTGCTCAGTTGTAAACCGGTCAGACTGAGCGAGATTAGTTATGCTCATTCACTTGCTATAACATTTCTTATAGACATCAGTCTTGAGAAGTGTTTCTTCACGCAACACATCCTAATGTGTGCCTAGTAGGACGGGTTGCAGACTGAAATATGGGATGGCCACAATTTTTTTATAACTTCTCAGAGAAGCCCTTTAAGGATAATTGCTAAATCATCAACTTGAAAAATATTACAGCCTTTATTACTGACTGACAAAAGCAATGGAAAAAAAAACTATAATTTCTATTAACGTTACTTGTTGTAATCCAACCACCATGACTCTGCCTGTAATTTGAGTGTTGTAACAACCATTAAAAACGCCTAATTGTAAAGGGGTTATTCACTTTTATTTTAACAGATCTGTTTGAGTCATGACTTTGTGACACATAGTAAGTATTGCAGGTTCTTCTCCTGAACACACTCCTGTGACTAGACCTGTCCATCATCCTTCTACAAATAAAAGTCAGCTTTCTCATGTGCAATTTTTTTTTTTTTTGTAATTGGAGGATATTGATGGACAGATCTTGTTACATGCTCCTCCATCAGCTGCCATTATGAGAACAAGAGCTCTGTGCAGTCTGTGATAAAGGCGGCACTAATAAGTGCAGAAAGAAAACCTATAAGACATATGTTATAGAAAGTGTCACAAAATTACTTTCCCACATATTTTGACACTTTAACAGCCGGCTGTGCATTGATGCACTGCAGAATTGGTGTCAGTCATAATTCCAGTGTGTGCTTACAGCTGTTGCTCACATTGCTGTGAGCAGTGACTGCAGCAGCGCCAGCATGCTTGTATGACTGAAAGCCGGCAGCTCCCGGGAGGAAATAAGTTACTTTTCTCCCTGCAGCTCTGCTTTCATTACAACAGCCAAGCACATTTCTAATTAACCTGCAAATTAACCCAATACATGCAAGGTAATGCTGTTCCCTTGAAGGCCCCACACACTAACCATCTAATATATTCTTTACGGAAGTCTCCCGATTCTTATCTGACAGATGATGTTGGGGGAGAGAATGATCTGACACTTTGAATTTCAACAACCAATCTTTTTATTCTCCGTGAGTTAAGTCGCTGACCAAACTGCACTATTCTTGTGTATGGGAAAGTTGGGAGAGAGGGATAATGTGTATGAGAGTCACTTTTTTTTTTTAGTACAAAAGAAAAAAAAAAAGGGTGTTCATCTTATAGTCTGGGGGCAGCTCCCTATGATCGAGGACATAGCACCCTTCCCAAGCAAATGTAGCGCACAGTTCTATTTCCTTTAGCCGGACACTGATGTGTCTGATCAGTGCAGGGCAGAAGATCTACACATCACTAAAACGGCAAGAATGCTGCAGGTCCTGACTTGATGATGGATCTTTCAGATTATGTCGTGTGTGTGTGTATGTGCTAGAGCTGTGTATGTGGGAGTATGAGCTGTGTATGTATGTGTGTTAGAACTATGTATGTATGTACTGTATGTGTGTGTTAGAGCTATGAATGCATGTATATACGTATATACAGAGATGAGTGTATGTGAACTGTTCTTGCAGCAGTGTATACATGTGTGCGCTGCAGTGTGTACATGATGGCCGTGCTGTAAAGCTATATGTATACAATACGCATGCTGCAGAGAAACCCTAAACAATAGATCTACTACCTCTTTATATACTACTACTAGTTCATTACAATTATTAATATTGACCCCTCCAATTCTTTACACCTCCAGGGATGTTTTTATTAGTATTTTCCTAAATTCTATTGTCTAAACCTATGTTGCATCTTATAGTAAGGGGTGTCATAGTCAGAAAATACAGTACATAGACTATGTGGGAATTGTCAGCAATGATAAAAATAAAAAATATGCACATAAACAGATAAACTTGGATTTATCACCACGCCAGATATATCTAATTTAATAAATACTTGCATTTTCGATTAAATAAACCTGGAGCAGCTCTTCTGAGCCCATGATGTCTAGTTACTCTGTAAATTTTCCTAGAAATTCATGAACACGTTCATAAGTTTATGGCTAGTATTCTGTTGTCAAAGGGGTGTATCCCCGCACAGTATGACATCGAGAGCTGGGCGGACAGATCATTGGTACAACCTGTGCAGTCCCACATGGGCCCAAGAGGTAAGGTGGAATTTTGCACTACGATGAGCTATTAAAGTGCATAGTGCCCACATGTTGTTCTTGCACACGGGCCCTTTTCGGTCTGTGTCAACCAGTGATTGATGCCATTGCTTGCAGTGTCAGACTGTGTAGGGACACCCCCTCACTGGGTAGCACCCAGTTATCAATTTATTCATACAGTTCTACGAGAAATAACAGAGGAACGGCACATTAAAGAGATAAAGGAATATATTTTTTTCACCATGAATACAAGTATTTAGTAAGATAGACAGGAGTGATGACAGGTCCATTTTAAGACGAGGTAAGCAAAGAATTAAAACAAACTGAAGCAAATATGTTAGCAAATGTTAAAATTTTTTAATATGGATCTAATCTGTAAAAATATAGGACATCTTCAGCAAAATATGGGGTGTTCTTTGGTAATATAGCTGGAACGAAGCTCAATAAAACCTGTGATGAGTGACCAGCACCAGTGGTAAGGCACAGCAGAACTCTCCAGACAGAGGGAAGGGACACAGGGCATGGACTATGTTCTCCGACAGTGAACCAGCTGTGCATTTTATATAAAAAAATGGTGTATATATATCTCAAAAACTCTCATACATCAAGTGCAGTGTAAGTGGTTATTTATATACAGTCCCGCAAGGCACATATACATATGTAAAAGTCATGTAAACAGATACAAAAAGACAAAGGACACACAGAGCCATGCAATAAGGGCAGCATTCCTGCAAGAAGATAATCATGCGTTACTATAAAGCAGTCCTGCTGCACACAAAACAGGGAATCAGAAAGCCAAATCAGCAGAAAGAAGGCTAGGTGATGCCAGCAAGTCAGAAGTCATCAGCAATTGCAATCAGACAAGTCCTAAGACTACTCTGGACTAATGTGTCTATTCTAGAATACCATAGAGTAAATATGTGATATCAGACCTCACTGACTGCAGGTCATGCTGGTGGGTCCTCGTTAGATCCTCCTCCAGCTGTTCCTTTCCTTGGTCAGCCTTTGGGCCAGAGCGGATATTTCTGTGGCATAATATTCTTCCATGGCTGTTCGCTCCTTTTCAAATTTTTTCTCCAGTTCTTGGACGTGGCCAGATTTGGGGAGTTGCTCTCTGAGGCTGTCTATCACTTCTTGATATTTTGTATTGAGTTCCTCAAGGTCTCCCTTCTGCTCCTCTAGTTCACTGATTTCTAACTTGAAGTTCTGTTCAGTGTCTTTTCTTTCTTTTTCAAAGTTCGTTTTCGTTAATTCGAGCTCCCGCTCATAATAGTTTACCTGAAAGTTCATAATCATCTTTATCACAAGTAGTGGCAGTATAAAACTATATTCAAATAAGAAAAGACCTGACCGCCACTCCCAGACAGAAAACAGGTGTGTACAGGTGCATGTGAGGAGTAGCTATCGCTATACACATTAAATAAAGCCGCACTATGTAGCACTATAGGATGAAATATATGAAATATGAATTAAATTACTGCTCTAGAAAACAGGAAAAATTGAGAATACTAAGCGCATAAACTGACCAATTCATGTATACCCAGCAGCCGCGATAAGGAGATTCTTGTTGCTGGGACCCTTAGCATAGCATTCACAGTACGCAGGTTCCCAGCAATGAGAATTGCCTTATCGCGGCTGCTGGGCATACATGAATTGGCCAATTTGTGCGCTAAGTATTTTCAATTTTTTTGGGGGGCGTGGCCTGAGGGAGATGTGAGCAGACGCGTGCAGCAGGAGCTCCCGCTGGATATATGACAGTTTGATAGATTGCAGCCACTATTTAGCTGTTAAATTCACATTCCTTGGAGAGGGTGTTGACCCTGACCACAGGCTCTGTAAATCAGGAGTGCACAAGCAAATGGCTGGGAAAAAAGGAGGCAAAAGGCCAGCAGGCGAGTCGGAGAAGAAGGCACAAGATGGCGCCGGTGGAGAAGATGTATTGATGGCGGGCCCGGAGGAAGATGGGGGAATCCCCAGCAGGTCAGATGCAGTGTCTAAACTGTGGAGGTTCGCCAGGCTGGAGGAAGATAAGCAGTGTCCGGCAAGTGCAGGTAGAGGTCAGAGGGGGCTTGCGGGGAGTGCAGAGGAGCCAGAGGAATCTGGTGTGGAGGATGGTGAGGAGAGTGACTGTGAAAGCTGGGAGGAAGACCAAGGAACTATGAAATGGGAGAGAGGTGAGATGGAGGAATGTAAGCGGCAAAGGGGGGGGATGGTGATCCCAGAGGAGCCCACATTAAAAGACTTGTTCAAGCTGGCAATGCACTCTCACACTACTATTACTGAGGTGGCAGCACAGCTTGGGGTCCTGCAGGCCAGCATGTCTAAGTTACAGCACTCCATGCATGTCACTAAGGAAAGGATGGGGGAAGCTGAGAAACGTATTAGCACTGTGGAAGATACTATTGCAAAATCTGACAAGCAGCATCAGCGCATGGCCACTGCAATGTCAGCTGTGCAGGCAAAGACTGATGACCTAGAGAATAGGTCAAGACGTAATAATGTGCGGATTATTGGGGTGCCGGAAAAAACGGAAGGCTCTGCACCCACCGAGTTCTCTGAACAGTGGCTGTTGAACACTATTGGCCAGAACAACCTGTCCCGTTTATATGCCGTGGAAAGAGCTCACCGTGTCCCTGCATTCCCCCTCCCCCCTGGCCGTCCTCCAAGACAAGTGCTTGTCAAGGTTCTGCATTATCGGGACAGGGATTCTATTCTTCGCTTTTCCAAGAATCATCCGGACCTGAAAATCAACGGCTCCAGGATTTCCATTTACCCGGACTTCTCTATGGAGGTTCAAAAGCAGAGGGCCAAATTCGTTGACATTAAGAAGAGGTTGAGAGCCCTGGGTGTGCCGTACTCAATGATATATCCGGCTAAACTGAGAGTGGTAGACGGGGACACTGTCCATTTCTTCCCGGATGCAAAGGAGGCCCTTAACTGGATGGACAGCAACGAGACGTGTCTCCGCAAGGCAAATTCTAAAGGCTCCGCTGGCTGACTGAGCTGACTTGTCCTTTAATCGGGACAGGTCTTGTCCTTTAATCGGGACCGGATCTTACATATATCCGCTCTTCCCTCCTGAATACCTTTTTCTCAGGAGGAAGACCCTCCCTCTCATTTTGGGAAATAATCTTGCTGTGCATTGGAGGGGGAGGGAGACATTTTCCTACCTTTTTTTAGTTCATGTGTTCTGGACATGTTAAATGTATTTAACAGAAAGCTAAATGTGAATGTTTTATGGTTAACTGTTGAGTATTGTTTGGCTGCAATCACTAGCCATATGCTACTCCCAGAGTTTGGGGAGTAAAGCGGGTTTGCTTCGGTGAAGTGGATACTCTGAATCGGATAAAGTACGCCCTCTCCTCCGTGACACCTGGAGGAGATGGAAAGCTTGAGTTGGGTGAAGTTGGGGTATTGTGTGAGGGGGAGTGGAGGGTGGGGAGGGAGGGGGAATGTTAAACTATTGTCTATGTCACACAGGTTCGAGTGGAGACAGCCTTACTAATTCACAAATGAGGAAATGGATGACACGGTATTTGGGGTTGCAGGGTAATGGCGGATAAAATAAAAATAATAAGTTGGAACGTTAGAGGGTTGGCGTCCGGAGTAAAAAGACAGGCAATGTTTACTTTCTTGCTTGATGCCAAACCTGCAGTCATATGCTTGCAAGAAACCCACTTGATAAAGAGTAGAACGCATCTTCTTAAAAAAAGATGGCTGCAGGCGGGGTATCATGCAACATATTCCACATACTCACGGGGGGTCAGTGTTCTTGTTCGCACAGGTATACCTTTTGAACAGTGTAAAGTGATTATAGACCCGCTGGGACGGTTCGTATGCTTGCTATGTAAATTGTCTGGTATACTGATGCTACTGATCTCGATATATATCCCTCCGCCGTATTGTGGGAAAGTGCTGCACAAGGTCATGGAGGTAGTGGGCGATTTCCCGGGGGTTCCCTTTCTGATAATTGGTGACTTCAACAATGTTCCTGATGCCCATTGGGACAGAGGTGGTCGGGAGGCACTGAGACTGGGTGGTAATTGCACCCCCTTTGGGGCGGTTCTGAAGGAGACTGCACTAATAGACATATGGAGAACCCATCACCCCGGAACTTATAAGTACTCCTGCTTCTCTCCCGCCTCTGCCTCGCTGTCCAGGATTGATCTGGCCCTGGGGAATGGTCCGATGCTAAGTCTAGTGGGTGAGGTAACTTATTTGGCTAGAACTCTGTCGGATCACTCGCCTATGTGTGTGGTGCTTCAGGGGCAGGGCTCTGAGTTTTCCAGGAGACCCCTGTGGAGGCTAAATCCGTTCTGGCTCCAGCTGATTGATCTGGACGGCCATGTGGGGGATGACCTGACGGAATTCTTTAAAATTAATATGGGCTCGGCTTCGGTATTGATGGTATGGGAAGCCATGAAGGCTTACTTCAGAGGGTTGTGCATTAAAAACATATCGCAAGTTAAAACCGAAACGGGCAGGAGAGACCAGGAGTTGATTAGGTCATTAGAGGGAGCAGAGGCGGCACTAATTGAGGAGCAAACCCCTGAGGCCCGGGAACGTTTGAGATCAGCGCAGAGAGAGGTTTGTAATATGACTATGAAAACTGCGGAGAGGAAAAGGCTGTTCTGCACGATGAAGTTTTTCGAGGAGGGAGAGAGAGCGGGTCACCTTCTGTCCAGGGTGGTGGCGGCCCAAAGGGAATCGGCGTATATCACTAAATTAAAGGGGAAAGACGGTTGTGAGCATACAGGCAGTAGGGCCATACTGGAGGTGATGATGGGATTTTACTCAAATCTGTACCAGTCACACGTGCAGCCATCGGAGGAGGAAATTGATAACTTTTTAGTGGGGGTGCAGCTTCCACGACTCTCACTGGCGGAGCAGAGGCTTCTTGAGGAGCCCTTTGATATGGAGGAACTTGAGGCCGCTCTGGCCTCTGTACCTAGTGACAAGGCCCCAGGGGGGGACGGTATCCCAGGAGAAGTCTACAAAAAATACAAAGAAGTGTTGCTTCCCAAGTTGATGGAGGTTTACACTGCGAGTTTGGCGGGGGGAGAGTTGCCCCGGTCCATGCGAGAGGCGATAATTGTTGTCCTACCAAAGCAGGGAAAAGATATGACGGACCCAGCTTCATATCGTCCGATCTCTTTGTTGACCACTGACATTAAGTTATTGGCCAAAATGCTGGCGAACCGACTTAACAAGGTCATCGAATCCCTAATTCACCAAGACCAGTCAGGGTTTATGCCCAATAAATCCACAGCTATAAATCTCCGGCGATTATACTTAAACATGCAGGCGAGGGCGGATAATGTGGGACAGAGAGTAATAGTTTCCCTGGATGCCGCTAAGGCGTTCGACAGTGTGGAGTGGAGGTATTTGTGGGTGGTAATAAAAACCATGGGATTTGGTGATCTGTTTGTGGGTTGGGTACGTTTGCTATATACATCCCCTAGTGCTAAAATACGGGTTAATGGTCTGCTGTCTGAGAGTTTCTCCCTACATAGGGAACAAGGCAGGGGTGCCCCCTGTCCCCCCTGCTGTTTGCGATCGCTGTAGAACCGTTAGCTGCAAAGATACGTGGTACCACAGATATTCGGGGATTCCAATATGGCTCCCACGTAGAGAAAGTGGCCTTATATGCGGATGATGTGCTACTGTTTCTGGCTGACCCGAGCGACTCCCTAAGTTCGGCTATGGCAGTTATTAGTAAATTCGGCTCTGTTTCTGGACTGACTGTTATGTTACGGTAGCTGAGGAGTGCAGGTAAAAAAGGAAATACACCAGAGCAGTTGGAATCTATGAGATTGCAGTACCCTGACTAACCACCGCAACTAGAGGCAGCCGTGGAGCGTTCCTACGTTGGTCCTAGACGCCTCGTCACAGCCTGAGAAACTAACTACACCTAAAGATAGAAATAGGAAAGCTATCTGCCCCGGAGCAGAACCCCAAAGATAATAGAAAGCCCCCAAACATGTAATGGCGGTTAGACAAGAGGAAATACTGACACAGAAAGAAAATAGTATGAGCAAACGCTGGGGCCCAAACTATCTAAATAGAAAAGGATAGGAAGGGTACTTACTGCAATCTCAGAAAACCCTGAAAAAACACCAACTCTACTAATTTCAAAATCACCTGAGATCACACGACCTCTACCACCTAAATTAGTTCTCTGGTGTAACAAAAACAAAACAGCAGCCACTGAAAAAAAACTGGAAAAAGCAAAAGTACAAAACACAGTGGCTGGACTAAACTGAGAGGGCAAAAGCCCCCGGAGGGGACCCTGAAGGCCCCACAGAAGTGCAGGACAAAATGCAAAAATATAGCACAAACACAAAATAAGAAATTGTCTTATCTGATAGCAGGAGATGCAGACACGACACAGCAGGCTACAAGGGAAACTGGAAAGAAGGATTCAGACCAGAACAATTGATCACCGGCAACCCTGATGGGAAAATGACTCCCTTATATAAGACCAATCAGTAACACCTGATTCCCAGTCCTCACAATCCTCACTAGTACCGCTTGTAACCACCAGAGGGAGCCTCTGCTCAGAACTCATCTCAAACCCATTCACAACAGTACCCCCCCCCTTGAGGAGGGGTCACCGAACCCTCATTTGAGCAACCAGGTCGGTCAGGATGAGTTCTATGATACGCACGGATAAGTCTCCTAGCATGGATGTCCGAAGCAAACACCCAAGAATTGTCTTCCTGACCATAACCTCTCCATTTAACCAAATACTGGAGTCTTCGTCTAGAAAAACGAGAATCCAATATTTTCTCAACCACATACTCCAGATTGCCCTCAACCAAAACAGGGTCAGGAGGCACAGCAGCAGGAACCACTGGCTCAACAAACCTCTTCAACAAGGACTTGTGGAACACGTTATGGATCTTAAATGTCCATGGAAGAAGCAAACGAAAAGAAACAGGATTAATAATCTCCATGATCTTATAAGGTCCAATGAACCTAGGCTTAAATTTAGGAGATGCTACTCTCATAGGAATATTCTTTGAGGACAACCAGACCAAGTCCCCCACTTTAAACCGAGGACCATCAGTCCTATGCCGGTTAGCAAACCGCTGGGCCTTCTCCTGAGAGAGGGACAACCTCTCCACTACCTGGTCCCAAATCTGCTGCATACGCTCAACAACAGAGTCAACACCTGGACAGACAGAAGCCTCCGTCTGTCCTGAAGAAAATCGAGGGTGAAACCCAGAATTACAGAAAAACGGAGACATCAAAGTGGCAGAGCTAGCCCTATTATTAAGAGCAAACTCAGCCAAAGGCAAAAAAGAGACCCAGTCATCCTGATCAGCAGACACAAAGCATCTTAGATAAGTCTTCAATGTCTGGTTTGTTCTCTCAGTTTGACCATTGGTCTGAGGATGAAATGCCGAGGAGAAAGACAATTGAACACCCAGTTTAGAACAAAAAGTCCTCCAAAATCTGGAAACAAACTGGACTCCTCTGTCAGACACAATGTTCTCAGGAATGCCGTGCAAACGAACCACGTGCTGAAGGAACAACGGCACCAATTCAGAGGAGGAAGGCAACTTAGGCAATGGCACAAGATGTATCATTTTGGAAAACCTATCACAAATTACCCAGATGGTGGTCATTCTCTGAGAAACAGGAAGATCGGAAATGAAATCCATAGAGATATGGGTCCATGGTCTCTTGGGCACAGGCAATGGCATCAACAAACCACTAGAGCGAGAGCAAGGCTTGGAGCGAGAGCAAGTCCCGCAGGACTGCACAAATTCCCTGACATCGCGAGACAAGGTAGGCCACCAAAAGGACCGACTAACCAAGTCTCTGGTACCAAAAATTCCGGGATGCCCAGCCAATGCGGAACAATGAATCTCAGACATCACACTCTTTTTCCATTGGTCCGGGACAAACAATTTTCCAACAGGGCAGCGCTCGGGCCTATCCTCCTGACACCCCTCCAGAGCAAGTCTCAAATTGGGCGAGATGGCGGAAAGAACTACACCCTCCTTCAAAATAACAGAGGGATCAGATAGCTCAGGAGAGTCCGCAAGGAAACTCCTCGAGAGGGCATCCGCCTTAACATTCTTAGTGCCAGGAAGAAAGGAAACCACAAAATTAAAACGTGTGAAAAACAAGGCCCACCTGGCCTGTCTAGGATTGAGTCGCTTGGCAGATTCCAGATAGACCAGATTCTTATGGTCCGTAAGGACCACCACCTGATGTTTGGCTCCCTCCAGCCAATGTCTCCACTCTTCAAAAGCCCACTTCATTGCCAATAACTCCCGATTACCCACGTCATAATTACGTTCAGTAGGAGAAAATTTTCGAGAGAAAAAGGCACAAGGGTTACTTTTAGAGGTCTCTGGATCTTTTTGGGACAAAACGGCACCTGCCCCAATTTCAGAGGCATCAACCTCCACCTGAAATGGCAGAGAAACATCAGGCTGCCGTAGAACAGGAGCAGAAGTGAATCTCTGCTTAAGTTCCTGAAACGCAGAGACTGCCTCAGGAGGCCAGTTCACCACATCAGAACCCTTTCTGGTCAAATCAGTTAATGGTTTAACAATAACCGAGAAATTACCAATAAATTTACGATAAAAATTGGCAAAACCCAAAAATCTCTGAAGAGCCTTTAATGAAGTAGGTTGGACCCAATCACAGATGGCCTGAACCTTGACCGGGTCCATTTCAATAACAGATGGGGACAAAATGAATCCCAGAAATGAGATCTTCTGTACGCCAAAAAGACACTTTGATCCCTTCACATACAGAGCATTCTCTCTCAAAATCTGGAATACAGTTCGAACATGTTTCACATGAGAGTCCCAGTCATTAGAAAAAATCAAGATATCATCCAAATAAACAATCAGAAACTTGTCCACAAAATCCCTGAAAATGTCATTCATGAAGGACTGGAAGACGGAAGGAGCATTAGTGAGCCCAAAGGGCATCACAAGGTACTCAAAATGCCCTTCAGGGGTGTTAAATGCCGTCTTCCATTCATCCCCGTGCTTAATGCGAATAAGGTTATACGCCCCCCTGAGGTCAAGCTTGGTAAACCAAGTAGCGTTTTTCACCCTGGAAAACAGGTCAGAAATCAAGGGTAACGGGTATTGATATTTCACAGTAATATTGTTCAAGAGACGATAATCAATACACGGCCTTAATGAACCATCTTTTTTGGCCACAAAGAAAAAACCGGCACCTAAGGGTGAAGAGGATGGTCTGATATGACCCTTCTCCAATGATTCCTTGATATAAGACCGCATAGCGTCATGTTCAGGTACAGACAAGTTAAAAAGGCGACCTTTAGGGAATTTACTACCTGGCACTAATTCAATAGCGCAGTCATAGCTCCTATGGGGAGGTAAGGATGCAGATTTACTTTCGCTAAACACATCAGAAAAATCAAACAAAAAGTCAGGAACATCCTCAGCCTGGGGGGAGGCAGAAAAAACAGGAGTGTTGGTATTAACACATTGGCAGCCCCAACTGGTTACAGACACAGATTTCCAATCCAAAACAGGATTATGAGACTGTAACCAAGGGAAACCCAGCACTATAATGTCATGCAGATTATATAGAACCAAAAATTTGCAGCACTCCTGGTGATCAGGTTCAACCCTCATTATCACCTGAGTAGAAAACTGGGGTTTATTCTCAGCCAAAGGGGTAGAATCGATCCCCAGTAAAGGAATAGACTTCTGTAGGGGTATCAAGGGAAATCCACAACGTTTAGCAAAATCATAATCCATCAGGTTAATAGCTGCTCCAGAATCAACGAAAGCCTGAGCAGAAAATGAGGACAGAGAGCATATCAGAGTGACAGTTAATAAAAACTTAGTCTGAACACTACCCAAGACAACTGAGCGTGCAAAATGTCTTCCCCGCTTAGGGCAGACTGAAATAGCATGAGAGGCATCACCACAGTAGAAACATAACCCATTGCGCTTTCGAAACTCATGACGCTGTGCCCCAGACACCACTCCATCACACTGCATGGGCTCAGCAGCTGGCTCACAAGGCAACACCACTCCACGCATACTTCTCCGCTCACGCAAACGTCTGTCAATTTGAATCGCTAATGACATAGAATCATTGAGACCAGAGGGGACAGGGAATCCCACCATAACATCCTTTACATTATCCGACAGACCCTTCCGGAAAAGGGCCGCCAAAGCGTCGTCATTCCACTTGGTCAGGACTGCCCACCTACGGAATCTCTGACAGTATAACTCAGCGTCATCAAGCCCCTGATTTAATGCCAACAAGGCTTTTTCAGCTTGATCAGTGACATTAGGCTCATCGTACAATAACCCCAAAGCCTGAAAAAATGCATCAACATCACTCAAAACAGGATCCCCAGGTATCAGGGAAAAAGCCCAATCCTGAGGATCGCCGCGCAGGAGAGAGATGATAATTTGAACCTGCTGCGCTGCGTTTCCTGAGGACTTAGATTTTAAGGCAAGAAACAATTTACAATTATTTTTGAAATTCTGAAACTTAGCTCGATCCCCTAAAAACAAATCTGGCATGGGGATCCTAGGTTCCACAACAGGCAACCTAGCAAGATATGCAGCAATACTCTGAACCTCAGTGGCAAGCTGATCCACACGGCCAGACAACTGTGCAAACTCCATTGGGAGAAAAGATCCTCCCCAGCACCCAGAGATACAGAGGGAAAAAAAAAAAAAAAAAAAAAATGCAACAAAATATTTTTTCCCTTCTGTGAGTACCATACAATTTTTTTTTAGGCCGGTGATACTGTTATGTTTCGGTAGCTGAGGAGTGCAGGCAAAAAAGGAAATACACCAGAGCAGTTGGAATCTATGAGATTGCAGTACCCTGACTAACCACCGCAACTAGAGGCAGCCGTGGAGCGTTCCTACGTTGGTCCTAGGTTCCACAACAGGCAACCTAGCAAGATATGCAGCAATACTCTGAACCTCAGTGGCAAGCTGATCCACACGGCCAGACAACTGTGCAAACTCCATTGGGAGAAAAGATCCTCCCCAGCACTCAGAGATACAGAGGGAAAAAAAAAAAAAAATGCAACAAACAGAAAAATATCTCTGACAACTTTTTCTTCCTTCAAAATATTTTTTCCCTTCTGTGAGTACCATACAATTTTTATGGCCGGTGATACTGTTATGTTACGGTAGCTGAGGAGTGCAGGTAAAAAAGGAAATACACCAGAGCAGTTGGAATCTATGAGATTGCAGTACCCTGACTAACCACCGCAACTAGAGGCAGCCGTGGAGCGTTCCTACGTTGGTCCTAGACGCCTCGTCACAGCCTGAGAAACTAACTACACCTAAAGATAGAAATAGGAAAGCTATCTGCCCCGGAGCAGAACCCCAAAGATAATAGAAAGCCCCCAAACATGTAATGGCGGTTAGACAAGAGGAAATACTGACACAGAAAGAAAATAGTATGAGCAAACGCTGGGGCCCAAACTATCTAAATAGAAAAGGATAGGAAGGGTACTTACTGCAATCTCAGAAAACCCTGAAAAAACACCAACTCTACTAATTTCAAAATCACCTGAGATCACACGACCTCTACCACCTAAATTAGTTCTCTGGTGTAACAAAAACAAAACAGCAGCCACTGAAAAAAAACTGGAAAAAGCAAAAGTACAAAACACAGTGGCTGGACTAAACTGAGAGGGCAAAAGCCCCCGGAGGGGACCCTGAAGGCCCCCACAGAAGTGCAGGACAAAATGCAAAAATATAGCACAAACACAAAATAGAAATTGTCTTATCTGATAGCAGGAGATGCAGACACGACACAGCAGGCTACAAGGGAAACTGGAAAGAAGGATTCAGACCAGAACAATTGATCACCGGCAACCCTGATGGGAAAATGACTCCCTTATATAAGACCAATCAGTAACACCTGATTCCCAGTCCTCACAATCCTCACTAGTACCGCTTGTAACCACCAGAGGGAGCCTCTGCTCAGAACTCATCTCAAACCCATTCACAACAACTGACTATCAACTGGGATAAATCCGTGTTGCTTCCCGTGGACTCTGCTGCTCCCCTAGTGCTAGATCCTGGGACCCCTTTGAGGGTGGTTAGTGAGTTTAAATATTTGGGCATTGTGATCTCTGCTAAATTGGAGGAATATGAACGGCTCAATCTTACCCCCCTTATCAATAAGTTTCAACAAAAAATTGCAGCATGGAAGAAACTATTCCTGTCTGTGGCGGGTAGAGCAAATTTATTAAAAATGATCCTCATGCCCCAACTCCTATATATACTCCATAATACGCCTGTCTGGTTGGCGAAAAATAAATTCTACCAGATTGATTCTCTTTTCCGGGACTTGATCTGGAAGGGTAGTAGGGCACGCATTAAACTTGAACATCTACAGAGGTAAAAAGAGGAGGGGGGCCTGGCAATCCCGAACCCGTGGGTTTATTATGTGTCATCCCAATGTCAGCATATGGTGGGGTGGGGGGAGCCTACCCAATCTACGTCGGCTGGGAAGCTCATTGAGTTTATAGTGGGCAGAGGTCCGTTGCTTGCTAGTTTAGAGGCTGGTAGGTTCCAGGTGAACCCTAAAAGGCTCCCGACAATCGCTATGGTGGACAAGATTTGGCAAAGAGTTAGACAATGGAGGGGCATTACGGAGCTCACGCGCTTCTCGTCGGTTTGGTTTGACCCGAGACTGGGGGTTAATGCGTCTGAGGGGATTTGCTCAATGGAGAAGGGTCGGGATATGGTTTGTGTCACATTTGTTGGTTGGCGGCATGCTTAAGACTTTTGAGGAGATCAGGAAGGAATTCCCTCTGAGTCAATCCCTCTTTTTTCAATATTTGCAGCTGCGGCATGCAATCAATCGACAGCTTAAAACATCAAGAATAGTGGTGCAATCAGATGCGATGGTGAATCTTATAGGGTCACTAAGGGGCACTAAGGGTTTCATCTCCCTCGTATATAGGGGTTTTTTGGATTCATTCCTGGTACGGCACCCGGCTAAGTCCAGAGAAAAATGGGAAGAGGATGTGGGACCAATCTCGGACTCTCAGTGGGAGAGCGTATTACAATTCATCCCCAAGGTCTCTATGAGTGAAGCCAGGAGAGTCTCACAACTCTACCTAACACATAGGGTATACAGGACCCTGGTCTGGATGAAGAGGGCGGGCCTGAGGAGGGATTCCTGCTGTCCGCGCTGCTCTGAGGATGGGGCAGATCTCCTACATATGATGTGGTCCTGCCCTGCCCTACAGAACTTTTGGGTACAAACACTTAATTTGACTCAGGAGGTAATGGGAGTGGATCTTATAAGGAACCCGCTGACGTGTGTATTGGGGTGCATGGAGGATATCGCGGTTGATGAGTGGGGAAAGCTGACCATAGCCAGAATCCTATATGCTGCCAGAAAGCTCATTGCGGCCCACTGGTTAGATGACAAAGCGCCAGTTAGACAAGAACTGATTAATAAGGTTAACTTTATTGTTATGATGGAACAGAACATATATGCGAAAAGAGGTCAACACATGCAGTTTGAGAATGTGTGGGGTGGCTGGATAGAGCACCCGGGCCTGGCTTCGGAGGCTCTTATGAGAGAAAGAATGCATCTGCCTACGCGCCCTTGACCCTCTGAGTTGGTACTTTAAACAGGGATCGTAAGTGGTTGTCTCGAAAAAAAGGATTCAAAATGTGACATGGTGTGTGATATGTGCAATGATTTAAAGGGAAGGGGTTAGGGTGGAGGGGGGGGAGGGTAGGGGACTTAGGATGTAAAAATAGTTATATTGCCTGTCAGGTTGAATACGGTTTATATTATATGCTAAAGTTAAATGTACTGTCAAAGTTTCATGCTGACAATTTTTAAATAAAAATCATCTGATTTAAAAAAAAAAAGTATTTTCAATTTTTCCCATTTTCTAGAGTAGCAATGCAATTCAGATTTCATATACTTCATGTTTTCATAATATTGCGCTACTCAGTACAACTTTATTTGTTAGTTAAAACAATATTCAAGACTTTTTTTTGTCTCCACACAGCATGCATGTCACCATGGAAGTTCTGAAGCTTAAAAATAACCTGTCATCAGGATTTTATACTCCAAACTAAAGAGCATGCATGCAAAGGTGCTGTACTGCTGATTAAATCCTGACCTTGCTTGCAGAAATCCATTTTGCTATTTTAGAGAAATCCATTGAAGTTGTATTATAATGATTTTCAAGTACAGTGGGTGATATCCAAGCCAATTAGCATTCAACTTTCATGATAGATTTCTCTAAAACAGCAAAATGGATTTCCAGAAGCAAGGTAATGATTTAACCAGCATTAAAGCACATTTACAGACATTCCATTAGTTTGGAGTATAACATCTGGATTTCAGGTCCTCTTTAAAAGCTATGGACACCTTTGACATGCAAAAAAGTAATTTTTTACATGTTACTTGTTACCTGTAGTTAATAAAATTTCAGTCTGCAATCTTAATTCCTTCTTTCATTTTCAGATCTCCTAATATGCAGTTTGCAGACTGGATTTTTACGATTCAGATTTTTCTCTTATGGGAAAGAATCTCTCAGTAATACAGGCTGGATGTGAGGTCTGCATGTGTTCATGGTGCTGCTATTTGAACTAGTTCTCATATCAACTCAGCTCCAGAACTGGACTTATTTCCTCTCCAAGTTCTTTCCTCCTTGACTCAAGCCTGTTTTCTTTACCCTCCATAAAACTGCTATCTCTAATGCTGAGAGAGGGGAGTTGTTGTGTTTAAATATATATTTCTGCAGGGTTTTAGCAGCAATATGATGGAGAACATGTGTGTGCCAGATTTAAGTTACAACTCCTGAAAGTGCTGACAGGGCAGTAGCCAAAACTGAACTACTCTCAATGCTCTGAAATACCACTTTGCAACCTCATTGCTTTTAAGTGACAAATGTTGCATCTAACTAGGAGCCTGCTACATCGGTCATGTAAGAGCACAGCGGAGAGGAGATTTTAAAGTGAACCTGGCAGCTGATACATGCTTTCTGGACATCAGTCAGCATGTGCCAGACAACGGCTGCATGATTTCTGCCAGGAAGGTTTTCAGAGGAAAACCATGTAAGAGCCGCTGGGGACCAAGCCACATAGGAGACGAGTTGGCAAGGCATGTCCCTCGCAGCGTTCCCTGCCCGCTGCTCTGGAGTGAAATGTCTCTCTGAATGCGTGTATAGAAAGAGATCTGTCAGTCACTTGCAACCGGCAAAGAGAAGTCACCAGGGACCTGCCTTTTTGACAAGTCTCCCGTGCAGCTTCGTCCCGGACGGCTTTTAAAGTATATATGTGTTTTTTTCTCTTAAACACTGTACATTCCTGGCTGGAATCATGCAGATTGGGCAGCATGTATCCGCCATCAGGTTCCCTATAAGTCTACAGTGTGAAGGCAGTTTAACAATAAAGGGTGCAATCCATCAAGATAGACGATTCTCTCTCCGGGCTTGATGAGTTTTAGAGCAGACTCTCGCACCTCTTGATGGATCAGGAGAGGCGCATAAAGGTGTGCACCTCACCTAAAATATTAGTCCAGCCCCTGCTGAGTTTGAACAGCGTGAGTCGACATGCCCGCCCAAGTTCCACCTACTTTGTCAGAGCTAAGGCAAGAATGGCGTGAACACTCTAAAAGTCTCTCTTTTTTGCTGAACATTACCCTTCGTGTGCCAGAAATCTGGAGAAAAAGCTTAGATCAATCTCCCCTATGAACTTTTATAAATAGAAGACTATTCTGCCTTTGTCGCGAAAAGGATGAAAATAAAAAAAATAATCTATGCATTATTTGCCCTAATATTGGATTGCGTCTGGTGCATAAATAAACAAATTTAAAACAGTGTATGCATAGATGAGTGCATTTTTCTTTAGCACTCACCTTAGTTTCGAGTTGTATTTTGAGGTCCTGGATTTCTTGTTGCAGTTCCTTCACTTGATGCTTTGTCAGCTCAACCTCCATGTTCATTGTGGATGACACAAGACCTAAAACTGAAATATACAAAGATGTACTGCGAGCACAGAGCAATAATTTTAGTTTAATCATGGCATCAATGCAACGCATAAGAGTTGCCCATTTTGGGAGCTTAAATTGTTATAGTAGATTTGACGATACAGGAACAATAAAGTAAAAGCTCATTTACTGATGATACAGTATTTTAGATCTTCACTAAAATCAATAATCACCCCTGGAGAAGAAAGATCTAGTTGGTAAAAGGAATAAGGGAAGTAATAGAGCAAAATTTAATTCAGCATTCCATGGGCCATTCGTCATGTCATGTTAGTAACACTGTGCATCTAGTATGTGAGACACTGCACAAGAGACACTCCGGGGCAAAGCAGGGATCAGCCCTGAAAGAATCATCACTGATGATGCTTTGTTTCAGGGAGGGGGCAGAGGCCATGACAGTGACCGCAGTCTTTGCCCCCCCCCCCCGATGATGCTTTGGTTGAATATCCCAGCATGGACTGGTGATGCTTATCGTCATCAAACAGGAAATAAGGAAAAAAAAAAACACAACACCACTCCTTTAAATGGTGTCTTATCTCTTCTCCAGTCCTGATAGCATAGGATAAAGACAAGGAGCCCAGCTCTTCTAATGGGTGGAGATCTGATAACTGGGACCTTCAACATTTAACCATATTTTTCGGACTACAAGACGCGCTTTTTTCCTCCAAAAATGTGGAGGAAAATGGGGGTGCGTCTTATAGTCCAGATGTACCGGCTCTGGCTGTGGTGGGGAGGTGGGGGAACGGCATCGGCGGAGCAGCGTGTCACAGAGGCAGGAGCCGGCGGCTGCGCTTAACTTCTATTCCCACTGCTTAAGAGAAATAAATATTCACTGCATTTCACGCCCATGGGCATGGAGGGCAATGAATATTCATTTCTCTTTAATAATAGTATCTTGGTTTGGATTTCCTCCCAACCCCGGTCCTGGTATGCATGGCACCATCCTTATAATTGGCCCCCATTCCCATCCTGATTTGCATGGCCACATCAGAAAAGATTTAAAAAAAAGCAAACCATTACACTTACCTACCAGGTGCTCCCTCGCAGCGTCCTGCTCCGGTGCCAGCAACCGCTTTATGCTTGCAAGCAGCGCATGGAAGGGACGTAATGCGCTGCTCACGAGCAGAGCACAGCTGCCGGAAAACTTGCCGGGACTGTTTGCACATAGAGCAGTGAGTATTCATTGCTCTTCAGTAGTGCGCAGTGTCAGCCACCGGCTTCCTGCTGCTGCCGGCGGTCATGTGTGAAATGAATATTCACTGCTCTATGCGCGCACAGTCCGGCGAGTATTACGGCAGCTGGTGCTCTGCTTGTGAGCAGTGCATGACGTCCCTGCCATGCGCTGCTTACAAGCATAAAGCGGTTGCTGGCACCAGAGCAGGACGCTGCGAGGGAGCGCCTGGTAGGTAAGTGTAATAGTTTGCCTTTTTTTAATGTTTTCTGATGGGGCCATGCATACCAGGATGGGGGTGGGGTGGCCATGCATACCAGTATAGGGATGAGGGGGGCCATGCATACCAGGATGGGGATGAGGGCACCATATATACCAGGATAGGGGATATTAAGTACAGAATTGACCACATTTTTGGTTCAAATTTTTTTTCCCTAATTTCCTCCTCTAAAACCTAGGTGCGTCTTATGGTCCGTTGCGTCTTATTGTCCGAAAAATACGGTCTACTCTACAGAAATGTTTCACTGCTCCAGTGAGGAAAACTGTAGCTGGTACTTACCACAGGAACTTGCAGCTGAGGCACTTCTTCTAGGCTTCAAGGATATCCCCTTCTTTGCAGAGGATTCTGTTGGGCAGAATCTTATTAATGAACTGCAGGCAATATAATGGAGGTTATATTTTAGAAATATAGCACAGACTTACTATGGCCATCCTCAATCGTATCCTTCACCTTATGGTGCAACAGTTTGTGGTCTTTCATCTTGGCCAATAATCGAGAATATTTGCCCTCACTGAGCTGGGATCGCAGAGCTTCCAACTGAATCTGAAGCTCATCATTCCGATCACGTAATTCCTACAGGAGGAAAAATAACGTCCATTATGAAAACTAAAGTTTCATTACATCAAGAATAGAACAATTATTAACTGAAAAGCACTAAATCACCAACGACAATAACAGAAAAACCAGAGAAAGAAGTCGGAGCTCCATCTTCAAGATCGTATCCCAATATGTAGTATGTGTAATAACAAATATATTATTATAAAATACCTCCAATTGGAAATGTAGTAGCTTTTATGTCTCTTTCCTCATTTGCAGGACCTTAGGTGTCCATGGTTACGTCCACATAGAGAGACAACTAGTTGCTAGTGGTCGTAACCATGGATACCTTAGGTCCTGCAATGCCTGCACATGAAAAAAAAAACATAGTGAATCAGAAGAACTGATTGTAATTGGAGGTATTTTTTTAATCATATTATTACAACTACTACATATTGAGATACAGTAGGATCTTGGATATGGGAATACCCCTTTAAGGTATGCCTCCACTGATATCAGCATTTATGCCTCCTGTCAGTGTAAAGGCCCCCCACACACAGACTAATGATGGGTTAGGCTGACAGTCTAATGTGTATGGGGGCCAACCCACTGTCTCCCAGTAGGGGACGTCAGCGACAGAAGGACCCGGCGTGCCAGACTTCATACTGCCGATTCTGTTCTCCTGGAGATGAGACACCACCAAGCGAATCTGTTTTGGAGAGTTGGGGGACATTTGGCCTAACGATCAGCCTAATCATCATTCGGCCGACAGACATCTAAAGTGTATGGGATAAGTGTGACAGCTGATAACCCAACAAAGAGATTAAATAGTCATCTTGCTAAGGGAACTGGATAAATTTGGAAACTTGTACAAAGCCCACATTATGATTAATATAAGCTTTCATAGAGAAGTTTATTCTATTAGATGGCATTAGAAACTCTCAACGTCACATTTAATCTTCTTGATGGGGGGCCTTGTACCAGCAGATTTGTGAGCTCAATAGTTTGTTTGCTACTTGTTTAGCTATTAATAACAATTAGTATCTGATGTCTTGTTTTCTAACATATGGGTCCGGAACGACACAACTACCGATCGGTGGTCAAGTAAAAGCCTGTTTACACATGCAGTCAAAAGTAAACAATGCACGTAGGCTGCCACAGTGTTTTACTCATTCATTGTGTGAGCTGCAGCCTGTTTATGGCAGGTTATTTGTGAAACAGTCGTATTTAACAATGCTCATTCAGGAATATCTTACAGTGTAACTGCCCCTTTAAGATGGGTCTTCAACAATTGACTAATGCAAATCCAACCTCAGTGAACATGCTGCCTAACAAAATACAAAAGCTGATCAGCATGGATCTCCGGGGCCGGATCCACCTTGGCCAGAGGCCAGCAATGTTTGATTTCTGAAAAACTGTTATTAAAGCTGCATTTACATGAAAGATTATTGTGAATGAGAGTTCTTAACACCACTCATTTCACAATGGTCTTCCAGTGTAAACAGACTGCAAATCATTGAATGAAACTATTTTGTGTGCAGATCAAAAGGTTATCGTTCTCATCGTCCCTGTGTAGACAAGACTCGCACGGCCAAGAATAGTGGCAGCTTATGTGCACTGGATGATCTACTACAGATCACTCAATCTGCAGCTTTTATCAGGGTCTGGCTGTGTAAAAGGGCTATTAATCAACCGACAATCAGAAAAGATCTACCGATCGGCGACCAAATTGTGCCGCTGGTCGGTCTATCACCCTTAGCTACAAATACAAGTGATGCACATACTGTACAATTAGCATGGAGCTTCCATGGCCTGAATCATTCTGCAAAGTATGAACATGTAGATTAGTACGGATAAAGGAAGACGTACATTATTCATCATTTCACATGGCGCGGCAGGAATATTTTGCTGTAAATCGGCATACAGAAGCATGCAAGATTAGCAATCACCACACACAGACTTCAGTTGGGTTTACACACAGATTTATGACCAATCTGACCATAGATTTCTGATCGCATCGTTTTTCAGAGCATAAATATACCTGTTTGTTGTAAAATTAATTATTGCATTTACAAACCCCTCTTGATCACTGTTAAGTAAAGAAGAATCTAAACCTTCCCGATCGACTTTCTATATTATTGGTTAAAGCTCACTATAGAAAGATTATAGATTGATATTGGTCTCAGGGGTCAAAAATTGGTCAGATATCTGTATATGTAAAAACACCCTTAGGCTCACCTTTACCCTCTAGGTAACATAGCAGAAATAGGAGTCAGATATTTTAAATAAGAAAAAAAATATGAAATATAAATATAAGTAAAAATAATGACATTTGCTATGGATTAGTAAGCGTTCATGCTAAAAGTAGAAATTAGCTACCTCCTGGTAATCAGTTTATAGCGTCTACTGTCCACATCTTTTCTCAATCAAATACTTTTCGCACTTGCCAGAGGAGTATTTGTGGTGGCCATGATAAATATACACAGGGTGCTATCATTTTTACATTTATTGACAGTGGGCAGCTTCTGGAAATGCAGCAGTTGTCACGTTCGGTACAGCCAGTGCAAACACAAATGCCAGATATAGGAGAACGATTTAAAGGGAACCTGTCAGGCGACTGATGGTGCCCAGACTGCAGGCAGCATGCATCACACCCTGGCCTCACGATTGCAACCCGGTATATTCTTCTCTGATTTGCCTGATCAGAGACAATATAATTTGAAGAGGTTCTTACCAGCGCCACTGTAGGGATTGAAAGGTGTTTTCCTGTGTATGCAAGGAAGAGACCTGTCAGTCATTTGCAACAACATTACCTACTCTGAAACGCCTTAGCGATTCAAAGAGTGGCTGTGATTCATGCTGCCTGCGGTTTGGACAGTATGACCCCCCGATAGTTTCCTTTAAAATTTAGTAGGAACATCAAAAGGAATGAAGAACGACTATTCCGTGTCTCAGGGATCTTAAAGGCACACGCTGATAAGAATGTGTCGACATTGTGCATCCGGCTGCATATGGCTTTGCCCACCACAAGGGCTATTTACCACAAGATCCCAAATTCTCGGTTGAGGACCCGAGAATGAGAGAAAGGACAAAAAAAAGACCACCCACATTGGGGGGTGAGAAGGAAGATATATATATATATATATATATATATAGATATATATATATATATCTATCTATATATATATATATATAGATAGATATATATATATATATCTATATATATATATATATAAAAAATAAAAATAAATCTCCTGTACTCACCCGGCACTGTATTTCATACTGCCTGATGATCTCAGCAAATTTCTCCTCTTGAGTGAATAACTCCGTGCTATGAGGGTTGGATAGTTTCTGTTACACAAGCACATTTATACATAATGTCATTATGCATCAAAATGGAATTATGAAGAACAGGTTGGAGCAGGGTGTTCCCAGAGGAGAGCAGGCCCGATAATGCAAAACAAAACATCCTACAGTTTTTGGAGCAGAAATCAAGCTGAAAATGGCGCAAGCCTGTGTGTCATATCCATACCGCACCTGGCTACCATTTTTTTTCTTTGTATTTTCTGCATGACAATTTTAGTGTGAATTCACACGCTGCTGATTTTGTTGCAGCAATAAATACGGCCAATAGGCAGTCAAGAGAACACAGGTTCAGATTTCCTGATGGGACTAATAAAAATTGCACACAAAAAAACATAAAAAAAAAAAAATTGATTTTGTTGCAGGCAGATTTTTTACATATGTCCCAAATAATGCCATTCAGATGAACGGCACAGATTTTCACACTTTAACAAAACTTGCAACATGTGAATTCGCCGTTAAAATTGTGTTTGTGTTTTGCCACCATTGTCATGCATAACATGAACGGCTCCACCCGTTTACTGTATAAGGGTTTGTTTTTTTAAGAAACGTGGTTACTATTTATCCTACCAGCCAATCGCTTTGTTGCCTCTATGACAGACAACACATACAGGGACACTGCTACAATAAGTGCAAGGTTACCTTTTCCTTCAATATATTATCCATGCTGGTTTGTAGTTTTAACACTTGATGTTCTGATTCTGAGAGTTTCCCAACAACCTCGACCATTTCCTTTTGTAATCTGTTGTCTCCTGTCATACAATGGTAAAGAGGATGTAGAGAGAGTGAACTGTGAAGCCCAACAAACATTACAAAAAAAAACAAATAGAATTTTTTTGTGCCTAGTGGCAGCAGCATAAACCCATGGTTACCTGTGTCCCCCAAGCGATAGAGAAATCAATATTCATCGAGTCATATTTTTTCCACAAAATTGATCTTTTCACCCCAATTTTTATTTTCCCAAGGGTAACAAGACTCCAAAAGTTATTGTGCAATTTGTCCTGAGTACGCAGATACCCCATATGTGGGGGTAAACCACTGTTTGGGTGCATGGCAGGGTTTGGAAGGAAAGGAGCGCCGTTTGACTTTTCAACGCAGAATTGGCTGGATGCCATGTCGTGTTTGGAGAGCTCCTGATCTGCCTAAACAGTGGAAACCCCCCACAAATGACACCATTTTGGAAGCTAGACCCCTCAAGGAACTTATAGATGTGTGGTGAGCACTTTGAACCCCAAAGTGCTTCACAGAAGTTTATAACGTACAGTCGTAAAATAAAAAATCTTTTTTTTTTTTTTTTTTTTTTTACAAAAATGATTTTTTCGCCCCAATATTTTATTTTCACAAGGGTAACAGGAGAAATTGGACCCCAAAAGTAGTTGTCCAATTTGTCCTGAGTACGCTGATACCAATATGTGGGAGAAAACTACTGTATGGGTGCACGTCTGGGTTCGGAAGGGAAGTAGTGACGTTTTGGATTGCAGACTTTGATGGAATGGTCTAGGGGCGTCATGTCGCATTTGGAGAGCCCCTGATGCGCCTAAACAGTGGAAACCCCCACAAGTGACCCCATTTTGGAAAATAGACCCCACAAGGAACTTATCTAGAAGTGTGTTGAGCACTTTGAACCCGAAGTGCTTCACAGAAGTTTATAACGTACAGCTGTAAAAATAAAAAATCTTTTTTTTTTTTTTTACAAAAATGATTTTTTCGCCCCCAATATTTTATTTTCACAAGGGTAACAGGACAAATTGGACAACAACTTTTGGGGTCCAATTTCTCCTGAGTACGCCGATACCCAACATGTATGAGAAAACGACTGTATGGGTGCACGTCTGGGCTCGGAAGGGAAGTAGTGACGTTTTGGATTGCAGACTTTGATGGAATGGTCTGGGGGCGTCATGTCGCATTTGGAGAGCCCCTGATGCGCCTAAACAGTGGAAACCCCCCACAAGTGACCCCATTTTGGGTGAAGTGTGGTGAGCGCTATGAAGCCCCAAGTGCTTCACAGAAAATTTATAACATACAGCCGTAAAAACAAAAAAAAATCATTTTTTTTACAAAAATGATTTTGTCGCCCCCAGTTTTTTATTTTCCCAAGGGTAACAGAAGAAATAGGACAAATTGCACAATAACTCTTGTGGTCCAGAGTACGCTGATACCCCATATGCGGGAGTAAACTACTGTTTGGGCGCATGGCAGAGCTCAGAAGTGAAGGAGCACCGTTTGACTTTATCAACTCAGAATTGGCTGGAATTGAGATCAGACGCAATGTCACATTTGGAGAGCCCCTGATGTGCCTAAACAGCAGAAACCCCCCAATTCTAACTCCAACCCTAACCCCAACACACCCCTAACCCTAGTCCCAACCATAACCACAAACCTAACCCTAACACACCCCTAACCCTAATCCCAACCCTAACCCTAATCCTAACGTTAGCGCCAACCCTAACCCTAACTTTAGCCGAAACCCTAATGGGAAAATGGAAATAAATACATTTTTTTTTATTTTATTATTTTTCCCTAACTAAGGGGGTGATAAAGGGGGGTTTGATTTACTATTAATAGCGGGTTTTTGTGATTGGCAGCTGTCACGCTAAAAGACGCTTTTTATTGCAAAAAGTAGTTTTTTGCATCATCACATTTTGAGAGCTATAATTTTTGCATATTTTGGCCCACAGAGTCAGGTGAGGTCTTATTTTTTGCGGTACGAGTTGACGTTTTTATTGGTACCATTTATGACCACGTGACATTTTTTGATCGCTTTTTATTTAGATTTTTGGGAGGTTAGAATGAACAAAAATCAGCAATTCATGAATTTCTTTTGGGGGAGGCGTTTATACCGTTCCGCGTGTGGTAAAATTGATAATGGAGTTTTTCTTCTTCGGGTCAGTACGATTATGGCGATACCTCATTTATATCATTTTTTTATGGTTTGGCGCTTTTTATAGAATAAAAATAATTTTATATAAAAAATCATTTTTGCATCGCTTTATTCTGCGAGCTATAACTTTTTTATTTTTTCGCTGATGATGCTGTATGACGGCTCGTTTTTTGCGGGACAAGATGATGTTTTCAGCGGTACCATGTTTATTTATATCGGTCTTTTTGATCGCGTGTTATTCCACTTTTTGTTCGGCGGTATGATGATAAAGTATTGATTTTTTGCTTAGTTTTTTTTTTTTTTTAAGGGGTTCACTAAAGGGGTTAACTAGTGGGACAGTTTTATAGGGGGGGGTCGTTACGGACGCGGCGATACCAAATATGTGTACTTTTATTGTTTTGGTTTTTTTTATTTACAGGAAGAAATGAATTTATTGGGGAATATATTTTTTTTTTTTTTTTATGATTTTTTTTACCACTTTTTATTTTAATTTTTTTTTACTTTTTTACTTTGTCCCAGGGTGGGACATCACAGTATTTTAGCAGATCGCTGGTGTGACAGTGTGCACAGCACTCTGTCACACCAGCGATCGCTCTGGCATCGCTGCAGGCTTCCTCAGCGCCTGCTCTCAGCAGGCACTGAGGAAGCCGCCTCCCTGCAGGACCCCAGCGCCATCTTGGATCCGGGGACCTGGAGGGAGGACGGACCCTCGGAACAGTACGACACATCGCGCTGGTCTGAGGGTCTCAGGGGAGCGCGCAGGGAGCCCCCTCCCTGCGCGATCCTCCCCTGTGCCCCCGGTACACCGCGATCATGTTTGATCGCGGTGTGCCAGGGGTTAATGTGCCGGGAGCGGTCCGTGACCGCTCCTGACACATAGTGCTGGGTGTCAGCTGTGATAAACAGCTGACACCCAGCCGCGATCAGCTGCACTCCCCCCGGGAGCGCAGCTGATCGCCCATGACGTACTATTCCGTCCATGGGAATTAGGTCCAGGGTCACATGGACGGAATAGTACGTCTGATGGAATAAAGGGGTTAAAAACTATTAATATGGGCTGTGAAGAATATTAGAGATAGAATTTCATGCCACTCGTTTGTATCCTATGTGGCATGGGATTATAAAACCCCCTTCAGTGTGCAGCTAGCTCAGCGGGGGAGTCAAGCGTCAAAGGGCTTCGACTGACAGATCTCACACCTTAAGGGTCCCGTTTCACTTAGCGACGCACCAGCGATCCCGACAACAATACGACCTGGTAAGGATTGCTGGTGCGTCGCTAAATGGTCGCTAGTAAGCTGCCAAACAGGCAGATCTCTTTAACGATGCAGCAACGATCCGGCGATCCGTATAACGACCTCGGCGGTCGTTGGTACCTTGTAAACAGCAGCTTTTCTGACAATTCCCGCCCGCGTCCCTCAGTTCTGCGTCGCCAACGAGGTCGCTCGTCGGGGTCAAACACCAACGATGAAAAAATGGTCAAGGACATTCAAGGACGATCAGCGATACCCAGCAGGGGGGCCGGTCGCCACTGCGTGTTACATGTAGCGAGATCGCTGGCTAGGTCTCTGTTGCGTCACTAAATTGGTGACGCTTCAGTGATCTCACTATGTGAGACGGGGGCTTTAGTCAGCTCAGAGCAGAACAAAAAGCTTGCTGCCATGTTGATACCATGCGGTCTAAACTGCTCTCTTGAGTCAGCTAGGATTCCATAAGGAGTTATGGAGAGATACACAACATACGGCTAGGACGTATTGTATTTCCGAGATCACCAGACCCGTTCTAGCATCCAGGGGAAAGTAACTGGGTAGAACAGCCAGTAGAAACCAGATAGCAAAGCGGTGTTTGGTCTTAAGGCATAGCAGGGGCACGGATGAGTTTGATGGCACCAGAACCGCCGCCCTAGGACCGTACAGAAAGAAGTTATGATCTTTTATAGGTTTTGTAGTTTGCAGTTGCAAAGGCAAGGGGAAGGGATTTAGGTTCAGCCCAGAGGGCCTAGAGGAAGTGACCCAGAGGAGATAAAGGCTAGTGTACAGCCATGTGGTCTCTCTCTGGTATGCTTGCTAGTCACTTTGGAAATGGGGACCGTGTCGAGTAACGTGTTTAGACGAGAGCAAGGAGACAGCTGGCAGCACATGCTCCCTGTGGCCCAGCACACCCATGATCTAACATGACCCAGTAATTGACAAATTCTGCTTATATCTTTTCTCTTACAACCATCTGTATTTGCATATCTGACTATTGTATATGTGTAACCATCGTGTATACAGTGTATTATCTAGTGTGCCATTAAGGCAATTATATACAATTTAACCTTGGGCTCCTCTTATCTTGATCCACAAATCCACACGTCCGTTTCTCAGTTTAATGTCCCATGCTACCGGGGCAGATTTCTGGCCTGATATAATCCTGTTAACCGACTGGGTTTATATCCAACGACGCACTGGCTGCAATTCTACTGGTCTTGCAGCACTCTTTTACTGGTGCTAGTGAAAGGGGCCTCTCAACCTGTCGAGGTTGTGAGTGAGTACGGTGCCACATCCTCTCACTGCTCGTGCCTCTCTGGACCTGTGTGGACAGAGCGTGAGTGTGTGAAAACTGCTCCAAGCTGACTTTACGCGTCCCCAGCGGGTGCAGAATATTGCGTTGGTGCAAGCGAAGAGGCCATACTACGTGATCTCGCCGACATAATAGTGACGTCAGGAGGAGTGGCGAGGTGCGGGTTCGTCACATGTGGTGGCAGAGGAGAGATTCTACGTGATCTCTCTTGCGCCATTGTTCACATGTGCATGCAGGTTATTGACTGCTGAAAAAGACATACCTGTATGCCTCATATCAGATGCCTTAACGTTGATAAATGATCTTTTATCACTTTACGTAAATGACATCTTTCAGGCTATGGGGAGGACGCTGCCTGGATGATAACTCTGCCTCCAGAGATTATTATATATAAAATCGGGAGTTACCAGTGAGACAAGTAACTAACACAGAACAGAAGAATGAAAATCTGTCTTCTTGCAAACACATTTTTTGCAGCCCTGTCTGTCTGTGGGCTGGAAGCGAAAAGGAACCTGCAGATGTGTCAGGTGTAAGCAAACACAGCTCTGCCGTGAGATCAGGAGAGCGGCCATCACACTGGTAACTCCACTGTCATGTGTGCATTGCCACGAAGATCGTCGCGGTTGCACATTTTGACTTCTCACAGCTGATCTGCTGTTTCTTTGTGTTTGGCAGCTAGGGAGTTAATTCTGTCTGTGCTCGGTGCTGGGACTGGGTGCAGTTTCTCCCGGCTGCAATTGATTATTTGTTGATTGGTTTCCTTTAAATTCCTGGTTGTCTGCTTGGGGAGTTGCCAGTGAAACCTTCATGCAGACCACAGATAGGAATGAATCTGTATAGACTTTAGTTGTGAGCTCCTTAGTTGTTCTAAGCTCGACTTGGTTAGAGTTTATTTCCCAGACCATTTATGTTCCTTTGGTGTTTGAGTGTGTATGCAAGCGAGTGTTATCCTGTCTGTCTTATATGTCTAATCTGTGTATTTAGCTGAGATCAGCCCATATCCCTTTGGTGGTAGTCAGGATCCTTCTTAGGACTGATTACAGGGTTCAGGGTCTGATAGGAGACAGGGTTAGGTTGGAGACTTGGACCTCTGAACCATTATCAGTACCTCCAAGGTGAGGGATTAGTTAGGACCCCAGTTTAGGGTCAGGTTAGATCCCGGTCCACCTCTTTCCTGTTTCAGCTCATCAAGTCCTCAAGATTAACCCTGAGTTCAGCAGATATCGTGTCAGGTAAATCTATTCTATACTTACATTCTGATGTTGCTATACTAGTTGTTGTATAGAGTGTTGTTCCTGTATTAATAGTTTACTGACATTGTATACATATCATTAGACAGCGTGACATTTTCACTGGCCCTAAAAATTATCTCCAGTTACCATGGATCCAGTAGCCCAGCTGGCTCTGCAGTTGCAGGGATTATCCATGGAGCTGACGGACATTAAGTCCAAAGTTTTGTCTCCCCTGGAGCAAACCAGAGTTGAACCTAAAGTAGCTCTCCCGGACAGGTTCACTGGTGGGCGAGACAAATTTTTCACCTTCCGGGAGGCATGTAAATTGTATTTTCGGCTTCGGCCTCGATCATCAGGGAGTGATGAGCAGAGAGTGGGAATTGTTATCTCACTTCTGCAAGGGGACCCTCAATCCTGGGCATTTTCCCTTCCTCCGGGATCCCCGGCTCTACTGTCTGTAGATCAATTTTTTACTGCCCTGGGATTGGTATATGATGACCCAGATCGGGTCTCTCTTGCTGAGACAAAATTACGTAAGATACAGCAGGGAGATCGTCCTGCAGAGGAATTTGCTTCTGAGTTTCGTAGATGGGCCACAGATACTCAGTGGAATGACCCAGCTCTTAGGAGCCAGTTTTGTCATGGGCTTTCTGATAAATTAAAAGACGTTTTGGCTCAGTATGAGTCTCCTCATTCACTGGAGGCTGCTATGGCCTTAGCTATCCGTACTGATAGACGGCTTCGGGAGAGGGGTGAGGTAACCCCACTCCCTGTTGTTTCTCCACCTACCACTAAAGTCCCTTATGTTGAGGTTCCCCTTGTCTGTTCGGATGAGCCTATGCAGTTGGGAGGGACATCATTTCGTAGGAGGGGATTGGCGGTACGCCGCAGGACTAGAAGATGTTTTTTCTGCGGGAAAGAGGGACATTTTGTTGGAGAATGTCCATCCCGTGCCTTGTTGAGCCAAAAGTCGCCGGAAAACTGTTAATCCCAGGTTGTGTGGTGGACGACAACCTGGGAGTATGTATTTCATCCGCCAGTTCTTCTCAGTTCCTTGTACCAGTGGAGGTGGTAGTTGGTACGAGAGTGGAGAGATTGTCTGTTCTTCTTGATAGTGGTTCCGGGGCTAATCTGGTTGACGCTCAGTTTGCTCAGGCTCAAGGTATGCATCTGAGTGTATTGGTCAAACCGATCCCTATATTCTCCATTGACGCCAGGCCTCTCGGCCAAGGTAGCTTTGTTCATGAGGTTCATAACATTGACCTTCGGGTAGGGGCAATACATAGGGAACTATTATCTTGTTATGTGTTGGAGGGTCTACCTACTCCTATTGTGTTGGGACTTCCTTGGTTGGTTAAACATAACCCTGTGATTAATTGGCAGTCCAGAGATATAAGCCAATGGGGTGAGTTTTGCAAAAGCAACTGCATGAACACAGTCATCAGTGCGGTCGTGCCTAGTACATTGCCTCCTTTTTTGGAGGATTTTGGGGATGTTTTCTCTGAGGAGGGGTGTCAGGAGTTGCCTCCTCATCGCGTGTATGACTGCTCTATTAATCTCCTTCCTGATGCTAAGTTGCCTAAAGCTAGGTTGTATAATCTTTCTGGTCCTGAGAGGCAGGCTATGAAAGATTATATTTCTGAAAGTCTGGCCAAAGGGCATATTAGACCTTCATCTTCCCCAGTAGCCGCGGGGTTCTTCTTTGTGAAGAAGAAAGATGGAGGCCTACGCCCTTGCTTGGATTTCCGCGAACTCAATCGGATTACTGTTCGAGATCCGTATCCACTCCCTCTTATTCCTGATCTCTTCAATCAAATTGTTGGCGCCAAATGGTTTTCTAAATTGGATCTCAGGGGGGCGTATAATCTGATTAGGATAAAAGAGGGGGATGAGTGGAAAACGGCGTTTAACACGCCGGAGGGACATTATGAGAACCTAGTCATGCCTTTTGGTCTGACTACTGCACCAGCAGTATTCCAACATTTTGTTAATGACATTTTTCGTCACCTTGTGGGGCTGTTTGTGGTTGTATATTTGGACGACATTTTAATTTACTCGCCAGATCTTGTGTCTCATCAGGAGCATGTGAGACAGGTGTTGCAGATCTTGCGAGACAATAAACTATACGCCAAACTGGAGAAGTGTGTATTTGCCGTACAGGAACTTCAGTTTTTGGGTTTTTTGGTGTCAGCCTCCGGTTTCCGTATGGACCCTGAAAAGGTGAGAGCAGTGCCTGAATGGGATCAGCCAGGGGATCTTAAGGCTCTGCAGCGTTTTTTGGGGTTTGCTAACTACTACCGGAAATTTATTTGTAATTTCTCATCTGTCGTCAAACCTCTCACTGACATGACAAGAAAAGGGACGGATTTTTCTAAATGGTCGGACAAAGCTTGCCAAGCCTTTTCCTCTTTGAAGAAATGTTTTGCTTCGGCACCCGTTCTCATCCAACCAGATGCATCTCAGCCGTTCATTGTGGAGGTGGATGCGTCTGACGTAGGGGTGGGTGCTATATTGTCCCAGGGTCCGTCCCCTGGTAAATGGCATCCGTGCGCTTTCTTTTCTAAGAAATTGTCGTCCGCCGAAAGGAATTATGATATCGGCAATAGGGAACTTTTGGCCATTAAGTTGGCTTTTGAAGAATGGCGTCACTTTTTGGAGGGGGAGTCCACCCGGTTACCGTTATTACTGATCACAAGAACCTGTTGTATTTGGAATCCGCTAAGCGTCTGAATTCCAGACAAGCTCGATGGTCGTTGTTTTTTACCAGGTTTAATTTTGTCGTCACTTATCGCCCGGGGTCTAAGAATGTAAAGGCTGATGCCTTGTCTCGCAGTTTCCAAGGGGCCGGGAAAACGGATGACCCGAGTCCTATCCTTCAGGAGGGGGTGGTAGTGTCGGCTGTATTTTCTGAGCTTGAGGAGGAGGTGTTAGAGGCTCAGGGGGACGCCCCTGCAGGACCTCCAGGGAGACTGTTTGTCCCAAATCTGTTGAGACAAAAGGTTATTGAGGCACATCATAATTCTGCTCTAGCAGGACATCCAGGGAGTAAGGCTACTTTAGATCTCCTTTCTCGCCGGTTTTGGTGGCCTAATGCTAATAAAGATGTTATAACTTTTGTCGCGTCATGTGGGGTGTGTGCTCGCTCTAAAACCCCTCATACCCGTCCGTCTGGGACCCTTTTACCCTTGAAACTTCCGGAGCGTCCATGGACTCATTTATCTATGGACTTCATTACGGACCTTCCTCCGTCGTCAGGGAATACTGTCATACTGGTGGTTGTTGACAGGTTCAGTAAAATGGCACATTTCGTTGCTCTTCCTGCACTCCCTAATGCTAAAACTCTGGCGCAGGTGTTCATTAGGGAGATCGTTAGACTTCATGGGTTGCCTTCTGATGTGGTGTCAGATAGGGGGTCTCAGTTTGTGTCCAAATTTTGGAGGGCATTTTGTTTACGTCGGGGGATGCAATTGTCATTTTCCTCGGCTTTTCATCCGCAGACCAATGGTCAGACAGAGCGTCTGAATCAGAGCTTAGAGACATATCTCCGGTGTTTTGTTTCAGAGAACCAAGAGGACTGGTCTTCTTTCTTGCCTCTGGCAGAGTTCGCTCTTAACAACAGGCGGAGCGAGTCCACTGGTAAGTCCCCGTTTTTTGGGGCATATGGTTTCCATCCCCAGTTTTGTACTTTCAATGGGGGGGGGCCCTTCTGGGGTTCCTGAGGAGGAGCGTTTCTCGTCGTCACTTGCTTCTGTGTGGAGAGGTGTATTGAATAATCTGAGTGCGATGGGGAACCGTTACAAACGTATGGCTGATAGGAGGAGAGTTTCTGGTCCAGATCTGAATGTGAACGATCTGGTATGGTTGTCTACCAGGAATATAAAACTTAAGGTGCCCTCCTGGAAACTGGGTCCCAGATTCATCGGGCCGTACAGGATCAGTTCCATAATTAATCCTGTGGCATTTCGTCTGGACCTCCCTCCTACGTTTAAAATTCATAATGTGTTCCACAAGTCATTACTTAAAAGGTATGTGGCACCAGTCATACCGTCACCTCTACCTCCTCCTCCTGTGTTGGTCAATGGTAACTTGGAATTTCAAGTATCAAAGATCATTGACTCACGTCTGAATCGCCGGTCCCTTCAGTACTTGGTGCATTGGAAGGGGTATGGTCCAGAGGAGAGGACGTGGGTCCCTGCGTCTGATGTTAACGCAGATCGTTTGGTTCGGACCTTCCACAGAACTCACCCGGGCAGGCCTGGCCCTGAGGGTCCGGAGGCCCCTCGTAGAAGGGGGGGTACTGTCATGTGTGCATTGCCACGAAGATCGTCACGGTTGCACATTTTGACTTCTCACAGCTGATCTGCTGTTTCTTTGTGTTTGGCAGCTAGGGAGTTAATTCTGTCTGTGCTCGGTGCTGGGACTGGGTGCAATTTCTCCCGGCTGCAATTGATTATTTGTTGATTGGTTTCCTTTAAATTCCTGGTTGTCTGCTTGGGGAGTTGCCAGTGAAACCTTCATGCAGACCACAGATAGGAATGAATCTGTATAGACTTTAGTTGTGAGCTCCTTAGTTGTTCTAAGCTCGACTTGGTTAGAGTTTATTTCCCAGACCATTTATGTTCCTTTGGTGTTTGAGTGTGTATGCAAGCGAGTGTTATCCTGTCTGTCTTATATGTCTAATCTGTGTATTTAGCTGAGATCAGCCCATATCCCTTTGGTGGTAGTCAGGATCCTTCTTAGGACTGATTACAGGGTTCAGGGTCTGATAGGAGACAGGGTTAGGTTGGAGACTTGGACCTCTGAACCATTATCAGTACCTCCAAGGTGAGGGATTAGTTAGGACCCCAGTTTAGGGTCAGGTTAGATCCCGGTCCACCTCTTTCCTGTTTCAGCTCATCAAGTCCTCAAGATTAACCCTGAGTTCAGCAGATATCGTGTCAGGTAAATCTATTCTATACTTACATTCTGATGTTGCTATACTAGTTGTTGTATAGAGTGTTGTTCCTGTATTAATAGTTTACTGACATTGTATACATATCATTAGACAGCGTGACATCCACTTAATGTAAAATAATCACAGGGGCAGAGTTATCTACCATAGCCTGGAAAAAGTCATTTATATAGAGTGATAAAAGATGATTTATCAACAAGGCATCTGATATAAGGCATACAGTGATGATGTGTTTCATCAGTCTATAACCTGTATGTCCATACTAATAGTTTAGGTAGGTCACATGTGGTGACAGATTCCCTTTAATGCAGTAATACACCAAGAGGTGGAGAGAGGTGCACCAGCTCTGCTACAGGAAAAGAACATCATTTTTAATAATACAGACTATAGTAACTAATTAAATCATGCCACAAGGTACGATATTCCTGACCTTTATTGATAAGTTAAGTTTTTCTCTCATATAGGCTTCTTCCACCTGGAAACTAGCAATATCTGCCTCCAGCTCTTTCTTCTGTTGTTCAGACTGTTGCAGAAAATTTTCTCTCTCTGTTTCCAGCTCGGATCGAATTATAGAAAGGCGCTGTTTGTATTCCTGCTCCAAATCCCTGTAAAATATTAATCATAAAACTTATTTGCATAATAATATAACACTCCATGGGTGAGCACAGAAATCATAGGGCCCCTCAGCAAAGCTCAGAATTGTCCAGTCCCACATATGTACTATGCCTTTATTAAAGTTAAAGTTGTTCCACTTATAACATTTGTCAGCTACAGGGACAATTGCTGGGCCCCACACGGATATTGAGATCGGGGGTCCTAATGTCCTGTGTGATTGGAGTGGTAGTGAGAATACGTGATAGTTGCACCAGTTACTTCTATGGGACTTCCATAATGGCTACCTGGAACTTTAGGACTCCCCCATCTCACAAAGCCATCATCCGTTTACCACCTATCTTCTGGAAAGGTGATAATGGTATTTAGTGGGAAACCTCTTTAATATCAACCATTTATTTTTTTGTTTTTATGTCCAAAGGTCTGTGCCCATAAATTTCACAATAAATCTGTATAGGGAGCACGGCGTGTCCCACTTGATAAGTTATACATTTTTGGCTGCACGCAGCCACCACTAGGGGGAGTGAAGTGCAAACAGACTTATACAGCAGTCATAGGGAGCTGTGTTACTAAGCATGCACTGAGCGCCATCTGCGGAAGTCTGCAGGCATCGGCCATGACAGAGTTCTGGCAAGCAGGATAAGCAATTACTGCCATATGCCCCATAACCGGCGCAAGCACTCTGTAGTGAGCAAATCTAAATTTTGAAAGGGAATATGCCACCAGGTTTTTGCTATGTAACCCGAGAGCAGCATGATGTAGGGACAGAGACTCTGATTGCAGCGATGTTTCACTTACTGGGCTGCTTGATATAATTTTTTATTAAAATCTGTTTTCTCTGCTGCAGATCTACCAGTTCTCTGAATGCTGAGCTTCAGTATATCACCAATACCACTGATTGGCAGCTTTTTTGTATACTCTGTGCATAGGCAGAAAGCGGATAGTGAGTGGAGGAGCAGGGTTTCACAAAGCAGGAGGTCTACATGGCATGAGACAACTAGTCCTGTAAGAATAATCTCCTGCTGATGAAACACTGATTTTATTGAAATTGCAACCAGCAACCCAGTAATGGACACATTGGTGGAATCGGGCTCTCTGCCCCTACATCATGCTGATCTCGGATTACATAAAAAACCTGCAGACATATTCCCTTTAAAAGGTGAAAAAGAAACAAATTAAAATTTGCAAACAGGACCCGACAGTCTACTTAGGAAGATAAAGGACTCAGAGTATAGCCTTTAAGGTAGAGGAGTTTGGCAGAATGGTGCGATTCAATTACAAGTAACTCACTTGATCTTGCTTTCATTGAGACTTTCTATCGCAGAGTTATGGTCGTCCACTTCATCAGCCAGCTGTAGATTTCTCTTCTCTGCTCTATCAAGATCCTGTTTAACTTTGTCTCTCTCTTTAGTGATTTGATCAATTTGGTTACTGCATAAAAAAATAATTAAAAGTGATTAAAAAAATATAGATCTATAATTTTTTCTATTAAAAAGCTGGAAACACCCTCGCCATGCGCAGACCTCAATCACTCTCGTCATACGCGGACCTCGCACTCTCGCCATACAGACCTCACACTGTCACCATATAGACCTCACACTCTCGCTATGCACAGACCCCACACTCTCGCTATGCACAGACCCCACACTCTCACCATACAGACCTCACACTCTCGCCATACAGACCTCACACTCTCGCCATACAGACCTCACACTCTCGCCATACAGACCTCACACTCTCGCCATACAGACCTCACACTCTCGCCATACAGACCTCACACTCTCGCCATACACAGACATCACACTCAGGCAGAGGACAGCGCTGTTATTTCCAGCAGTCCCACAGGTAAAGACTGGAATGAAGGTGGAGCTTGCGCACCTCAGTTCCATTCAAGACAGGGTTGCAGAGCCCAGATATGGGATTGGTGCAGCTCTCAGCGTTGAGACCCCCAGTGATAAGCAAGTTATTCTCTATCCTTTTATACCCAAAACAGTCATTAAGGGGTCACATTAATAAATTAATGGGCACATGAGAAATCAGAGAAGAAATTTGGACACAGGACAGGACTTACTGCTGGTGATGTAATTCATGCTTGTAAGACGCTAAGGCAGCAAGATACATTCTGTTTTTCGTTGCAATTAACTCATTGTCTAAAGCAGTGGTGAGATCCAAAAGGTTCACATGTTCCTCTACATTAAAATCCAGGCTCTAAAGAGTAAATGGCATATTAATCATAAAACACGGATTTTGGTAAGAACTTACCTGTAAAATCCTTTTCAGCGAAGGAAGGAAGAGAGACACAGTAATTCATTACTGATGGGTAGGCGGAGCCCCAGATCAGGATGTCACCTCAGATCAAAAGAGTGCTGACTGGCTGGCCCCTCCAGCTCGGGCTCCTCCTACTCAGCTCCAGTCGTACCAAAGCCTTTAGGAAAAGAGCCAAGATCACCAGCGGAGCAACATAACCCCTTCTGAAGGAACTTCAGAGAAAAAACACAAGGATACAGGTTATGCATGCAAAGAAAGCCAAAAACCACAGAGTTCCAGGTACTACTCACGGAACCTGACTACTGCGATGAGCTGGCGATGCTGGAACAGAGCCTTAGCGCGCTGACCTCAGCCCAGATAATCGCTATCAGATAAGGGTCGCGCTGCATCTGAAAACATCAACACACTTCTGCCTTGGGAGGGTGCTATGTCTCTCTTCCTTCCTTCGCTGAAAAGGATTTTACAGGTAAGTTCTTACCAAAATCCGTGTTTCAGCTGCAGATGGAAGGAAGAGAGCCACAGTAATTCATTACTGATGGGACGTCCCAAAGCAGTTAAAAAATAAGGGTGGGAAAAAACCAACAAAAGGCAGAAACCCAACAACCTTAACAACAAAGCGCAACCAGCGCTAAACACAAGTTCATCCAGAACTTTAAACTACAGCTGCCTGCAGGACCCTACGTCCGAGGGCTGCATCAGCGGAAGCACTGACGTCCACTTTATAAAACTTTGTAAACGTGTGGACCGAGCGCCAAGTTGCCGCCCGGCAGAGCTGCACTGCCGAGGCACCTTGATGAAAAGCCCACGATGAGGCCACAGCTCACGTGGAATGGGCTTGAATCTTAATCGGGCAAGATTCACCCCGAAGGCGGTAAGCTTCCAAAATAGCTGACCGGATCCAACGAGCTATAGAATCCTTGAAAGCTCGTTGACCACGCCGACGACCTGCTGAAACCACAAACAGGAAGTCCGTCTTACGAAAACCTTGAGTAATAGATAGATAAAACTTCAAGGCCCGCACTAAATCCAATGTGTGTAAATCTCGCTCTTTCGCATTCTTCGGATCCGGACAGAGTGAAGGCAACACAATATCCTGGTTAACATGAAATTGTGATACCACTTTAGGCAAAAAATCACCCCGAGTGCGAAGCACTACACGATCCGGAAAAAACTCCAGAAAAGGAGGCGAACAAGAAAGAGCTGCCAACTCAGAAACTCTCCTCAAGGAAGTGACTGCAACAAGGAAAGCCACCTTCCAAGAAAGTAAAGAAAGGCTAGCAGAAACCATAGGCTCAAAAGGTTTATGCTGAAGAGCCTCCAAAACAAGGTTGAGCCGCCAAGGAGACACGGCGCCTTCCGCGGCGGAAACTTACGAGATATACCTCGGAAAAAAGGATAGCACGTCTCCATTTGAAGCAATGGTTCTCCGGAACAATAAGGACAGAGCAGAAATCTGACCTTTCAGGGTGCTGACTGCCAAACCCTTGTCTAGCCCATGCTGCAGAAAAGCCAACAGGTTGGGAATGGAAAATTTTCTCGGGTTCCGAGAGGACCCCAAACACCACGAAAAGAAGGTTTCCCAAATTTTCTGGTAAATCCTAGTAGGAGCCGGACTTCTTACAGCACGAAGGGTAGCAATGACCTCGGCTGAGAAACCTCTACGGGTCAAGATTTCGGTCTCAAGAGCCACGCCGTCAAACGCAGGGACATCAAGTCCGGATGACAAACGGGCCCCTGAGTCAACAAGTCCGGTTGAAGAGGGAGTGGAAAAGGAGGTGCCGCCAACAGCGACATTATTGTCGAGAACCACACCCTTCTTTGCCAGTCTGGAGCTATCAAAATAGCTGGAATTCTCTTAGTCTGATCCGACGCAGTACTAGAGGAAGTAAGGATATCGGCGGGAATACATAGATCAGCTCGAGCTGATCCCACTGAGCCACTAGAGCATCCACCGCCACAGCCTTCGGGTCCTTGTACCTGGACATGAACGTCGGTAACTTGGCATTGGACCTGGATGCCATCAAATCCACTTGGGGGGTTCCCCAGCGAGAGCACAGTAGTGCAAAAACTTCCGGGTGGAGGCTCCATTCCCCGGGATCCATCCTTCTGCGACTGAGAAAGTCCGCTGTAATATTCTGAACCCCTGGAATGTGAATCGCCGAAATGGCTGGCACACTGGCCTCTGCGCAAATCAGAATTCGGGACACCTCTACCATGAGTCTGGAACTCCTTGTCCCACCTTGGTGATTGATATACGCGACAGCCGTCGCATTGTCTGTCTGCACTCGGACTGGCAGACCGCTCAAAGGGACCGTCCAATGTTGGAGGCAAAGGAAAATCGCCCTCAATTCCAGGATGTTGATCGGAAGAACAGACTCTTCCGATGACCATACTCCCTGAATCCAGAGATTGTTCCAAACACCCCCCCCCAGCCCGTCAGGCTGGCATCGGTGGTTATGACCGACCACTTCGGAGGGAGGAAAAGCTTTCCCAGGGATAACGCTCCTGGACATAATCACCATCCTAGGGATTCTCGCACCCTGTGAGAGATGATGACGCTGCAATCCAGCGAACCTTGCGATTGATCCCAACGACTCAGAATGAGCCTATGGAGAGCTCTGGAATGAAATTGGACAAACGGAAAAAACCTCATGGACGCCACCGTCAGACCCAGAAGGCGCATACCTTCCGAAGGGACACTGCTGTCGCAGACTTCATAGTCTGTACATGCTGGAGCAGACATGCCTGCTTGTCTGGAGGTAGGGACAACACCGCCCGTACCATGTCGAAATGCATCCTCAAAAACAGGATTGCCTGCGACGATTCCAGAGACGACTTCTCCTTTGAAGCCACAACCGAAAAGGCCGTCCAAATAGGGACGAATCGTAAGTCCCCGTCTTTGAAGGATTGCCATGAGATTTTGGCGTCAGAATCGTTGTAAAAATTCTGGGCGTTAAAGCCAAGCCGAATGGTCGAGCCACAACCTGGGTGAGGTCTTCCGATGGGAACATGCCAAAAAGCGTCGCGAATGTCGATTGATCGTTCTGCGACAGGGCTGCCATAACTGAGCGAAGCGACTTCATGCTCGGCTCTGACGGAATGTCAGAAGTCAGTCCGCCTTAGCGAATTTTTTTTTTTTTTTTTTTGCCAGCTTCTGCCTTAACAGAAGTTCTGTTTCCAGGGTATGCGGAATTTCTGAGAATTCCCCCTTTTTTTTTTTTTTTTTTAAAAAGAGAGAGACGACACAAACCCCCAGAGGGTTGGTCAGATCATCCCTTGAACCGAAAAGGACTGCCGATAACTATCGGCACTAGTCCTGCCAGACGCAGAAGTCACAGCTCTGCGCTGCGGTAAAGCTGCTTCTTTTGCCTTTGCCTTGGCATCAGCTCCGTGAGGTCAGTCAAATAGCTGACCACTTTCTAAGCTAAAGATAGCAAACCCTGTTGGAAAACTGCGTTCCATCCAAGTCACAGTGCTCTTCTGACTGTAACTGCCGAGGATTGCGCCCTGGATAGCAGTGACGCATTATCCTTCAACTAGAAAAGCCCATCTACCTTGATAGAGGGAAACTTGCCACGCCGTCCTTAGACGGTCCAACCGGCTCAGGGGAACTTAACAAGTACACCTAGATCCTTAATACCGAATCTATGATCCACGGCCTCGCAGATGGAAATTGTTGCCATCTCCGTTTTTCTGTCCAGCGTGTCCTGCAGACTCGTCTTCCCTTTTACCAGGAAGATTTGCTAAGCTGGAATGAAGGAACATTCACTTCAGGAGAAGGGGTCCAATTAACAAATAACTCCGTAGAAAAACGGATACAGTTTGTAAGGTCATCGCGACCCATGCGACCCTTGCAACATCCGGGCCGACTTACCAGGACGACTAGTTACCTCCTCTGGTAACTGTAACGTCCACATGGCTTCCACAGAAATTTTAGTACGGCCCCTGAGAGAGAGGCAGGGTGTCCCTGCCGATCCTCCTTGACAGAATCGGACTTCTTCGCTAAGCGAGAAGGAAAACACCGATTTGTGTCGCTCCCTTGAGAGGATCTAGTTGACACTCCATAACCTAAAAGGTCATCAATAGAAACCAGTGAAGGCCTTCATTTTGACACCATTGGAACCTCTGACCGTGTATGAGTCGAGGTCTGCGTGTCAGATACGCGAGGCTGATCCGTAACGGATCTGGGAGAGGGTCTCTGACATACCCTTGCATAGTATATGGCAGGATAAACCTGTCAGTAACCAGAGAAGTACTTAAATAAAAAACAAACGCTGAAGGGTTAAAGCTCTAAAGAAAGAGCTACCCCAGCTGTCTCCCATTAAGAGTTAACCTCCTAAGAAGGGGTTAAAGTAGCTGACTCCCCACAACCTTGATAATGAAAAAGGGTGTGCGAATCTCAGGCGCCTCTTATAAGGTCGCAGCTGCAGGACAGCCATGCCACACTAAACAGAAAACGTTCCACAAGATCGCTAAAAATTTGCGCTGTTTTTTATAACGCAATGACCGCCAAAGTTGTCAAGGAGATCGCTAATCGCCTATGCGATTGCCCAGATTGGCAGCCACCAGCGACACTAAAAATGACACACAAACGATCGCAATATTATGCGACACCATCAGGATCGTCAGCGGAAACGTATAGTGGCAGCATTAATGTCGCAGACTCCCCACAGCCTCTTTATTAATATTAAAAGAGTGTGCGAGCCCCTTATGCGAGAACAGCCGCAGGACAGCGCAATCTGTCACTCAGAAGTGCCCCAGACGGCGCCCGCGCTGTGGAGGTGAAGGGGTTAAGCTTCTGCCCGGCGGGCTAGAAGCGACTCACCAAGCTGGACACGTATTCTAGCCGGGAGGGGAGGAGAACGATCCGGGGAGCTTTCAACCTACAGCGCTTTATCAGCAATGGCCACGCTGTGGAGGTGAAGGGGTTAAGCTTCTGCCCGGCGGGCTCGCTCAGCAATGGCCGCCGCGCTCTGCCTCCGTGTGCTCCATGTAGAGGAGCCGGAAATGGAGGCTGCAGTAAAGCGCGCGCTCAGAAGCGGCGCGAAATTCAAAAAAATAAAAAGAGCGCGTACTTCCCTCCTTTCCCTCGTCCTGCAGGCATCCTCCTGCGGACATAGAAAAACTAGTCATCGGCATATATATGTATAGCGGCTGCCGCAGCAGTCGTTAAAACACTCACACACATTTTACCAAAATGTGGAGTACTCACCAGCCGAAACGCCACAGGGACCCCCAGGGGTTTCTGGCGCTATGCCCATGCTTCCCCCAGGGCGGGAAGCGCAGTGACCCCAGTGTGTGGTTTGCGCCCCCGCCAGGGAAACTCTCCTCATCCCCCAGGGCCGGCAAGATTCTGCAGGGACCATTATGTAGTTACAGATCCGCCAAGGGAGAGGCTGGTGAAATACACTGATAAACATGTAATAGCGCTGTCACCGCAGCGCTGAAGCATACTGATATACATGTAATAGCGCTGCCATCAGACGCTAAAGCACTCACACATTAATAATAAAATTTTGTGTGGAGTACTCACCAGCCAAAGCGCCACAGGGACCCTCAGGGGTTTCTGGCGCTGTGCCCATGCTTCCCCCCAGGGCGAGGGACGCAGTGACCGCACGTGTGGTTTGCGTCCCCGCCAGGGAAGCTCTCCTCATCCCCAGGGCCGGCAAAGATTCTGCAGGGACTTTGAGTAAATACAGATCCGCCAAGGGAGAGGTTGGGGTACAGCAGCGCTGGTACCCCTGAGACCTCTAGACCAACTAGTGATCCAAGTCTCTTGTCCGAAAGTAAAATAATAAAATCTTCTGAGGAGCTGCATTAGCAGCGACCATCCTCTGGACCTCAAATCTTAGACTGGAGCTGAGTAGGAGGAGCCCGAGCTGGAGGGGCCAGCCAGTCAGCACTCTTTTGATCTGAGGTGACATCCTGATCTGGGGCTCCGCCTACCCATCAGTAATGAATTACTGTGGCTCTCTTCCTTCCATCTGCAGCTGAAATAAAGATTTCACCAACATTTTTCTTTTAATAATAAAAATCTATAAATATCTATCACATTTTGATTTGGAAATCCTTATATACAAGAAAAATATAAAGGAGATAGAGAGCTAGTGTACAAAAGAAAAACAGGATTTTGGTTGCTTACCGTAAAATCTGTTTCTCGGAGCCTTCATTGGGGGACACAGGAAACCATGGGGTGTATGCTGCTGCCACTAGGAGGCTGACACTATGCACAAAAAAAGTTAGCTCCTCCTCCGCAGTGTACACCCTACCGACAGGAACTAGGGAATTCAGTTAGTGAGAAAGCAGTAGGAGAAGCAATCTGTAAAAGACAGAAACCACAGAAAAAACACAAACTCGATCTGTAACAATATAATACAGTAAGCAAAGCTGTTCGACTTGGGAGGGTGCTGTGTCCCCCAATGAAGGCTCCGAGAAACAGATTTTACGGTAAGCAACCAAAATCCTGTTTTCTCTATCGCCTTAATTGGGGGACACAGGAAACCATGAGACGTCCTAAAGCAGTACCCAAGGGGAGGGAACAGCAGATAAGTTTAGCCAGGTCGGAGAACTAAGCTCCGTAACCTGCGAGGACTTACAAGTTAAGCCAGTATCCGCCGAGGCAATACATGGACTCTGAAGAAAGATCCTTCCTATGAAGACATTGTCGATCTGATACGTCCTGGCCGCATTGAAGCGGGGAGAAGAATGTAGTGTACGGACCCACTTACCTAAGTATGAGACATCACACAACCAAAGATACAAATCCTGCTCAAGGAAGAAAACGTGTTATCACCAAACTCTTCATTGAATTCAGGCCTGGAGCAGGGTTCCGCACTGGTTGATGCGTGCGGAGAGTGAGATCCAATTCTGTTCAAGGTGGGAGAACCTGATGCTGCCACCCTCGGCAATAAAATCAGGGAGCTGCTCGAGGCTTTATTCGGTGTCTGTAAGAAAGAAGAGGTAAGTACCGACAAATATATAGGGAGCTCTGGTATTGAGGTATCTCAAAGGCCCTTAGGACAGAATAGTGAAGGGTCATGAGAGTTATGGTGTACCTATGGGTACTGACTCCGTAAAGACAGCCACAACGTATAAACAGTCAATGGTAAGCTATTTATGATAGGAGTAACGCACTAGAAAACAAAGAAAAACCTGAGAAGCACTGTAACCTGACCTACGGATAGATAGTGCTAGGCCCGAATAATCAGATGGTGATGACAGGCCTCTGGTGAGCAACCTGCAACCAGGGCCCAGTGCGTTGCCGAAGAAAAGATGGGACTATCTGGTACCGGACACCAGCGTGTCTGACCTACCTGAAAGTGGTCTGGCCACTCATGCTGAAACCGAGATCCACCTTATGGTATGGAGCTCCTCCCTGTGGTACGTGGTAGATGTTCTGTTAATAGACCGCAGATGTTAATGATCATGGAAACACGCAGCAGAAGGTGCCTGTGACTAACCTGAAAGCGGAATGAAAACCGCTGCTGCAGCCAACCAGAAGAAATGGATACTGGGTGCCTCTCAGCGAGAGATGAACCGAAGGGAGATGTGCAAAGGACTCTGAGGTACGAGAAAGAGGGTTCCTGACTCACCTGCTAGGACAGAAGAGCAGGACCGATGCAGCACTTGACATTGGGCACATCTGAACTACTGGAAAAAAAAACTTCGTGCATTGATGCCCGGTAGATGACACGAGTAAATCCTGGATAGCGGCTAGAGTACTGCTGCAATAGAGCACAGAGAACATGAAGGAAAAAGCTTCTGACTCACCTGATACAGTACAGAATACCAGTACCACAGCAGCAGTCCACTCAAGACCCGTCCGATCCACTGAAAATACGATAGTATCAGAATGCTCTACTGTACCTGGTTGGTGGTGCGTAGAAACCTGGATAGCTGATAGAGTACTGCTACGATTGGCTCTCAGCATTCTGCGACTACATTAGCGCGGAGAGAACCCTGGAGAAGGGTCTGGGAGAGAGCCAATTCTGTGTTGCAGTCTAGGTCTGGATACCTGACGGCATTTGGTATAATAACAGCCTTACTTGTAGAGGCCGCACCATGGAGTCTGCGCTGAGGTATATCCTGTACAGACCCATCTCCTGACGGTAGAACAGTAGGCTTGGAATCAGAGGGAGACTAAACTCGCTCTGTTTTGCACCTGGGCTAAAACCCTTGGGCCTGCGATTTGTGGTCAGCTTCTTTGTCCACTGAGCCACAGCAGACGTGCCGGAGAAACAGACTTTTACACCGCTGTCAGTTGTCCCCCCCCAACACTGCAGTCGTGAAGGGTTAGGAGCATCTCACTTCTCTGCTTGGAGAATAGTGGCAGCCTTAGGAGAGGGGCTGCGAGGAGATGCAGGGCGAGTGCCTGAAGCGTAGAAGCATATGATATGCCATGGGACCAGCATCTTTATGTGTAGAGTAATGGCCGCTCCATGCTCCGTTTAAAACTGGAGCACAAGCTCCTTGCAGATGTCACCCATGGTGGGATCTGAACCCTGGACTCTCACGCTGCAAAGAGCCAGTGCAATCCACTGAGCTACCATCCTGCTCCTGAATTCAAGGTACAGATGTGAATAGCAGAAATCACAACCGGAGCGTGATGTAGCGGAAAACTCTGAAAGGAGACTGCAAGAGAAAACTCTACAGAGCAAACGGTGTACGGCAGGACTTACAAGGGCCCCCCTCACTGTGGAGGGTGCTGAGAGCGGGGAGTAATGCAATACCCATTGCTGTAGACTGCCCAGTACTGGAGCACTCATCACGTTAGCGACCGCCTGCTCCAGAGTATTATTACACCAGAAACTATACTGCTGTAACCAGCGACTGCCCGGCACTAGAGTACTGTCCTCAGCGACTGCACTACTCCAGAGCACATGCATCACCAGCTCCTGTACGGCTCTGGAGCCTTATTACATCCGTGACTGTCCTGCCATAGAGAGCTTATTACACCAGTGAGTGCATTTTTCTAGACCATTTAAAACACCAGTGACTGTACGGCACTAGAGCACGTAATACACCAGTCACTGCACTGCTCTAGAGCACTTAATGTGCCTTGATAAATCACCCCAGGGAAAGATGGGGACTCTCAGCAACCACTGAGACCACAGATAGTGAAGCCTGTCTGAACTGTTAGCTGTGCCTGACTTGCACCTTTTGCCCCGCCTGTTACCTGGATCAAGCGTTGCCTTCCAGGTCCAGGAGCCGGGAGAAAATCTACAGACAGGCTGTAAGACCATAGGCGCTGAAGGAGCAAATCCCCCATGGAGAGAGCCACCCTTCGGATGCAGAAGGCGGAAAAAAGAGGCAACCCCCAGGAGAGTGATAGGGACCGAAAGGGTAACAGCGTGCACTGTAGGGAAGCACGCTAAAAAGGAGCTTGTTCTGAAGCCGGAGGGAGGCGGAGCCAAGCGTCGGGGCCAGAGGGGGAACATGAAGTCGAGCAGGGGACCCGTTGGAGCGCAGGGTCCGGAGGCGCAATATGGCCGCGGCTATAGCCTACCGTTGTGGTGGGTGGAACCTCGCGACGCGCCAGGAAGAGTAGAGGGGCAAAGACCTTGGAAGGTGGCTTGGACCGTCTGAACGAAAATGCCTGATCTGCGACTTCCGTAGCGGTGTCCTGATGCCTAAGGTCTGATTGACTGCCCCAATCAGGCTCTGCACCGTATCCTTCCTGTTGGAGGACTGTTCTGAATCCGGGTCCGACTCATTTACTGAAAACGCGTCCGAAGACGCTTCGCCTGACTCCGGAGAGGAAGGCGCTAAGGAGAGATCCTGCCGAGAAAGGTCATCTGGAGAGGCGGAGCGGGAAGAGGACCTAGAAAACGGAGCACCTGTCTAGGTCTCTTACGGCCTGGGTTGGAAGGACAGGGCAGCGAGCCCTGTGACTCGCTAGCGACCGCGGGTGTTGCAAGGGGAAACCTGTCTAAAAACGGACACTAGGGTCTGTGACATCCTGGTAAGGTCCGCCACAGATTATGACAGAAGAAGCCCACTCCGGGGTAGGAGTCTCGGAATCGCCCGGGGCAGAAGGGCGTTTCTGGGTGGGTACCGTGGGGTCGCTGCGGCCTGGCAGAGGGGAGATGACTGACCTGAAGGGAGCCTGCCATTACACGAAGAGCACACAAAGTGTCTGGCCAGAGTGGTGGAGGAGGAAGGCGGGGGGCGAACAGGCTCTCCCTTGTGCTTAGACATGGAGCCGATCCCACTAACTGATGACAGGAGGTTGGGGGACAGAAAGGAGACAGAGGAGGGAGTCCACTCTGCAGGGCAGAGCTACTTGCGGTTCCTTTGTACTGCTCCACCGGTTGAAGAAACAGTAGTCAGAGGCTCTGAAACTGCTCGTGTCCCGGCCGAAGATGGCGCCTAGCAGGGACTCAGCAGGGGGAAAAAACGCGCGCTGCTGGGAGAAAGCGCGCTGTCAGTGGATGATTAAAACCAAATTAAAAACAGAGCAAAATAGCCCTATGATAGGGAATAGGTCCCCTGAACCCTTTATTTATATATATATATATATATATATATATATATATTATATATATATATATATATCCATCCACAATTCACAGAAATAACATGGCTATGAGATTATTACCCTCCCTCATAACAAAAATATAATGCTGTGAGAGGAACACACATAACTAGCACAACAGATATAGATCAGCGCAACTGGGAAGAGAAATACATAGAACAGATGAATTTCTATAGATCACAGAGTCAAATCCCATAAATAGATGCAATGCCTACACCTGCCTAAAACTGCCACTTACTGCATAAGCTGGAAATATAGAGGGCAGGGGTGCCAAACGAAAGGCTCATGTGAGGAACCTGATCAAGTTACCGAGTCTAGGAGGTCAGGCTGGACCGTGCTCAGTGGATGAAGAGGGGGGGGGCGGAGCAAAACGCCGTGCTCTAGGCAATATGGCCGCTGCTCCAGCCTACTGTGATGCAGGGGGAGCTGGGCGGAGCCAAAGGCAGAGCTGTGAGGAAGGATGGGCGGGAAAAAAGTCCGCCCGGAAGCCAGAGTGAAGGGGGAGGAGCCGGCTAAAAAACTAGGCCCGAGGAGAAGCCGGGGCCTAAATTAGAAATCGCGGCCGCCGGTGGGGGGGGGGCGGCGCGGAGGTGAACCGATAGCTTCCCAGAAATCCCCCGAAGGCTGAATTAGAAAGGGTCCCCCACAAGTGGCGCGCAGCGATGCGATCCGGCGCCTGGAGCTGGACAGGTGGCCCCAAAGAAAGCAAGGAGGCCCCAAAGAAGGAGAAGCCTGGGGCCTATAAAGGCCTGCCTTTTTTTCCTTTGCCCTATAATTTATCTTTCTAAATAAATAAATACATTCTTCTTTTCCTAAATCTTCTTCTCTTCTATCTTCTCTCTTCTATCTTCTCTTGTGTGGGGGGAAAGAGGGACATACCTCTAATGCAGTGTTTCTCAACTCCAGTCCTCAGGACCCACCAACAGGTCATGTTTTCAGGATTTCCTTAGTATTGCAAAGGTGATGGAATTAATGCTTGAGCAGGTGATAAAATTATCAGACGAGGAAAAAAGGGGGACTCCAGCTTCCATAAAATGAATGAAACTTTATTCGTGTAAATTACACATAAATTTCCCTCCGTGCATCCTCCAAGTTGGTGAGCTGGCTGGAACCTTGTTCCTATTTTTCTTTTCTTATAAGGTAAAATTATCACCTTTGCAATGCTAAGGAAATCCTGAAAACATGACCTGTTGTTGGGTCCTGAGGACTGGAGTTGAGAAACACTGCTCTAATGAGTGTCGGACGTCCGATATCCGCTGGAACGTCACCGGCAGGCTCTGGTGGGCGAGCGGGTGGAGACGGAGGCAGGACCTGGTCATCCTTCATTCTCCAGGTCACCTAAACACACGTCCGTGTCAGGGATCTATTATGGGGTCCTGCCGAGATGACATATGAGGATACGGGGTGGCTGTACACGCCGTACTCATAGTCTCTATGTGGGACTACAGTAGTGACTCTTCACACTGTATCCCTCCGGAGGAAAACCTGAAAAGGAACGACGCACAATAGGTAGATATGGGTCTCCGGAGAGACCCGTGTCCACCTCCTACTGACACTAAGCTAAAACTGAATTCCCTAGTTCCTGTCGGTAGGGTGTACACTGCGGAGGAGGAGCTAACTTTTTTTGTGCATAGTGTCAGCCTCCTAGTGGCAGCAGCATACACCCCATGGTTTCCTGTGTCCCACAATTAAGGCGATAGAGAAAGTACCAATATATCACTCAGTCCGAATTATATTTATAAAATTATACAAAACTGCAATATTTCTTGTAGAATTACCCTTACCATTAATATATCTTTGCTGTCTTGAATCCCTTCCTCCTCCCATATGATCATAATTTGCTCTGGGTCTCCAAAGCCAGTCCCATCGTCTATGCTGGAGAAAAGATGAAAACCTCCGTATCCAGACAGCAGAGACTGTGAGGCGGTGTTATGGCTACGCTCCTCGATCTGCCAAGTATAAATGTACAGGATAAGTAAGTGCACATGACGTCTGCAAGATGCACAACAAAAGCCCTGTAGCATCAATTATAAGACAATGAATAGATTACACCACCCACCTGGTAAAGTGCATGTCTTTTCCTTAATGGAGTGGAGGCAGCTGGCAGAGGCGCATGGCTGAACAATCCCTCCTGGAATTCCTGGAAGCTTACTCTGCCATCTCCATCTCTGTCCAACTTATTGAATAAGTCTTCAAGTTCCTAACAGAGCACACACATACACCCGCATTAAACTTAAGTGATCTACAGACAGGCAGAAGTTTTAAAGGAATTTTCCAAGACATCTGTCCCCAGCCACCAACGCACAAAAAACAAGTTTAAGATTGTGGACTGCCCTGATGAATCCGTGAGGATGAAACGCGTTGGGAGAATAAGGCTGACGCTTGACATAACCGTTCACACAATGGTAAAGCTCAGCATCCGATTTATCCCATGACCTATCGGGTGAGATCAAGCCTTTTTCTCTGTCCAATTTTTTTAAACTTTATACAAAGTATGGATGTTTTACTATGTGCTTACCCATTAAGTAGAAGGACTGAAAGTCTTATGAACCATTTGTCTATATGGTGAATACAGGAAGCACGGATTGCCATATGCTGCAAACTGACAAGCTGGGACAGTTACTAACCCAGCTGGTTTTTTGATATACCTCTAGATTATCCGGGCTATAGAGTGGATAGGGGGTTTCACACACGAATCACTACTCCCCTACCCACTGTATATACCGTCGTTAAAGCACTAAAACAACTTTATACCCGTTGATCCATAATGGGGATTTGAATTATTATCAGGTTTTGAAGTGTTTATTTGAAAACGATTAAGGGTCCCAGACAAAGGGATAAGTGCCAGTACCCAATAGGAATAAGAGAGGAACTAGGTATTCAAGTGTAAAGTCCCTGGACACATTTTACTATGTGATTCACATTTGTGTGCTGGACACAGCAATTAAGACATCTAGAGGTACTACATACCCCACTGTTACCCGGCTGAGGGCACTTGTGTGGTTACACATGGTCTATTTATGATTGTTTTGTCTTTTTTACCTACTTCATTAAAAGTTAAGCTTTATATATTCCCAATTTGCTACATTATTAATTCATTAGTTGGGTGGTACTTTATTTCCCGCGTTATACACTAAACTGTATTGTGTTGCCATATGTAATTTCCTACAACAGTTTCTTGACCTTCATGGTCTAGGACGTAAGGTCTCTCCTTGACGAAAGTGCCGAGCTAACATAGGGAGATTTTTTGATCAGGTAATGTTCTCTGGAAAAAAAAAGTTATGGAAATAGGAAGAAAAAAATGCAGGCTCCACACGGACTTAGGTCCCCTTTACATGTCCATATAAAACAGATACCGGAAAAAAAAAACGTACCAGTGTCATCAGTGCTTTGGATCAGTGTCGTCCGTGTTTTTCCGGTATGGCAAAAGAAATTACAAAGCTTCGCAATGTTTAACAAGTACAGCACACAGATGGCACATGGATGATACATGGATGATATCGGCGTGCTGTGCGTGTTTTACATGGACCAAAAGACTTATATTGGCCATCAGCCGTGCAGTCAGTAAAAAAGTGAACATGTCTCCACGTGGTTTACATGGACACACGGTCTGTATAAAAACACTGACATGTGCACAGCATAGGTTATAATGGGTATGTGCGGCATTCGTGAAAAAAAAAACGGATGCCCACACTTACTGCAAGCACAGACATGTGAAGGGGCTTTATAGGGTGGCTATTTGATGTAGTCACCTATAAGTTCATGCCGACCCTGTAAAGATAAATGCTTAGGACACAATAATGTTAAATTACATTTGCGGTAATTTTGACAAAACTGCAGCAATATTGTGATATGATGTCAACATGTGACTACAACCAGGACAGATGGCATTACAGAAAGACGCTGCTCATACCTCATCACAGAGATCTTCAAGTCCAATGTTTCTGCACACAGTGGCAAGCTCTTGCCTGTTGAGGTATCCATTGTGTCCAACACCAAGCTCCTCCCAGATGTCCCGCACCTGGTTCTCAGTCATATCAGAGTGGGCATGCGAAATTCCTCTGGGACAGTCAAAAAATCCTGGGTTCCATGTTCTCAGTTGTCCTATCAAAGGGTCGAAAGTATTATCACAGCAGAAGGATACTTGTGTGCATGCTTACCAACATCGCCTAGGTCTACAGGACAACCACAACATACTTTTATTACGATGGCAGCATATTTTTGGCCTTTTTTTAGTGTAAACATTTGGTGGATGATACACCTTGGTGTTTACTACTACTACTACTAATACTAATAATAATAATAATAATAAAAAAAACAACACAATGAGTCAATGAGTCTTCCTGACTACTTGCCTTACAGGTAACATCTGTGTTTGTTTTTGGGAAAAAAGTAATCCCAAAAGGCACTTTAGAAAACCAACCCTAAAGTGAAAGGCTTCTTCCAGGCACCTCTTGTGTGGTGGAGCATGGCATGTTTTTTATGCACAAGTTTAACTTCGGAGAAAAAAAAAATGCCAGTTTCTTTAAGCCTTTGTTTGAAAAACCCGATGGGTTCACCCGAGTTTAAAAAATGTTCTGTGCAACTGTTGGGTTAAAAAACGTAAAATAGATGAATTTCACCTGTAAAAAAAAAATGCAACTATAGACTACACTGTAAACCCACTGCAATTTGCCGTAAAACAGTGTATGGCACTGATGTAGTGTTGACAGTATGGTCATATATGCCTCGTGTAAATGTACGGACAGCTATATGGAGGCCATTATGCCACGTGGTATAAATGCTGCTTTTTACGCTCCTTTTTGTGCAAAAAATTGTGTTGTGTTTATAGCGGTGTTCACAGAATGTGCACCTGATGTAGCTTTTGCTGTGATTTTCCAACAACCTGCTAAAAATCAACGTGTTTTTAGAAATTTGTAGTGAAAAAAAAAAATAGCATTGCAAATGCATTGTGTGAACAGGGTGTAACATTTAAGCAAAATGGATGAGATTTTATGAAAATGTATTTCCTTGGAGAATTTAAAGAAAATCTAACAGCAGATTTTTGCCATCTAATCTAAGAGCAGTCTGATGCAGAGACAGAAACCTGCTGCCAGGTTCACTGCGGAGATGCACTAAAAACGTACGTTCATTTTTTACCTTACAATTTCCCACATTTAATGCAATTATCAGAATGTTTCAAAAACAAAGCAGCTTTTATTTAAAATACAACATGCCAATAAAAAAAAAAAACACAGCTTCAAAAACACATTTAAACTAAAAAAAAAAAAAAAAAAAAAAAAAAAAGCAATAAAAAAAAAGCAAGTAACTTAATTTAGCAAATAGGTGCAGAAGTGCTGCAGAAAATCTGCAACATCAAAAACTCACCAAGTACTCATCGTGGGAATGTAGACCAGGTGGATGCGCCCAAAAGCTGCGGCAGTATGCGGTCAGTGCGTTTTTGCTTTCTTACAATGACGGTTAAGTGGACACAAGATTTTGCAGGAAAACTGTTTAACAAAGCGTGTGGCCGGTGCACTCGACTGTGCACGTAAACGAGCAGTTTTCCAGCAAAATCAGGTTTTAAAAACAAAGTGGTCTGCAATTTGCCGTTTTCCCATGTCATGCTACACGGAGACCTGTATGTCCCATCTGAAGGAGGTTCACAGATAGCAGAGCAATGACATGCAGATGTGGATAGTCATTAGCCACTTACAGGTAACGTACACATGCCCATCTATTCATAATAGTCATAATGTCCAGCCAGCAGCACCTCCTCATATTAGACTTCACTTTATTTAAGATTATTAATTTTACCTTGTGCCTCAAAGTTTTGAATCTCAGGCTCCTTGGCGACATCTGCTTCTTCATCAGACTTCAGGCTCTGAAGAGAAGAGCACATGTGAGACAGATTTCTGCTTAAATGATCCAAGATGGAAATGTGCATGAAGGGAGAAAAAGAAAAAGACTATACCAGGCAGGAAGGCTGAGGGAGAGAAAAAATAATCCTTCACTGGGTTTAAGAATGTGTGTTCACCTCCCAGACAAACCCCAGGCCAAAGCAAACAAATGAAGCCATACAACTCACTCACTCTGCGCTGCTTCATCTCAGCTAGATTGTAGCCCCCAACCCACCATTAACCAGAGAGGCTTCCTCTGCAAGTGAAACATTAAACCGGCAGCGGAGCATGGCATGCTAACATTAACACATTCACTGACTATGCTGCAGGTCATAGCAAACACAATACAATGTCCTAAACTGGCTAATCCACGGATTCCTGCAGTGTGCGGGCATTTCAGACAGGTCCGTACACAAACACTATCAAGACCAGTGAATAAGGCATTGAGTGCACCAGTAGATTATCCCCTCAAGTCATTGATTAGACAATTATAAGTGCAGGCGTGTAAAGAATCTTATCAGGGTTCCTGCCAAAAAAAAAAAAATCTGAATGAAGGAGAGGAACTGGAATTTCTGGCATGACAAAAATGAAATCCATTTATAGATCCCTTTTCAAAAGAGGTTGTCCACTTTTGAGAAACTTTTTTATTTTTTATTTTTTTATAAAATGTGCAGTTTGTTATTAAAAACAAACAAACCTGCGTTACTTACCCTCCCCAGGTCCAGCGCAGAATCTCCCCCACAGTCTCTGCTATAGTAGGGACGCCTTGTAAACATTGCTGCAGCCAATCACTGAACTCAGCTGGCCGTGTAAATCGCACAAGCCATCCAAAACTGCTGAGCTCAGTGATTGGCTGCAGCGATGTCTAAGTGACATCACCGGTGAAACTAAACAGTAGAGATTATGGCAGTGATGGAGAAACAGTACTGGACCTAAGAAGGGCAAGTAAAGTGTAGGGGTTGTTTTTTTTATGAACTGTGAAAATAGGGAAAAAGGTTTTGGAAGGGGACAACCCCTTCAAGGCTGGGGCTAAAAAGTAACATTTGTCGCGCCCACTATTCTAGAACTACGATTTTGCAGTAAAAAGAAATAAAAATGACCATCCAAATGGGAGAAAAGGTGACTGAACGCTGCACTGACCTCCACAGAGTTGCGGACGACATGCGACAGAAAAAAATTTGGAAACATTTTTGACTGTTTCAGCCAGGTAGGTCGCAATGTGATGCCATAAGAAATCATTAGATGCCACGTTGCAATGCGACACGTAGTCTGTTAGCCCTAGCCTAAGGGTACAGTCACAGGAGAAAGAAGTAATCTGGATTTTCCAATGTAAGGGTATGTGTAGACGTTGCGGATACCTGTGCGGAATGACCTGCGTTTTACCTGGGGATTTACCGCAATTTTTGTGCGGATTTCCCCTGCGGATTTCTATAATGGAGCAGGTGTAAAACAGCTGCGGAATCCGCACAAAGAATTGACATGCTGCGGAAAATAAACCGCTGTGATTCCGCGCTGAATTTTCCGCAGCATGTACACAGCGGGTTTTTTTTCCCATTGGTTTTCATTGTACTGTAAGGGTATGTGCACACGTTGCAGATTCTGTTGCAGATCTGCAGCGGATTTGGCCCTGCAAATCCGCAGCAGAACTGCAAGTGATGTACAGCACCATTCTAGTCAATGGAAATCAAAAAACGCAGTGCACATGCTGCAGATTTTTCCGCGCAGATTTGGTGCGGATTTAAAACTGCAGCATGTCACTTCTTGTGCAGATCCGCAGCGTTTTGAGACCTGCTCCATTATAGGAATCTGCAGGTCTCAAAAGGCAGAGGAAATCTGCACAAAAACTGCAGTAAATCTGCAGACGAAAAGGACAAAAAAAGGACAAAAACTGCATGGATTCTGACCTGCGGTTTCTGCCAAGAGATGCAGATTCTGTGCAGAAAATTCTGCAGACCAATCTGCAATGTGTGCACATACCCTGAGTTTCTGAAAATCCACAGAAGATTACAGTATTATGTGCAGTGGCATGTAAAAGTTTGGGCACCCCTGGTCAAATTTACTGTTATTGTGAACAATTAAGCAAGTTGAAGATGAAAGAATCTCTAAAATGGCCTAACGTTAAAGAAAACACATTTCCTTTGTGTTTTAGGCAAAAAAAATCAAAAATATAATTTTCATCTTTTACATTTTAAAAATTACAAAAAAGAAATATGAGCCAATGCAAGTTTGGGCACCCTGCATTGTTAGTAGTAGCACCCATTTTGAAAGTATCACAGCATGTAAATGCTTTTTGTAGCAAGAGAAGAATCTTTAGGCTGGCGTCACACTCACCGTAGAAAAATACGGACCGTATTGTACGAGCATAATACACCAAAATGTTGCCGTCACAACAATCCGTATTTCATCCGTTGTCAGGGTGCTGCTGCGTATTTGGCGCATGTAAGCATCCGTATGCAATCCGTATGGCATCTGTACAGCGTATCTTTCTCGCCGCCTTGCAAAATGGACATTTAACGGGTTTTAGGCCTGAAACTCATTGAAATCATCTTGCGTATTTCTCGCAAGTCACACGTCTGGTCCGTGTGTAATCCGTTGTTTTCTCGCACTCATAGACTTTCATTGGCGTACAATGGGCGTAATACGCGTACAATCGCAGCATGCTGCGGGTGTCTCGCACCGCAAGATACGGCCGAAAAAAATACGCATGATCAGAGCTGCCCCATAGAGAAATATTGGTCCGTGTGTAATGCGTAGTTTTCCTCTTACTTGTCCGTATTCCTCCTTAGGCCGAGATCACACATGCGAGTAAATCATCCGACACTCGCATGTAAAATCCCAGCTCTGGCACCGGCACTCGGGAGTGGAGTGCACGGCTGCATGTAGTTATATGCAGCCGCTCGCTCAACTCCCGAGTGTCGGCGCCAGAGCTGGAATTTCACATGCGAGTGTCGGACGATTTACTCGCATGTGTGATCCCGGCCTTAGTGTGACGCCGGCCTTAGACTCTTGCTTGAGGGATTGTCATCCATTCTTCCTTGGAAAAAAATCTTTCTTCAAGTTCTGTGAGATTCCTAGGTCGTCTTGCACGCACTGCTATTTTGAGGTCTAGCAACAGATTTTAAATGATGTTCAGATCAGGGGACTGTGAGGGCCATTGTAAAACCTTCAGCTTGCGCGCCTTTTGAGGTGGTCTATTGTGGATTTTCACGTGTGTTTAGGATCATTATCCATTTGCAGAAGCCATCCTCTTTTCAACTTCAGCTTTTTTTACAGATGGTGTTATGTTTGCATCAAGAATTTGTTGAAATGTCATTGAATCCATTCTTCCCTCTACTCATAAAATGTTCCCCGTGCCATTGGCTTCAACACAACCAAAAAAGCATGATTGATTCACCCCCCATGCTTTATGGTTGGCGAGATGTTCTTTTCCTGAAATTCTGTGCCTTTTTTCTCCAAAAAGTTCTATTTTAACCTTATGGGTCCACAGGACTGGCTTCCAAAATGCAAAAGAAAAAAGGAGGACTGGCAGAACTCGCCAAGCTGGACGCTCATTCAATATTCCAAGGAACCAACTTGGAAGATCAACAGCATACGAAAAAGTAAACAAGGTCCAATCCAAAGTGATGAATTTCCAAAGGTAAGGTTTATTCCGCCATCACATTACAAGGTTTCGTCCTGTTATAGGTCTTTATCAAGTATACACACAATCATTTAGGGCTGGCTTATATACAGTAGTGTGGCAGATGTGTATTCACCAATCACCATAAAGTATAAACCAACTCATTAAATAAATCAATTACAAAAAACATCAAAAACAGGGCACATTGGCCCAATCAGTAATACACAACTTCTTATACAATGAAAAGATGGAATAAAATCCCCACATCCAATAATATATCCATAGTTTACACAACATCGGGATGATCTACCAATCAAATAATGCCATCCACATTTTCATGGATACCAAGGTCCAATCCAAGTAAGGTAGACCATGAATATGTAAAGATGTCATATGAAGAGCCAATGATGGATTGTTTCTAAAAGTGCGCCAAAATCATAATGACAAACTATACCAAAAGGTGCATCCACCCTTCTCTAATGACACAAGCATCGAGTTGTCAGGAAAACATGATTCGCACCCAATAGCCCATTTTACCCGGCTTGCACGCCATCCCAGCACACGCCCCTGTTCCCACGCGTCACTAGGGAGATATCACATGACCGCTGCCACGATGAGACGCAGAAGCGGTGCGCATGCGCAAGTGGCGCACACTGACTGGGAGACTACATGTGGTGTCAGAAAGACCGCAGTCACATGACCACGTTAAAGAAAACACCCACATGAAGTAAGGGGACCAATCCATCCAGGTCGTGGTGTTCATAGCAGACCTCCTTAAAGGAATACGGCACATATACTCCCCCATAGCAATCCATATATAATATGATATGGAATTGAGGTTCCAAATGAACCAGGAACCTCAATTGAGACAAGAACAATTGATCACCGGCAACCATCATGGGAGGGAACCTCCCTTATATCAGACCAGTCTGTGATTCCAGATTGCCACTCCTCGCTGAAAGGTTCAGTACTGTCTGTAACCAACAGAGGGAGCCTCTGCTCAGAAACCATCTCCAGCACATTCATAACATTGGTCCGTACGTCAGTTTTTACTATCATTGTTTCATCAGCGATTTTCACATATGAAAAAAATCATGGAAAGCAATTAAAAACGTCTCCAATCCATGACAATGTTACATACAGCACATGGATGGCGATTAGGGTTGAGCATTCCGATACTTCCGATACCTGAAATCCAATGTAAGTCTATGGGAACAAAATATCGGAAGTAAGTATCGGAAGTACTTCCGATATTTTGTTCCCATAGACTTACATTGGATTTCAGGTATCGGAACCGGGTTTCGGTATCGGAATGCTCAACCCTAATGGCGATGTGTGCTGTGATTTTCCCCGACCCACAGACTTCAACAGGTCAATTTGATCCATATCTCTGATTTTATTTGTGTTCACACAGTCCACAAAAACAAAACAAAAAAAAAACCACAGACGTGAACAGGTCCACAGATTTTAATGTGTTTGTGCTCTGTGAAAATCACAGATAGAAAACGTAGTTAGAAAACGTAGGTGAGAAAAGGATGTCTGGTTAATAAGATATACTCACCCAGGCCCTCACCCTCCTGCTGCCGCTGCTCCCCCCCATAGTCCACCGGATTCTGATGCCGACTACTAGGGCTCATGCATGTCCCACTCTGACTAGTGTGTTACACCCTAGGTGTATTTCTGACCTTCCCCACTGGCAACATTATTGGTCCTTTTCCAACCCTCCCCCATTATCAGTAGCATTTCCTCCTTTTCAGGCCATGTTCGCACATTCAGTATTTGGTCAGTATTTATAAGCCAAAATCAGAAGTGGAACAATCAGAGGAAAAGTATAATAGAAACACGTCACCACCTCTGTATTTATCACCCTCTCCTGGTTTTGGCTTACAAATACAGAGGTTAAAAAAAAAAACTCAAATACTGAACGGCAGAACGTGGCCTCATTGCTACCACACATGCAGTAAAAAAAAATAAAATAAATCCTAAACCAGTGTCCCCCACTAGTAGCAGCAGTTTCGCTATGCACATCCCTCGCAGACTGGGGCACATGTGAGATGGGAGTATAAAGAGGGATTTCCAGGCCCCTATTACCTCCCCTGCCCTTCATGTTTAGACTGCACACTCCACCTGGCTGGAGGACCAGTAGACTGAGTGATGTGGCCATGAGATCACTACCGGCCGGTGTATGGAGGCTGAACGACCGGCCGACATTCTCAGTGCAGCCTGTAGTTTGTGGCCTCCTGACTGATCAGCCCGATGCAGTTGTAAAGGGGTGCCGCGTCTCTACCCCCTTAAAGTTTGGTACCACATACTGGTGCTACATGTATATATGTATATCTTCATGCTCTTTCCCCTTTAAAGGTATTAATGTTATGCCTCTATATATACATGTTCATTCAATTCGGTCTTGTGTATAGTATAATATATTTTGATGTGTTAGGGTGAGTGTAGTACCCCAGACAGTCCACTAGATGGGGGGCCACACTAGCACACAGTATATAAATAGTTAAACATAGTAGGGGTTTGCTGTGGTTAAGTCAGGATGACTTCCTAAGTTAGTTGGGGCCGGGATTCCTTAGAGCTCGGGTGGGCTTAAGGCCCGAGCAACACAGCAAACCACGTTTAAGGTGAAGTGCCCAGCCATCCAGAGTCCACAGGCAAGGACAGAGGTGCAGCTGAAGCGGCAGTGTGACCGCAGTCTGGAGCTGAAGACAGAGCAGGTCCGGGATAGTACATGGGACGCAGGTCGCTCAGAATGTGGCAGGTCATCGCGTGGGCTGATGCCTTTAGATCCGGGGCGAAACGGACAAGGGAACCCCCATGCTTAGAGACTTTGCTAAAGGAGGACACTGTGTTACCGCAGGAGGCGGTGGGATCCTGTATGGTACCAGAGGACGTAAGACAGGAGGCAGAAAAAGGAAACGTGTACAGTGTGGACACTGACGCTAATGTTGTCACTGACCAGGATGTGCTATGTGAGAGAAAAAGTAAAGTTCCAAGTTTTAAGTTCATTTTGGACTGTGTCTCATTGTGCTGTAACACAAGCAGCGGAACCTAAGCAAGCGCGATGGGACCCTGAGGGTGCAGAAGGCGAAACTAAAAGGTATGCTGATGGTGGGACAGTGTTTGGATGTGATTGGGAGCCAAGAGGCGCAAAAGCCACATGTTACTGCCACAAATGCGGCCCTGGCTCTGCCTCTCACACAGTGCGGAGCTCACAGGAGGGTGAGCTTATAGGAAGGGGAGAAGTAACCCTCCATGCAAGCTGTCAGCCGATGCCCTGTGCAACTGCAAACGTTTCCTACAGCTAAGGCCTGCAGTGCCGCTGGTTGTAGCCTATGGAGGAGGATGGTACATGAAATCATTTGTGCATACTTTTAGCCAGCTGTTTCATGTACTGTAGGTGAAAAAAAAAATCAAACATTGCTACCATTTTATAAGACCCTCATAGGTTAAAATCATCAGCTGTAACAAGATATTGCATTGCAGTTATTACGCTATGTAATACTGCAGTAAAATATTGGCCTACAATGTAATTTTAACCAATTTTTTTTTTTTCTAGGAAAGTAGTAATTTTTTTCAGACATGGGCTGATCTGTACAAGTAATTGAAAGCATAACTTATGCTCCAACAGCTTTACCAGAATACGCTGGACCAGTATAAAAATTCTTATTCGTGTACTCCACCCTTCTGTCAAATCTATGTTTTATGACAGCCATACGCTCATTCAGCAAACTGCCATTACCGCTCCTCAAATGCCGGCCAGCGAGGAATAAGCCACTGCCAGACACCTCTCAAAGTAATTTAACTCCTTTTATGCCCGTGGTTAATAGCAGCCATTGCATTTAGGTGGTTAGACATAGGGGGCTCCCTCTGTAATCCTCATCGGTCCATCTGTGACATTATTGTAGCATGGCAATAGTTATCATATTAATAATCCATTTACTCCCCAAAGGCTGCACATGTGCTAATAAAGGGGATTTCTAAAGATAGCAAGTTATCCCGAATCCTGAGCGAGGCAGGTGCCATACTTGTGCGATGCGCGAGTCTCTCGCATCAACACCTGGCACTGCCGCTGGCACTCGGACCGGAGCGTGCAGCTACATGTATTTCTATGCAGCCACACACTCCAGTCCCGAGTGCCGGGTGTTGATGCGAGAGACTTGCGCGAGTTTCTTTCTCGCATCACACTCGCAAGTGTGACACCGGCCTGATGCCAAGAATGGCCCTCTTAAAGGAGTGCTGGTCAAAGCATTCACATCTGTTTATGATCTATGAGACTACCTAGATATGTGGTAGCACTCAGGTTTTGCTAGAAGTCCCATAGACAATGAAGGGTTCAGCAGTGCTTACGCGCCTCCTGCACTCTATTTAGATGGAGCTATACAGAGCCGCGTTCTGGGGATCTGACGGTGTCCCAACGGTCAGATTCCTAGTGTCCAGCAAAGTATTCCCCATTAAGTTAATAAAGGATGACTTTTTGGGAAAACAACTTTTGGTCATGTTCCTATATGTGATTTCACGAAAGTTCATAACCACGGTTTATGTAAAAGATACTGAAAGTTGTTTTTTTTTCAGTGCATTTTTCTTTACAGGGGGCTGGGGAAAAAATGCACGTAAAAACACAGTTACATTTTTAAGTGCAGAACCAATGCTTTTCTGTACTTCAAAAAAAATGCAGTGCAAAAAACAAACGCTTCTTTAAATCTGCGTATTAGGTTATTGCATTATGGTGCGAACACAAGCAAGAAACATGTAGAATAAACTGCAGTTATGAGTGATTGAACACAGCTTTAAAGAGTAACGAAACGTGCCAATTTTTGCCATCCAGCTTTAAAAGTTATTTAACTTTGCAAATCATTTTATTAAGCAATTTGGCTTTAGTTCACTTCTCTATACAATGAGAGTACAATCTGGCAGTGGATGAGGTCCCTTATGAGTGCGCTGGCTCCCCTGCAGGGTATTCAATGCAGGCTCAGGAGGGTCACATTGTGCCCTATGTCAGCACTTCTACATCGGGAGTTTCCTGCACTGTGCTATCAGCAGTCACTCCTCCAGCACAGTCCTATGGAGGATAGGTAGTTTCCTGCTACAGACTGCGCACAATAGAAGATAAGTAAACTAAAGGCTAAGGCCCAGATTCATCATTCAATGGTTTGTCCCCCTCAAGTCACTTTCTTTTGATGCTTTGTGGTATTAGTTGACATTTTTAGAGACAAAAACTTCAAAATGGCGAACAAGATTCATGTACTTGTCTAAAGTAAAAAATGGTCTTTTTTTGTTTTAACCCCTTAAGGACCAGGGGTATTTCTGTTTTTTCCTCCCTTTCTACCCAGATCCCTAACTTTGCTATTTTTCCATCAATATGGCCACGTTAGGGCTTGTTTTTTTTTATGCAGGACAAATTTTAAAGGGAACCTGTCACCCCCCCCGGGCATTTTTAAGTAAAAGAGCCACCTTCAGCAGCACTAAGGCTGCAGTCTGTGAAGGTGGCTCTTCTGTTTCTGCTCCCCAGCTCTCCCAGTTTTATAAATAGGTCCCCATACCTTAATTGAGTCCCATAGGTATGGCTTCTTCCCGTCTCATCCTCCTCCCAGCCGTCCATCATCCCCCTGCTGCGTCACCGCGCCTCCTCAGTTGTTTTGTTTTTCCTTCCGTTACATGCTGTGGGGCGCCTGCCCTGTTGGAACAGTCCTCGGGCATGCGCAGTGCGCGCAGTAGCCAAATTGCTACTATATATCCTTACATCAGTGAGGTGCTTGATTGCCCTTCACGCGAAGCAGACCCCTCCTCCTTCCCATCAGCATTTATTGTCTAGAATAAACGACATTCGTAGAATGGAATACAGGACAGCTCTTTTGGGAGCGAGGGTGGATGGTTTTGACTGTGTTTGGGCCCCGTGGGATTATTACTAGGCTTAGAGAAATGGTTAGGTTCTACAAGATTACTTAGTGTCTTCTGGAGCCCGTGTCCCTCCTTTTCCCTACCTTACGTGTGTGAGTACTGTCTTTTTGTTCGTGTATGTGAGGTACATTTATATAATATCCAAGATTACTTTTTTATGTAATTTTTCTGTTTGTTGCTGGATGATTCTGGCTAATATTTGTTATGGGTATATGGGTACCTAATTTAGCCTGGAAAAAGAGGCAGTCATTGCTTCATTTTACAATTGGGTATTTTAAATACTAGAGGGAGTATTTCTCCATGTTTATCTCACATGGCTTGGTTTTTGTAACCATTTTTCTCCTCTCTCTTTTTTATAAGATATCTTTGGAATTTAATTGTATGTTGGAACTTTCGTTCTTCTGTTTAAATTTTTACTAAAGTTTTCAAATTTTCAGTTAAGAAAAAAAAAAGTGTTTCTTGCTTGGAAATCCTACAATGTGGCTGAACTACAACAATCCTGCAAAGATGAGTGGGCCAAAATTCTTCCAGAACGTTGTAGAAGACTCATTGCTGGTTATTGCAAACGCTTGATTGCAGTTGTTGCTGCGGAGGGTGGCCCAACCAGTTATTAGATTTAGGGGGCAATCACTTTCACACAGGGGCTTGTAGGTTTGGATTTCTTTTTCCCTTAAAAATAAAGGCCTTCATTTAAAAACTGCATTTTGTGATTACTTGTGTTATCTTTGTCTAATTTTTAAATTTGTTCGGTGATCGGAAACATTTTGGTGACAAACATGCAAAAGAATAGGAAATCAGGAAGGGGGCAAACACTTTCACACAACTGTATCTGCTGTCAATTTTGGATCATATGTTATTTGATTTTTATTACATAAAGCATAAAAAGAAGACTATTCCATATGATCTCTAAGTTGTTTAGCTAATAATGTATGGGGTTATAAGCTTTTTCATAATAATGTTGGCGTGTATAAAGAAGTACCTTATCCACTCATATTAGTGCCATATTCTTTAGCTGGACCCTAACATCTATAAATTTTTTTTTAAGGATTTGTTTACAGGGTCTGGGGCACTCTTGTCTCCAAAAGTTTTAGTTCCATAATTAGCATTTCCTATTTAACTTTATAATCACTTTTAAGTCTGGCTCCAATTGCGATACATTGACCTCGGTAGACTGCCTTGTGAGCCTTCCATAATATTGAAGGCATACTGAACCAGCATGGCTACCACAGCATCTTGCAGCGGCATGCTATTCCATCTGGTTTGCGTTTAGTTGGACCATCATTTATTTTTCAACAGGACAATGACCCCAAACACACATCCAGCCTGTGTAAGGGCTATTTGACCAAGAAGGAGAGTGATGGGGTGCTACGCCAGATGACCTGGCCTCCACAGTCACCAGACCTGAACCCAATCGAGATTTTTTGGGGTGAGCTGAACCGCAGAGTGAAGGCAAAAGGGCCAACAAGTGCTAAGCATCTCTGAGAACTCCTTCAAGACTGTTGGAAGACCATTTCCGGGGACTACCCTTTGAAGCTCATCAAGAGAATGCCAAGAGTGTACAAAGCAGTCATCAAAGCAAAAGGTGGCTACTTTGAAGAACCTAGAATATAAGACATATTTTCAGTTGTTTCACACTTTTTTGTTAAGTATATAATTCCACATGTGTTAATTCATAGTTTTGATGTGAATGTACAATTTTCATAGTCATGAAAATGCAGAAAAATCTTTGAATGAGAAGGTGTGTCCAAACTTTTGGTCTGTACTGTATATATTTTTTTTTAAATGACCTCTCCTAAATAACAGTATTGTAGTACTAGAAATCCCCTTTAACATGCAGTTTTATCACTTAAAAGGTTTGTCCACCAAAAACAAGTTATCACTCCCCCAAAGATGAGTTATTGTTCGTGGGGTTCCGATCTCTAGTACCAAAGCCAATTGAGAGAATGGGGAACTTTCATCCCCTTTTACAATAGAGTGGCAGTCAGAGGCGTACATAGAAATCATGGTGCCCATAGCAAAAGTCTGATTGGGCCTCCCCCCCCCCAAAAAAAAAAATCACCAGCCTGTCCTTCTCCCTGAGTGAGAGAGGCTCATGAATGTTTTCTGCTTCCTGCCATGCACATGTGCTGCTCTCTGGCTGCCAGGAGGTGTGGCTTTCTTATGCGAATCCAGCCAGAGACTTCAGCCAACTGCTGACCAGGAAACAAGGAAAGGGGAGCTTCAAGGGGGTATACAGCGGCCGGCGCTTACATTTAATTAAAGGAGATAGTACTGTGTCAGCACAGTACAGCTGCCAAACCGCAGCGGCCGTCGCGGGCCTCTTCACCTGTCCGGGCCCCATAGCAGCTGCGTGGTCTGCTACTATTGACGGTACACCACTGGTGGCAGTGCATATGTTAGACTGCTGCTTCATTCATTCCCTACGGCGCTGATGAGCAGTAAGTTTTGCTTTTACTGGACGCACGTTAGGAGTCTGATCTCCCATGCGGTCTTGTAAGGCTAGGTTCACATAAGCATTTGTGTGCGCAGCATATCAGCTGCATACGCAAACGCATGCAAAAGCACGTTTAAGCAACGTTTTTTATCCGCATCATCTTACACATGAAGCCAAAAAAAACACGCGTTTGTATGCGTGTGCATGCATTTGCATTGTTTATGCATTTCCAGGCGCTGTAATCAGTTCCTGGACAGCGCAGTCTGAAGTCCACATGCGCATCAAACACATCCATGCACATGTCCTTGCGTATCAATGCATTCTAGACAGTAATGCTTTTTTTTTTTTTTTTTTTTTTTACACACTCATCCGCATGCGCATGACTGCGCATATTTGACAGATTTTTGACGCTTCAAAAAAATGCAACATGTTGCGTTCATCGGACACCGCGAAATGACGCATGCGTACGTACGCGTTTGCATGTGAACGCATGCAAACACATGTCTATGCGTACACCATGTTAAAGATATTTAAGCATGACGCATGCGGATATAAGCGATGAAACGCTGCGCACACAAACGCAAATGTGAAACCAGCCTAACAGGGATAAAAATTCCCCTTTCTGCTTATCAGTGTGAGTCCCAGCGGTCAGCATTTGGTTTTTCAATACTTCAGCACTACCACAATTCGCTTTAAAAAAAAAAATAAAAAAAAAATCACACATTGCTCTAATGCTGCTAGGCATAAATATATATTGGTGCATTGTCGCTGTGGTTAGCGCACAACACTACTGCTTTAAGGCGGCAACAAAAGTTAAAACCCACTAAGAGGTTCGCTGTGACGTGACAGTGGCCTTCATACAGCATGATCAGAAAGTTACACTAAGATCATCATGTTTTGTTATATATATTTTTGCCTAGCAGCATTAGAGCAATGTATGATTTGGGAAGTGCGATCCGTTCTCTTTTGAGCATAGCACTACCGCAATGTGAGGGCTCATTCATGTCAGTTTTTGTTAACCAGGGTCAGTGAAAAACTGCAGAGATATGTCCATGATTGATCCGGGTGTCGGACCAAATTCCGCAATATAAGTCTATGGATCCTTGGAGGGAAAAAATATATATATATTGGACAGTACATTGATAGAAAATTCTATGCAGAAACAAGACTTTGCTGTGGATTTTGCATTTGTTCTATAAGTTGATATAATGCTAATTGGTGGCAATGTTCACACATTTATTGTGGCCTAAGGGTACACATTCTTTCGAAAGACTAAAATAACATAATATAATAAGACTAGTTAAAAAAAAAAAAAAAGATTATTTTGTTTCTTTTAGGGTATGTGCATATGTTGTCTTTTCCAGATGGAAGTGACAAGAAGGGACCTGTATTATTCTAGTTGCTTCAAAAACACCTAGTTAGATGATAATGAGAACACTCAAGCAAAAACATGGCCACCTGTTTCCTTAAGCGTCTTCCTATAAAAAAAAACAAAAAACACAATGCGGGTACGCCGGCATCTAAAAGGGGATGCACGGCATCTTTTTCAGGTAGATTCCACTGAGAACAACCACAGGAAAATGCAATAAAAAAAAATACAATAATTGAACATAATGCACAGCAGTGCCAAAACAACATTACTGTGCACATATTTCATCTTTTGTCACTTTTAACAGATTCAGGGTGACATGAAGCAGTTTTCCATCTCTGCTCAGTCTTTTATGCTTAACATTTGTGAAAATGACAGATTAATGGCCAATTCTGACTAATAAAAAGCTAAAACTCTAACTGTATTAACAGATTAGGCTACATGCCCAAACTAGTACTGACACCTCTCCTGCCATCTGGTTGCTGCTTTCACACAAAATATTTTACACCTATTCTTCAGATCATTTTCTATGTGAAAAAACTGTAGACGCCTTTACAACAAAATAAGACCGGCTCACAGTCCACTAGTCACATAGGAGAAATGCAAACAGGAACGAGAACATAGTGTATATCCCTCTGGACTATGCTGGGATGGCTCCCAGTGCAGTAACAGTAATGCTCAAAAGGTGGGGGGGAATTATTGCCTTTAGGCATGTGGGAAGGTGAAGAGATCCTGTCACACAGTTATTTTTTCTGAAATAGAAAATTGATTATAGTTTAGAGTCTTAACGGTTTCCAGTGCATTGGTTTCCATTTAGTCAATAAACATGGCAGGGAGTGGCATTGCATTGTACTATGGAGCATGCCATAGGTCTGACACCACTAGCAGTACCTAAGAGGAGCTTTTCCATTTAAAAGATGCCTCTCCCTAAACCACTGAAGAGAAAAAAAGAAAGTAAAACTCTGCCGTCTTGCAGATACAGTAGAGCTGCAGCTCGGTCACGTAATATTTGGCACTTAGCATGCAGAGACCAATACGGTCTGCTTAAATCAGTAGTCGGCTGCACTGGTCATAGGCACATATTAGTTTGCAAGCTAACGCTACAGAGAAGCAGTTTGTAATTCCCTATCAGGGCAAGATCACGTTCCTTTAGCTGTAGCCATCTACACTACATGAAGTATTAGGACACATCCTTTATATGGGGTAGCCCCATTTCAGAAAACTTTTCCCTATATGACAGTTTAGTGTAAAAACAAATCTGAGTTTTGCTTACACTCCCTGGGTCCAGCACCGAGCTTCCACTGCTACCTCGGATGCCGTTGCTTGGCTGCAACTATGACATCATGTCGACATCGCTGCAGCCAATCACTGAGCTCAACAGCTCTGTCCATGAAGACGGCACAAACTGCTCAGAGGCACTGAGCTTAGAGATCGGCAGCTGTGATGTTGATGTGATGTCACTGCTGCAGCCAAACAACGGAGACTGAGCATTGGATCCCAAGGAGGGCAAGCAAAGCCCAGTAGATGACTCCTCCTGACGCCACCTCACCGATTTGTGCATATGCTTGGAGCAATAGGGTCCTAAGCAGCCTAGTGCATCGCTTCATAGAGTACAGTTATGCTTTTAGGAATTGTTGTGCAGCATATTATTAATAGTGGATAATCTACTAGTAATCCGTAGAAGGCGGCTAATGTTTTATTGACTCTTATCCGAATAAAGGCCAAGTTTGTGGATTCCTATAGAATTGGATGGTGCTGGCACATGGCCTGATTTTCATGCATTTGCAACAGAAAAAAGTGGCAATGTTTGTAACTTATTCCATGGTTTCTGAGCTGCCGCGTCTTTATTATAGACTCATCCAGAGCTGCATTTACACTTCTGCTCGCGAATGCATGGTCACTGAACCAGCAGGAAATGTGAGGTCCAGACTCCTCGGAGAAAATAGTAGACCTGGGAGCTCATCTTTGACTGAAAATGATGCAATTCAGGATAATCAAATCTACACAACAAAAGACGGCAGAGGTATAAAGTCCAAGCTCCTACGATGAGTATTTGTGGGGTTTTTGCAGATCTTGCTGCCAATTTAGGTTACTTGCAATAAAAATGCTTGTTAAAAAAAAATAAATAAAAGAAGCGCTCAAAAATGTTTTGTTTTTTTTTCTATTGTGGTTTTTACTTTCATTTTGTTATCTCACATTCTAAATAAAACTGCCTTGTTTTGGAAACTTCTGCTTACTTGGCTTTGATAAAACATTATTGATCAAGTCATGTGCGTTTTTACTGCATTTCCATTGTGCAAATCCACTAAATGCCTTTTTTTTACCTGCATACTATCCTCATCTCATTCAAGTTTTTTGGGAAAATCTGCAAATAAAACACCTATTTACAGTCATAGAAACGGACATGTTGTGGATTTCAAAAACGCAATAGGGGTCAATTTACGCTGCGAGAAGAAAAAAAAAAAAACACGAGGGTATCAGATTTCTATAACTCCTATCCACTTAGCTGGAACTGTAAGGCCATGTTCAAGCTATTTTTACTTCAGTATATGCAAGCCAAAAACAGAAGTGGGTGATAAATACAGAAGTGGTGACGGGTTTCTATTAGACTTTTCCTCTGATTGTTAGACTCCTGATTTTGGTTCACAAATAAGGAGTATATTATAATATATAGGTAAAAAGTAAAAAAAAAAAAACCTCACTAAATACTCAATGTGTGCACGTGGCTAAAGATGATAATATATGCAGCGTCAAAACCGTAGCAAATCCTCACTTTGGGAGCTTAGTCTATGCTCTAAGCAATCGCTACGGATCGCTAAAATCGATCAACATATTGATGGTCCGTTAACGATGTTGTAAGTGATGCGCATTACAAAAGCTTCTAGTGTGTCGCGCGGTCGTACACGGATCGCCGGACTATGCAATGCAGGCTCCGCTGTAAGTATATAAGCTGATGTTGACTTCTTGAGTGTCAGGGACTTTTGGGACGCTAATCTTAAATGATCGGTACCGCCCTATAGCTCCTTAAGATCATCGCTAAAGTTTACGACCGACCAGGATATACATAAATGTAACCTTCCTCATAAGTTGCCGTAACTGAGGCTAGGGGATGGTAGTGGGCAGTACTTGTAGGCATGGCTCGGGGTCAGAGGACGGATTACAGAAATCTGTGCAACAGATGATTGTCTCTAAAGTATAAAACATGTAACTCTGGATAAAGTAATGCTATATACAAATCTATAGGTGCGACAGGCGAGATTCTACACACAGGCATCCAGCAGAATTATGAATGCAGCTCCGACTGTGACTGGAATTGAAGACATGATGTAGCTTCTGAGAGTCCAGGACATTACACATAGGTCGGATCCCTTAAAATGGTGCGGTCTGCACGTTACATCTCACAGATCCCATGGCGAAAGTTTACACCTACCCAGAATTCCATGAAGAGTAACCCTTTCCTCGCTGAAGGTTGCCTGTATCTGAGGCATGGGACTAGACTAGGGAAGCAGTATATTGTAGCGCATGGCCGGGGTCAGGCAGGCGGGTTACCGCTCTGTGCCGGACAGCTGTACCCACCTCTGTCCTGCCTCAGAGGTCACCCAGAGATGACATTGTCCTGACAGGCTAAGGTTTCATTACCTGCAGACCTTGCTCTAGGCGCTAGTAATAACCTGCTGCGCTTCCATCATTCTTTAGTTTCTCCCTCATGTGGGAATAGGTTGTGCTGTGGCGATGGAGACTCTGAAGCAAACCCTGCGCCGCCTCCTGTAAAGGCCCAGGCTCCCCGTCAGCAGCAGTGTCACCGCACTGCCATGGGGACCGGCTTCTGCTTTCAGCGCTGCGGCACTTCTCTCCTAAAATCAATTTATTTGATCGATCCTGAGGTGCCCAAGAGGCAAATTAGTTAAATTGCCCAGCCCTGCATGTACTAAAAGACTTACATTTTCTTGGCCTAACAGCGGATACCACAGTAAGACCTCCTGCGTCTTGAAGTGGCGGATTATCCTGCCATGAAGGATTCCTACCTCTACACTCTCCAGTGACGACGACCGTCTCAGCTGACTTTTCCTCTGGTCCTTGTCATGCAAATACTTGTTGGCTTCATTTTCAACAGCTTCTCTCTCAGGATGTGTTCGGCGGCCATATCTCTTGTTCCCCTTCACAAGTTTAGGTTGTGCCTCCTCAGGAATTACTAAATTTACAAAAAGGAAAATTGTATAAAACGCTAAAAATTATTGCACCAAAATAATCTTCATAACATAATTGCATAGTGGCTGCGGGCAGGTACTAAATATCTGCACGTACTCAAATGCACAGGGGTGGATCTGCAGTACCACGCTGTGGCCACCATGCAGCTGACGGAGCTGTGCTTTCACACTCTGCAACTGATCACATCCGGCCAGCGCTGGCACTGGGAACAGTAGATTGGCGGAGGGCGCAGGTGTCGCACTCCTGCCTATCTGATATTGAGGACTCATCAATAGGTCATCAATACTATAAGTACTGTACAACTTCTTTAAAGATCATGTAACTTAATACCGGGAGGAACATTACATTAGTATTTTTATACCTCATAACCTACACATATATGATATAATATACTTTGACATGTTAGTGAGGCATCATCTAAACCAGGGGTCCCCAACCACCGGTCCGCGGCCCAGGACTGGGCCGTTGCAGTTCTGTTGCCGGGCCACAGAGCCACAGCACAGAATGCTGGACACACATGGAGCTGGCGGCTGTAGCACTGTAGTGACAGCTACAGCCACCGGCTTCCAGAAGACTCGATACTCACCTTCCGTCGCTGCATCCCTGTAGGCCGCGGCAGCTTCATCCAGTGCTGAGCGGTGACGTAGTACCGCTCATTAAGGTCCTGAATATGGACGCGACTCCACGTCCATAGACGTGGCGTCCATATTCATGACCTTAATGAGCGGTACTACGTGACCGCACTGCACAGGAGGAAGCTGCCGCGGCCGACAGGGATGCAGGGAAGTTCAGCGACGGTGTGAGGGTAAGTTTCAGGGGGGAGCAGCCTTGTATACAAGGGTGGGAGCGGAGCCTTGTATACAAGGGTGGGAGCGGAGCCTTGTATACAAGGGTGGGAGCGGAGCCTTGTATACAAGGGTGGGAGCGGAGCCTTGATACAAGGGTGGGAGCGGAGCCTTGTATACAAGGGGGAGCGGACTGTTACAGGGGCGGAGACTTGCATACAAGGGTGGGAGCGGAGCCTTGTATACAAGGGTGGGAGCGGAGCCTTGTATACAAGGGTGGGAGCAGGAGACTTGCATACAAGGGTGGGAGCGGAGACTTGCATAAAAGGGTGGGAGCGGAGCCTTGCATACAAGGGTGGGAGCGGAGCCTTGCATACAAGGGTGGGAGCGGAGCCTTGTATGCAAGGGTGGGAGCAGAGGCATGTATACAAGGGTGGGAGTGGAGTATGCATACAGGGTGGGAGCGGAGCCATGATCAAGAGTGGGGCGGAGCTTGTATACAAGGGAGTCACATTCACATTATAAATGCTATAATTAAATGATAAGTATGCACTACTACTAAACTACAACCCCGTCCATAGCCCCACCCCTGCCACACCTCCATCCCCGCCCTGCCGGGCCATTGAAGAATGGTCTTGCTTGAAGCCGGTCCCTGGTGCAAAAAAGGTTGGGGACCACTGATCTAAAACTATCGGCTACATCGCCACCTACTGTCAAAAATTTGTGAACTACTATACACTGGCACATATCTAGTAACAATTTCTTGTAATGTACATTACACAATATAGTACAAAAGATAAACTGAAGTAATTGTCTTACCAGGCTCTAAATAACTACTTTCATCATCATCATCGGAGATGCTGATGTTGATGGTTGATGACAGGACAGCCACAAACCCCTCTTTAAATTCTTCAAAATTCACCTAAAGAAGATATAACATTATCTCAAGAAGTATGTAGACGCTGTTTTAAAGGAGAAATTATATTTTATCTAAAGGGCACAGTCAGACGACCGCATTACTCGCCCCATGCCATCGCAATCCTCGGACTGGCATTCGGCTCACCTGACCTGAGCATGACAGCATGTATTTCTATGTAGCGGTCACACTCAGGTAAGGAGAGCCGACAGCCAGTCTGAGGATTGCGATGGGATCCTCACATGAGTAATGTGGCCGTCTGACTGTAGTTTTGATAAAATCACAGTTTTATCAGCAGGAGATTATCACTAGAGGACTAGGAAGCCTGCTGCAAGGTACCCCCCATATTCATGAGCTCTGCATAACCCCGCCCCACCACTGATTGGCAGCTTTCTGCCATTGCACAGTGTACACAGAAAGATGCCAATCAGTGGTGTGGTGGCGGGTTATACAGAGCTCAGCATTCAAAGAACTGCTAGATCTGCAGCAGGTAAAACAGAAATGTTATCAAAATGACAGCAAGCAGGCCAATAAGTGTTAATACATTTCTGGAATTAGGGTCTCTGCCCTTACATTATGCTGCTCGCAGACGAGGTAGAAAAAACCTGGCGATGGAATCCCTTTAAACAGGTAGCTTGGGACCTCAGTTCTTGTAACTAGTGGCGATCCAAGGGGTTGCACCCCAAGTGACGACACACATTTCGTATCATGTGAAGAACCTGCGATCTTGTGATCTTAGTTCAACTGCTTTAAGATGCTAGAACAACCATAAAAAAAACACAATTGAGTTGACTATAGTTGCATTAATCACATCAGATGGAGGAATGTGACTATGTTGGTTCAGCAAATTCTTTAAGGCCTCTTTAACACATCCGTTTTGTGCCGTCAGGCACAATCCGTCCAAAAACAGAAAGGACAGATCCGGCGCAGATTTTGAAAAAACTATGCAACAGATCAGGTTTTTTTGCCGGATCCGTCCTGAACTTTTCAACCTGGAAATGCTTGTTGGGGAGAGAAGAGAGAGAGACCTTAGTTTCCAGAATTTGGATCAGTCTTTTGCCGGATTGCACAAAAGACTGATCCGGCACCATAGACTTGTATTGTTTGCACCCGGGTGCGGCAGAAAATAAAAAAAACGTTGCATCAGTTTTTTCAAAATCTGCGCTGGAACCGTCCTTTCCGTTTTGTCCGGCCGCCTGAATGTACATTTCCGCCGGATCCGGAAAAAAACTAACGCAACGCAATGACATCCAGCGCTAATGATAGTCAATGACAAAAAAACGCATCCAGCGGTTTAAAAAACTGGATCCGTTTTTTTTTTAAAAAGCGCCGGATCGCGCCTGACGGCAAAAAACGGATGTGTGAAAGAGGCCTAAGAGAAAGTTTTCCAAAGAACGGAACTGCTAAGTAACATCAGACAGAAAAATACAAATACACACAATACAAGCAATTTTTACAAATAGTTACAATTGACATGAACACACACACAAACACAATTCTGTGAAAATAAATATTGAACATATGCTGCTAATAAAGTCAATCAAGAAGTCTTTGTGTGTGCCTTGATTTAGATGTCCTGTTAAAGTTAATAAACAGCTAATAATGCAGAAAACCCATCAGAATTTACTGACAATTTTATAAAAATACACTGACCAAAAGAAAAATAAAAAAAAAAAAAAAGTTTGTGTCTGAAAGCCAGCCACTGCCTAATGTTTACAGACGGAGCTTAGGGGCTGTTCCACATTTGCCATTTAACAATAGGATAGGTCTGATCGCAGAGGGTTGCGGGGAAACCATTGGAACTCACAAGAATCATAAATACTGATTATTTTCAGATGAAAAAAGTTTTTACTAGCATGATCCTCTTGGGTTCCTGGTCTTTGTGTTGGCGGCATGCACACATCCTCTGTACACAGTGTCAGTGTGCTGCCAGTTTGTGACGATACACTCCAACACTTCATTATACACAATCACAGGCTGGGTGTCATAGAAATAATACCATGGAAGGCCCATTGCTGCTGCGGTAAACCGTCGGGACCCATGATCCCATTGCAAAGAGCTCTGAACTGATGGTGGCCAACTTGGAGGTTTTTCAATTTTGCATCACGCTTGGTATTTAAAATAGTTCTGGCTCTGATCACGGATAACTCACGAGTGCAGGCTATGTAATGCAGCCGACATCTGTGCTGTAAGGTGTGGACTCCACTCCTGTGGCTGACCCATAGACTGCCAAAACGTTAGTCTTCCAGATCTTCTAACGTGGTGCGACGCTCTGACGCGCTGGGCTCCAGAGCTGTGGTGGCATCAGTACCAGGACCAGCAATCCAACTTTAATTTATGCCACCCACGTTACATGCTTGGCCTAGTATGATTGCCATGTTAACATTACCACCAAGAGTGCAGGAGTATCGCACCACGCCATGAGGGTTGGCTGCACAAGAGAACTAAAGTGCTTTAAATGAATCTTGTGGACATCTAGGGCATTATGGAAATTATGTGTGCCTCCAGTCTATGTTATTTAATCTATGTCAGGACAATGTGTCCTTCCCTACATCACATATGGAAGCCCATAGGGGACCAGTAATTATACAAGAGACTGCAGTACTACTCTATTGTAGGTTCAAGACCCCTAACATAACTAATAAAAAACCTCAAAAACATTCAAAAGTATTTTAACATAAAAAAAAAAACAGAAGTAGCAAAATGTATAACAAATCAACAATAACATATCTGGTTTTGCGGCATGCCTAAAGGTAATGTCCTTTTTTAATAAAATATCTTCATACGGTGAATGGAGAAAGGGAAAAAAAAAAATGTAAAAATTGCCAAATGGTATTTTTTTTCCTAATGTAATGAGGAAATAAATGATAATGAAAACTTATACTTTTTCAGTACATTATATAAAATAAATTAAAAAAAGATGGTTTTAATTAAAAAATACCACTTGTTTCACAAAAAAACAACCCCTCAATTAAAGCTACAGCTCTAGGAGGAAGGGAGGAAATAAAAGCGCAAAATCGATAAAGGGGTTTAGTGTATACATGGAGAGAAGACTTACCCTGGCAAGAAGATCATTTCCAAGAAGTGTTTGCAGAAGAAGAGGGAGTTGAGCGTCTAGATGGAGCTTATGGCAAAGGTCTGTCAGCTCATCTTTGTCCAGGTATCCAGTGCCTGTTGTGTCACAGCTGCTGAAAACCTCTTGAAGCTGGGACACATATTTGTTCTCTTCTTCCTGGTCCATCCCATAGCAATACTGTAAAAGACATTGAACTCGTTATCAATCAAGGATTCTACTCTACTGCCTGAAAACACAAACAAAAGGAAATGCTTTGGATACCCTACAACTTACAATAGGGTAGTGATTGTCTACGGGGTTTACACGTTGTTCTTTGGATCACAGAACTGGTTTTGAGGCACCAGCTTTTATGTGTGCAATGACTGACCTACAGAGACAAGCTACTTGCACCTGCAAGGACAATAATTCATAGTCTGGGGACATTTTAGCCTTAGCTTTGATACTTAAATGCTTTTGAACATATTAAATGAGGCATGATACTGTGTGAAAGGAGTTTTACATATAGTCCTAAAATCAAAGCTTTTATGGCTGGCTGACAGGTACTCGCACTATGTAGACAGGGGCAGGCGCAGACGACCATATGTTCACCATTTGAGAAACTCGGTCCGATTATGCTGATCACACTCTGATCAGCGTTTGATCAGAGTGGGATCCATTTTTCTCGAATGTAGAGAATAAAAGAAAAAAAGTCTCCTTCTATTCAGTCTGTTTGTGAAAATCCAATGTCATTCGAGTGCGGTCCGATGTTTTCCAGGACATGACTGGGCGAGCGCTCTTATTCTAGGAGGCAAGTCATGCACGCTGCAATTTTTTTTTCTTTCATCGGACCACTAGGTCCAAGGAAAAAAGTGGATGTGTGCACGGCCCCATAAAATAACGTTCATATGAGTGCTCTCTGTCAAAACCACGAAAAGAACTAGTCCGATTAAAACGGTCATCTGCACGAGCCCTTAGAGGAACACAATTCGATTAGTTTCTCTTTAAAATGTCAATGAAAAAGGGAAAACATTTATAAAATTAGGGGAGAAAAGTTGAACCTGATGGACCTAGTTACATAGATTGAAAAAAAAAACCTATGTAACTAATGAACACTGAGGGGAAAAAGGGATCTATATTTTAAAAAAAAAAAATCACCTTCTTGACCCCCTAGTTGCAATTATAAATTGATATAAACTTACTAATATGCTTTAATTCTGGAAACTGCACAGATTGTCCCTTATCATGATGTCCCCATATATACTGGTGACATGATGAATGGAGCTAGCTTTAAATAGGTTAATAACCATCCTCCTTCCCTGTTCTTGCATCATCCACAAAACTATATAAGGAAGTTTCATTAATTTACATTTTCAAAACAACTAAATGACTTCTGTAGGTTGCTGGACAACCCCTTTACGATTGAGGCAGAATCAAAGTTTCTAGACCATGATTATTAAATCACCTCTAACTGCTCCAGGTCACCCAACAGGAGCTCAATGCAAAAAAAAAAAAAAAACTTTGACCCTAGCTTTAATTAAGGATCTATTAAAATCTCGACCATTTTCAGTGGCAGATTTTTGCAAGTAGCCTGGTCCTGCTAGTCTTAGATGAAGAAAAGTAAGAGATCAAAAGTAGCACACGATAAAGTGGAGATGTTTGTACTATTTCTTAGGATCCCCTGGATGGTAAAAGCAGATGGTTGCTATGAGCAGCGACTCCAATTTAATTTTCCACCAGTTCTGATAAGAAATCCCAGTAAGCCGTTACATTTTTAGACTTACTGGGGAATATTCATGTACTTTATTTTGACTAGAAGGTTTAAATTACGTTAAAATTCTTCAAGGGGGAGGCGGAGCCTAGCTGCACATGAGGAAGGAGCTGAGTCTGTGAGCTCCTCTCTTCAACCCAGCCAGCTTTAGCATTGTCACAGCGTATTTCTGCCCAAAATGGGGAAATCAGGAAGAGAAAAGGCTAAAGACTCCACTGGCACCCCAAAACCCCCAAGAAAGACGGGGGATTTGGATCATTATCTCCGGAGAAAGCCAGCTTCTGCACCAGTGCTTTCACCTAAGATGGCGCCCGGAACCCTCTCTCTGTCTGACGCAGAGGACTCAGATATAGACACTGATGCTTGCTCAGGGCAATCACCCCGCAGGCCGGAGAGTTCCAACCAGGTCACCCGCTCTTTCATCCGCCGGACCATTGCTCCAGTGCTACAGGAGCTAGCCAGCATTAAGGCGGAGGTGTCGCATGTGGGACGCCGTGTGGAGGAGCTGGAGCAGGCCCACACTTCTTATGTGGAATTCGGCGATGGCATCTGTACCACGCTCCAGGACCACTCCAAGCATCTTAATGCGGCCCTCGGTGCTGCCGAGGACCTTGAGAACAGGAATCGCCGCCGCAATGTGCGAAAGAAAGGTATCCCTGAGTCCTATGCCCCCGAGGCCCTGCGCTCTGTGGCACTTTATTCTCTGCATTGCTGGGGGAAGAACCTGCTGAAGCTGTGGTTGTGGAGCGCATCCACCGGGCCCTCAGAGCTCGCCCCAGGGACACTGATCCCCCCAGGGACGTTATTTGTGGTATACTGGACTACAACCATACTGCTGCGCTTCTCACTGCTGCGAGGGAGCAGGGGTCCCCGATGCTAGACGGGTCCCCAGTGGCCTTCTACCAAGACCTGGCCAGTTCTACCCTCCAGAAGCGCCGCTTGTTAAAGCCTCTTCTGACCCACCTGAAGGAACATGACGCCCAGTACAGATGGTTGTTCCCCTTTGGGCTCTTTGTTACACGCCACGACAAGAAAGTTACTATACGTCATCCAGAGGACTTACCTACTTTGTGGAAGGCCTTATCCATCCCTTCACTGCCTGTGTCGTCCTGGCTGCCTGTTCCGGAGTCGTCCATACCACCGATCCAGCCGCGCCCGGACGATTGGCAAGTCACCCGCTCCAAGAACAAGTCGCATCGTCGCTCTCTATCTGCCCGCGATGACCCGGCTGGAGACTGAGCTGTTACCGGACTGGCTTGCTGCTCTTGTTCTTGCCAGGACATGGTAGACCCGATATAATGCCTTTGCTCTGGAGGTCTCCTGCATTCCTTCTACCTGAAACCTGAGGTTTACATTTTCCACTTTGCAGCCTCCCTGTTGAATTGTTGACTCACTGTGGTTATATCCAACTTATGATTCTGTTCACTCAGGCTCGTATTGTTGCTAGTGCTGACTGCTTTCCTGTGCTCTCTTCACCCTTGTCCCTCTTCCCCTCCCCTCCTCCATCTTCTCTTCTTTCACCTTTGAAACTCAATGTGATATCTAGGTTTCCTATGTGCTTTGTAGATTGCTGTAGTGTGCTGTTCACATGACCTATTGCACTGCACTGCCCTCTCTGATTTTCAGGATCTACCTGTTGTCATTGCTGATTTTGGACAACAGAGATGGCTTTTGTTCCCCTGTGGTCTGTTTTAAAATTACCTGCAATTTTTCAACGTTTCATTATGCTGTTATTTTCTGGTACATTGCTCACTGCTGCCATCTGCAGTTCATTTACAGTTACTACTGTTGTTACACTACACAGCACTTTCTTCTCCTCCCTCTATCTTGCAATTCTCTGCATTCCTTTATCTTTTCCCTCCCCATCACTGTTCCCTCTTTCCAGCTACCTTTCCCTTCCTCTCCCTTTTCTCTCCGTTCCCTCTTCCACTCATCCTTGGGGGACCTGACCCTACTTCTCATAATCTCCCCCTCACCTTCCAACTAGGGCACCCTTGCCCTTCTCTACTATATCATAGGATCCTGATACACAGGACACGGTCCGCCTTACGGTCACAATCTTTTTCTCCTCCATCCTCCTTCCCTACCCTCCTGACCCCCGGCCTCTCTCCTCCATTACCCTATTCTTCACCTTCTTGGTCCGGGTAGTCGCCCCACCTGTAGCTATATGTGGGTCTGGTGTCTGCTATCCTCTCCCTTCTCCCCCTTCACTCTCTCCCTCCCCCCCCTTTTCTCTCCTATAAGCTGCCCCTTCTGCTTGCACCTGGGAAGGCATCATCTCCTGCTGTTCTTCTCTTGGTCCCTTCCCTTCTTTTTCTTCCTTACCTTTCTCTCCCCACTCTCCTCCCCATTTTTGGGCAAATACATTTCACTATGACCCAGGTTTTCTTGGGTTCCACAGGCTGGCTGGAGGTTATTGCAGGTGGGCTCTTATGCGACCCTTGCATCGCCTCCACTGCTCCCTCCTCCTTCAGGAGGGGTGCAATGTCTCCCGGCTCCCCTTGTGGATCCGCCTAGTTCACATTTCTCCAAATGTTTACAAGCACCGCTACCTATGGTGCTTTATTTTCTGTCTCTGTTTTGATTTTTTTGTGTTCTTTCCCTCTTGTGTCCTCCTTGTCACACTCCTCTTTCCTTGGGGTCGCTCTCTGTCCTTGCTACGGTATTATTTATTATTATTAATATTTATTTCTATAGCACCATTGATTCCATGGTGCTGTACATGAGAAGGGGTTACATACAAATTACAGGTATCACTTACAGTAAACAAACTAACAATGACAGACTGATACAGAGGGGAGAGGACCCTGCCCTTTCGGGCTTACATTCTACAGGATTGTGAGGCAGGAGACAGTAGGTCGGGGGGTTGCAGCAGTTCCGGTGTTGGTTGAGGCAATAACTCCGGTAGTGGTGAGGAGGCAGCAGGGTCATTGCAGGCTGTAGGCTTTCCTGAAGAGATGGGTTTTCAGGTTCCGTCTGAAGGATCCGAATGAGTTTGATAGTCGGATGTGTTGGGGCAAAGAATTCCAGAGGATGGGGGATATTCGGGAGAAGTCTTGGAGGCGGTTGGGTGAGGAGCGAATACACCGCTTTATCGCTTCTCTATCCTCCCAGTGCACCTCCATGATGACTCCACGTGATATTGTTATACAATACTATAATGCTAAGGGTATGAATGCGCCTGCGAAACGTGCTCAGGTTTTGCGACTCCTTAAAAAAGATGGTGTCTCTGTTATTTTTATGCAGGAAACACATTTCCGCCACAATCATGTTCCACAGCTGTCTCGCTCTTCATTCCCAGTATGGTTCCACAGTTGCAGCGACTCCCACGCGTCGAGAGGGGTGAGTATAGCTTTTTGCCACAATCTTCATTTTCAGTTGCAAGCGCAGTTGGCAGATACAGATGGTCGATATCTTTTCTTGAAGGGTAAACTGGGAAACACTTTAGTGACTTTTGCTAATATTTATGCGCCCAATGTTCGCACAGTCGACTGGTTACTATCTACTCTACGTCTTTTACAGCAATTTATGTCGGGGCTAGTGGTACTGGGTGGAGACTTTAACCTCACTATGGAGCCTCTCGTGGACTCCTCCACGGGCCGCTCCGCCATCTCTTTTCGGAATCTCAGAAGACTTAAACTGCTATTGGCGGAGCTGTCCTTGGTGGACGCCTGGAGAGTCCTCCATCCTGACACTAGGGATTATACGTTTTATTCAACGCCGCATCGCTCATACCAAAGACTTGATTACCTCTTTCTATCCCGACGCCACCTGGGGTGTTATTCTACGGCGGATATTGGATCCATGTGTCATGTGTGCATCGCCACGAAGATCGTCGCGGTTGCACATTCTGACTTCTCACAGCTGAGTTGCTGTTTCTTTGTGTTTGGCAGTTAGGGAGTTAATTCTGTCTGTGCTCAGTTCTGGGACTGGGTGCAGTCTCTCCCGGCTGCAATTATTTGTTGATTGGTTTCCTTTAAATCTCTGGTTGTCTGTGTTGGGAGTTGCCAGTGAAATTCTTCATGCAGACCACAGATAGGATTGTATCTGTATAGACTTAAGTTAAAGAGCTCCTTAGTTGTTTTAAGCTCACCTTGCTTAGAGTTTAATATCCCAGATCATTTATGTTCCTTCTGTGTTTGAGTGTGTATGCAAGTCTGTGTTTTCTCCAGTCTGTCTTATATGTCTAATCTGTGTATTTACAGAGATCAGCCCATATCCCTTTGGTGGTAATCAGAATCCTTCTTAGGACTGATTACAGGGTTCAGGGACTGATAGGAGACAGGGTTAGGCTGGAGACTTGGACCTCTGAACCATTATCAGTACCTCCAAGGTGAGGGATTAGTTAGGACCCCAGTTTAGGGTCAGGTTAGACCCCGGTCCTCCTCTTTCCTGTGACAGTGTATCAAGTCCTCAAGATTAACCCTGAGTTCAACGGATATCGTGTCAGGTAAATCTATTCTATATTTACATGCTGATGTTGCTAATCTATATGTTGTATAGAGTGTTGTTCTTTTAAGAATAGTTTACTGACATCGTACACATATCATAAGACCGCGTGACATTTTCACTGGCCCATAAAATTATTCCCAGTTGCCATGGATCCAGTAGCCCAGCTGGCTCTGCAGTTGCAGGGATTATCCATGGAGCTGACGGACATTAAGTCCAAAGTTTTGTCTCCCTCGGAGCAAACCAGATTTGAACCTAAAGTAGCTCTCCCGACAGGTTCACTGGTGGGCGAGACAAATTTTTTACCTTCAGGGAAGCATGTAAATTGTATTTTCGGCTTCGGCCTCGATCATCAGGGAGTGAAGAGCAGAGAGTGGGAATTGTTATCTCGCTCCTACAAGGGGACCCTCAATCCTGGGCCTTCTCCCTTCCTCCGGGATCCCCGGCTCTACAGTCAGTAGATCGATTTTTTACTGCCCTGGGTTTGGTATATGATGACCCAGATCGGGTCTCTCTTGCTGAGACAAAATTACGTAAGATACAGCAGGGAGATCGTCCGGCGGAGGAATTTGCTTCTGAGTTCCGTAGATGGGCCACAGATACTCAGTGGAATGACCCAGCTCTTAGAGCCAGTTTTGTCATGGGCTTTCTGACAAATTAAAGGACGTTTTGGCTCAGTATGATTCTCCTCCATCACTGGAGGCTGCTATGGCCCTAGCTATCCGTACTGATAGACGGCTCGGGAGAGGTGCGAGGTAACTCCGCCCCCTGTTGTTACTCCACCTACTACTAAAGTCCCTTATGTTGAGGTTCCCCTTGTCTGTTCGGAGGAGCCTATGCAGTTGGGAGGGACATCATTTCGTAGGAGGGGATTGGCGGTACGCCGCAGGACTAGAAGGTGTTTCTTCTGCGGGAAAGAGGGACATTTTGTTGGGGGATGTCCATCCCGTGCCTTGTTGAGCAAAAAGTCGCCGGAAAACTGTTAATCCCAGGTTGTGTGGTGGACGACAACCTGGGAGTATGTATTTCGTCCGCTAGTTCTTCTCAGTTCCTTGTACCAGTGGAGGTGGTGGTTGGTACGAGAGTGGAGAGATTTTCTGTTCTTCTTGATAGTGGGTCCGGGGCTAATCTGGTTGACGCTCAGTTTGCTCAGGCTCAAGGTATGCATCTGAGTGTATTGGTCAAACCGATCCTATATTCTCCATTGACGCCAGGCCTCTCGGCCAAGGTAGCTTTATTCATGAGGTTCATAACATTGACCTTCGGGTAGGGGCAATACATAGGGAACTATTATCTTGTTATGTGTTGGAGGGTCTACCTACTCCTATTGTGTTGGGACTTCCTTGGTTGGTTAAACATAACCCTGTGATTAATTGGCAGTCCAGAGATATAAGCCAATGGGGTGAGTTTTGCAAAAGTAACTGCATGAACACAGTCATCAGTGCGGTCATGCCTAGTACTTTGCCTCCTTTTTTGGAGGACTTTGGGGATGTGTTCTCTGAGGAGGGGTGTCAGGAGTTGCCTCCTCATCGCGTGTATGACTGCTCTATTAATTTACTTCCTGATGCTAAGTTACCTAAAGCTAGGTTATATAACCTTTCTGGTCCTGAGAGGCAGGCTATGAAAGATTATATTTCGGAAAGTCTGGCCAAAGGGCATATTAGACCTTCATCTTCCCCAGTGGCCGCGGGGTTCTTCTTTGTGAAGAAAAAAGATGGAGGCCTACGCCCTTGCTTGGATTTCCGCGAACTTAATCGGATTACTGTTCGAGATCCGTATCCACTCCCTCTGATTCCTGATCTCTTCAATCAAATTGTTGGCGCCAAATGGTTCTCTAAATTGGATCTCAGGGGGGCGTATAATCTGATTAGGATAAAAGAGGGGGATGAGTGGAAAACGGCGTTTAACACGCCGGAGGGACATTATGAGAACCTTGTCATGCCTTTTGGTCTGACTACTGCACCAGCAGTATTCCAACATTTTGTTAATGACATTTTTCGTCATCTGGTGGGGCTGTTTCTGGTCGTGTATTTGGATGACATTTTAATTTACTCACCAGATCTTGTGTCTCACCAGGAGCATGTGAGAAAGGTGTTGCAGATCTTGCGAGACAATAAACTATACGCCAAACTGGAAAAGTGTGTATTCGCCGTACAGGAACTTCAGTTTTTGGGTTTCTTGGTGTCAGCCTCCGGTTTCCGTATGGACCCTGAAAAGGTGAGAGCAGTGCTTGAATGGGATCAGCCAGAGGATCTTAAGGCTCTGCAGCGTTTTCTGGGGTTTGCTAACTACTACCGGAAATTTATTTGTAATTTCTCATCTGTTGTCAAACCTCTCACTGACATGACAAGAAAAGGGACGGATTTTTCTAAATGGTCGGACAAAGCTTGCCAAGCTTTTTCCTCTTTGAAAAAATGTTTTGCTTCGGCACCCGTTCTCATCCAACCAGATGCATCACAGCCGTTCGTTGTGGAGGTGGACGCGTCTGACGTAGGGGTGGGTGCAATATTGTCCCAGGGTCCGTCCCCTGGTAAATGGCATCCGTGCGCTTTCTTTTCTAAAAAATTGTCGTCCGCCGAAAGGAATTATGATATCGGCAATAGGGAACTTTTGGCCATTAAGTTGGCTTTTGAAGAATGGCGTCACTTTTTGGAGGGGGCAGTCCACCCGGTCACCGTCATTACTGATCACAAGAACCTGCTGTATTTGGAATCTGCTAAGCGTCTGAATTCCAGACAAGCTCGATGGTCGTTGTTTTTTACCAGGTTTAATTTTGTTGTCACTTATCGCCCTGGATCTAAGAATGTTAAGGCGGATGCCTTGTCTCGCAGTTTCCCAGGGGCCGGGAAAATGGATGACCCGATTCCTTTCCTTCAGGAGGGGGTGGTAGTGTCGGCTGTATGTTCTGAGCTTGAGGAGGAGGTGTTAGAGGCTCAGGGGGACGCCCCTGCAGGACCTCCAGGGAGACTGTTTGTCCCAAATCAGTTGAGACAAAAGGTTATTGAGGCACATCATAATTCTGCTTTAGCAGGACATCCAGGGAGTAAGGCTACTTTAGATCTCCTTTCTCGCCGGTTTTGGTGGCCTAACGTTAATAAAGATGTTTTAACTTTTGTCGCGTCCTGTGGGGTTTGTGCTCGCTCTAAGACCCCTCATACCCGTCCGTCTGGGACCCTCTTACCCTTGAAACTTCCGGAGCGTCCATGGACTCATTTGTCTATGGACTTCATCACGGACCTTCCTCAGTCGTCAGGGAAGACTGTCATACTGGTGGTTGTTGACAGGTTCAGTAAGATGGCACATTTCATTGCTCTTCCTGCCCTCCCTAATGCTAAAACTCTGGCGCAGGTGTTCATTGGGGAGATTGTGAGACTTCATGGGTTGCCTTCTGATGTGGTGTCAGATAGGGGGTCTCAGTTTGTGTCCAAGTTTTGGAGGGCATTTTGTTTACGTCGGGGGATGCAATTGTCATTTTCCTCGGCTTTTCATCCGCAGACCAATGGTCAGACAGAGCGTCTGAATCAAAGCCTAGAGACTTATCTTCGGTGTTTTGTCTCAGAGAACCAGGAGGACTGGTCTTCTTTCTTGCCTCTGGCAGAGTTCGCTCTTAACAACAGGCGGAGCGAGTCCACTGGTAAGTCCCCGTTTTTTGGGGCATATGGTTTTCATCCCCAGTTTTGTACATTCAATGGGGGGGGCCCTTCTGGGGTTCCTGAGGAGGAGCGTTTCTCGTCGTCACTTGCTTCAGTGTGGAGAGGTGTATTGAATAATCTGAGTGCTATGGGGAACCGTTATAAACGTATGGCTGATAGGAGGAGAGTTTCTGGTCCAGATCTTAATGTGAACGATCTGGTATGGTTGTCTACCAGGAATATAAAACTTAAAGTTCCCTCCTGGAAGCTGGGCCCCAGATTCATCGGGCCGTACAGGATCAGTTCCATAATTAATCCTGTGGCATTTCGTCTGGACCTCCCTCCTACGTTTAAAATTCATAATGTGTTCCACAAGTCATTACTTAAGAGGTACGTGGCACCAGTCATACCATCACCTCTACCTCCTCCTCCAGTGCTGGTCAATGGTAACTTGGAGTTTCAAGTGTCAAAGATCATTGACTCACGTCTGAATCGCCGGTCCCTTCAGTACTTGGTGCATTGGAAGGGGTATGGTCCAGAGGAGAGGACGTGGGTTCCTGCGTCTGACATTAACGCAGATCGTTTGGTGCGGACCTTCCACAGAACTCACCCGGGCAAACCTGGCCCTGAGGGTCCGGAGGCCCCTCGTAGAAGGGGGGGTACTGTCATGTGTGCATCGCCACGAAGATCGTCGCGGTTGCACATTCTGACTTCTCACAGCTGAGTTGCTGTTTCTTTGTGTTTGGCAGTTAGGGAGTTAATTCTGTCTGTGCTCAGTTCTGGGACTGGGTGCAGTCTCTCCCGGCTGCAATTAATTATTTGTTGATTGGTTTCCTTTAAATCTCTGGTTGTCTGTGTTGGGAGTTGCCAGTGAAATTCTTCATGCAGACCACAGATAGGATTGTATCTGTATAGACTTAAGTTAAAGAGCTCCTTAGTTGTTTTAAGCTCACCTTGCTTAGAGTTTAATATCCCAGATCATTTATGTTCCTTCTGTGTTTGAGTGTGTATGCAAGTCTGTGTTTTCTCCAGTCTGTCTTATATGTCTAATCTGTGTATTTAACAGAGATCAGCCCATATCCCTTTGGTGGTAATCAGAATCCTTCTTAGGACTGATTACAGGGTTCAGGGACTGATAGGAGACAGGGTTAGGCTGGAGACTTGGACCTCTGAACCATTATCAGTACCTCCAAGGTGAGGGATTAGTTAGGACCCCAGTTTAGGGTCAGGTTAGACCCCCGGTCCTCCTCTTTCCTGTGACAGTGTATCAAGTCCTCAAGATTAACCCTGAGTTCAACGGATATCGTGTCAGGTAAATCTATTCTATATTTACATGCTGATGTTGCTAATCTATATGTTGTATAGAGTGTTGTTCTTTTAAGAATAGTTTACTGACATCGTACACATATCATAAGACCGCGTGACACCATGACAGTATCGGACCATGCGCCTGTATCCTTAACACTGGCCTTACCTGGGGTGGGTGGTCTTGGATACACCTGGCGACTCAATGAGACACTGTTGGACGTTCAAGATAATATAAATGCCATTGAAATACCCCTTCAGGATTTCTTCCATAGAAATTACACTCCAGGCATGCCAATCCCCATCGTCTGGGAAACTCACAAATCTTTTGTCAGGGGTGAATTCATCTCACTGGCCTCTAGACTTAAAAAATCTAGGGAGAAACAAACCGATGCCTTGCTCCTTCAAATTTGCAAATTGGAGTCGCTCCACAAGCGATCTCTGTGCCAGCAACACCTCTCCGATCTCCTGTCCTTGCGTATGGCCTTAAATCCCTCCTAAACCTAAAAATTGCGAAAAATTTCTTACACGCGAAACACCGTCTTTATGCTTCAGGTGACAGAGGTGGGAAACTTATGTCCGCCTACGTCAAAGAAACGTCTCCGCGTACATTCATCGCTGAGACGAGATGCCCCTCGGGTGCCGCACACACCGAGACGGCGCAAATCGCGCAAGATTTTCATCAATATTACACCGCCTTGTATAACTTACATAACCCCATGTATGAATCTGCCCCACTGCAGACCCCCAGCCTGCTATTGTGGACTTTGTCTCCTCCCTGAACCTCCCTAAATTGAAACCTTCCCATCACGCGGAATTGTTATCTCCAATTGCGGTGGAGGAAGCTCTGAAGTCTACTCCATCGGGAAAATCTCCTGGCCCAGATGGTCTGACAATACTTTACTACAAAAAGTTTAAAGCTACCCTTCTCCCACACCTCACCCGACTTTTTAATGCTTTGATGACTGGCTCCTCCTTTCCTCCCCAATCCCTTTCTGCGGATATAGCTTTAATCCATAAGGAAGACAAAGATCCAGCACAGTGTAGTAGTTATCGGCCAATATCTCTTCTTAACTGTGATTTGAAGCTCTGGGCGAAGGTCCTGGCGAACCGGGTGTCTCGCTTGGTCCCCCTCCTGGTGCAGAGCGATCAGACTGGGTTTGTACTGGGTAGGGAGGGGAGGGAAAACTCCACAAAGATCTTACACCTAATCCATGGAGCAGTTTCCCGAAAAAACGCCTTTGTTGTTGTTAAGTACTGATGCCGAAAAGGCGTTTGACCGCATAGATTGGTCTTACATGAAGTCGGTCCTACGCCTATTTAATTTTCCCGATCGCTTTATAGACTCCATTTTTACACTTTACACCTCGCCCACTGCCAGGGTCAAGGTGAACAATTCTTTTTCGGCTCCATTCTCTATATCCAATGGAACCCGCCAGGGCTGCCCCTTGTCCCCCAGTCTGTTCGCTCTGTGCCTGGAACCTTTGTTACAGGCTTTTCGTACACACCCAGACATCCGAGGCGCGTCCACGCCTAAAGGCGAGGCCCTCGTGTCCGCATACGCTGATGACATCATGCTTAGTATCACTAACCCGGAGACTGCTATACCCGCTGTGCTGGATCTTTTTCACCATTTTGGTACTCTTTCAAACTTCAAAATCAATTATAATAAATCGGTCGCGTTTGCTATCGGCTTCCCCAGGGACACTCTAACCCGCCTCCAACAAATGTCACCGTTCACCTGGAAGACAGACCATGTAAAATATTTAGGCATTCTTATTCCGAGGGATATTTCTCGCCTCTACGCTCTGAACCACCTACGCCTACTCTCCTCGGTTAGGACACAGCTCCAGCGTCTACGAATACCGTTCATGTCTTGGTTGGGCCGAAAAAATTATCTGTCCACATATATAGTCCCAAAATTCCTCTACTTATTCCAGGCAGCTCCTATATTCCTTCCCAATTCCTTTTTTCGTGCCTTACACGTTCTGTTCTCACGGTTCCTATGGAACCAACGTCCGGCTCGTATCGCTTTCTCGACTTTGACTCTGCCCACAGATGCAGGTGGAGTGGGTATGCCCGACCTGAAAAACTATTACTTCGCTTGCCATCTTCGTCGTTGGGTGGAGATAAACAGCTGGAACAAAAGGTCTTTCTTGTCCTCCCTAGAAACGGCTCTTCTTTCGCCTCGGAAGGCACTTGAGTTATGGGGTGTGCATACTCAGATCCCTCGTACACGCGACTTCTCCCCTCTCCTGAAGGGTTTGCTCCACACATGCCTGAACTATCTACATCATGACACTATGAGTAAGTTCCCCTCTCCGCTCATGCCTGTATGCTTACTCCCTTTGTTGACCTGCTCGGATGAGGGTTTTTGGACTTTTCAGGGTTTGTGGAGCAAACTGGTAACGCCCCTCAATTCCTTTTTTGCTGGAGGCAATGTCCCTTCGGCGGAGGGCCTGTCATCCATCCTCGGACCTACACACGCCAACTTTTTATCGCTAGCACATGTACATCATGTCTGTCAGACCTTTATGGAGCAACATCGTCCCTTGCGGGCTGCCTCCAACTTGGAGCGGCTGTTGCTGGCGCAGAGTCCTGTTAAAGGCGTGATCTCCACCATTAACAAATGGCTTATGTCTCTTCGCTCTGATACTGAGCCTACTTACCTTGCTGCCTGGGAGCGGGAACTGGGGCACCCATTGTCCCTACGAGTCGCCAGGTGTATTAAAAGACACGCACTGGGATTTTCTAGGTGCGTTCGCATTAAAGAGAATTCTTATAAACTGATTGCCAGGTGGTACCGAACCCCGTCCTTCCTATTTCGCCATGGCTTGCAAACCTCTGACATCTGCTGGAGATGTGGGGCGGGTTCAGGAACTTATGCTCACATCTGGTGGGATTGTCCCCTCATTGTGCCCTTCTGGAATGCGATACGACAAAAAATCAAAGATATCTGCCTTCTGCCTTGTGATTTACCCAGGGACTCAGTCCTTTTTTGGGTGCCGGCGACGGGTTATAACCCCATTAAGCACAAACTGGCGACCTTTATGTTGACGGCTGCCAAACTTCTAGTGCCTAAGCATTGGCTGTCTACTGTGGCGCCTTCTCTGGAGGAGTGGACTGTTGCTGTGGACCATATCAGGGACATGGGGACCTGTCGGCATGGATCAACCATACCCGGGATAAATTCCAGACCATTTGGTCCCCGTGGATTGCCTTTCGTACCCCTTCGCCTACATAGTGTAAGTGACTCATTGGAGTACTATTTTTGTATGTAAGATTCTCTGCCACGTGGTGTGCTGTGGGCGGAGACCGAGGTGCCCCCCTCCCCTTCTTCCTTCCCCTTACCTTTAACCTTCTTCCTTTTTTCTTTGTCCAGTTATTTATTTTTCATTTAGGTTCATTTAATTCCCTTATTTTTCTTTACTTCCCCTTATATTTTCTGTGTCTTCTTGTTTTATTTTGTTCTTAGTTCTTGTTCTTGTAGAATGTTATTGGGGTTCGTTAGTCCAGGAACCCAATTTGTGTGCCAAATCTCACGCAATACTAGTAGTGATCCTCGATCACGCTGTTTCATTCATATATATTGTGCTCTGTTTTATTGGACATGACCTGATATGATGACGCTTGGCTTATATTATGTGACATGTTTTGTTACTGTTTATATCCTTGATATGTGTTATACATGTGTGTTAATAAATACATATTCAACAAAAAAAAAAATTCTTCAAGGGGAATCTGGCAACAGGTTTTTTTCTATGTAATTTTATTCCAGATTACAGACCCGGATTCCAGCGATGAGTCACTTAGTTTACTGGGTGCCGCAGATCTGGCAAAAATCAGTTTTCTTTGCTGCAGATCTAGCAGTTCTTGAACACGGAGCCCTGTATAACCCCGCCCACGTCTCCGATTGGCAGCTTTCTATGTACATTGTACACTGATAGAAAGCTGCTAATCAGTTTTGGGGGATGGGTTACACAGAACAAGTTGACCAGCTGGAAGACAACACCTAGTCCAATAGCGATAAACTCCTGCTGATAAAACGTATTTATTGAAAAGGCAAAATATAGCTCAGGTAATGACACATTGCTGGAGTCAAGGTCTCCTCCCCTACACTGTGCTGCTCTCAGATTACATCACAAAAAAATGCTGACAGATTCCCTTTAAGAAATCTCCAATAATATGCCCTAAAATATGCACAGATCTGTCAGCCATATGTGCCTTATTCACCAGCTTTGTATTGTGCTTAGTTGCAGATTGTTTTTTTTTTGTATTATTTTTTAACTTGTGCGGGTCCCTAACTTTGATGCGGGCTCGCCAGCTGGCAGATGATGGCTGTGATAATCAGCCATCATCTGCCTCTAACAGCCAAGGGCTATTAACCTGTTAAATGGCGCCATCGATCTGTGACAGCAGCATTTACATCGGCGCTCCCACGCAGGGAGTGCCGATGGGATGAAGGGAGCCGACTGCAGTGATTGCAGGGAGCCGATGGGTAGCCATTACGGACCGGGGTCTGCTGAAGGGCCCTGTGCCTGTCATAACGGCACTGCTGTAAAAGCCAGCCCATCACTGGAGTTCATAGGAAACCTTAATTTTTGCTACAGACAGCAATACTGTGGCATTGCTGTATATAGCACAAGTGATCAACAAATACAATAAAAAGGAAAATCAAAATGTTTAAAAACAAAATATAAAATACATTCAAATAACCCCTCTTTTCACGCCATTAAAAATTAAGAAAAAAAATACACATATCTGGTATTTTCGCGTCCCAGCTATCAAAACATAAAATAAATTAATCTGATCGGTAAATGGCGTAACGAGAAAATAAATAAATAAATAAACGGCAGTAACAAGAGGCGCTCAAAACATTGTATGTACCCCAAAATGATAGAATTAAAAAAAAAATTGGTTCAGGGCGCAAAAACAAGCCGTCACACAGCTCTATATCACTGACAACTTTACAGCTCTCGGAAAATGGCAACACGAGCAAAAAAAATGCTCTCACCACTTAAATAAAATGAAAGCTATGCACAGGCCATTTTCACTGTAAAATTAATGCTGTAAATACAAAAAGCATTGCAGGATTTAGTAATATATATATCTCCACATTTGGAATTTTTTTCCTGCCTTCCAGTACATCACGATAAAATAAAAAAAAAAAAAAGCCCTCAAGGAAAAAAAATAAATAAGTTACGGCTCTCAGAATAAGGGAGGGAAAAAACACCTGGTCTGAAAGGTGTTAAAGGGGCCTCTCATTACATTCATTGCAGCCAGGTATGGGATTTTCTGAAACGCAACATTTCAGATAAAACACAGTTTGTAACGCCGGCTGAGGACCGTAATGGCTGGGCAGCATTAATCTAATGACTGGTTCCCTTTAAAGCGAATCTTTCGCTAGGTCGAACTCTGTAGTCGGTATACATCATGAAATAGATCACCTGGCCCATTCCAGAATGACTTCATAATCCTTGTTGCACTCAGCATTTTAGAAGTCCAAGTGTATTTAGGCTGCCAGCTACCTCCACCCACTCACGCTGATTGACAATCTTTTACCCATCCTCCTCCCTCTGACTCTGGAAATCTTGCACATGCTCAGTCCATAGCACTACAGTATGAAGCGCCATCTTCCGGGGCGCTCAGTGTGTAATAACAGTGTGTAACACCATCTGTACAACGTAATCTGCCCCATATGTAAATGCTAAATATGATCGATTCGCCCAGAAAGATTTTGACTGTAAATCACAGTCCTGGGGCAGGAAGAACTAGATAACTTGATATAACGGAACACTGATGAAGTGCAAATAATGCTGATCCACCTACTAATGGTGTTATCCGGGCATTTATTATTGATGGCGTAGCTTTAGGATAGGTCATCAATATCAGATCAGTGGAAGTTCGACATCTGGCACCTGCACCAATAAGCTCTGGATGTAAACACTGAATAGGAGCAGATCTGCAGTACCCGGCAGTGGCCGCTACATATTGTATGGCTGTACGCAGTGTAGCTCTGTGTATACAGCCAGTCACCAGTAGAGCTGACACCAGGTGATCAGTATCAGACCCCATATACATTGTCAGACTCCTGCTGTGACTGCTAAGGCCACATTCACATGTCAGTATTTTACCTCAATATTTGTAAGCCAAAAACCAGGAGTGGGTGATAAATACAGAAGTTGTTTCTGTTATACTTTTCCTCTGACTGTTCCATTCCTGATTTTGGCTTACAAATACAGATGTAAATTACTGACCGTGTGAACGTGGCCTCAAACTGGTGTTCTTGCTGATCCAGCAGTTTCACCCTTCACATGCCACTGTCAATAAGGACAGCAGCACATGAGGAGTTTGACAGAGGGAAAGCGCTCACTCTCCGCCCATCGACACCCCCGCATCGCGATCCCAAGTCTACCGTAGGAAAACAAAAAAAACCTCATACAGCTCCATAAATAAAATAGAGTTATGGCTCTCAGAAAGAGCAAGAAAAAAAATTATATAATGTACTGTGAAGACTGAGAATACAAAAACACAAACAAACCAGAATTATTGGTTTTCTGCTTATCCAGCCTCTGCAAAAAAAAAAAAAAAAAAAAAAATGAAATTTTGTTTCTTATTTAACCCCTTTCCGACATGTGGCATAATAGTATGCACATGTCGGACTCCGCCTTTCTGGGTACATGACATGTGATCTATACAGCCAACATGTACCCGCAACAGCCGCGGGTGGAATAGCGATCCACCAGCGGCTGTTAACTAGTTAAATGCTGCTGTCAATCTCTGACAATGGCATTTAACTCACGCTTACAGGAAGCGCGTTGTAAATCCCGCCCATCGGTGACCCCGCCACATGATCAAGAGTCACCGATGGGTTGGCATGACAACCAGAGGTCTGCTGCAGACCTCTGTGGTTGTCACTGCCAGATTGCTATGAGCGCCACCCGGTGGATGGCGCTCATAGCAAGTGAGCATTTCTGCTACACACAGAAATGCTCACTTGCTAGTTCAAATCACTCCCCTTCATCCCATTCAAAATTAAAAAAAAAAAAAAAAAAGAAAAATGTACACATTTGCTATTGCCGAGTTCAAAATCGCCTGATCTATCAATATAAGAAAAGAATTAACCTGATCGCTAAACAGCATAAGGTTAGGTTCACATTGCGTTAGAGCAGTCTGCTCAACGCATGCATTAAACGGACTGCGCTAACACAAGTGCATTTTAAAGATCGCATTATGCAGACCGCGTCCAAGGGTCTGTCACAGAATGACGGCACATCGCTAACATATGCCAATTATGACATGCGTTAGCGATGCGCTACATAATGGCAGTCTATGGGTGCGCTAACTCATACGATACATAGCGTTAGTGCCGCTCTGTAACGGATGGCATCAGCGCATTGCCATTAACGCAATGTGAACCCAGCCTAACAAGAAAAAAACTAAAAAAAGACAGAATTATGTTTTTTTTGGTCGCCGCAACATTGCAATAACGGGCGATCAAAACATTGTATCTACCCCAAAATGGTAGAAATAAAAACATTAGCTCGACGCGCAAAAAATAAGCCCTCAACCAGCCCCAGAACACGCTACAGGTCTTGGAAAATGGCACTTTTTTTTTTTTTTCTTTACACACCACTTAAAACCTATACAAGTCTGGTGTCCATGAACTCATAATGACCTGGAGAATCATAATGGCAGGTCAGTTTTTTGCATTTAGTGAACATGGTAAAAAAAAAAAAAACTGCAACGAGTGAATTGCACTTCGTTTTGCAATTTCACGGCACTTGGAATTTTTTTCCATTTTCCAGTACACGATATGTTAAAACCAATAGTGTCACTCAAAAGTACAACTCGTACTGCAAAAAACAAGCCCTTACATGGCCATATTGACTAAAAAATAAAAAGTTATGGCTCTGGGAAAAAGGGGAGCAAAAAATGGAAACTCAAAAGCGGAAAATGGCCTGGATGTTAAGGGGTTACAGTGAGAAATGAGTGGTTTGTACCCTAGACAATAAAAACATGCTCTGCTGTAAATCCTGCCACTGACAAATTCAACTCATCTGGAGGAAAAAAAAAATTGAAATTCTATGTCTCATAGAATGTGACCATGAAAAAAAAATATATAGCTTTCTTCTAAGGGCCTAAAAAGGGCAAGTCATTAAAGGGTTAATGAAGTTGGTATGGTTGACAGATTTGCTATGAAAATACAGATATAAATTCTTGTTATTACACATCATGAGACTATGCTTGACGAGCTGTAGCGCTGTACATGTTGCAGAGAACTGAAATGGGAATGTTTTCTCTGTAATTCAATTTCTATTTCAAGTGAATTTTTACATTCTAAGCGCTTTGTCAGCAAGATTTTTGGAGCGCAAATGCCCAAAATTTATATAGCAAAGAACCAGAAAAACCACAAACTTAATAACATGCTACTTTAAAGAGAATAAGCGGGGGTCGGAGAGATTTAAAAATATTCTTTTCTCTGCCAATAAGAATGCAAACTGGGTCATGCCAAAAAGACAAATTAAGATTTATCCAGAGAAAGGTTCTCAACTACCATTATATAAATTGCACGGATATTCCACTCTCTCAATCTGCAAGTTTCTACTGATCCTCAGTACAGTTTGTTGAGCCAGAACTACGAATGAGGCGAGTGTCCAGTGTACAGGTAGTACGGTATGTTACTATATGGTCCCAACTTTATTGTGGCAGGGGAGGGTTACAGAATTAGATCAAAATAGGTTTAAAAAAAAGAAGAAAAAAAAAACAACTCACATTTCAAAAGGATCTGCCCAGCTCCTAACATGATGGCATACAGCTGACATTATATCACTTTGTCATATGTATGGTCAGACCACCCAATGATAAAAGGGCTGCGGAAATGTTCCTCCACTGGCCACAGTGTGAATGCACACCTAAGCATTGTACTTATACCAACATACAGTGGGGAAAATAAGTATTTGATACATTGCCAATTTTACAAGTTTTCCCACCTACAAATAATGGAGGTCTGTAATTTTTATCGTAGGTACACCAACAGTGAGAGACAGAATCTGAAAACAAATCCAGAAAATCACATTGTATGATTTTTAAATAATTAAAATGCATGTTATTGAATGAAATAAGTATTTGATCACCTACCTACCAACAAGAATTCTGGCTCTCACAGACCTGTTAGTTTTTCTTTAAGACGCCACCTACTCTGCAATCGTTACCTGTATTAATTGCACCTGTTTCAACTTGTTGCCTGTATAAAAAGACACCTGTCTACACACTCAATCACACTCCAACCTCTCCACCATGGTCAAGGACACCAGGGACAAAATTGTAGACCTGTAGACAAGACTGAGATGGGCTACAGGACAATAGGAAAGCATCTTGGTGAGAATGCAACAACTGTTGGCAAAATTATTAGAAAACGGAAGAAACGCAAGATGACCGTCAATCTTCCTCAGTCTGGGGCTCCGTGCAGAAACTCGCCTCGTGGAGCAAGGATGATTGTGAGAAAGGTCAGGAATCTGCCTAGAACTACACAGGAGGACCTGGTCAGTGACCTGAAGAGAGCTGGGACCACAGTCTCAAACATTACTGTTAATAACACACTACGCCGTCATGGGTTAAAATCCTGCAGGTCCCCCTGCTCACGCAAACACATGTCCAGGCCTGTTTGAAGTTTGTCAATGACCATCTGGATGATCCAGAGGATTCATGGGAGAAGGTCATGTGGTCAGATGAGACCAAAATAGAATTATTTGGTATCAACTTCACTCGCCGTGTTCGGAGGAAAAAGAAGAATGAGTGCAACCCCAAGAACATCATCCCAACCAGGAAGCATGGTGGGGGAAACATCATACTTTGAGGGTGCTTTTCTGCAAAGGGGACAGGACGACGGCACCGTATTGAAGGGAGGATGGATGGGGTCATGCATCAGGAGATTTTGGCCAATGACCTCGTTCCTCATTAAGAGCACTGAAGAAGGGTTGGGGCTGGGTCTTCCAGCATGACAATAACCCAAAACACACAGCCAGGGCAACTAAGGAGTTAGAACCATTTCAAGTTCCTGGAGTGGAAGGGAAGCCAATACTATGGTGTCAGGGTGAGATGCTATTGCAAAATTGCACAACCATCACTGAACTGAGAGTGTAATGTACGTAAATAAAGGATCCATAAAAGGTGTAATTATAGCCTAGTACTGCAGTCATATACTGCGCTCAAAGAATCTCATACCTGATAAAGTACACCAACAGGGGCTCGTGGTGTATGCGCACATTACAAGGTCTCAGTCCAGTGATGGATATGCAATTTTGCAATAGCATCTCACCCCGACACCATAATATAGGTTACCCTCCACATAACCGTGACTTTGTATATTAATAAGTATGTTACGGGGTTCAGCTAGCCTTATGGGATACCATCTGCTCATGTTGTCTGGTGAGACCATCGCATACACGGTTGCATGTTTGTCCACATGTATTTCTCCACGCCTATCTATGCCTATTTAAATTAAATTATCTAATAAAGAATTTCATACATTCACTTTAATATGGACTTTGTGATTGTCCTTTTGGCTTTCCTCCCCCTCCCTCACTCATTATAGAATCCTGCTTATATGTAAGAGGTTGTATGATTTTGAATACATTTGTACTCCCCTTTTTTGGCTAATTTACAACATAGACATTGATATGCTAGAGGAATTCTGTTCAAAGATTGTCACTAACTTCTTATGGTATTAAGTTCCTGGAGTGGCCTAGCCAGTTCGCAGACATGAACCCAATACAAAATCTTTGGAAGGAGCTGAAACTCATTGCTGCCCAGAGACAGCTCCGAAATCTGAAAGATCTGTATGGAGGAGTGGGCCAAAATCACAGCTGCAGTGTGTGCAAACTTGCTCAAGAACTACAGGAAACGTCTGACCTCTGTAATTGCAAACAAAGGTTTCTATACATATATATTAATATAATATATATTATATTAATATAATATAATATTAATATATATTAAGTTCCGTTTTCTTATTTTATCAAATACTTATTTCCTGCAATAAAATGATAATTATGTAAAAATCATAGAATGTTAGCCCCCCCCCTACATACAAAGAGTATAATAAAGGGGGGGGACTCATGGCTGCATAATCCCTGAATATTGCATGAAATAATTGGTATGTGTAATGTCAATGTGGTACTTCAGGTAAGCTGTGGGTGTCCACAAGCAGGCTGAAACCGTTTTTTTCTGGCTTTTGGCGCCTAAATTTATATGTTTTTGATTGGTTTAAGAAGGTTTTGGCGGGCTGTTTTATGGATATAAATAGTCCTGCTGTCGCCCGTTGGCTCCTGTCATCGTCTGTGAAGAAAAGAAGATAAGAGATAACAGATTACCGGGAAGATGGAGAATCTCCTTCAGCAGCTGATAGCGAGAGCCGGGGAAGTGGATGGAGAGAATTGGCTGAGGAGCTGCTTAGCTATAAAACCTGTCACTGCAGCTCCTGAAGCCGTTCCTCCTCCACATGAACCTTGCCCTCAGCAGCAGCCTCCGTTTCAAGCTGGGACTTCTCTTCAGAGCCATAGTGGCTCTTCAAGATCCAGGAGGCCCCTGACATCCTTCTCTCCCTCAGCGTCGCCAGCAAGATCATCAAGCCGTGCACAGGAAGCACGTAATAAATCATCCCGCCCTCCTCCTACGAAGTCTCGGAGTCCGGCGTGGGAGTTCGGCCGGCATCTTCAGGAATTGCCGACGTCAGCTGAAGCCTCCGGCGGTGCGGGTACCCATCGTGGCCGTAAAAGCGCTGCCGCGGTGACACCATCCCGTACCGCTGTGGCTTCGCTTACGCTGGCTCACGACAGCAGGAACGCTTCTCCAAGACGCTTCCAGACAGTTCAGCCAGGAGATGAAAATGATGTCCCTGCGTCCACCAGCACACAGCTGCTCTCCCCTGATTCACAGGGTATGAGGGCTGGCTGTTCTTCGGATCAAGACACGGACCAGTGCCTGTCAGGAAGGGGTGAGAACTTCAATGTGCCCCTGTCTGTCCCCCAGAACGATTTTAAATCTATTTTTAAATCATTGTTGGTTGAAGCTTTGGGTGAAGCTTTTCAGGCTCCCTCCCCTCTATCTGTTACTGAATCCAGTAAATCAGCGGAGCCTATTAATTTAACCCCTCATAACCCTTTTAAGGAGGCTCTCACTTGCGAGTTATCTTCTTTAGGGTTTCATCTAAGCTCAGCCACTAAAGAGTTAATTTGGGAGGGAAAGTATGTTGATTTATTTTCGCTTCTCCCTCGCAGGGAGCAGTTGGGTAAAGTTGAAAAAGATAAATCTGAGTCTGATGAAGTCAGGCGTAACTCCTTGAAATCCTTTAATAATTGGATTCAAGCTTTTTCTATTTACTCAGCTGTCCTTGGTGAAAAATCCCCGAACCTTTGTAGCCAATTATTCCAGCATGTAGACATCATTTTAGAAGCTTTTAGGAATTTTGGTGGCTTCGCCTGGTTAAACTATGATGAAGCTTTTAGGCAAAAACTAGCTGTACACCCTGAATTAAAATGGGGCGTTAAGGATGTAGGATTATGGATTAACCTTTTGCTCCCGCAGCGTCAGTACATAAATAAGCAAAATCCCAATCCTGCAGTTAAACGAGGTTTCTGTTTTGCATTTAACGACTCTACGTGTAAGTGGAACAACAGTTGTCGTTTTCGACACGAGTGTTCCTTTTGCGGTAATTCACACCCAGTTTCCAAGTGTTTTAAAAAACAGGCCGCTCAACAATCAGCTTCCAGGGATACTTTTGCAAAAGGCCGGACTCCTGTGAAATTGGAAAAAATGTTAATCTGGTTAAACAATTACCCAGATCAGGAGATTAGTGGCCTCTTATTTAACGGTTTTGCTTTTGGTTTTCGCATTCCTCCTTTCAAAGGTCTCGGTTGTCAATTATCAAAGAATCTTTTTTCTTTATCTTTATATCCTGATGTAGCTAGGAAAAAAAATTTTAACGAAATCGCTTTGGGTAGAGTTGCGGGTCCATTTTCATCTCCTCCTTTTTCCAATTTTCGTATTTCCCCTTTAGGCATTGTTCCTAAAAAGGAATTAGGTTCCTTTCGTTTAATTCATCATTTATCTTACCCGAAAGGGTCCTCGGTGAATGATGAGGTAGACAAATCTGTATGCTCAGTTTGCTATTCCTCTTTTGATTCAGCCGTGGATCTGCTGAGAAAATTCCGGAAGAATTGTTTTATGTCAAAGTTAGGGTTGAGCATTCCGATACTGCAAATATCGGGTATCGGCCGATATTGGCTGTATCGGAATTCCGATTCCGAGTACCGATATTTTCGTCTTATCGGATACCGGAATCGGGATTGTCACTGTCAGTGTCCGTCGGTCGGGTCTGTCAGGAGTCAGCGGCACTTACCTGGCAGAAGATCTCCGGCGGTCACGTCCTGGACTGCTTGATGGCCGCAATCTTCTTTCCCCGGCGGTCACATGCAGTTTCTCGCGATAACTGCAGTGACTGCTGGGTAATCCCAGCCGTAAAGCAGTCAGTCCGATGACGTCACCGCCGGGGAAGCAGGTAATCAGCTGTGCTGCGTCGCGATGACAGGCTCTGCCTGTCATTGCGATGTAGCAGAGTTGGATCGTCGTGGGACTGTCGTTATGGACTGCGTCGGACAGGTGGTATACTGTTGTTTTTTTTTTTTTTCTTTTTTTACAGGAGATCGATGGCGTCGCAGGAATGAGAGTACAATAAAATTAATGAAAACTGTGTTGTCTCTTTTATTTCATTAAAATACTTTTTTCTTGCTTTGTCTTTTTTTTATACATTTAATAACTTTGGGATTAATAATGGATCGGTGTCTTATTGACGCCTCTCCATTATTAACCGGGCTTATTGTCACCGTGCAATCAACGGTGACATTAACCCCTTATTACCCCGCTTGCCACCGCTACAGGGCAAGTGGGAAGAGCCGGGTAAAGTGCCACAATTGGCACATCTTTTGATGCGCCAAATGTGGGGCTGCTGTAGCCTGGTATTATCAGGCTGTTGAGGGCCAAAATCCATGGGCCTTGACAGTCTTTTAATACCAGGCCGCAGCAGTCTGCATTTTACTTGGCTGGTTAACAAAAATAGGGGGGATCCCCACGCCGTTTTTTTTTCGAGGGGATCCCCTATTTTTGTTAACCAGCCAAGCTAAGCAGACTGCTGTGGCCTGGTATTATCAGGCTGGCAAGGTCCATGGATATTGGATCCTTACCAGCCTGAAAAACCAGGCCTCAGCGGTCTGCTTCATCTGGCTGGTTAACAAAAATAGGGGGGACCCCACGCCAATTTTTTTCGAGGGGATCCCCTATTTTTGTTAATCAGCCAAGATATGCAGACTGCTGTGGCCTGGTATTATCAGGCTGGCAAGGTCCATGGATCTTGGCTCCTTAACAGCCTGAAAATCCAGGCCTCAGCGGTCTGCTTCATCTGGCTGGTTAACAAAAATAGGGGGACCCCACGCCATTTTTTTTTCGAAGGGAACCCCTATTTTTGTTAATCAGTTCCCTCTGACGTCACTGATTGTGTCCCTGGCTGACCTGAAGTGAAAGTGGAAAGCAATCAATTAAGCTTTCCACTTAAGGGCCCGTCTCACATAGCGATATCGCTACCGAGATCGCTGCTGAGTCACTAGTTTTTGTGACGCAGCAGCGAGCTCACCAGCGATATCGCTGTGTGTGACATTCAGCGACGATCAGCCCCCCTGCCGGGTATCGCTGATCGTCGCTGAAATGTCAGGACCTTTTTTTGATCGCTGGTTTCCCGCTGACAGGCACACATCGCTGCGTGTGACAGGCGGGAGACCAGCGATCCGCTGGTAACCAAGGTACACAGCGGGTTTCCAGTCGCGGGGCTGTGCCTAGAAACCCGCTGTGTACCTTGGATACCAGCGCCCTGATGCAGGGAGCTGGTATCCAAGGTACACAGCGGGTTTCCAAGCGCTGCGCGGTGCCTGGAAACCCGCTGTGTACCTTGGTTACCAGCGGATCGCTGGTCTCCCGCCTGTCACACGCAGCGATGCGTGCCTGTCAGAGGGAAACCAGCGATCAAAAAAAGGTCCTGATATTTCTGCGACGATCAGCGATACCCGGCAGGGGGGCTGATCGTCGCTGAATGTCACACACAGCGATATCGCTGGTGAGCTCGCTTCTGCGTCACAAAACTAGTGACTCAGCAGCGATCTCGGTAGCGATATCGCTATGTGAGACGGGCCCTTAAGCGATGTTACCCGCAGTGTCGCTGTCCCAGATCGCTGCCTGAGCTGCCTGTTTGGCAGCTCAGCAGCGATCATGTAGCGATACACCAGCGATCCTGACAAGTGCATATCGTTGTCGGGATCGCTGGTGTATCGTTATGTGACACCCAGCCTTTACTCTCCTGTCAGGCAGGAGAGGAACTCATTCATTTGGGGTTTACTGTGAGGCTGCAGCATTAGCTGCGGTCCCTGCAGTAAACATTAACCCTTTCTGAAGGATTACACCGTGGGACCTGACTGTGCATGGGATAGGTAAGAATAATTTTGCTTTTTTATTTTAGTTTTATTACAGGAAATGGTTTTTGCAGTAAAATAAAAGATGGTCAAAAACATGTGTCTTTATTTCATTAAAATGATTTTTAATTAAAGTGTGTGTGTTTTATTTTTATTTCATGCAATAGGATTAATAATTGATAGTTGTCTAATTGACAGCTCTCAATTATTAACCTGGCTTAAGGTCACCTTTCAATAGCAAGGTGGCTTTAACCCCATATTAACCCATTCGCCACCGCTACAGGGCAATGGGAATAGACGGGCAAAGTGCCAGAAAGGGCGAATCTAATTATAGATTTGTCTTTCCTGGGGTGTCTGGGGGCAGATGTTAGTAGCCGGGGGGGGCAAAAATAATGGTCCTTCTCTGGGCTATTATTATCTGCCCCCACTCACTGGCTTTGTCTGTCTGGTTGCGAAAATAGGGCGGGAGCCCACGCATTTTTTTTCAGCAATTTTACACCTCATATATATATATATATATACATAGTCATTGAATTTGTGACACATATATATATATATATTTATATTTGTAGTTCATACACTTCTACATAGTATAATAGCCGCTAATTCAATTGCCGGCTTTTGTGAAAATGCAGAACCCGACATGAAATGACACTTGGTGTACATAGGGTTAACCATGTCTTTTCATGTCCTTTGCTATCTAATTTGCACAAACAATTAAATCAGTCTATGTGTGCAAAATTTCACACCTGTAGGGGTTAATTAAAGGTGTAAATTCGTAGCAAAAAAGTCCGTTTTTTTTACAACTAATTTACACCTTTAATTAACCCCTACAGGTGTGAAATTTTGCACACAGACTGATTTAATTGTTTGTGCAAATCAGATAGCAAACGACATGAAAAGACATGGTTAACCCTATGTACACCAAGTGTCATTTCATGTCGGGTGCTTCTGTCTTTTCACTGAAGCCGGCTTTACCCGGCAATTGAATCAGAGGATATTTTACTATGTAGAAGTGTATAAACTATACATATATGTATATATATATGTCACAATGACATGTATATAATATATATATATATATATATATGTATTCTATGTGTGTATATTTAGTGTTTACAAGGAAAGAATGGGGTTTTTTTAGTTGCGATATTTTGTTCCCATAGACTTACATGGGACTTCCGGTATCGGTATCGGGTATCGCCGATATTTTAGTGATATCGGCGATACCATTCCGATTCCGATACTTTAGGATATCGGAAAGTATCGCTCAACTCTAGTCAAAGTCGGACATCAAGTCAGCTTTCAGAATTCTTCCGGTTCATCCAGATGGTTTTAATTCCCTTGGTTTTTATTTTGAAGATGAATATTTTTTCGATAAATGTCTTCCCATGGGATTCTCCCTGTCGTGTTTTTATTTTGAGAGTTTCTCAACATTTTTACATTGGACTCTTCAGTCCAGTTGTATTAACTCCGGTATTTTGCATTACCTCGACATTTTTTGTTCGTCGGCCCTTCTGAATCTCAAGATTGCTTCAGCACTCTCGAAAAATTCATACAAATGTGTCGGAGCTTTGGTGTACCAATAGCTCACGAAAAGACAGTCTTTCCCTCAACCTGTATTGAATTTTTGGGCATCACCTTGGACTCCGAGAGGATGGAATGTAGACTCCCGTTGAAAAAAATCTCTAAGTTGCACAATGCTCTGTCCATATCTCTTTCTAAGACGAAAATTACTCTAAAGGAGCTACAATCTTTGTTAGGTCTATTGACTTTCGCCCTGCGAATTATGCCTATGGGCCGGTTTTTTTCCAGACGTCTATTTGATGCAACAAAAGGCCTCTCTTCTCCTTTCTCTCATGTGAGAGTTTCTTCAGAAATGAAAGGACTTACGGGTTTGGCTTTCCTTCCTTTCTGAGTTCAATGGAGATCTTGTGTTCAAGAGAATTTTGTCCCGTCTGACTTGTTTCCTTTTCTACTTTCAAGTGACAATTTTTCTGGTTGTAGCGGGATATTTTTATCCCATTGGACATTTCAGCGTTGGCCTAAGAAATGGGTGTTGAGTAAAATAACGGAGAATTCTACTGTTTTGGAGCTTTTTTCCATATTTTTATGTGTCTTCCTTTGGGGTGCCTTGATGCAGAATCTTAGGATTATTATTCTTTCAGAAAATCAGGGAGTAATTTTTGCCATTAATACAATATCTTCCAAAAATTCACGGTCGTCTGTTGTGAATGGGTTTGAGATGAGTTCTGAGCAGAGGCTCCCTCTGGTGGTTACAAGCGGTACTAGTGAGGATTGTGAGGACTGGGAATCAGGTGTTACTGATTGGTCTTATTTAAGGGAATCATTTTCCCATCAGGGTTGCCGGTGATCAATTGTTCTGGTCTGAATCCTTCTTTCCAGTTTCCCTTGTAGCCTGCTGTGTCGTGTCTGCATCTCCTGCTATCAGATAAGACAATTTTTTATTTTGTGTTTTTGCTATATTTTTGCATTTGGTCCTGCACTTCTGTGGGGGCCTTCTGGGTCCCCTCCGGGGGCTTTTGCCCTCTCAGTTTAGTTCAGCCACTGTGTTTTGTACTTTTGCTTTTTCCAGTTTTTTCAGTGGCTGCTGTTTTTGTTACACCAGAGAACTAATTTAGGTGGTAGAGGTCGTGTGATCTCAGGTGATTTTGAAATTAGTAGAGTTGGTGTTTTTCAGGGTTTTCTGAGATTGCAGTAAGTACCCTTCCTGTCCTTTTCTATTTAGTTAGTTTGGGCCCCAGCGTTTGCTCATACTATTTTCTTTCTGTGTCAGTATTTCCTCTTGTCTAACCGCCATTACATGTTTGGGGGCTTTCTATTATCTTTGGGGTTCTGCTCCGGGGCAGATAGCTTTCCTATTTCTATCTTTAGGTGTAGTTAGTTTCTCAGGCTGTGACGAGGCGTCTAGGACCAACGTAGGAACGCTCACGGCTGCCTCTAGTTGCGGTGGTTAGTCAGGGTACTGCAATCTCATAGATTCCAACTGCTCTGGTGTATTTCCTTTTTTGCTTGCACTCCTCAGCTACCGTAACATAACAGTATCACCGGCCATAAAAATTGTATGGTACTCACAGAAGGGAAAAAATATTTTGAAGGAAGAAAAGTTGTCAGAGATATTTTTCTGTTTGTTGCATTTTTTTTTTTTTCCCTCTGTATCTCTGGGTGCTGGGGAGGATCTTTTCTCCCAATGGAGTTTGCACAGTTGTCTGGCCGTGTGGATCAGCTTGCCACTGAGGTTCAGAGTATTGCTGCATATCTTGCTAGGTTGCCTGTTGTGGAACCTAGGATCCCCATGCCAGATTTGTTTTTAGGGGATCGAGCTAAGTTTCAGAATTTCAAAAATAATTGTAAATTGTTTCTTGCCTTAAAATCTAAGTCCTCAGGAAACGCAGCGCAGCAGGTTCAAATTATCATCTCTCTCCTGCGCGGCGATCCTCAGGATTGGGCTTTTTCCCTGATACCTGGGGATCCTGTTTTGAGTGATGTTGATGCATTTTTTCAGGCTTTGGGGTTATTGTACGATGAGCCTAATGTCACTGATCAAGCTGAGAAAGCCTTGTTGGCATTAAATCAGGGGCTTGATGACGCTGAGTTATACTGTCAGAGATTCCGTAGGTGGGCAGTCCTGACCAAATGGAATGACGACGCTTTGGCGGCCCTTTTCCGGAAGGGTCTGTCGGATAATGTAAAGGATGTTATGGTGGGATTCCCTGTCCCCTCTGGTCTCAATGATTCTATGTCATTAGCGATTCAAATTGACAGACGTTTGCGTGAGCGGAGAAGTATGCGTGGAGTGGTGTTGCCTTGTGAGCCAGCTGCTGAGCCCATGCAGTGTGATGGAGTGGTGTCTGGGGCACAGCGTCATGAGTTTAGAAAGCGCAATGGGTTATGTTTCTACTGTGGTGATGCCTCTCATGCTATTTCAGTCTGCCCTAAGCGGGGAAGACATTTTGCACGCTCAGTTGTCTTGGGTAGTGTTCAGACTAAGTTTTTATTAACTGTCACTCTGATATGCTCTCTGTCCTCATTTTCTGCTCAGGCTTTCGTTGATTCTGGAGCAGCTATTAACCTGATGGATTATGATTTTGCTAAACGTTGTGGATTTCCCTTGATACCCCTACAGAAGTCTATTCCCCTACTGGGGATCGATTCTACCCCTTTGGCTGAGAATAAACCCCAGTTTTCTACTCAGGTGATAATGAGGGTTGAACCTGATCACCAGGAGTGCTGCAAATTTTTGGTTCTATATAATCTGCATGACATTATAGTGCTGGGTTTCCCTTGGTTACAGTCTCATAATCCTGTTTTGGATTGGAAATCTGTGTCTGTAACCAGTTGGGGCTGCCAATGTGTTAGTGCCAACACTCCTGTTTTTTCTGCCTCCCCCCAGGCTGAGGATGTTCCTGACTTTTTGTTTTTTTCTGATGTGTTTAGCGAAAGTAAATCTGCATCCTTACCTCCCCATAGGAGCTATGACTGCGCTATTGAATTAGTGCCGGGTAGTAAATTCCCTAAAGGTCGCCTTTTTAACTTGTCTGTACCTGAACATGACGCTATGCGGTCTTATATCAAGGAATCATTGGAGAAGGGTCATATCAGACCATCCTCTTCACCCTTAGGTGCCGGTTTTTTCTTTGTGGCCAAAAAAGATGGTTCATTAAGGCCGTGTATTGATTATCGTCTCTTGAACAATATTACTGTGAAATATCAATACCCGTTACCCTTGATTTCTGACCTGTTTTCCAGGGTGAAAAACGCTACTTGGTTTACCAAGCTTGACCTCAGGGGGGCGTATAACCTTATTCGCATTAAGCACGGGGATGAATGGAAGACGGCATTTAACACCCCTGAAGGGCATTTTGAGTACCTTGTGATGCCCTTTGGGCTCACTAATGCTCCTTCCGTCTTCCAGTCCTTCATGAATGACATTTTCAGGGATTTTGTGGACAACTTTCTGATTGTTTATTTGGATGATATCTTGATTTTTTCTAATGACTGGGACTCTCATGTGAAACATGTTCGAACTGTATTCCAGATTTTGAGAGAGAATGCTCTGTATGTGAAGGGATCAAAGTGTCTTTTTGGCGTACAGAAGATCTCATTTCTAGGATTCATTTTGTCCCCATCTGTTATTGAAATGGACCCGGTCAAGGTTCAGGCCATCTGTGATTGGGTCCAACCTACTTCATTAAAGGCTCTTCAGAGATTTTTGGGTTTTGCCAATTTTTATCGTAAATTTATTGGTAATTTCTCTGTTATTGTTAAACCATTGACTGATTTGACCAGAAAGGGTTCTGATGTGGTGAATTGGCCTCCTGAGGCAGTCTCTGCGTTTCAGGAACTTAAGCAGAGATTCACTTCTGCTCCTGTTCTACGGCAGCCTGATGTTTCTCTGCCATTTCAGGTGGAGGTTGATGCCTCTGAAATTGGGGCAGGTGCCGTTTTGTCCCAAAAAGATCCAGAGACCTCTAAAAGTAACCCTTGTGCCTTTTTCTCTCGAAAATTTTCTCCTACTGAACGTAATTATGACGTGGGTAATCGGGAGTTATTGGCCATGAAGTGGGCTTTTGAAGAGTGGAGACATTGGCTGGAGGGAGCCAAACATCAGGTGGTGGTCCTTACGGACCATAAGAATCTGGTCTATCTGGAATCTGCCAAGCGACTCAATCCTAGACAGGCCAGGTGGGCCTTGTTTTTCACACGTTTTAATTTTGTGGTTTCCTTTCTTCCTGGCACTAAGAATGTTAAGGCGGATGCCCTCTCGAGGAGTTTCCTTGCGGACTCTCCTGAGCTATCTGATCCCTCTGTTATTTTGAAGGAGGGTGTAGTTCTTTCCGCCATCTCGCCCAATTTGAGACTTGCTCTGGAGGGGTGTCAGGAGGATAGGCCCGAGCGCTGCCCTGTTGGAAAATTGTTTGTCCCGGACCAATGGAAAAAGAGTGTGATGTCTGAGATTCATTGTTCCGCATTGGCTGGGCATCCCGGAATTTTTGGTACCAGAGACTTGGTTAGTCGGTCCTTTTGGTGGCCTACCTTGTCTCGCGATGTCAGGGAATTTGTGCAGTCCTGCGGGACTTGCTCTCGCTCCAAGCCTTGCTCTCGCTCTAGTGGTTTGTTGATGCCATTGCCTGTGCCCAAGAGACCATGGACCCATATCTCTATGGATTTCATTTCCGATCTTCCTGTTTCTCAGAGAATGACCACCATCTGGGTAATTTGTGATAGGTTTTCCAAAATGATACATCTTGTGCCATTACCTAAGTTGCCTTCCTCCTCTGAATTGGTGCCGTTGTTCCTTCAGCACGTGGTTCGTTTACACGGCATTCCTGAGAACATTGTGTCTGACAGAGGAGTCCAGTTTGTTTCCAGATTTTGGAGGACTTTTTGTTCTAAACTGGGTGTTCAATTGTCTTTCTCCTCGGCATTTCATCCTCAGACCAATGGTCAAACTGAGAGAACAAACCAGACATTGGAGACTTATCTAAGATGCTTTGTGTCTGCTGATCAGGATGACTGGGTCTCTTTTTTGCCTTTGGCTGAGTTTGCTCTTAATAATAGGGCTAGCTCTGCCACTTTGATGTCTCCGTTTTTCTGTAATTCTGGGTTTCACCCTCGATTTTCTTCAGGACAGACGGAGGCTTCTGTCTGTCCAGGTGTTGACTCTGTTGTTGAGCGTATGCAGCAGATTTGGGACCGGGTGGTGGAGAGGTTGTCCCTCTCTCGGGAGAGGGCCCAGCGGTTTGCTAGCCGGCATAGGACTGATGGTCCTCGGTTTAAAGTGGGGGACTTGGTCTGGTTGTCCTCAAAGAATATTCCTATGAGAGTAGCATCTCCTAAATTTAAGCCTAGGTTCATTGGACCTTATAAGATCATGGAGATTATTAATCCTGTTTCTTTTCGTTTGCTTCTTCCAGGGACATTTAAGATCCATAACGTGTTCCACAAGTCCTTGTTGAAGAGGTTTGTTGAGCCAGTGGTTCCTGCTGCTGTGCCTCCTGACCCTGTTTTGGTTGAGGGCAATCTGGAGTATGTGGTTGAGAAAATATTGGATTCTCGTTTTTCTAGACGAAGACTCCAGTATTTGGTTAAATGGAGAGGTTATGGTCAGGAAGATAATTCTTGGGTGTTTGCTTCGGACATCCATGCTAGGAGACTTATCCGTGCGTATCATAGAACTCATCCTGACCGACCTGGTTGCTCAAATGAGGGTTCGGTGACCCCTCCTCAAGGGGGGGGTACTGTTGTGAATGGGTTTGAGATGAGTTCTGAGCAGAGGCTCCCTCTGGTGGTTACAAGCGGTACTAGTGAGGATTGTGAGGACTGGGAATCAGGTGTTACTGATTGGTCTTATTTAAGGGAATCATTTTCCCATCAGGGTTGCCGGTGATCAATTGTTCTGGTCTGAATCCTTCTTTCCAGTTTCCCTTGTAGCCTGCTGTGTCGTGTCTGCATCTCCTGCTATCAGATAAGACAATTTCTTATTTTGTGTTTTTGCTATATTTTTGCATTTGGTCCTGCACTTCTGTGGGGGCCTTCTGGGTCCCCTCCGGGGGCTTTTGCCCTCTCAGTTTAGTTCAGCCACTGTGTTTTGTACTTTTGCTTTTTCCAGTTTTTTCAGTGGCTGCTGTTTTTGTTACACCAGAGAACTAATTTAGGTGGTAGAGGTCGTGTGATCTCAGGTGATTTTGAAATTAGTAGAGTTGGTGTTTTTCAGGGTTTTCGGGATTGCAGTAAGTACCCTTCCTGTCCTTTTCTATTTAGTTAGTTTGGGCCCCAGCGTTTGCTCATACTATTTTCTTTCTGTGTCAGTATTTCCTCTTGTCTAACCGCCATTACATGTTTGGGGGCTTTCTATTATCTTTGGGGTTCTGCTCCGGGGCAGATAGCTTTCCTATTTCTATCTTTAGGTGTAGTTAGTTTCTCAGGCTGTGACGAGGCGTCTAGGACCAACGTAGGAACGCTCACGGCTGCCTCTAGTTGCGGTGGTTAGTCAGGGTACTGCAATCTCATAGATTCCAACTGCTCTGGTGTATTTCCTTTTTTGCTTGCACTCCTCAGCTACCGTAACATAACAGTCGTCTAAGATTTTAAGAAACCTCGTTTTACTTTGTCTGAAGCACAATATTTGGCTAAAAGCTAGATTAGGAAGGAGTGAAAAGGCTATGTTTGCTAAGTCTCTGTACCTGTGTGAGCGGTCAAATTTTCATCTGCAGGTTCCCAACGCAGACGCAGAAGCAACGCCTTGCCCTTCTTCAATTTGGGACATAATTTAAATATAATTCCTCATTTTATCGAGCAGTCCTTATCAAAAAGAACATGGGCCGATTACTCGGCCGCATGGTATATGTGGGTAAATTTTTGCGAAGAGTTTAATTATGAAATTTCGCTGTCTAGTCCTGTTTCAGGCTTAAAATTTGCGGAATTCTTAGTAAAAAGGGGTCTTTCTTTTGCAGCTATTTCAAAGCATTTGGCTGGCGTTTCGTTCTTTTTCAAATTGTCAGGTAGTCCCCCGTTAACAGGGTTTTTTCCAATAAAACAATTTTTGAAGGGTTTTAAAAAAGAGGTAATTTTAAGCCTGACTCTCGACGTCCCATATCCCTTTCTTTGTTGAGGGACCTTTGTTTGGCATTAGCAAGCGTTTGTTTGAATTCATTCGAAGCCACTTTGTTTGCCTCTGCATTTTCTATTGCTTTTTTCGGAGCCCTTCAGGTTAGTGAATTAATTTCTGTTAAAAAATCGGAGCCTGCTGGCCTTTTGATATCGGACATCCGTTTGATTGATTCGGTTCTTTTTCTCTTTATTAGGAAATCCAAAATGGATCAATGTGGTAGGGGGTCTAGAATTAAATTGGGATCTGTTCCAGATGATGTTATTTGTCCGGTGTTCAACATCAAAAAATGGCTAGGTTGTAGGCCCAATGCTATGGGCCCATTATTCCTTCATCAAGATAGATCCCCGGTTACCATTTTTCAATTTAACTCCGTTTTAAAAAAATGCTTATGTTTCCTAGGTAAAGATAATCTTAAAATCACTTCCCATTCCTTTAGGATTGGGGCAGCTACTGAAGCTGCCAGATCGGGTTGGTGTTCTTCTGATATTAGGAAGCTAGGTAGATGGGAATCTGAGCGTTATAAATTATATGTTCGCCATGATTTGTATGATTATTAATTTTAATTTGTTTGCAGGTCCTTTGATAGTTTGGATTATCGGTCACTCTTTTATTTATTGGGCTCAGAAGCAAGCTGGTCAAAGATCTTATACGGAGAACCTTTCTTTTAGTCCTGACCAGGTTCAGATTTTTTGACACAGTGTTCGAGGTTTACGGTGGGCGAATTTTGTTATTGAATTCAAGAAATGCTGTAGTTACATTCCTTACCCAAATCTAGTGATATTTCATGTTGCTGGGAATGATCTCGAAAAATTAAGACACTAGATTTACTAGCTTTTCTAAGATCCGATGTTACTAGCTTGAAGCAATCTTTCCCGAATACTGTGTTTGTTTTTTCCGAGATCATTCCTAGACTGTCTTGGTCTAAGGGTAATTCTTCATTTTTAGACAAAATTCGTAAAAGAATTAATAGAGGTATGTGCAAATTTTTGCCACTTTTGGGTGGTTTCTCTTTTCGGCATGAAGACTTGGAAGGCTTTGTTCCTGGGTTGTACAGAAATGATTTAGTCCATCTTTCTGACATTGGTCTAGATATTTTTAATTTGAATTTACAAACGATGGTGGAGAAATGGCTGTGCTGTTGTGGGGGGCCTTGACTCTCCGAGTCCCGGCTTTTGGGAAAATCGCCCAAGTGATGGGTGGATTGGTTATGGTTGGAAGTTTAATAATTTATATGGATTTATTTATTGAAGTATTTATTGATTAATTTATGTAACCCTAAATAAACATCACGGCCATTTCTGCCATACAATAAAATATTTGTGTCATGTTTTCTTTGTATGAATGGGTTTTGTGCGGCCATGTGATTTTCTGGGGTTTTTATATTTAGGTTCTGTCTCTCACAGTTGAAGTGCAACTACGATAAAAATTACAGACCTCTCCATTCTTTGCAGGTAGGAAAACTTGTAAAATTGGCAGTGTGTCAAATACTTATTTTTCCCCACTTCATGCTCTGGCTCAATTTTTTGGTTTTGTTTCAGCTTTTTGCACTTTGCACAAACAGCGGTGTGACTCCCCCTTTTGTTTACATAGCTTTCCACAGACGGGTGCCTGCACAATCGAGACTGGATCCTGCTCTGGACGTCTGATACATAGTGAGGTGATCTATAAGAGTTTGGTGCTATCCTGATAAGGTACATCATCTCACTAAGGCTTTTACGCTTTTTAAGATCAAATACTGTTAACCAAGTACCCCATTTTAGTTACTCTCATTTTGTGAGAAGCACTTGTATCAAAAAGTTAATTTATTTCAGTTCTTCAATACAAAATGTGAAACTCATTATATAGTCATTACAAACAGAGTGATGTATTTCAAATGTTTATTTCTGTTAATGTTGATAATTATGACTTACAGCCAACGAATACCCAAAAGTCATTATCTCAGTAAATTAGAATAATTAACAAAAAACACCTGCAAAGGCTTCCTAAGCATTGAATAACACCTGCAAAGGCTTCCTAAGCATTGAATGCACAATCATGGGGAAGACTGCTGACTTGACAGATGTCCAGAAGGCAGTCATTGACACACTCCACAAGGAGGGTAAGCCACAAAAGGAAATTGCTAAAGAAGCTGCCTGTTCACAGAGTGCTGTATCCAAGCATATTAATGGAAAGTTGAGTGGAAGTTAAAAAAGTGTGGTAGAAAAAGGTGCACAAGCAACTGGGATAACCGCAGCCTTGAAAGAATTGTTAAGAAAAGGCCATTCAAAAATTTGGGGGAGACGGAGAGTCACAAGGAGTGGACTGCTGCTGGAGTCATTGCTTCAAGAGCCACCACACACAGACGTATCCAGGACATGGGCTACAAGTGTCGCATTCCTTGTGCCAAGCCACTCACGACCAATAGACAACACTAGAAGCGTCTTACCTGGGCCAAGGAAAAAAGAACTGGACTGTTGCTCAGTGAAAGTAAATTTTGCATTTCATTTGGAAATCAAGGTCCCAGAGTCTGGAGAAAGAGCGAAGAGGCCTTAATCCAAGCTGCTTGAGGACTAGTGTGACGTTTCCACAATCCGTGATGGTTTGGGGAGCCATGTCATCTGCTGGTGTAGGTCCACTGCGTTTAACAAGACCAAAGTCAGCGCAGCCGTCTACCAGGAAATTTTAGAGCACTTCATGCTTCCCTCTGCTGACAAGCTTTTTGGAAATGGACATTTCATTCTCCAGCAGGACTTGGCACCTGTCCACACTGCCAAAAGTACCAATACCTGGTTTAAAAACAACAGTATCACTCTGCTTGATTTGCCAGCAAACTCGCCTGACCTTAACCCCATAGAGAATGTATGGGGTATTGTCAATACGAAGATGAGAGACACCAGACCCAACAATGCAGACGAGCTGAAGGCTGCTATCAAAGCAACCTGGGCTTCCATAACACCTCAGCAGTGCCACAGGCTGATCGCCTCCATGCCACACTGCATTGATGCAGTAATTGATGCAAAAGGAGCCGCGATCAAGTAGTGAGTGCATTTACTGTACATACATTTCAGTAGGCCAACATTTCGGATTTTAAAATCATTTTTCAAGCTGGTGTTATAAAGAATTCTAATTTACTGAGATAATGACTTTTGGGTTTTCATTGGCTGTAAGCCATAATCATCAACATTAACAGAAATAAACACTTGAAATAGACTCTGTGTGTAATGACTCTATAGAATATATGAGTTTCACTTTTTGTATTGAAGAACTGAAATGAATGAACTTTTTGATGATATTCTAATTTAGTGAGAAGCACTTGTACATGTACTATTACTATTCATTTACTTAGTATACATTACGCCAGAAATAACCTACCACTTTTGATTAATTTGTCAGACAGGTGTTATCCTGCTTTGGTGTAGCTTACCAAAAGTCAAAAATTTTAATTGCTCAATGCAAACTGTTTTATGCCAGAATTGTGGCATAAGCACTTATGAATGGGGCCCATGCGCAGGTACGGACTGGGGCTGAAATTCAGCCCTGACATTTGAAATCACACAGGCCCATGCTGTCCCCGTCCCCAAGCACCAGATGGGATGTATTACCCTGGATTGAAGAAAGCAAGATTTACTACAAGACCAATATTTCTAATTCCGGTCCTGCCCATGTGATTATAAATTTATTAACCATCTTGGGTACTGTGAGGCTGTTTAAGCCAAGCGGTCATAAAATGTGAGTTAAATACTATTCACAAATTATTTTTAGCCAAAAATCCATGCATTTGATCCAAAGAAATGGAGTCCGTACACCACTCCACGTTGCACTTAAAAGCAATTTTTTGAGCGATCAGTTGAGGTCTCAGGACCCAGAGCACTACTGATCAACAGCACTTTGAAGTCCATATAATAAATTTAAAGAATGTTTGGAAATGATAGTTCATATTGACATGAAGAAGAGGTTCTCAGAAGTAGTTGGGTTCCCAGTAGTATTGAAGAAGTTGGACAGCTGACACAGACATGCATTTAGTAGCATAACGAATGGCGCACAGTCAGAATTCAGATGACTGGTTCTCTCGGCTTGAGTCCACCTGAATTGGTAACTCCACTTCACACTGCAGATCTCCATTCAAGATCATAGAGGAGGGACCTCGGTACACCACCGCCTCCTTGACATTCATATTCTTTAACAAACACAAAAGTTTGTTTTTTGTTTTTATGATCTGGCAACACTGTTGGGAGTTGCACCAAGACTCCATGAACCATAGACAAAAGTTATCTCCTCTCAAAGAAATTATTATTTTTCTCTTTATTACAGTGCATGTAGTTTTGGACATAAACCAAACATAAAGTTGGTTTACGTTAAACATCATCGAGGTTTGGCTTGTAGAGCTTGGAAATTATACACTTTAGTGCAAGCTGCTCAACTTTCTCTGTCTTCAGTCAGACAATCAACCACAAATCCTATTTTGATCTTAATATTTTTTTCCCCATTTTTAAAAATTCAGGTTAGTAGAGGTCAGAGAGGAGCTGCAGACCTGAGACATCTGGGCGAGTGTTGAGAACGGAATTGCCCAGACTGCCTATAAAAGCCAAAACAGACAACTTTACGTGAAATCCAACTTAAAATCAGTTATATTCTAAAAGTACACTCTGCCTGATACAGAATTGGTGATCTAAGAAGCGTACCTAGCTCTTAAAGGGGCTGTCCCACAAACAAAAGCACATTTTAATTAGCAAGTTCTTGAAATAATAATACGTTCCAGGATTGGATCTCTTAAAAAATAATATATTCCTCTGCTGGGATAATCTCATAAATATGTGCCTGCTATGTACTGTGTAATCATATCACAAGAGTTTTTGTGGAGATTCTCACATGGATGAATTTGTGCTTTTTGAATTTGGGCGCCAAGGTCGTGTCAAAAATCAATGTGGTCATGCATTATATGATACATACATAGTGAGAGTATAAATTACACATATAAATATGAAGATACTTTAAAAAAATATTTTTAAAAAAGGTACTTTAAAATATATGTCGTGACGAAAATAAAAATAAAGACAAAGAAACTCGTGGCCTAGAACCCATATTGCGCTGGTTAAAAAGGACGTCCTGTATGCACCATTTTTTGTGCTCTCGGCTATTCTCCCAGATACTACCTGCTTGACATCCGGGGATTTATATTTATAAGGTCCTCTGGAGGTGGTAAAAAAAAACAAAAAAAAAAAAAGCAGAATTAAACGCCCGGAGTCTTAAGGTACTGCCACACTACACAATCCCGCTAGCGATCTCGTTAGCGTCGCATACTAATGAGATCGCTAGCGGGATTGTTTCTATATCGCTAGTAGCTACCTAACTTAGCGATGTCGTTAAGGACGCTATCGCGGTTAGCGATCTCCTTAACGACTTTAGCGGTACAAAAGTACCGCTAAATCGCTAAGAAAAGGTGCTACACTTAGCGATTATACTTACCCAGCGGGAGCGCCGGCGATAAAATAGGGTCCGGAACGATTCCAGCGACGAGCGTGATCACAGCAGGAAGCTCGCGCGGGCCTCCCCACACAACAACATCGCTAAGGGATCGCTAAATAGTGAGTTTTTTTAGCGACCTTTAGCATGTTTTTAGTGGGCATACCCTTTACTTTCTCCCCCCTTGTAAACCCTCTATATTTTTTGGGGGTTTAAAACATTTTTTTTCCAGACAATGACTCATACTCACAAAATGTTTTTATTTTAAAATTAAAAAAACATCTAACCCATCAAAAAGGGCACTACCCCAAATGGCTAAAAAAACATCCAAAAAACCAAATTTTAAAAAGGGATTGAAAAAAAAAAAAAAAAAACTGTAGTTTAGATGAACTTTGAACTCAAGCTAAAATCTTACAGAAGAGTTTTTAAAAACGGGGGGGGGGGGGGGGGGGGTTTTATAAAAAAGGGGGATACCATCAATAAAAATAAATCAAAAGACTTTTAGAAAAAAAACAATAAAAACGGGAACCCAAAAAAGAAGAATTTTTAAATTCATCCCCAGTTCAACACAATCATAAAGAGATAAGAAAAATTTGTCATAACATTGGACATATTCAAGGGGGATCACATTCTCCAAAAAAGCTCTACCCAGAAAAACCTAAAATACCTTTGCAGGGACCAAAAATTAAAAACTCCCACCCCCAAAACGACTTAACCACCTCCCGAATAAATACGGGGGAAAAAGACTAAATTGGGTCCAGAAATTGTCTATGCGCTGTTCCATTAAATACGGCACAAACAATCCCTTTCCCTTCCAATGGGAAAGTTTTCCCCTCAATCAATTTTGACATGCATACAGAAAATTTTTATCAGTCATGAATGTAAAGCAAAGCAATATGTGGGTAGGGTGACAAACACTCCATAAAGAATAAACCCACAGATCAATATCCCCAGAGGCTTTTCTCAACATGGCCTCTCAAAAGCGGCATTAAAAACATACCGAATAACATAAAAACTTGAAAAACATCCCCTACAACATTCCATACATAACCCCAAAGTGTACACTGTTTTAAAATTAAAAGAATCATTGGATTATAAGCTCAGCAGCACTCTGAAACCCCTGGGCTAAATGAGGGTTTCTGTGGGGGTTTTCCCAAAATCCCAATGATACAATAAGAAAAGTAAGTGTACACCCAAAAACCCCGCGTTTAATTTTATTTTTTATATTTCTCGAGTATAAGCCCAAATTTTTTGCAATTTTTTTTGCTGAAAAAAGCCCCAAATGGCTTATACTTGAGTGAGGGTTCCAGAAACGGGGGGGAGAGGATGGGTACAGAA
>JARQOD010000005.1:477402631-477535100 GCA_033576555.1 Oophaga sylvatica
CAGATTGTGGACAGTTGTGTTTAGTGTTCACTCAGTCTGTTTTTTTTTATTTTTTTAGTGCAGATCACGCCCCATTACATGTTCAAGCACTGCTGCTTGTACTCTGCTGAGCGTGTCTCAGTGGCTATCCTTTTCATTTATCTCCAATTGGTTCTGCTACATTCCTTAAAAAAAAATCTAATCTATTAGTTTTGACGCGCTTCCATCCGTATACATACATTGGTTTGCAAACCACTATAGAAGTACAAAAAAGGAGCTTTTCACAGATTGTGGGACAGTTGTGTTTCAGTGTTCACTTCAGTCTGTGTTTTTTACTTTTTTAGTGCAGATCACGCTCCAGTTACATGTTCAAGCACTGCTGCTTGTACTCTGCTGAGCGTGTCTCAGTGGCTCATCCTTTTGATTTATCTCCAATTTGGTTTCTGCTCATTCCATTTAAAAAAAATCAAATCTATTAGTGTGACGCGCTTCCACCCGTATACAATACATTGGTGCAACACTATAGAAGTACAGAAAGGAGCTTTTCACAGATTGTGGACAGTTGTGTTTCAGTGTTCATTCGTCTGTGTTTTTTATTTTTTTTGAGTGCAGATCACGCTCCAGTTACATGTTCAAGCACTGCTGCTTGTACTCTGCTGAGCGTGTCTCAGTGGCTCATCCTTTTCATTTATCTCCAATTGGTTCTGCTACATTCCATTTAAAATAAATCTAATCTATTAGTGTGACACGCTTCCATCCGTATACAATACATTGGTTGCAAACAATATAGAAGTACACAAACGGGCCTTTCACAGCTACTGAACATGGGTTTTTAATTTTTAACTAAAATATGTATTTTTTCAAATGACACAAATATAAGTAATGTTGAAGAGGAATAGTCCTACATCCATTGTTTGCACAATATTACAGGTGTACATCATGTCCCTTAATCAACAATGTATTATTATATTTTACTTGTATGCTTTTATTTAAAAGCCAAGAACACTGAAGGATAACCTTCGCACTGCAGCTGTTGTCAAAGTTCAACCCACATTATGCACTTCCAACATTGCAGCATTTGAGGCATGATGTGAGTTGGATTGGTCAAAGTTATGGAGTGAGAAGGTTCACCATCAGTACCCTATAGCATAAGTAGGCTTTTGTGTTAGCATTTGTGTTAGACATGTGGATATCTGCCATAATATGTCACAATTATTTAGTTACAGATTTGTTACCAACACTAATCATTGAATGGTTTTAAATTTGACGTTTCACTTGTTTACAGCTTAGAAATAAGGGTGTAGCCTGATATCTATGTGTAGCACTAGCCACTTTAACATGTCATGTTTTTTTAAACATGTGTAGCTAGGTAGCAGTAATTTTTGCCGGACACACAGCAGGGGAACAGCAGGCGTTACTGAACCCCACTATCACTATAGCTTGTGTATTGGTCTGTGGACACGACACTTCTGAGCAGCAACTGGCAGTGTTGTAGCCCAGGGAGTATAGCTCAGGTGGTAGAAAGATGAACATAACAGGAGACATGGAAAACGTTGTCAACCAGTTAGTTAATCTGAAACCGGACAGGCAAATTCAGGCGAGATCCATGCCTAGTTCATTTTCAGAAAAGTAAGCCGTTCTACATTATCGTAGGATAGTCGCATGCAACGGTCTGTTAGTACACCACCTGCAGCAGTAAAGACGCGCTCCGATAATACACTGCCAGCAGATCAAGCCAGCACCTCCAATGCATACTGGCTAAGCTCTGGCCATGTATCCAGCTTAGAGACACAAAACTTGAATGGGGAAGAGCCATCTGGGAGTACACTGAGAGGGCAAGACATGTAGTCTGTCACCATCTTACGGAAATGTTGCCTCCTGCTGACTGGAGCCGTCTCGGATGGTGTAGACATTGGTGGCGCTGCCACAAAACTTCGACACATTTGGAACATACTGTTCTTGCCCTGTGCAGAGGCGCTGCTTGTGCTCCCTCTTGTTGCAGAGCTGTCTCCACTGCCTCGACGCACAGAGCTGCTTTGTAAATCAGTAGCAGCAGCAGTGCTCTCGGCTGGAATGGAGAACATTATGGATTGCACCAGTGTGTCTTGGTACTTCCGCATTTTACGCTCCCGGTTCAACGGTGTGATGAGGCTTTGTAAGTTGTCCCGGTAGCGAGGGTCTAGGAGGGTGTACACCCAATAATCAGACGTGGTGTGAATGTGTTCGATGCGGCGGTCGTTTCTCAGCCACTGCAGCATGAAATCAACCATGTGCTGCAGACTCCCAACTGGCCAAGAAACGTTGTCCCCTGCAAGAGGCGTCATCTCCGCCTGCTGTGCATCACCCCACCCTTGGTCTACATACTGACTAGAGCATTGTCTACCTCCCTCTGGAGCGATGTCTTCCTCCTCCATTGACTCCTCCTCATCCTCCTCACAAAGTCCTTCAAATACATATAAATTTACAAAATTTAAAACTCAAAATTTAAAAACTTTGTATCATAATTCTGTAACATCAGTTTATGGAAACACAATAGCATTACAAAAGGATAGACAAAAAATGTACATTATGTGCTTTGTAAATACATTAAAAGTTTGTAATGGTTATGAAAATATAGACAGCGACTCTGGAGGTTCAATTGTTGATACAGCATGGTACTTTGAAAGTCCTCCAGCCCTTTGTGAGGAACCACGTTGCGCTGACTGTCCAGAAGGTGATGGAATTTGTGACTCCTCATCCTCCACCTCTTCCAAAACCTCATGCCTTAGTGCTTGCAGTGTTTTTTGAAGCAGGCAGATAAGGGGGACAGTCAGGCTGACTAGTGCATCATCTGCACTCGCCATCCGCGTTGACTCATCAAACGCACGCAAAACGTGGCAGATATCCTTCATAGAGTTATTCGCCACTCATTACACTGGCAGTGGCTGCCCATTCATTATAGGATCCAATTCTAATTACTGGTTCTCACCAACATAGCTCTCCACAGCGCAGCACCCCCTACATCTCCTCCCTTATTTATATTTATCGGCCTAACCGACTGCTGCACTCTGCAAACGACCTTCGACTAACCTCTGCACTAATCCGTACCTCCCACTCCCAACTCCAAGACTTCACCCGCGCTGCGCCAATCCTCTGGAATGCTCTACCCCAAGAAATTAGGACTATCCGCAATTTGGATGGTTTCAGGCGCTCCCTCAAAACACATTTGTTCACAGTGGCCTATCACATTCACTAATCAAAGTCATTCTATGTGTAATTCTGTGTGTGTAGCCCATTCACTATCTCCATGCATCCCTCACTTCCTTAAAATGGCTGGACCATCATTGTAAAAACACCATTGTATATAAACACCTGTACTTTGTATCTCCCACACCTCATTGTAGATTGTAAGCTTTCACCAGCAGGGGCGGCTGATTTTGCTTTAATTATTGTATTGTTAACGTTGTTACTTATGACTCGTGTTTTGAAACTGTTAAACTGTAAAGCACTGCGGAATATTATGGCGCTATATAAATAAATAATATTATTATTCTTATTATAGAGGCCCACTCAGTAGTGGTGAAGTGTGAACGCCGCAAATTGCGAGTTGACTGCGCCTGATGCAGCTGATACTCCATTACTGTTGGCTGCTGCTCACACAACCGCTCCAACATATGTAACGAGGAATTCCACCTGGTGGGTACGTCACATATAATGCGATGTTCATGAAGGTGAAATCTGCGTTGCAGAGCTGCAATCAGCGATCTGGCCATGCTGGAACGTCGCAAGTGAGCGCACTCTAGGCGGACCTTGTGCAGCAGTGCATCAAGATCCGGATAGTCCCTCAAAAAACTCTGCACGACCAAGTTGAGCACATATGACAGACATGGTATGTGACTGAGGTTGCCAAGGCCCAGAGCTGACACCAGATTTCGGCCATTGTCACACACTACCAAGCCTGCCTGTAGATTCTCTTCCAAAAACCACACGTCGCTCTCCTGCTTTATGGCATTACAGAGCTCCTGCGCTGTGTGGCTAAGATTCCCCATGGAAATTAATTTCAGGATTGCCTGTTGACATTTGGACACGGCTGTGCTCATATCGGTCGCAACAGGTAAACGTTCACGGGTCCATGTGGAGGTAGACCGTGACGGCTCCTGCAGCGATGATTCTGAGGAACTGGAATAGGAGGAGGAATCAATGTGTACAGACTTGATTCCTGCAATCCTTGGAGTTGGCAGAACACGTACAGCGCCACTCGCAAGATCAGTACCCGGCTGCACAACATTGACCCAATGGGCAGTGAGGGAAAGGTATTGTCCCTGGCCATGGGTGTTAGAACCCTCTTGTTAGGTTTTGTTTCAGTTTGCTGGTCACATGACCTTTTTTCCCTATTTAGTCTGGCTCCGCCCTTCTGGCTTTGCTTGACTTCATTGTATTATCTACTGTTAAGCTAGCCGGGTGCTTAGGTGCCTTAATCTGTGAGTTTTGCTTGATGTTAGGATCACAAAGTATTTATTTTTCTGTTTAATTATCCATACTACAATTTATGTTAGGAGGTGTCCACCTTTTCTCCCAGTCCCTAGATCTTGTAGGGATTACTCCCTCGCAACTATAGGTCTTCGTTCACACTAGATGAGGACTTTAGCGGGTCTGGTCGCAGGATCAGGTTCCCCGTTACATCGTAGGGATTCAGCTTAGTTGTATTGTAGGGACAGAATTCCCTTCTTTCCTTACTGGTTGTAGCAGATCATAACAATGGGTACTGGTCCACGCATCGGTGGTCAGGTGGACCTTGCTACTGAGGGCTTTTAGTAGCGCATGTTTAATTTTTCCCTCAACATGCTTTTGCAGACCAGGGACGGCTTGCCTGCTGAAATGAAATCGGCTTGGCACATTGTATTGTGGGATTGACAATGATATTCAGTTACGGAAACTGTCTGTCTCCACCAGCCTGAATCACAGCATTTCAAGGGACAGGAGTTTTGCAATGCCAGCATTCAGAGCCTGTGCTCGTGCATGGTTTGCGGAGTATGGCCGTCTTTTATCCCATGCCTGTGCTACCGCTGGCTGTTTTGTGGCCTGGGAGTGTGAGGATGACAGGGAACTTGCTGCTGTGTGTGGAATAACAGTTTGTCTCTGGACAACAGTGGCCGAGGTTCTTCCATGGCGATCCTGTGAGGAAGCATAACCAGCTGTGTGTGAGCTCGATGAAGAGGCTTCAACACAACCTGAAGATGTAGGTGCTGCTGTAGGTTGGCCTACATCTCCAGTGTGTCTTTGTAACTCAACTACGTGCTTTGTCCGCACATGTTTCCACATATTTGTGGTATTGAGGTGACTGACACTTTTAGCTATTTTTAATTTTTGATTACACAGCTTGCATTTCACATAGCAAATATCATGTGCAAGTGTGTGAAAAAGGACCACGCAGTGCAAGTCCTGGGAGCGCACGTTTTGACTTTTGGAAGACAACTGCTCCGAACAGGTGCCAAACTGGAGGCTACAGGCAACCGAGTCTGCAGCCTAACTCTCCCTCCTGTTTGTACCGTTGGGGCAATGTCTTCCTCTATCTTCCTTCTATCACTAACCATTTCTCTAGGCCTCTCCCAGCTTTCAACCAAAGTACTGGTTCTCACCCACAAAGCTCTCCACAGTGCAGCACCCCTCCTACATCTCCTCCCTCATTTCTATCTATCGGCCTAACCGACTGCTGCGCTCTGCAAACGACTTTCGACTAACCTCTGCACTAATACGTACCTCCCACTCCCGACTCCAAGACTTCTCCTGCTCTACGCCAATCCTCTGGAATGCTGTACCCCAAAAATTAGGACTATCCACAATTTGCATGGTTTCAGGCGCTCCCTCAAAACACATTTGTTCAGAGCGGCCTATCACATTCACTAATCAAAGTCATTCTATGTATTCTGTGTAAGTGTGTGTGTGTCTCTAGCCCATTCACTATCTCCATCCCTCAGTCCCTTAAGATGGCTGGAACATCATTGTAAATGCACCATTGTATATAAACACCTATACTTTGTATCTCCCCCATCTCATTGTACATTGTAAGCTGTCACGAGCAGGGGCGACTTATTTAGCTTAAATTATTGTATTGTTAACGTTGTTACTTATGACTTGTGTTCTGAAACTGCTAAACTGTAAAGCGCTGCGGAATATGATGGCGCTATATAAATAAATATTATTATTATTCCTCTGAGCTGCTCCCACCACCTTCCTGTTCTTCATGCCATGTTGGGTATTGGACCTCATCATCTCCACTACCCTCTTCCAACACCTGCTGTTGGGTGGTCTGGCCAGCACCATGCTCAACAGAAACTGGCACCTGGGTCTCATCATCATCATCAGATGCGTTCTGCGGTGTGCTGACCATCGGCACTGTCTCACCCGCCTCTTCAGATTCAGAGAGACACAGCTGTTGCGCATCACTGCATACTCCCTCTTCTTCACATTACAGAATGCTGCTTGGCTGGGCCCCTGTTTGCAAGCCAATAGATTCTGAGAACAGAAGCAGACACTCAGCTGGCTCCTGTACAGAACTCTCTGACTGCCTGGGCAATTTGCCAGGCGGTGAAGAGACAGATGGTTGCCCAACAGTGCTGTGGTCCTGAGAGGAGGTGGAAGCAATTGAAGTCGATGCATTGGCTGAGATCCAAACAACAACGGCTTCAATTTGTTCTTCCCGCAGCAGGGGGGTACTCCGAGCTCCTACAAAAGTGCGCATAAAGGAACGCTCACGGCCCGGGGAAAACTGGTGGATGCTGTGTCACTGGGGGCCGCAGCAGCCACAGAATCCCCACGTCCTCTCCCTGAAGAAACTCCACGACCACGTGCCTTACTCCCTGCCTTCTTCATCTTGGTAGATTGATAAAGAAAGTCTGAAAAGTTATAAGGCCTAAGTGTGGTTATTCCGCAGAGACTGCAGTGAACACTGCACACAACTGTTCAGTAGGTGTGAAAGGCCCCTTTGTGTACTTCTATAGTGTTTGCAACCAATGTATTGTATACGGATGGAAGCGCGTCACACTAATAGATTTTATTTATTTGTAATAGAATGGAGCAGCAACAATTAGAGAAAAATTTCAAGGATGTGCCAGTGACACACGCTCAGCAGACTACAACCAGCAGTGGTTGAAGAACTAACTGGAGCGTGATCTGCACTCCAAAAAGGAAAACCTCAGACTACAGTGAACACTGCACACAACTGTTCACTACCCAACGCGTCTCAGCAGGAAGGCAGTCTGTGCGTCAAAACAAAGGCGCAAGCATACATCCACGTACCCTGTTTATAAAGCTATATAAAAAAAATTATGTAGTAGTGACGCACACTTTATTGAGGTACAGTATTACATCGCCATTCACCATCTGTGGCTATGCAGTCTCATCTATATATACCTTATCTATCCGTTGTCATGCTTGCAAGTCGACAGTCAGGCATAAATAGCAATTTTCACTATGCACTATGCACTTTTTAAAGGTTATGTTTGTTAATAAACATGATTATTGCCACATATTATGAGTATTACATGATGGAAATTGTATAATTTTGTATAAACTGTTTAGTGACATTATTCAGCAAATGTAACATTTTAGTAATGTCACAGATAACTTGTAATGCTGATGATGTTTTGAAGTCAGACATTCATTGTCTATACAATAAAAATGGTGTACATACTGTTACTTATCCATCATTAATGGATTCAGATATGTACTTGTATGCTTTTATGTACAAACCGTATAGCAGATTCCTTAACTAATTTATTTTGTGGTTTGCATTGCTGTTCAACATGTTAATGTATGTGTTTATGTTTGTCAATTCTTTATTTATCTAGATATTAGTTTAAATGAAATCATCATCTTATGGTAGTAAAGGTTATCTTTCTCTTGTTTGAAGTATAGACATTTAAAATTGACAGGTAACAAGGAAATTACTTGATCTAGTATTTAAACATCCTCCTTGACCCTGGGCTCCAACACCGCCAGTTGTTGCTCGGAAGTGCTGTTAGCACAGTCAACACTTGCTCCTGTGTTACTGGGGTTCAGTAACGTCAGCTGGTCCTCGGTTGTGCCATTGGCTCTTTTCCTTCTGCTGCCCCTCCGGGTTCCAGCACAGTCAGCTGGTCCTCGTTACTTGCATTGGCTCTTGTACCTTCTGCTACCCGTCCGGGTTCCAGTACCGTCAACTGGTTCTCCGCAGTGCCTTTGGCCTAGGTGCCTCCATCTCGGTATCCGAGTTCCAGCAACGTCTGCTGGTCCTTGGTAGTGCTTTGGAGCACAGGTACCTCCTGCTTAGTAACCGTGTCCCAGTAACGTCAGCTGGTCCTCGGTTGTGCCATTGGCTCTTTTCCTTCTGCTGCCCCTCCGGGTTCCAGTACCGTCAACTGGTTCTCCGCAGTGCCTTTGGCCTAGGTGCCTCCATCTCGGTATCCGAGTTCCAGCAACGTCTGCTGGTCCTTGGTAGTGCTTTGGAGCACAGGTACCTCCTGCTTAGTAACCGTGTCCCAGTAACATCAGCTGGTACAAGATTGTGCTACAAATACAAGATACGGAACAAGAGACACAAGAACAATAAGCAGAAGATCTAAAAGCAGAAGAACATGAAGTATAAGACCAAAATGAAGAGCAAAATATATGCTCTAAATTCTAAGCAGAAGAAGACTAAGCAGTGTATGGGGGTGAGTCCGTTCCTCCTCGTGGTGCCCCTGGAAAATGCCTGCTGCTGCAGGCTAAACTGAACACGGACAAATACTGTTGTAATTTAAATCTTTTGTGACAGCAAGAACGGAAGGATGAAAAATTCATACTTTGACAGATTACAAGTACAGGATTCTCTGTCACAAATAAGAATATGATGAAGAAGATGAAGCAGAATATGAATAAGAATAATAGTTTAATAAGAAGAATATGAGTAATGTTAACAAAGATGAATAGCAAGAAGTTTAAGAAGAAGATAAAGAAGGTGAAGATGAAGAATAATTTGATGAAAAAGATGATGCTGCAGAAGATTATGAAGGAGAAAGTGTGTGAAAAGTTAAAAAGGTGAAGATGAAGAGCATGGAAGTTGTGTAATATACATATTTGCCAAAATATAAAAAACGTTAACATTGTCAATTTCTTCGTCAATCCGAACATCTTTAAAAAAAAAAATATTTATGCTATTCCATTTGATTGGGTTAAACATCTATGCCTTTAATGTCTCCTCAACCTTCCCCAATACATTCTACATTACTCTTTCTTGTTTTCCTTCATGTACAATTAACCAACAAGGCAAGAATGGGTTTTTTTTAATTTCGATATTTTGTTCCCATAGACTTACATGGGACTTCCGGTATCGGTATCGGGTATCGCCGATATTTTAGTGATATCGGCGATACCATTCCGATTCCGATACTTTAGGATATCGGAAAGTATCGCTCAACTCTAGTCATCAACATCAGAGAAGTGGCCAAACCGTTTAGCACTAAGTAGTCACAATGATACCTTGGTCTGGAATCCGAAGTCTGCGTGGATGAGGAAGGGGCTTCCAGATGCTAGCCGCAGAACTCGCGTCTCCACCATGACATCCAGCCTATCAGCTCCGCGCCAGCAGGGCTTTTTTTTTGATGACCTTCACAGCATATTTTTGGTGGGTTAATGTCACGCTGTGTAGCAGATATATATATATGTGATGTCAGTAATCTATATCAAAAGGGCAACATCCTATATAACATGTGCATAGATATATGATAACATAGAATTACCTGACAGAATGTCCATTGGGTCAATATGGAATCCGTTATACGCTGTCTCCGGCTAGAGGGTGACCGGGGTCTATGCTGACCCTAAACTGGGGTCCTAACTAATCCCTCTACATGGAGGTACTGTTAAAGGTACAGAGGTCCAGGCCACCAGCGTAAACCCTGTCTCCTATCAATCCCTGCCAACTGTAATCTAGTCCTAAGAAGGACCCTGATTAACACCATAGGGAATGAACAGGTAACGGTTAATGAACAGAAAGACATACAAGAAAGACAAGAATTAAAGTAAATAAAGTCTTACATACAACACTCACACACAGTAGGAACACCTAAGGTCTCAGAGATAAACTATAAGCTGTAAGAGTAAAAACAACTAAGGAGCTCTTAGCTTAAGTATTCTCAGAACCGATCCAGTCTGCTAGACTACATGAATGCTTTCACCGGCATCTAACAAGCAGACTGGCAGGTATATGAAGGAATCTAATTAGAACATAATCAAAAGCAGCCTAGTCTTAGCAAAGAGCTAGGTAAAATTAACTCCCTCATTACCAAACACAAAGAAACAGCAACTCAGCTGTGAGAAGTCAGAGTGTGTAATCGCGACGATCCTCATGGCGATACGCCCATGACAGTACCCCCCCCTCTACGAGGGGACTCCGGACCCTCAGGGCCAGGTCTGCCCGGGTGAGTTGTGTGAAAGGTCCGAACCAATCGATCTGCGTTAACATCAGACGCAGGGACCCACGTCCTCTCCTCAGGACCATACCCCCTCCAATGAACCAAGTACTGAAGGGATCGGCGACTGAGACGTGAGTCAATGATTTTCGACCCATGAAATTCCACGTTATCATTGACCACCACTGAAGGAGGAGGTAGAGGTGACGGTATGACTGGTGCCACATACTTTTTAAGTAATGACTTGTGAAACACATTATGAATTTTAAACGTAGGAGGGAGGTCCAGACGAAATGCCACAGGATTAATTATGGAACTGATCCTGTGCGGCCCGATGAATCTGGGACCCAACCTCCAGGAGGAAACTTTAAGTTTTATATTCCTGGTAGACAACCAAACCAGATCGTTCACCTTCAGATCTAGACCAGAAACTCTCCCCCTATCAGCCATCCGTTTGTAACGGTTCCCCGTAACCTTCAGTCTTAACCGATCTGGAACTATCAGTCTCCCTGGAAGTCCCACAGGGGCGTCCCCCTGAGCCCCCAATACCTCCCCCTCAAGCTCAGAGCATACAGCTGACACTACAACTCCCTCCTGAGGAATAGGAACCGGATCATCCGTCTTCCCGGCCCCTGGGAAAGTACGAGATAAGGCATCAGGAAGCAACTTTATTGAGCAGTCATATGCGCGATGAGGAGGTAACTCTTTACACCCCTCCTCTGAGAACATCTCCCCAAAGTCCTCCAGAAAAGGAGACAAAGTCCTAGGCACAACCGCACCGATGACCGTGCTCATGCAGTTATTCCTGCAAAATTCACCCCACTGGCTTATCTTTCTGGATTGCCAATCAATCACTGGGTTATGTTTAGCCAACCAAGGAAGTCCCAACACAATAGGAGTAGGTAGACCCTCCAACACATAACAAGACAATTGCTCTTTATGTATTGCCCCTACTCGAAGATCTATGTTATGAACAGCTTGTACCAAGCTACCTTGACCGAGAGGTCTAGAATCAATAGAGACTATAGGGACCGGTTTGGCCAATACACTCAGTTGCATACCATGCACCTGGGCAAACCGAGCGTCCACCAGATTAGCCCCGGACCCACTATCAGGAAAAACAGAAATCCTCTCAGTTCTAGTACCAATCACCACCTCCGCAGGCACGAGAAACTGAGAGGGATTTGGGGACGAAATACACACTCCCAGGTTAACTCCTTTGCTCAAAGAGGCCCGGGATGGACACCCCCCAACAAAATGTCCCTCTCTCCCGCAAAAGAAACACCTTCTAGTCTTGCGGCGCACCGCCGATTCCCTCCTACAAAAAGATGTCCCTCCCAACTGCATGGGTTCCTCAGAACAGACCAGGGGAACCTCAGTATAAGGGACTTTAGTAGTAGGTGGAGTCATCACGGGAGGCGGAGTTACCTCGTGTCTTCCCCGAATTCGTCTATCAATGCGAATAGCGAGGGCCATAGCAGCCTCCAGTGATGGAGGAGAATCATACTGAGCCAACACATCCTTTAATTTGTCAGACAACCCTTGACAAAACTGGCTCCTAAGAGCTGGGTCATTCCACTGAGTATCTGTTGCCCATCTACGGAACTCAGAAGAATATTCCTCCGCTGGACGATTTCCTTGCCGTATTTTACGTAACTTTGTTTCAGCAAGGGAAACTCGATCCGGATCATCATATACCAGACCCAGGGCAGTAAAAAATCGATCCACTGACTGGAGATCTGGGGAGCCTGGAGGAATAGAGAACGCCCAAGATTGAGGGTCCCCTTGTAAGAGCGAGATAACAATTCCCACCCTCTGCTCTTCACTCCCAGATGACCGAGGCCGCAGCCGAAAGTACAATTTACATGCCTCCCGGAAAGTAAAAAATTTGTCCCGCCCACCAGTGAACCTGTCCGGGAGAGCAACCTTAGGTTCAGATCTGGTTTGCTCCGGGGGGGACAAAACCTTGGACTTAATGTCTGCAAACTCCATGGACAACCCCTGCAACTGCCGGGCCAGCTGGGCTACTGGATCCATGACAGCTGGGGAGAATCTTTAGTATGGGCCGGTGAAAATGTCACGCTGTATAGCAGATATATATATATGTGATGTCAGTAATCTATATCAAAAGGGCAACATCCTATATAACATGTGCATAGATATATGATAACATAGAATTACCTGACAGAATGTCCAGTGGGTCAATACGGAATCCGTTATACGCTGTCTCCGGCTAGAGGGTGACCGGGGTCTATGCTGACCCTAAACTGGGGTCCTAACTAATCCCTCTACATGGAGGTACTGTTAAAGGTACAGAGGTCCAGGCCACCAGCGTAAACCCTGTCTCCTATCAATCCCTGCCAACTGTAATCTAGTCCTAAGAAGGACCCTGATTAACACCATAGGGAATGAACAGGTAACGGTTAATGAACAGAAAGACATACAAGAAAGACAAGAATTAAAGTAAATAAAGTCTTACATACAACACTCACACACAGTAGGAACACCTAAGGTCTCAGAGATAAACTATAAGCTGTAAGAGTAAAAACAACTAAGGAGTTCTTAGCTTAAGTATTCTCAGAACCGATCCAGTCTGCTAGACTACATGAATGCTTTCACCGGCATCTAACAAGCAGACTGGCAGGTATATGAAGGAATCTAATTAGAACATAATCAAAAGCAGCCGGGCGAGGCTGGACCTAGTCTTAGCAAAGAGCTAGGTAAAATTAACTCCCTCATTACCAAACACAAAGAAACAGCAACTCAGCTGTGAGAAGTCAGAGTGTGTAATCGCGACGATCCTCGTGGCGATACGCCCATGACAGTTAAAGTGTCTTCCGCCATCACGACCTTTCCAAATCCTCCGACGCCAAGCACATGGTGGAATAATAATCTCTCCTTGATGGAATGAGAGCTTGTGCAGGAGCTGGATGGCCGAACATCACTGCTTCCTATCAGGGGTGATAAATGGGAAATTTCACAAGAAATCTAACATTTACAGGACATTAGTCACACCGAGGAAATCTGTTCTAAGTAAAGCTTGTAAAATTGTATTCATTTTATAAATTGTGTTAATGGATGTTAATGGATGTTATAAATAAGCAATTTTGTATTTGTGTAATTAATCTTACATGGCTTTATCTGTTAAAAAGTAGAAGCCATAAAATAATTATATTTCCATTATGATTCAGGAATGATGTATATTTTTGTACCGTGTTAGCCAATAGATGGAAAAAATATTCAGGATTGAGAGTCCTCAGTGGTTGATACCTTTTAATGGCTAACTGAAAAGATGGTAACAAATTGCAAGCTACTCCTGTCTCTTCATCAGGTCAATGCCTGATTATATGTATATACATAGGGTGGGCCATGTATATGGATACACCTAAATAAAATGTGAATGGTTGGTGATATCAACTTCGTGTTTGTCGCACATTAGTATATGGGAGGGGAAAAACTTTTCAAGATGGGTAGTGACCATGGCAGCCATTTTGAAGATGGCCATTTTAGATCCAACTTTATTTTTTCCAGTGGGAAGAGGGTCATGTGACACATCTCAACGAGGATGACCCAGATCGGCGCGCTCAATTTGCAGAATGGGCAAAAAAAAAATTGGAATAGGACCCTCAGTTTACACAGAACATTATATTCAGTGATGAGGCAAACTTTTTTGGGCGGGCCATTTATATGGATACACCTAAATGTAATGGGAATGGTGACAGCTTTCTTGTGTAGAGTGTCTTGGATTGAAATGTGCTGCAATGATCCGGGTACTGCGTTCACCAGACATCAACACAATTTCTATCCGCTCCTCACGTGTTAACCTCTGCAACATGACAATGGCTGTAAACAAAGAGAAACTTGTAAATAACTCATGAAAGAATAAAGATACATTAAAACCAAGAACAGCATTGTTTTTATTGTGAAATTCTCAATAAGTTTGATGTGTCACATGACCCTCTTCCTACTAGAAAAAATAAAGTTGAATCCAAAATGGCCAACTTCAAAATGGCCGCCATGTTCACCACCCATCTTGAAAAGTTTTCCCCCTCCCATATACTAATGTGCCACAAACAGGAAGTTGATATGACCAACCATTCCCATTTTATTTACGGTAGGTGTATCCATATACATGGAATATATATATATATATATATATAATATATATATATATACATACACATACAGTACAGACCAAAAGTTTGGACACACCTTCTCATTCAAAGATTTTTCTGTATTTTCATGACTATGAAAATTGTAGAATCACACTGCAGGCATCAAAGCTATGAATTAACACATGTGGAATTATACATTACACTTTACAAAAAGTGTGAAACAACTGAAAATATGTCTTATATTCTAGGTTCTTCAAAGTAGCCACCTTTTGCTTTGATTACTGCTTTGCACGAAGAAAAGGTGAACGGATGGACTCTACATGCCTGGTTCCCACCGTGAAGCATGGAGGAGGTGGTGTGATGGTGTGGGGTGCTTTGCTGGTGACACTGTTGGGGATTTATTCTAAATTGAAGCAGTGAGCGGTCCAGCTCCTCCCAAACCATCTCGATTGGGTTCAGGTCTGGTGACTGTGGAGGCCAGGTCATCTGGCGCAGCTCCCTAACACTCTCCTTCTTGGTCAAATAGCCCTTACACAGTCCAGTCTAGAGGTGTGTTTGGGGTCATTGTCCTGCTGAAAAATAAATGATGGTCCAACTAAACGCAAACCGGATGGAATAGCATGCTGCTGCAAGATGCTGTGGTAGCCATGCTGGTTCACTATGCCTTCAATTTTGAATAAATCCCCAACAGTGTCACCAGCAAAGCACCCCCACACATCACACCACCTCCATGCTTCACGATGGGAACCAGGCATGTAGTGTTTCCTCCGTTCACCTTTTCTGCGTGCAAAGCAGTGATCAAAGCAAAAGGTGGCTACTTTGAAGAACCTAGAATATAAGACATATTTTCAGTTGTTTCACACTTTTTTGTAAAGTGTAATGTATAATTCCACATGTGTTAATTCATAGTTTTGATGCCTTCAGTGTGATTCTACAATTTTCATAGTCATGAAAATACAGAAAAATCATTGAATGAGAAGGTGTGTCCAAACTTTTGGTCTGTACTGTGTATATATATATATACACTGTGTTCCAAATTATTATGCAAAAATTGTTTAGGAGTGAAAAGTTAAGAATTTTTTTGTTTGTCAGTTAAACTCATTGATGGTGATGTGTGTCAGGGCTCTTTATATCACTGTAAGCAATTGCAGACACCTGTGCTAATTAGTTTGGCAGGTGTGTCCAATGAAAGGCAAGACTACTTATGAAGGCTGTCCCACATTATTAAGCAGCCTACATTTTCTGCCAAAATGGGAAAGAAAAAGGATGTGTCGGCTGTTGAGACGCAACAAATTGTGGAGTGTTTAGGTCAAGGCATGACTACAATCAACATTGCCAAGACACTTCATCGTGATCATCGCACAATCAAGAAGTATGTAGCTGATTCACAGTACACACGTGTGCGTGCTGATAAGGGAAAATTGAGGACTCTTTCCTACAGGCAATTACGTCAGGTTAAAAGAGCAGCGGCAAAAAAGCCTTGTCATAGCAGCAGACAAGTTTTGAAGCTGCTGGTGCCTCCAGCGTCCCCCGAACAACAAGATGCAGGGTCCTTCAGAGGTTGCAGGTGTCACGCTGTATAGCAGATATATATATGTGATGACAATAATCTATATCAAAAGGGCAACATACTATATAACATGCGCATAGCTATATGATAACATAGATTTACCTGACAGAAAGTCCAGTGGGTCAAAACGGAATCCGTTATACGCTGTCTCCGGCTAGAGGGTGACCGGGGTCTAAGCTGACCCTAAACTGGGGTCCTAACTAATCCCTCAACCTGGAGGTACTGTTAAAGGTACAGAGGTCCAGGCCACCAGCGTAAACCCTGTCTCCTATCAATCCCTGCCAACTGTATTCTAGTCCTAAGAAGGACCCTGAATACCACCAAAGGGAATGAACAGGTAACGGTTAATGAACAGAAAGACATACAAGAAAGACAAGAAATAAAGTAAATAAAGTCTTACATACAACACTCACACACAGTAGGAACACCTAAGGTCTCAGAGATAAACTATAAGCTGTAAGAGTAAAAACAACTAAGGAGCTCTTAGCTTAAGTATTCCCAGAACCGATCCAGTCTGCTAAACTATATGAATGCTTTCACACGGCATCCAACACCCAGACTGGCAGGAATATAAAGGAAACTAATTAGAACATAATCCAAAGCAGCCGGGCGAGGCTGGACCTAGTCTTAGCAAAGAGCTAGGTAAAATTAACTCTCTCATTACCAAACACAAAGAAACAGAAGCTCAGCTGTGAGAAGTCAGAATGTGCAATCGCGACGATCTTCGTGGCGATGCACCCATGACAGTACCCCCCCTTCTACGAGGGGCCTCCGGACCCTCATGACCAGGTCTGTCCGGGTAAATTGTGTGAAAGGTCCGAACCAATCGATCTGCGTTATCATCAGACGCAGGGACCCACGTCCTCTCCTCAGGACCATACCCCCTCCAATGAACTTCCACGTTATCATTGACTACCACTGAAGGAGGAGGTAGAGGTGACGGTATGACTGGTGCCACATACTTTTTAAGTAATGACTTGTGAAACACATTATGAATTTTAAACGTAGGAGGGAGGTCCAGACGAAATGCCACAGGATTAATTATGGAACTGATCCTGTACGGCCCGATGAATCTGGGACCCAACCTCCAGGAGGAAACTTTAAGTTTTATATTCCTGGTAGACAACCAAACCAGATCGTTCACCTTCAGATCTAGACCAGAAACTCTCCTCCTATCAGCCATCCGTTTGTAACGGTTCCCCGTAACCTTCAGTCTTAAGCAATCTGGAACTATCAGTCTCCCTGGAAGTCCCACAGGGGCGTCCCCCTGAGCCCCCAATACCTCCCCCTCAAGCTCAGAGCATACAGCTGACACTACAACTCCCTCCTGAGGAATAGGAACCGGATCATCCGTCTTCCCGGCCCCTGGGAAAGTACGAGATAAGGCATCAGGAAGCAACTTTATTGAGCAGTCATATGCGCGATGAGGAGGTAACTCTTTACACCCCTCCTCTGAGAACTTCTCCCAAAAGTCCTCCAGAAAAGGAGGCAAAGTCCTAGGCACAACCGCACCGATGACCGTGCTCATGCAGTTATTCTTGCAAAATTCACCCCACTGGCTTATCTTTCTGGATTGCCAATCAATCACTGGGTTATGTTTAGCCAACCAAGGAAGTCCCAACACAATAGGAGCAGGCAGACCCTCCAACACATAACAAGACAATTGCTCTTTATGTATTGCCCCTACTCGAAGATCTATGTTATGAACAGCTTGTACCAAGCTACCTTGACCAAGAGGTCTAGAATCAATAGAGAGTATAGGGACCGGTTTGGCCAATACACTCAGTTGCATACCATGCACCTGGGCAAACCGAGTGTCCACCAAATTAGCCCCGGACCCACTATCAAGAAAAACAGAAATCCTCTCAGTTCTAGTACCAATCACCACCTCCGCAGGCACGAGAAACTGAGAGGGATTTGGGGACGAAATACACACTCCCAGGTTAACTCCTTGGTTCAAAGAGGTCCGGGATGGACACCCCCCAACAAAATGTCCCTCTCTCCCGCAAAAGAAACACCTTCTAGTCTTGCGGCGCACCGCTGATTCCCTCCTACAAAATGATGTCCCTCCCAACTGCATGGGTTCCTCAGAACAGACCAGGGGAACCTCAGTATAAGGGACTTTAGTAGTAGGTGGAGTCATCACGGGGGGCGGAGTTACCTCGCGTCTTCCCCGAAGACGTCTATCAATGCGAATAGCGAGGGCCATAGCAGCCTCCAGTGATGGAGGAGAATCATACTGAGCCAACACATCTTTTAATTTGTCAGACAACCCTTGACAAAACTGGCTCCTAAGAGCTGGGTCATTCCACTGAGTATCTGTTGCCCATCTACGGAACTCAGAAGAATATTCCTCCGCTGGACGATTTCCTTGCCGTATTTTACGCAACCTTGTTTCAGCAAGGGAGACTCGATCCGGATCATCATATACCAGACCCAGGGCAGTAAAAAATCGATCCACTGACTGGAGATCTGGGGAGCCTGGAGGAATAGAGAACGCCCAAGATTGAGGATCCCCTTGTAAGAGCGAGATAACAATTCCCACCCTCTGCTCTTCACTCCCAGATGACCGAGGCCGCAGCCGAAAGTACAATTTACATGCCTCCCGGAAAGTAAAAAATTTGTCCCGCCCACCAGTGAACCTGTCCGGGAGAGCAACCTTAGGTTCAGATCTGGTTTGCTCCGGGGGGGACAAACCTTGGACTTAATGTCTGCCAACTCCATGGACAATCCCTGCAACTGCCGGGCCAGCTGGGCTACTGGATCCATGATAGCTGGGGAGAATCTTTAGTATAGGCCGGTGAAAATGTCACGCTGTATAGCAGATATATATATGTGATGACAATAATCTATATCAAAAGGGCAACATACTATATAACATGCGCATAGCTATATGATAACATAGAATTACCTGACAGAAAGTCCAGTGGGTCAAAACGGAATCCGTTATACGCTGTCTCCGGCTAGAGGGTGACCGGGGTCTAAGCTGACCCTAAAATGGGGTCCTAACTAATCCCTCAACCTGGAGGTACTGTTAAAGGTACAGAGGTCCAGGCCACCAGCGTAAACCCTGTCTCCTATCAATCCCTGCCAACTGTATTCTAGTCCTAAGAAGGACCCTGAATACCACCAAAGGGAATGACCGGTAACGGTTAATGAACAGAAAGACATACAAGAAAGATAAGAAATAAAGTAAATAAAGTCTTACATACAACACTCACACACAGTAGGAACACCTAAGGTCTCAGAGATAAACTATAAGCTATAAGAGTAAAAACAACTAAGGAGCTCTTAGCTTAAGTATTCTCAGAACCGCTCCAGTCTGCTAAACTATATGAATGCTTTCACCGGCATCAAACACCCAGACTGGCAGGAATATAAAGGAAACTAATTAGAACATAATCCAAAGCAGCCGGGCGAGGCTGGACCTAGTCTTAGCAAAGAGCTAGGTAAAATTAACTCTCTCATTACCAAACACAAAGAAACAGCAGCTCAGCTGTGAGAAGTCAGAATGTGCAATCGCGACGATCTTCGTGGCGATGCACCCATGACACAAACAATACATGAAGACTGACTTCAAAACTGTTTTGTTCACCGATGAGTGCCGTGCAACGCTCGATGGTCCAGATGGATGGAGTGGAGGATGGCTGGTTGATGGACACCCCATGCAAACATGGCTACAGCGCCAACAAGGAGGAGGTGGAGTAATGTTTTGGCCTGGAATCATGTCGGCCCCTTTAGGATCCCTGAAGGGGTAAAGATGAACTCCATAGTGTATGTTGAGTTTCTCAAACAGCACTTCCTGCCATAGTTCAAGATGAAGAACCGTGCATTCCGCACCAAGATCATTTTCATGCATGATAATACACCGTCTCATGCTGCACATAACACATCTGCATCTTTGGCTGCCATGGGCATAAAAGGGGACAAACTTATGGTGTGGCCCCCATTCTCCCCTGACCTCAACCCCATTGAGAACCTCTGGAGCATCATCAAAAGGAGTGTCTATGATGGCGGGAGGCAGTTCACATCTAAGCAACAGCTCTGGGAGGGTATTCTGTCCTCATGCAAAACAATTGAAGTAGAAGCCATCAAAAACCTGTCAAATTCAATGGACGAGAGAGTTCAGGAAGCGCCGGTCGAACAAGGGCCTATGTGCAAATTGGTACATCACCTAGTATAAAGTTTTTGAGTTTTAAAATGTTTGATTTCAGTTTGTAATAACTTGCTAATGCTTATAATTTCAAAAATGACCCATTTTTTTGTTCTTTATTAAATGAAAATGTTGATATCTTGCTGTGCTTAAGAATTTGGAATGCATTTTGAGTGCTGTTTGGAGTGTTGTATTTTTTAAAAACTATACTATGTTATCATAGGCAGTTTTTACAAAAACCGCTTTCAATGTATCTCTAATAGTTATTTGACTGGGAAAATTTACAATGACTGCAATTATGGAACTGATCCTGTACGGCCCGATGAATCTGGGACCCAACCTCCAGGAGGAAACTTTAAGTTTTATATTCCTGGTAGACAACCAAACCAGATCGTTCACCTTCAGATCTAGACCAGAAACTCTCCTCCTATCAGCCATCCGTTTGTAACGGTTCCCCGTAACCTTCAGTCTTAAGCAATCTGGAACTATCAGTCTCCCTGGAAGTCCCACAGGGGCGTCCCCCTGAGCCCCCAATACCTCCCCCTCAAGCTCAGAGCATACAGCTGACACTACAACTCCCTCCTGAGGAATAGGAACCGGATCATCCGTCTTCCCGGCCCCTGGGAAAGTACGAGATAAGGCATCAGGAAGCAACTTTATTGAGCAGTCATATGCGCGATGAGGAGGTAACTCTTTACACCCCTCCTCTGAGAACATCTCCCCAAAGTCCTCCAGAAAAGGAGGCAAAGTCTAGGCACAACCGCACCGATGACCGTGCTCATGCAGTTATTCCTGCAAAATTCACCCCACTGGCTTATCTTTCTGGATTGCCAATCAATCACTGGGTTATGTTTAGCCAACCAAGGAAGTCCCAACACAATAGGAGTAGGTAGACCCTCCAACACATAACAAGACAATTGCTCTTTATGAATTGCCCCTACTCGAAGATCTATGTTATGAACAGCTTGTACCAAGCTACCTTGACCAAGAGGTCTAGAATCAATAGAGAGTATAGGGACCGGTTTGGCCAATACACTCAGTTGCATACCATGCACCTGGGCAAACCGAGCGTCCACCAGATTAGCCCCGGACCCACTATCAAGAAAAACAGAAATCCTCTCAGTTCTAGTACCAATCACCACCTCCGCAGGCACGAGAAACTGAGAGGGATTTGGGGACGAAATACACACTCCCAGGTTAACTCCTTGGTTCAAAGAGGTCCGGGATGGACACCCCCCAACAAAATGTCCCTCTCTCCCGCAAAAGAAACACCTTCTAGTCTTGCGGCGCACCGCTGATTCCCTCCTACAAAATGATGTCCCTCCCAACTGCATGGGTTCCTCAGAACAGACCAGGGGAACCTCAGTATAAGGGACTTTAGTAGTAGGTGGAGTCATCACGGGGGGCGGAGTTACCTCGCGTCTTCCCCGAAGACGTCTATCAATGCGAATAGCGAGGGCCATAGCAGCCTCCAGTGATGGAGGAGAATCATACTGAGCCAACACATCTTTTAATTTGTCAGACAACCCTTGACAAAACTGGCTCCTAAGAGCTGGGTCATTCCACTGAGTATCTGTTGCCCATCTACGGAACTCAGAAGAATATTCCTCCGCTGGACGATTTCCTTGCCGTATTTTACGCAACCTTGTTTCAGCAAGGGAGACTCGATCCGGATCATCATATACCAGACCCAGGGCAGTAAAAAATCGATCCACTGACTGGAGATCTGGGGAGCCTGGAGGAATAGAGAACGCCCAAGATTGAGGATCCCCTTGTAAGAGCGAGATTACAATTCCCACCCTCTGCTCTTCACTCCCAGATGACCGAGGCCGCAGCCGAAAGTACAATTTACATGCCTCCCGGAAAGTAAAAAATTTGTCCCGCCCACCAGTGAACCTGTCCGGGAGAGCAACCTTAGGTTCAGATCTGGTTTGCTCCGGGGGAGACAAAACCTTGGACTTAATGTCTGCCAACTCCATGGACAATCCCTGCAACTGCCGGGCCAGCTGGGCTACTGGATCCATGATAGCTGGGGAGAATCTTTAGTATGGCCGGTGAAAATGTCACGCTGTATAGCAGATATATATATGTGATGACAATAATCTATATCAAAAGGGCAACATACTATATAACATGCGCATAGCTATATGATAACATAGATTTACCTGACAGAAAGTCCAGTGGGTCAAAACGGAATCCGTTATACGCTGTCTCCGGCTAGAGGGTGACCGGGGTCTAAGCTGACCCTAAACTGGGGTCCTAACTAATCCCTCAACCTGGAGGTACTGTTAAAGGTACAGAGGTCCAGGCCACCAGCGTAAACCCTGTCTCCTATCAATCCCTGCCAACTGTATTCTAGTCCTAAGAAGGACCCTGAATACCACCAAAGGGAATGAACAGGTAACGGTTAATGAACAGAAAGACATACAAGAAAGACAAGAAATAAAGTAAATAAAGTCTTACATACAACACTCACACACAGTAGGAACACCTAAGGTCTCAGAGATAAACTATAAGCTGTAAGAGTAAAAACAACTAAGGAGCTCTTAGCTTAAGTATTCCCAGAACCGATCCAGTCTGCTAAACTATATGAATGCTTTCACCGGCATCCAACACCCAGACTGGCAGGAATATAAAGGAAACTAATTAGAACATAATCCAAAGCAGCCGGGCGAGGCTGGACCTAGTCTTAGCAAAGAGCTAGGTAAAATTAACTCTCTCATTACCAAACACAAAGAAACAGAAGCTCAGCTGTGAGAAGTCAGAATGTGCAATCGCGACGATCTTCGTGGCGATGCACCCATGACAGCAGGTGTGCGTAAGCTATCCTGTCGACCTCCTCTATCCACTGCACACAAGCAGAAACGGCTCCAGTGGGCCAAACAATACATGAAGACTGACTTCAAAACTGTTTTGTTCACCAATGAGTGCCGTGCAACGCTCGATGGTCCAGATGGATGGAGTGGAGGCTGGCTGGTTGATGGACACTGCATGCAAACATGGCTACGGCGCCAACAAGGAGGAGGTGGAGTAATGTTTTGGGCTGGAATCATGGGGACAGAGATTGTCGGCCCCTTTAGGATCCCTGAAGGGGTAAAGATGAACTCCATAGTGTATGTTGAGTTTCTCAAACAGCACTTTTTGCCATGGTTCAAGAAGAAGAACCGTGCATTCCGCAGCAAGATCATTTTCATGCATGATAATGCACCGTCTCATGCTGCACATAACACATCTGCATCTCTGGCTGCTATGGGTATAAAAGGGGACAAACTTATGGTGTGGCCCCCATGCTCCCCTGACCTCAACCCCATTGAGAACCTCTGGAGCATCATCAAAAGGAGTGTCTATGATGGCGGGAGGCAGTTCACATCTAAGCAACAGCTCTGGGAGGGTATTCTGTCCTCATGCAAAACAATTGAAGTAGAAGCCATCCAAAACCTGACAAATTCAATGGACGAGAGAGTTCAGAAGCTCCTTTCGAACAAGGGGTCCTATGTGCAAATGTAACATCACCTAGAATAAAGTTTTGAGTTTAAAACTGTTTGATTTCAGTTTGTAATAACCTGCTAATGCTTATAATTTCAAAAATGACCATTTTTTTGTTCTTTATTAAAATGAAAATGTTGAAAACTCTGCTGTGCATAATAATTTGGAACATGCATTTTGAGTGCAGTTTGAGTGTTTTATTTTTTAAAAAATATACTGTTATCATAGGCAGTTTGTACAAAAACCTTTCAATTGTACTCTAATAGTTATTTGACTGGAAAATTACAATGACTGCAATTCATATAGGTAATTTGGGAAAATCTGAGAAAATATTATTTGCATAATAATTTGGAACACAGTGTATATATACAGCTCTGGCAAAAATTAAGAGACCACTTCAAAACTTTCAGTTTGTCTGATTTTTCTCTTTATAGGTATATTTTTGAGTAAAATGTAAATTGCTCTTTTATTCTATAAACTACTGACAAGATGTCTCCGAATTTCCAACCAATAAATGTTTTATTTTCAGAAAATGAGAAATGGTCAAAATAACAAAAAAATGCAGTGCTTGCAGACCTCAAATACTGTAAGAAAGCAAGTTCATAATCATTCAGAAACAACAATACTAATGTTTTAAGGCCGGCGTCACACTTGCGAGTGTGATGCAAGTAAGTCGCATGACTTTCTTGCATCAACACCCGGCACGTCTGCCCTCTCTCAGACCCGAGTGTGCGGCTGCATAGAAGTACATGCAGCCGCACACTCGGGTCAAAGAGCGGGCGGCCGTGCCCGGTGTTGATGCGAGAAAGTCGTGCGACTTACTCGCATCACACTCACAAGTGTGACGCCGGCCTAACTCAGGAAGAGTCCAGAAATCAATATTTTGTTGAATAACCATGATTTTTAATCACAGCTTTCATGCGTCTTGGCGTGCTTTCCACCAGTCTTTCACACTGCTTTTGTGTGATATTATGCCACTACTGGTACAAAAATTTAAGCAGATATTCTTTGATGGCTTGTGACTATCCATCTTCCTTTTGATTACATTCCAAAGGTTTTCAATGGGGTTCAGGTCTGGAGATTGGGCTGGCCATGACAGGGATTTGATGTGGTGGTCCTTCATCCACACATTGATTGACCTAGTTGTGTGGCATGGCTCATTGTCCTGCTGGAAAAAACAGTCCTCAGAGTTGGGGAACATTGCCTGAGCAGAAGGAATCAACTGTTTTTCCAGGATAACCTTGTATGCGGCTTGATTCATACGTCCTTCGCAAAGATTAACCTGCCCAATTCCAGCCTTGCTGAAGCATCCCAAGATCTTCACCGATCCTCCACCAAATTTCACAGTGGGTGCAATACACTGTGGCTTGTACGCCTCTCCAGGTCTCCGTCTAACCATTACACTACCAGGTGTTGGGCAAAGCTGAAAATTAGACTCATCAGAGAAGATTACCTTACTCCAGTCCTCTATGGTCCAATCCTTATGGTCATTGGCAAACTTCAGCCTGGCTCTCCTTTACTTATCATTAATGAAAGGCTTTACATGACTTGAGCCTGCCTCTAGGAGCCTGTTATGAACTATTCTTGCCGTGCACTTCACCCCAGCTGCCATTTGCCATTCCTTTTGTAGGTCACTGGATGTTATCCTGCGGTTGCTGAGTGACAATCGAAGAAGATGACGGCAGTCCCGGTCAGTGGAGAGTCGTTTTCGCCCTCTACCAGTCTGTAGCTTTGTTGTCCCCAATGTCTGCTGCTTGACCTTGTTGTAATGGACTGTCATCTTAGAAATTTTAAGGATGGAGGCAACATGATGCTCACTGTATCCCTCTGCTAGTAAAGCCAGAATTGAGCCATTCTTTTCCTCACTCAAGACTTTTTTTTAAACTCCTTTGGCATGGTTAAAAGTTATTTTTTCATTCCTATTACTTTTGGGACAATACTAGCACTGCTTTTGCCATCCAGCTTGTCCTATTGCAAGAGGATTGTGAACACCACAGCAGTGTTTTTTATACTTTCCTTTGTTAAATAAGATTTGGTTCAGGTGATCACCTAATCAGAAGCACATTAAGTAGAATGAGGTGTACTCTGGTTGGAATTCAACTGACACTGGAATGGAATGGCTGTCAGACATGTAGAGAAGCTGATTTTTAGATTTTTATAAAACTGTACAGTGGTCTCTTAATTTTTGCCAGAGCTGTATATATATATACATACATACACACACACATATACACATACACAATAAGAATTGCTGCTGAGAATTACATCATTTATACAGGACAAAAGTGTACACAGCTACACAATATATGCTAGAATTAATTATATAAACAGCTCCATATTATATACCGTGGTAAGAAATATAGAGCGGTGTATATACTATATAGTGTAGAAATGTGGCAGTGTATATAGTGTGAATTCCACACTATATACAAAGCGCCATACTATATAAACATCTCTACACTATATAGTATATACAGACAACTCTACAATATAATTAAGACAGCATTATACCTTATTATGATGCATGTATCACATAGGAGACACACATATATCACATAGTAGACACTGAGGCTGATGTACATAGGATAACATAGGAGACACCGCGACTGCAGATTATACTGTACACACGTGGTCAAAATTGTTGGTACCCCTTGTTTAATGACAGAAAAACCCACAATGGTGACAGAAATAACTTGAATCTGATGAAAGTAATAATAAATCAAAAATCTATGAAAATTAACAAATGAAAGTCAGACATTGCTTTTCAACCATGCTTCCACAGAATTAAAAAAAAATAAAAATAATGAATTAGACCTGGACAGAAATGATGGTACCCCTAAAAATAATGTGACAAAAGGGACATGTTAAATCAAGGTGCGTCCACTAATTAGCATCTACAATCTTGGAATCAGTGAGTGGGCCTGTGTAGAGGGCTACAGGTTCTCACTGTGCTGTTAGGTGACATGGTGTGTATCACACTCAACATGGACCAGAGTGTGAAGGACTAAATTAAGAAAGATCAAAACTGAATGTTCCATTTTGTGTTTGTAACTCCATCTTGTGGTTTATGAGATAAATTCTGTTACTTAACAAGGCTATAGTTCCTGGCCGTTATAAAGAAGTAGAGTAAAGGTCATGGGCTGTAATAAAACCAGACCGCTCCAGTTTGGACAAGATATAAGATACTATTGTTCGCTTCTATGGTCACGTGGATATGACAATATATGTAGTTTCCTATTTTCTTGTATTCTTATAGGTTAATTTTCTTGTATTCTTATAGGTAAATTTTCTTGTATTTTCATTGGTTAAATGTTGTAGGTGTGGTTTTATACTATTGGTTGAAGTACAAGCTCACTAAATACTATAAAAGATGATGATGTAATACATGGGATAGGAATCTTACTTGATTCTCCCAGACGGAAACACGTGTCTGTTTGGTTATTTATGTTGCTAGCAACGTTCTATGAATTAATTTGGAAATCACTAGGTCAAACGTGAAGGGTCACTTAGATCCTACCTTAACAGATGGCGCCAAATGCTGGGCCCCCATATAGGGACGCCTCTGCCCCCCCGGAGGACAACAAGACAAAGGACCCTCAGACCGGACATAGGCACTGGAAAATTGGGACTGATCACCCCCCACAACCACGGTAAGTTGGCAGTTATACTGTTCAGACTAACCGTTTGGTGTGGTTTTCCTGTGTTTGTTGCTGGAAAGAGGATCTGAGGTTTGTCCCCGATGGTGGGATGATTCTCGGGTGGAATCATATAGAGGTGTAGTACCATTGGGGGCCCAGTGTTCGAACCATACCTCATAAGGGACGGACACCCCGGATTGACCAGTGATTGTAACTCTCTTTTTAGTCAAAATATCCTGAAATCCCGATCACTGTTAGAATCGGGCACGATGAAGTGATCGAAGATGGGAAGGGTACAGGAAATATATTTATATTTTTATATATTTATAACCAGAGGTGCCCGGAGGGATAGTCTAAAGCCTCTTTCACACATCCGTTTTTTTGTATCAGGCATGATCCGGCGTGTTGCTAAAAAACGGATCCGGTACCGGATGCGTTTTTTTACCATTGACTTTCATTAGCGCCGTATCGTGCCTCATGTCATTGCGTTGTATCCGTTTTTGTCCGGATCCGGCGGAAATGTACATTCCGGCGGCCGAACAAAACGGTGCATGTAACGTTTTTTTTGTTTGACGGAGCCGCCTGATAGTGCCTGAAGCGGCGCATCAGGCGGCCGGAAACAATAGAAGTCAATGGAACCGGATCAGATTTTTATGCAATCCGTCAAAAGTCTGATCCGGATTCTGGAAACCAAGGTCTACTACTACTACTACTTCTACTACTACTACTACTACTACTACTACTACATTTTCCAGTGTCTCCGGGCATCCAAAACCCTCTTTACTGGGTTCAAAAGTTCAGGTCAGATCCAGCAAAAAAACGGATCCGTTGCATCAGTTTTTTTTATTTCAGTGCCGGATCCGTCCCTTCAGGTGTTCGACGGATCATGCCTGATACAAAAAAAAACGGATGTGTGAAAGAGGCCTTAGACGCCCTCCTCCTTTCACTGAGTATCGTGTTATGGGGCCATCCCTGTGGGGGATAGATAGGCCCGGTGCGACAGACTATACGGCTGTCTTGGTCAAGTGATATTTTTGGGTCACTGTCTCCTTCAGGGTGTCAGATACCTCACAGAAGAAAGAAAGATAGCTGTCAGCTCCCTTCCTTTCCCAAAAGAAGAAACTGAACTCCAGCGTTTTCTTGGACATGAAACACATATTTTTGCCCCGCATGATATTGCAGCGATACTAACACTCCAACAGCCAAGACATTTGACTGCACAATGACTGCAGTGTTCACTCCTTTTGCCTGACTATATCAAGTTGCATCGCTGTGCTACAATCAACCCCGCTACTTTACTGCCGGTCCCCAAGAAAGATGGCAGTGATGAGGATTATCTCCAACATGATTGTTCCCAACTTCTGACTGAAGAAACAGCTACTCAGCCAAATGTCAATGAGAATCCACTTCCAAATCCCGATCTGGTGTTATACACGGATGGTTCAAGATATGCTGATGAGTTTGGAAGATTCCACACGGGATATGCTGTTACCACAGAGAACACTGTAGTGCACGCAGCTGCGCTCCCACCATCACAGTCAGCACAAGAAGCAGAACTTCAGGCTCTGTCTACTGCATGAACTTTGGCCAAAGACGGGCTAATATATACACGGACTCATGATATGCATTTGGTGTTGCTCACGATTTTGGGGCTCTATAAGCCAGTCGAGGGTTTATTACTACTGCCGGAACTCCAGTGAAAAAAATGCTGAAGCTGTTAAAAACCCTTATGGATTCGTTCAAATTGCCTACTCAGGTAGCCATTATCAAAGTCAAGGAGCACGGTCCTAGGAACAGTCAACAGACTATTGTCAACGCATTTGCGGATATGCAAGCAAAGGCCACTGCTCTTCTGCCCGTTTAACTAACCATACCAACTATGGTGACCACACGCTCTCAGCGTAAACAGTTGCAAGAGATCCTGACTCTACAAGAACCTAATGATCTACAACAGACTGAAGTTTTCTGTCAGACCCCGTGAGAACGCTTAATGACAATGCAGAGAATGTCTCCAAAAGAAGAGGTGAAGCAGTGGAAGGCTGATGGAGCACGTATGGACAATGGTCTCTGGAAAAAGGACCAACTTGTGTGTTTCCCTAAGCGGATGTACCCTGCTATTGCTACATGGGCATATGGACCTATATATCGAGGAAAAAACCAGGACTGGCCCTGGTACAAAAATTCTACTGGGTTCCAGGTGGACCATATCACGTTGCCTAAGTCTAGAAGGTATGAATATTGTCTGGTGGTTGTCGATACGTTCTCCAGTTGGCCGGCAGCATTCCCCGTTACCAACATGACTGCAAAGACCACAGCAAAGAAACTGGTGATGGAAGTCATCTGCAGATATAGAGTTCCAGAAGTCGTTGAAAGTGACCAAGGTCCGGCTTTTTCTTCTCATGTGTATCAGGAGGTTCTAACAATGTTTGGATCCACTGTAGCCCTCCATACTCCGTACTATCCACAATGCAGTGGGAAAGTTGAGAGGTTGAACGACACACTGAAGGGACAATTGACCAAAATGATGCAGGAGACTACAGCTCTATGGCCAGAGCTCCTACCCATTGTACTATACCATATTTGTATTACCCCTATTGCAAAACATGGCCTGTCCCTATATGAGATATTGTTTGGTGCTAGGACCCCAGTTGCAAATTTTCAGTCTCAGTAGTTATCAGAAGAAACTGACCGTGCTGTTCAATATGTTATTCAGCTTAGTAAAAATCTTGCTAACACCTATGCTCTAGTTTCTTTTTCTCTTCCAGATTCAGCAGAAACCGATATTTATTATAATTTGAAGTCTGATGATTTTGTGGTTGTGAAAAGGCATGTCAGAAAATATGGACTAGAGCCCTTGTATGACGGTCCCTATTAAGTTCTCCTCATTACCCCTATGTCAGTGAAACTGGAAGGAAGACCAACTTGGATCCACGTATCGCACTGCAAGCTGGTTAAACAAGCCAATAGCAAATAAAGGGGATATAATGTTTTGGTTTTTCGTATTTTCCATGTTATTATTGGTAACTATATGGGATAGCCTAAATTCCCCAATGTCCTTGAATAATAAGTTTATATAATATTATGAAAAATTACTGAGAGATTTGTTGAATAATTCCCAGTCTCTGGCAGATATTTTCTTTTTAATCCAAATAATTAGTTTAAGGGAATTGGGGGCTAGATAGCTGGAATCTTGAAAAGTTTGTTACACATCGCTGTCCTTATTTTTGTTATGTATGTAATACTAAAACTTGTTTTTTTTGGTGTATTTCTGTATGTATTAGGAAATTCTGTACTTGGACAGCTAATGATACCAAAAGGCGTTGTTACCCCTGCTCTTCTCTACATCGATTTCAAGAAGTTATCTGATGAAGATGTTGAAGCCAAGCGCACAGCTTTCTTCAAAAGATCTCCACAACCGTTATCAAAAATTGTTATTTGTAAATTGTAGTATACAGGGGGGATGGGTACGCCGCAACAGCCATGTCTGGTAACAAGGCATCAGATATGTGAAGACCAGTACCCCTCAAGCTTATAGCTTGGGATAGTACCTCTGATGCTGCACATAAGTTAACAAAATTTATCTAGGGGGGAATGTGAAGGACTAAATTAAGAAAGATCAAAACTGAATGTTCCATTTTGTGTTTGTCACTCCATCTTGTGGTTTATGAGATAAATTCTGTTACTTAACAAGGCTATAGTTCCTGGCCGTTATAAAGAAGTAGAGTAAAGGTCATGGGCTGTAATAAAACCAGACCGCTCCAGTTTGGACAAGATATAAGATACTATTGTTCGCTTCTATGGTCACGTGGATATGACCATATATGTAGTTTCCTATTTTCTTGTATTCTAATAGGTTAATTTTCTTGTATTCTTATAGGTCAATTTTCTTGTATTTTCATTGGTTAAATGTTGTAGGTGTGGTTTTATACTATTGGTTGAAGTACAAGCTCACTAAATACTATAAAAGATGATGATGTAATACATGGGATAGGAATCTTGCTTGATTCTCCCAGACGGAAACACGTGTCTGTTTGGTTATTTATGTTGCTAGCAACGTTCTATGAATTAATTTGGAAATTACTAGGTCAACCGTGAAGGGTCACTTAGATCCTACCTTAACAAGAGGAAGCAAAGGAAAGAGTTGTCTCAGAAGATTAGAAAGAAAATTATAGACAAACATGTTAAGGTAAAAGTTATAAGACCATCTCCAAGCAGCTTGATGCTCCTGTGACTACAGTTGCACTTATTATTCAGAAATTTAAGCTCCATGGGACTGTAGCCAACCTCCCTGGACGTGGCCACAGGAGGAAAATTGATGAAAAATCAAAGAGACGGATAATACGAATGGTAACAAAAGAGCCCAGAAAAACTTCTAAACAGATTAAAGGTGAACTTCAAGCTCAAGGAACATAATTGTCAAATTGCACCATCCGTCATTGTATGAGCCAAAGTGGACTTCATGGGAGACGACCAAGGAGGACACCATTGTTGAAAAAAATCATAAAAAAGCCAGACTGGAATTTGCCAAACTACATGTTGACAAGCCACAAAGCTTCTGGGAGACTGTCCTTTGGAAAGATGAGACAAAAATTGAACTTTTTGTCAAGGCACATCAGCTCTATATTCACAGACGGAAAAATGAAGCATATCAAGAAAAGAACACTGTCCCTACTGTGAAACTTGGAGAAGGCTCTGTTATGTTCTGAGGCTGCTTTGCTGCATCTGGCACAGGGTGTGTAGAATCTGTGCAGGGTACAATGAAATCTCAAGACTATCAAGGGATTCTAGAGAGAAATGTGCTGCCCAGTGTCAGAAAGCTTGGTCTCAGTCGCAGGTCATAGGGTCTTGCAACAGGATAATGACCCAAAACACACAGTTAAAAATACCCAAGAATGGCTAAAAGGAAAACATTGGACTTTTCTGAAGTGCCTTCTATGAGCCCTAACCTAAATTCTATTGAGCATCTTTGAAAAGAGCTGAAACATGCCGTTTGGAAAAAGCAACCTTCAAACAAGAGACAACTGGAGCAGATTGCTCTTGAGGAGCGCGCCAAAATATCTGTTGAGAGGTGCAGAAGTCTCATTGACAGTTGCAGGAATCGTTTGATTGAAGTGATTTCCTCAAAAGGTTGTGCAACAAAATATTAAGTTAAGGGTACCATCATTTCTGTCCAGGCCTATTTAATGAGTTTTATTTTTTTCAAAAATTCTGTGGAAGCATGGTTGAAAAGCAATGTCTGACTTTCATTTGTTCATTTTCATAGATTTTTGATTATTACTTTCATCAGATTCAAGTTATTTCTGTCATCATTGTGGGTTTTTCTGTCGTTAAACGAGGGGTATCAACAATTTTGACCACGTATGTGTACAGTCATGGCCAAAAGTTTTGAGAATGACACAAATATTATATTTTCACATGATCTGCTGCCCTCTGGTTTTTATATGTGTGTTTGACAGATGTTTTTATCACAGACAGAAATATAATTGCAAACATATGAGTAACAAAAGCTTATATTGACAGTTAGAATGAGTTAATGCAGCAAGTCAATATTTGCAGTGTTGACCCTTCTTCTTCAGGACCTCTGCAATTCTCCCTGGCATGCTCTCAATCAACTTCTGGACCAAATCCTGACTGATAGCAGTCCATTCTTGCACAATCAATGCTTTCATTTTGTCAGAATTTTTAGGTTTTTGTTTGTCCACCCGTCTCTTGATGATTGACCACAAGTTCTCAATGGGATTAAGATCTGGGGAGTTTCCATGCCATGGACCCAAAATCTCTATGTTTTTTTCCCTGAGCCATTTAGTTATCACCTTTGCTTTATGGCAAGGTGCTTCATCATGCTGGAAAAGGCATTGTTGATCGCCAAACTGCTCTTGGAGGGTTGGGAGAAGTTGCTCTTGGAGGACATTCTGGTACCATTCTTTATTCATGGCTGTGTTTTTAGGCAAGACTGTGAGAGAGCCGATTCCCTTGGCTGAGAAGGAACCCCACACATGAATGGTTTCAGGATGCTTAACAGTTGGCATGAGACAAGACTGGTGGTAGCGCTCACCTTGTCTTCTCCGAATGAGGCATTTTCCTGATGTTCCAAACAATCGAAAAGGGGATTCATCAGAGAAAATAACTTTACCCCAGTCCTCAGCAGTCCACTGCCTGTACCTTTTGCAGAATATCAGTCTGTCCATGATGTTTTTTTGGAGAGAAGTGGCTTCTTTGCTGCCCTCCTTGAGACCAGGCCTTGCTCCAAGAGTCTCCGCCTCACAGTGCGTGCAGATGCACTCACACCTGCCTGCTGCCATTCCTGAGCAAGCTCTGCACTGCTGGTAGCCCGATCCCGCAACTGAAACACTTTTAAGAGACGGTCCTGGCTAGTGTTGAGCGATACGATACTGCAAGTATCGGGTATCGGCCGATATTAGCTCTATCGGCCTTTCGATAATTTGTTTCGATATTTTCCATATATCGTATACCGGAATCGGAAGTTCCCATAATTCTTTGAGAGGCAATGTGATTTTAGTCAGCCAATGAGGAATCCTAAGAAGTGTGGGCACATCCTGTACTGCTGCGGTCATGTTAACTAATGGCATGGCTGTGATTGGATGCTGAAATGATGTCAGAATGCACTATAAAAGGCGCCGCCGCCATTTTAGCGTCACTGTGCTGTGAATTCAGTAAGGGACAGAACGCTACTGTGCTGACTCTGAGGGACAGTTAGAGATTGCGATTTAGTGTACTGTGCTGTAGGCAGGCTAGCACCAACCGCTGTGTAAAGCTTCCTTTTGCCTGCAGTGTTGTTTTAACAGCTCTGCAAGGTGTGTGTGAGTGCAGGTGACGCTGCAGTTTGCTCTGTATGCAACGCTGTCTGTAGGCATCTGCACGTGTCACTCACAGACTCTTTTTTTTTTTTCTTCAGTGTATAAAAGGCGCCGCCGCCATTTTAGCGTCACTGTGCTGTGAATTCAGTAAGGGACAGAACGCTGCTGTGCTGGCTCTGAGGGACAGTTAGAGATTGCGATTTACTGTACTGTGCTGTAGGCAGGCTATCACCAACCGCTGTGTAAAGCTTCCTTTTGCCTGCAGTGTTGTTTTAACAGCTCTGCAAGGTGTGTGTGAGTGCAGGTGACGCTGCAGTTTGCTCTGCATGCAACGCTGTCTGTAGGCATCTGCACGTGTCACTCACAGACTCTTTTTTTTTTTCTTCAGTGTAATTCTTGCTGCTCCATGCAATTTAACTATTAGTGTGACGCGCTTCCATCCGTATCCAATACAAACACTGCAAACACTATAGAAGTAGACAAAGGAGTAACCTTTCACAGATTGTGAACAGTTGTGTTTCAGTGTTCACTTCAGTCTGTGTTTTTTTCTTTTTGAGTGCACATCACGCTCCGGTTACTTGTTCAAGCACTGCTGCTTGTACTCTGCTGAGCGTGTCTCAGTGCCTCATCCTTTTCATTTCTCTCCAATTGGTTCTGCTCCATTCCATGTAAAATAAATATAATCTATTAGTGTGACGCGCTTCCATCCGTATCCAATACATTGGTTGCAAACACTATAGAAGTAGACAAAGAAGTAGCCTTTCACAGATTGTGAACAGTTGTGTTTCAGTGTTCACTTCAGTCTCTGCGTAATAACCACACTTAGGCCTTATAACTTTTCTGACTTTCTTTATCAATCTACCAAGATGAAGAAGGCAGGGAGTAAGGCACGTGGTCGTGGCCGTGGAGTTTCAGCAGGGAGAGGACGTGGGGATTCTGTGGCTGCTGCCGCACCCAGTGACACAGCATCCACCAGTTTTCCCGTCAGCGTTCCTTTATGCGCACTTTGGTAGGAGCTCAGCGTACCCCCCTGCTGCGGGAAGAACAAATTGAAGCCGTTGTTGGTTGGATGGCAGCCAATGCATCGACTTCAATTCCTTCCACCTCCTCTCAGGAACACAGCACTGTTGAACAACCATCTGTCTCTTCACCGCCTGCCAAATTGCCCAGGCAGTCAGAGAGTTCTGAACTGGAGCCAGCTGAGTCTCTGCTTCTGTTCTCAGAATCTGTTGGCTTGCAAACAGGGGCCCAGCCAAGCAGCATTCTGGAATGTGAAGAAGAGGCAGTATGCAGTGATGCGCAACAGCTGTGTCTCTCTGAATGTGAAGAGGCGGGTGAGCCAGTGCCGATGGTCAGCACACCGCAGAACGCATCTGATGATGATGAGACTCAGTTGCCATTTTCTGTTGAGCATGGTGCTGGCCAGACCACCCAACAGCAGCAGGTGTTGGAAGAGGGTACTGGAGATGATGAAGTCCGAGACCCAACATGGCGTGAGCAGCAGGAAGGTGGTGGGAGCAGCTCTGAGGAAGAGATTGGCCCAACGGTACAAAGAGGAGGGAGAGGTAGGCTGCAGACTCGCTTGCCTGTAGCCTCCAGTTTGGCACCTGTTGGGAGCAGTTGTGTTAGAAATGTCAAAATTGGCGCTCCCATGACTTGCACTGCGTGGTCCTTTTTTGACAGAGTTGTAGATGATATTTGCTATGTTCAATGCATGCTGTGTAAGCAAAAAGTTAAAAGAGGTAAAAATATCAGTAACCTGAATACCACAAATATGTGGAAACATGTACGGACAAAGCACGTAGCTGAGTTACAAAGACACACTGGAGATGTAGGCCAACCTTCAGCAGCACCTACATCTTCAGGTCGTGTTGGAGCCTCTTACTCCAGCTCACACACAGCTGGTTCGGCTTCCTCACAGGATCGGCATGGAAGAACCTCTTTCACTGTTGTCCAGAGACCCAGTGTTATTGCACCCACAGCTGCAAGTTCCCTGTTATCCTCACACTCCCAGGCCACAAAACAGCCATCGGTAGCACAGGCATGGGATAAAAGACGGCCATACTCGGCAAACCATCCACGAGCACAGGCTCTGAATGCTGGCCTTGCAAAACTCCTGTCCCTTGAAATGCTGTCATTCAGGCTGGTGGAGACTGACAGTTTCAGGAACTTTATGGCATTGGCAGTCCCACAATATAATGTGCCAAGCCGATTTTATTTCAGCAGGCAAGCCGTCCCTGCTCTGCAAAAACATGTCGAGGGAAACATTAAACATGCGCTACTAAACGCCGTCAGTAGCAGGGTCCACCTGACCACCGATGCGTGGACCAGTACCCATGGCCAGGGACGATACCTTTCCCTCACTGCCCATTGGGTCAATGTTGTGGAGCCGGGTACAGATCTTGCCAGTGGCGCTGTACGTGTTCTGCCAACTCCAAGGATTGCAGGAATCCAGTCTGTACACATTGATTCCTCCTCCTACTCCAGTTCCTCAGAATCATCGCTGCACGAGCTGTCACGGTATACCTCCACATGGACCCGTGAACGCTTACCTGTTGCGACCGATATGAGCACAGCCGTGGCCAAACGTCAACAGGCTATCCTGAAATTAATTCCCATGGGAAATCGAAGCCACACAGCGCAGGAGCTCTGGGATGCCATCAAGCAGGAGAGCGACGTGTGGTTTTTGTCAGCTAATCTCCAGCCAGGCTTGGTAGTGTGTGACAATGGCCGAAATCTGGTGGCAGCTCTGGGCCTTGGCAACCTCACTCACATACCATGTCTGGCACATGTGCTCAACTTGGTCGTGCAGAGTTTTTTGAGGGACTATCCGGATCTTGATGCACTGCTGCACAAGGTCCGCCTAGAGTGCGCTCACTTGCGACGTTCCAGCATGGCCAGATCGCGCATTGCAGCTCTGCAAGTCAGATTTCGCCTTCCTGAACATCGCATCATATGTGACATACCCACCAGGTGGAATTCCACGTTACATATGTTGGAGCGGTTGTGTGAACAGCAGCCAGCAGTAATGGAGTATCAGCTGCAACAGGCGCAATCAACTCGCAATTTGCGCCGTTCACACTTCACCACTACTGAGTGGGCCTCTATGAAGGACATCTGTGACGTTTTGCGTGCGTTTGATGTCTCAACGCGGATGGCGAGTGCAGATGATACACTAGTCAGCATGACTGTCCCCCTTATCTGCCTGCTTCAGAAATCACTGAAAGCACTAAAGGAAGAGGTTTTGGAAGAGGTGGATGAGGAGTCACAAATTAAAATACCTTCAGGACAGTCAGCGCACCGTGGTTCCTCACAAAGGGCTGGGCAGGGCTCACTTTGTGAGGAGGATGAGGAGGAGGAGTCAATGGAGGAGGAAGAAATCCCTACAGAGGGAGGTACACAACGCTGTAGTCAGTATGTAGAGCGAGGGTGGGGTGATGCAGAGGAGGCAGAGATGACGCCTCTTCCAGAGGACAGCTTTTGTTGGCCAGTTGGGAGTCTGCAGCACATGGTTGATTTCATGCTTCATTGCCTGAGAAACGACAGCCGCATCGCCCACATTCTCACCACGTCAGATTATTGGGTGTACACCCTCCTAGACCCTCGATACCGGGACAACTTACAAACCCTCATCACACCGGTGAACCGGGACCGTAAAATGCAGGAGTACCAAGACACACTGGTGCAATCCATACTGTTGTACATTCCAGCCGAGAGAGCTGCTGCTGCTACTGCTTTACAAAGCAGCTGTGTGCGTCGAGGCAGTGTAGACACCTCTACAACAAGAGGGAGCAGAAGCAGCGCCTCTGCACAGGGCAAGAGCTGTATGTTAGAAATGTGGCGAAGTTTTGTGACAGCGCCAGCAAGATCTACACCATCCGAGACGGCTCCAGTCACCAGGAAGAAACGTTTCCGTAAGATGGTGACAGACTACTTGGCTTTCCCTCTAAGTGTACTCCCAGATGCCTCTTCTCCTTTCAAATTTTGGGTCTCTAAGTTGGATACATGGCCAGAGCTTAGCCAGTATGCATTGGAGGTGCTGGCTTGCCCTGCTGCCAGTGTATTATCTGAGCACGTCTTTAGTGCTGCAGGTGGTGTAGTAACAGACCGTCGCATGCGACTATCCTCAGAGAATGTAGACCGGCTTACTTTTCTGAAAATGAACAAGGCATGGATCTCACCTGAATTTGCCTGTCCGTTTTCAGATTAAATAACTGTTTGGCAACGTTTTCCATGTCTCCTGTTATGTTCATCTTTCTACCACCTGAACTCTACTCCCTGGGCTACAACACCGCCATTTGTTGCTCGGAAGTAATTGGCAGGGGTACTGACTCCTGGCCAGCCTGGTTACAGCACGACAGCTGTTTCCTGGCAGTGTGAACGTCAATTATCCTCCAATAAGTTGTGCTGTCGTGTTGCATTCGGGTTAGCCGACTCTATAGTGCCTGCAGTTTACGTGATTCCTATGTGTGCTGTGGGATATGTAAATAAAGGCTGTTTCCATTGTGACAATAGGACAAGCACCCACTGTAGGACTGTGTGATTCGGTAACTGCGGACGGCTTGCGTCCTGTCAACTTACATTTTCATGGGTGCGTTCTGCTACCCGTCCGGGGTCCAGTACCGTCAACTGGTTCTCCCCAGTGCCTTTGGCCTAGGTGCCTCCATCTCCGTATCCGAGTTCCAGCAACGTCTGCTGGTCCTTGGTAGTGCTTTGGAGCACAGGTACCTCCTGCTTAGTAACCGTGTCACAGTAACGTCAGCTGGTACTCGGTTGTGACATTGCCTCTTTTCCTTCTGCTACCCGTCCGGGGTCCAGAACCATCAACTGGTTCTCCCCAGTGCCTTTGGCCTAGGTGCCTCCATCTCCGTATCCGAGTTCCAGCAACGTCTGCTGGTCCTTGGTAGTGCTTTGGAGCACAGGTACCTCCTGCTTAGTAACCGTGTCACAGTAACGTCAGCTGGTACTCGGTTGTGACATTGCCTCTTTTCCTTCTGCTACCCGTCCGGGGTCCAGAACCGTCAACTGGTTCTCCCCAGTGCCTTTGGCCTAGGTGCCTCCATCTCCGTATCCGAGTTCCAGCAACGTCTGCTGGTCCTTGGTAGTGCTTTGGAGCACAGGTACCTCCTGCTTAGTAACCGTGTCACAGTAACGTCAGCTGGTACTCGGTTGTGACATTGCCTCTTTTCCTTCTGCTACCCGTCCGGGTTCCAGCACAGTCAGCTGGTCCTCGTTACTTCCATTGTCTCTTGCTCCATGTCATACCCGTCAGGGTTCCAGTAACGTCAGCTGGTTCTCGGAAATTAGACGACCTTAAAGACCACCCAGAAGAAGATGATGACAACAAGGACGACAATCAGGAAGCCAACCAGCCTGAACACCATCACAAAGAAAAAATAAAAGATTACCCAGAAGAAGATCACCAACAGGACAAAGAAGGTTAAGACAAACTACAAGATACAGAACAAGAGACAGAAGAACAATAAGCAGAAGATCAAAAAGCAGAACATGAAGTATAAGACCAAAATGAAGAGCAAAATATATGCTCTAAATTCTAAGCAGAAGAAGACTAAGCAGTGTATGGGGGTGAGTCCGTTCCTCCTCGTGGTGCCCCTGGAAAATGCCTGCTGCTGCAGGCTAAACTGAACACGGACAAATACTGTTGTAATTTAAATCTTTTGTGACAGCAAGAACGGAAGGATGAACAATTCATACTTTTACAGATTACAAGTACAGGAATCTCTGTCACAAATAAGAAATTCTAATATGATGAAGAAGATGAAGAGGAAGAAGATGAATAATTTGAATATGAAGAAGATTAATTAATTTAATAATAACAATATGAGTAATGTAAACAAAAACATGAATAGCAAGAAGTTTAAGAAGAAGATTAAGAAGGTGAAGATGAAGAATAATTTGATGAGAAAGATGATGATGCTGATGAAGATTATGAAGGAGAAAGTGTGGCACTGGCAAAAGTTAAAAAGGTGAAGAAGAGCATGGAAGTTGTGAAACATACATATTTGCCAAAATAGAAAAAAGGTTAACAACATTGTCAATTTGTTAGTCAATGCAAACGTATTTAAAAAAAATATATATATTAATGCTATTCCAATGCATTGGGTTAAACATGTATGCCTTTATTGTCTCCTCAACCTCCCCCAATTAGTGTTGAGCGATACTTTCCGATATCCCTAAGTATCGGAATCGGAATGGTATCGCCGATACCATTAAAATATCGGCGATACCCGATTCCGATACCGGAAATCCAATGTAAGTCTATGGGAACAAAATATCGGAACTAAAAAAACCCCATTCTTTCCTTGTAAACACTAAATATACACACATAGAATACATTATATATATATATACATGTCATTGTGACATATATATATACATATATGTATAGTTTATACACTTTTACATAGTAAAATATCCTCTGATTCAATTGCCGGGTAAAGCCGGCTTCAGTGAAAAGACAGAAGCACCCGACATAAAATGACACTTGGTGTACATAGGGTTAACCATGTCTTTTCATGTCCTTTGCTATCTGATTTTCACAAACAATTAAATCAGTCTATGTGTGCAAAATTTCACACCTGTAGGGGTTAATTAAAGGTGTAAATTCGTTGTAAAAAAAAACGGACTTTTTTGCTACGAATTTACACCTTTAATTAACCCCTACAGGTGTGAAATTTTGCACACATAGACTGATGTAATTGTTTGTGAAAATCAGATAGCAAAGGACATGGTTAACCCTATGTACACCAAGTGTCATTTCATGTCGGGTTCTGCATTTTCACAAAAGCCGGCAATTGAATTAGCGGCTATTATACTATGTAGAAGTGTATGAACTATAAATATATATAATATATATATATATATATATATATATATATGTGTCACAAACTCAATGACATGTATATATATATATGAGGTGTAAAATTGCTGAAAAAAAATGCGTGGGCTCCCGCCCTATTTTTGCAACCAGACAGACAAAGCCAGTGAGTGGGGGCAGATAATAATAGCCCAGAGAGGGACCATTATTTTTGCCCCCCCCGGCTACTAACATCTGCCCCCAGACACCCCAGAAAGGGCAAATCTCTAATTAGATTTGCCCTTTCTGGCACTTTGCCCGTCTATTCCCATTGCCCTGTAGCGGTGGCGAATGGGTTAATAAGGGGTTAAAATGACCTTGCAATTGAAAGGTCACTTTAAGCCAGGTTAATAATTGAGAGCTGTCAATTAGACAACTATCAATTATTAATCCTATTGTATGAAAGAAAAATCAAACACACACACTTTAATAAAAAAGAAGTTTAATGAAATAATCACACAGTTTTTGACCATATTTTATTTACCTGCTAAAACCATTTCCTGTAATAAAAATAAAATAATAAAGCAAAATTATTCTTACCAATCCGATGCACAGTCAGGTCCCACGGTGTAATCCTTCAGAAAGGGTTAATGTTTACTGCAGGGACCGCAGCTAATGCTGCAGCCTCACAGTAAACCCCCAAATGAATGAGCTCCTCTCCTGGCTGACAGGAGAGGAAGTGGAAAGCTTAATTGATTGCTTTCCACTTTCACTTCAGGTCAGCCAGGGACACCATCAGTGACGTCAGAGGAAACTGATTAACAAAAATAGGGGTTCCCTTCGAAAAAAAAATGGCGTGGGGTCCCCCCTATTTTTGTTAACCAGCCAGATGAAGCAGACCGCTGAGGCCTGGATTTTCAGGCTGTTAAGGAGCCAAGATCCATGGACCTTGCCAGCCTGATAATACCAGGCCACAGCAGTCTGCATATCTTGGCTGATTAACAAAAATAGGGGATCCCCTCGAAAAAAATTAGCGTGGGGTCCCCCCTATTTTTGTTAACCAGCCAGATGAAGCAGACCGCTGAGGCCTGGTTTTTCAGGCTGGTAAGGATCCAATATCCATGGACCTTGCAAGCCTGATAATACCAGGCCACAGCAGTCTGCTTAGCTTGGCTGGTTAACAAAAATAGGGGATCCCCTCGAAAAAAAAAACGGCGTGGGGATCCCCCCTATTTTTGTTAACCAGCCAAGTAAAATGCAGACTGCTGCGGCCTGGTATTAAAAGACTGTCAAGGCCCATGGATTTTGGCCCTCAACAGCCTGATAATACCAGGCTACAGCAGCCCCACATTTGGCGCATCAAAAGATGTGCCAATTGTGGCACTTTACCCGGCTCTTCCCACTTGCCCTGTAGCGGTGGCAAGCGGGGTAATAAGGGGTTATTGTCACCGTTGATTGCACGGTGACAATAAGCCCGGTTAATAATGGAGAGGTGTCAATAAGACACCGATCCATTATTAATCCCAGTTATTAAATGTTTAAAAAAAAGACACAGCAAGAAAAAAGTCTTTTAATGAAATAAAAGAGACAACACAGTTTTCATTTCTTTTATTATACTCTCATTCCTGCGACGCCATCGATCTCCTGTAAAAAAAGAAAAAAACAAACCAACAGTATACCACCTGTCCGACGCAGTCCATAGTAACGATTGTCCCACGACGATCCAGCTCTGCTACATCGCAATGACAGGCAGAGCCTGTCATCGCGACGCAGCACAGCTGATTACCTGGTTCCCCGGCGGTGACGTCATCGGACTGCTTTACGGCCGCGATTACCCAGCAGTCACTGCAGTTATCGCGAGATACTGCATGTGACCGCCGGGGAGAAGAGGATGGCGGCCATTAAGCAGTCCGGACTGTGACCGCCGGAGATCTTCTGCCGGGTAAGTGCCGCTGACTCCTGACAGACCCGACAGACGGACACTGACAGTGACAGTGACATTCCGATTCCGGTATCCGATATGACGAAAATATCGGAACTCGGAATCGGAATTCCGATACAGCCAATATCGGCCGATACCCGATATTTGCAGTATCGGAATGCTCAACACTACCCCCAATACATTCTACATTACTCTTTGTTGTTTTCCTTCATGTACAATTAACCAACAAGGCAAGAATGTTTTTTTTTAATGTCGATATTTTGTTCCCATAGACTTACATGGGACTTCCGCTATCGGAATCGGATATCGGCGATATTTAGTGATATCGGCGACTGCATTCCGATCCGATATTTTCCGATACCAAGCAGTATCGCTCAACACTAGTCCTGGCGCTTGCTGGTCTTTCTTGGGCGCCCTGGAGCCTTTTTGGCAACAATGGAACCTCTCTCCTTGAAGTTCTTGATGATGATACATTGTTGACTGAGGTGCAATCTTTCTAGCTGCGATACTCTTCCCTGTTAGGCCATTTTTGTGCATTGCAATGATAGCTGCACGTGTTTCTTTAGAGATAACCATGGTTAACAGAAGAGAAACAATGATGCCAAGCACCAGCCTCCTTTTAAAGTGTCCAGTGGTGTCATTCGTACTTAATCATGACAGATTGATCTCCAGCCATGTCCTCATCAACACCCACACCTGTGTTAATGGAGCAATCACTGAAAAGAGGTTAGCTGGTCCTTTTAAGGCAGGGCTGCAATGATGTTGAAATGTGTTTTGGGGGATAAAGTTAATTTTCTAGCCAAATATTGACTTTGCAAGTAATTGCTGTTAAGCTGATCACTCTTTATAACATTCTGGAGTATATGCAAATTGCCATTAGAAAAAGTGAAGCAGTAGACTTTGTAAAAATTAATATTTGTGTAATTCTCAAAACTTTTGTCAATGATTGTATATATACTCATACACACCGCAGTGTCACCTATATATAACGTATATACACATCAGCAGCATTATCGCCTATATAATGTATATAGACTGCTGTATATACAATATATATATATGAATGTCAGGTATTGACCGAAATGTCTCAATTTTCTGGAATTTCTACATTCAATAAATCCTTTTTAGAAAATCACTGCAGCAATTGTTTTTTTCATATATAAAGATCACTCTCCTTCAATATTCTAGCTGTTTAACCAGTTTACGGTCAGACTGTTTCCCCCATTCCTGACCATACACATTTTTGGGTTTTTTCATACATGCGCTTTTAAAAGGTCTTAAAACAATGTTCCCGCTTAGATATTCAAATATTTTGCCTTTTATTTGCGATACATGGGGCTTAATTTTGGTCATTTTTATTTTCCTTTTTTCTTGCTGATATCGGGGGATAGGGCGCGTAACTATAAATGGGAAATGTGTGTCTATTTGTCAGTTTTTTCCCAGAAAGGACCAGTAAAACCTTTTTAAATTACATTCCCCTTTTTATAGAAATGATTTTAGACATTGAACATATATTTTTCAATGGGGCAGGGCTACAATCAGTGATATAGACTAGGTCTCCATTTTTAGTTTTTTTTTTATTATTTATTCATTTTTTTTCTACTTTATTTTTGCTTTTTTCATTTATTGTTTCATATGTTTTACACACTATGCCCCCCATAAGGCTTTGCAAGATCTTTTTGGTACATTTTAACATATTAATATTCTTGTTATTGCTAATTTTCCCTGTAACTGAGGCAGGGCTATTAGCCCCAGTTACAGGAGAATTTCTGCCTCCCGCCTGTGTGGTAAAGCTGACTTGATCTCCTACAACCAATCAGATACTGTTTCCCCAGTACACCTAGTGGCCGCATTTCCTGGATCTGGGGGAGGCAGCATTGTCAGTGCTTCCTAATCTCTTCTGTATACAAAGTGCTGGTTGATGTATGTGTATACAGCCATGGAGTTGGTTTGTATGGTGATAAGCCGTGTTTTATCTTCTGTCTGGGAAGTCTGGCTGTGTATGACAGTCTGCTCCCCACCCAACAGCTCCACCATCTTGTGCAAGCTGCTTACACTCCGAGGCAGAGTAATGAGTGGACTGCCCAGAAATGTATAATCTGTGGGTCGTCCAGAAGAGCTTTATTTCATCGCACCTCAGTTACATCTACACATCCCCATCATTATAGGGAATTGGGTCATGTGATCTCCAGGCTGACAACTATTCCAGTACATGCACTAATGTGTTGACAGGAAGTCAGTCTCTGACGTCATGTGACCTGTAAGATGGCCTCATCACCTATAGAGCCCTCCTGCAGCTTCTCTCCCCCGGCCCCGGCCTCCTTGTCGCTCTGTACGTCCTCCCATGCAAATAAAGTAGTGTTGGAAGACTTGTCTAAAAGAAATCCTGTCTGCTGCCATAGCAGCCAATCAGAGCGCAGCTTTTATTTAGTTTCTATAAGTGATCAGTGACATAGTAGGGGAGAGCGGCTGATGCTGCATCACATTCACGTTTTGTGACAAATGTTCACTGAAGAAACGCAGCAAAAACACAACGTGTGCACACAGCCTTACAGCAGGACTGTCTGCTTAGCCCAAAACAACCAATCAGAGATCAGCTGTCATTTTACCAAAGCAGTTTGAGAAATTAAAGCTGAGCTCTGATTGGTTGCTATGGGCAACAAAGGGCAATGTAATGAACAGTTTTGATAAATGAGGCTGAGACCCTGCATTACACATCAGGGGGCAGCAGCTCAATGTCACCAATCTACCACTGCTGTCAGGAGATGGGAGCAAGGAGAACTGAGGAGAATCCAGCAATATGGGGAATGTAGTCTGCATTACAGGAGCCACATCAGAGAAGAGCTCAGTATGGAGGTGCTGCAGACATGGCACATCCGCTACACCAGGTACACACAAGGCAAACACAAGGATTTCTAAATGTACGGCGTATGGTGCTGAGAAACAACTGCATTGCTCATGAAATAAACCGAGACGGACAATCCTGTACAAGTATCACTAGGATTATTATTATTTATTATTATAGCGCCATTTACTCCAAGGCGCTTTACATGTGAGAAGGAAAATACAGAGTAATAACAGGTCCCATAATCCTGACCAATACGAGTCAGCGACTGGTAGAGGAGGAGCGAGGACCCTGCCCCGAGGGCTCACAGTCTACAGGGGGTGGGTGAGGATACAGTAGGTGAGGGCAGAGCTGCTCGTGCAGCGGTGTGGTGGAGCGAGGGTTACTGCAGGCTGTAGGCTTGTCAGAAGAGGTCGGTCTTCAGGTTCCTTCTGAAGGTTTCCATAGTAGGCGACAGTCTGATATGTTGGGGTAGATCGTTCTAGAGTGGGGGGGGGGATGCTCGGGAGAAGACTTGTATGTGATTGTGGGAACAGAGGAGTAGAGAAGGAGGTTGCAGCATTATAACATTTGTACAAATTTGGCAACTTCTTGGACCGTTTTCTGCAGAGAAAGTCATTTAAGAGGCAATCCATTACTGGTCACCCACATCTGAATGCTACAGTGCCCCAAATAAAGTAAGAACACTTCATGTTACCCAGAGAGGGTTGGAATGGCGCCATTCCAGGAGATGTTTTATTTTATTTCAGGCACTGCAGAATTTAAAGGGGCCATGTCACCAAGGTTATTAATCTGAGATATATTATATAAACAGATATATAGGTATATATAATATATAAGCAGAATTGTGTCAGTTCTTGAGCTGCTTGCTGTAGTTAGGATAAAATCACTGTTTTATCAGCAGGAGATTATCACTAGAGGACTGCTGCGAGGTAATCATCCATATTCATGAGCTCTGTATAAGTCTGCCACACCACTGATTGGGAGCTTTCTGCCTATGCACAGTGTACACACACAGAAAGCTGCCAATCAGTGTCGTTAGCAGGGTTATACAGAGCTCAGCATTCAGAGAACTGGTAAATACGTAGCAGATAAAACTGTGATTTTATCAAAATTACGCCATGTAGCCTAATCAGTAGTACATAATTGGTATAAGGGTCTCTGCCCTTATAACATGCTGCTCTCAGATAGGGTACCAAAAAACCTGCTGACAAATTCCCTTTAAAAAGGTGTGAGCATTGTCCAAGTCTTGTGGTAAATCTCAGCCAAACTGATCCTGGACATTACACAATGATAAGAGCATGTCATCATGATTTGGGAACTGAAAACTGCAAATAAAAATAAAACAACAGCCACAAGACGGATTTAATCAAAGTATCATTTCAATCAGTATAACGGCGCCAACCTGACAGTGTCTGTAGTTTAATGAGCACAATCCTGCTGACAGGTTCACTTTAAATTGGTAAACTGCATACAACCTCTATAATCATCGTCTCTAATATAAAATTGGTAAACTGCATACAACTCCTACAATGATCTGCTCTAATATAAAATTCTGTTTAGGTAATTTTTCATTATGAAAGATTTAGAATCATTTTGCTGACTTTTTATCCCTGGATTACATGTGGAGGCATAAAAATTGTACAATAATGTTCATTATAATTACTAGTTATATTTCTCTACTTACCTGTGCTTCTCAGGTCCTCCTGCTTGGCTTTTTTCGTCTCAAGATTGGTCTTTATGGTAGGTATCTTTCCTTTCTCTAAACAGTCCAGGCTGATTTTTCTTTTCTTCGGTCCTTTACTCTGGACAATGACGTCTTCATCCACTCTGTCCATATCTGGGGTGGGAGACATCTTCGGTCCCGAGTCTGGTTTCTTCCTCTTTTTTCCCCTTATTTTGGGTTTCTTCATTGAAGACTTCTCATCATCCGATGAGTCCAAGAGTCTTCTTTTCCTCATTCTCTTCCTCACTACAACCTCTTCTTTCTCCATATTAGCACTTTTCTCACAGTCCGCAGACAACTTATTCACCTTCACCAGCCAACTCCAACTGTCACTTTCCTCAACTGTCAACTGAGCGCACGGGCACCTGGTCATGTGATCAGTAACTGACCAATAAGATTACAGGGTATGTGCTACAGTATAAGTATTGGAAGCTATCAGTTTGATATAAGAGTTGTATAAAATTAAATCTGTTTCTGTTCTACTGTTTTTAGTTGATTGATTTAAACTTTATCTTTTTCATTTTCAATCACTTCAGTATTATCTCAGATAATTTTAGGATTATTTATGCACATGAAAATCAATAAAATGCAGAGGGCTACATTATTTGCATCTAGTGGTTGTGAACAAAGCTAGCCAGATTAGTTTCTCATCCACTGCTGTACTCAGTATAAACAGTGACTGAAATGACAAAGTTAAGTACAATAATGCTTGCTTTCATTGCTGCCTATGCAGAGCGCAGAAGTCTATGACAAACTCATTTTGACTTCAGTGCTATGTATGAGCAGTGACCAGGATGACAGAAAATGAGCAACTAATTATTGAAGGCAACTCTAATTATGTGCAGTGCGTATAACCAGTGTTCATTCATTAACTACTCATTTTCTGTTGTCTCAGTCTCTGCCTATGTAGAGTGAAGCACTAGAGATGAGTTTGCCATAGGCTGTTGTGCTTTGCTTAGGCAGCGACTTATGTGATAAATCTCACTTCATTATACTAAGATTTGTAATTTTGGTCTTTGCTTATGTAGAGAGCAGCAGCTACTGGCACCTTCTGCTCGCATAGTAACGTTGGTGGCATTCGTGTGCTGCTCAATATGTCTTATTTATCTTAAAGCTGCTTTTACAGTTTTACACTTTTTCTAATACGAACTAGTGTTACAAGTAGGGCAAGGGACTGGATTAGGATTAGGTTTATGGTTAGGGCTAGGCTTAGGGCGGGCAGGGTTAGGGACCAGATTAGGAATAGGGTTAAAGGGAATCTGTCACCCTAAATTGGTGGGATATTTAAATGATGGCAGTCAGGTCAGATGGCGCGTTATATGGAGGGCAACGACTACAATTCCCAGAAATAATGGAGACAGCGGCGAACAACATGTTAAGGCAAGTACCCAAAACACCACCCATCTGACCTGACTGCCATCATTTAAATATCCCGCCAATTTAGGGTGACAGATTCCCTTTAAGGATAAAATGTAATAAGAAAATAAAAAGGAAAGAAATGTAATATAGTATAACGTTTTATGTTTTTGAAATCTCATTTCAGCAAAAAGTAGAAAAAAATTAGGAGTTTATATCATAAAATATAATTACATCAGTATTTTCCTTAAATTACAATACATGTGCAATACTGGGCTTTTGGAAGGACTCAAGGAGCGCTAATGGCTTATGAGTTAGGGGGCACATACTTGTCTTGTCCTGGGTACTTGTAACCCATGCTGGGCCAGTGTGCTATCCGCATACTGCACAGCAACCAGCAAGGTTTTTATTCAACTTTTTTTCTGCATTTTTTCATCTGTTGCCTAAAAGACAACAGGTAAATATTAAATGCACGACTAACTTCAGGTCTTTTTTTATTGTGTGATAGATCACTTTAGTTGTGTTTTTGGGAGAGACAACAGAAAATGAGTAGCTAATGAATGAACACTGGTTATAAGCACTGCACATAATTAAAGTTGCCTTCAATAATTAGTTGCTCATTTTCTGTCATCTTGGTCACTGCTCATACATAGCACTGAAGTCAAAATGAGTTTGCCATAGACTTCTGCGCTCTGCATAGGCAGCAATAAAAGCAAGCATTATTGTACTTAGCTTTGTTGTCATTTCAGTCACTGTTTATACTGAGTACAGCAGTGGATGAGAAACGAGGTCTGTGGGCTCTCAAGGAGGTTGTCTCATCTTGTCCTCTGAAGGACACCGCTCCACTGCCTCCTGGCTTCCTGATTACTGGGGGCATTGTGCTATTGCTAGGGCCAGTTTCACACATCTGTTTTGTTTCCGGCACCGGAAAAAACGGTAGCGGAGATATCCGTGTCCGTGTGTGTAATACTTGCAGCACACGTGTGGCAGCTGTGTGCTGCCCGTGTGCCGCATCAGTACCTCACGGACGGCCGCTGGGGAAGAAGCGCTACAGTAAGGCCTGTGTCACACTTGCGAGAAACTCGCACGAATCTCGCTCCTCAATACCCGGCACTGCCGCCGGTACTCGGGACCGGAGTGTTGCTGCATGTATGTCCATGCTGCTGAACTCTCTGGTCCGAGTGCCAGCGACAGTGCCAGGTGTTGATGCAAGAAACTCGTGCAAGTTTCTCGCATCACACTCGCAAGTGTGACACTGGCCTAAACATGAGAATTTTTTTTTCATGGTTATCTGCTGTGAAGACACTGATCTTGAATTGTGGTGACCTCATCACTGGTGTTTTCCCACAGTCCAGAGGTCACCGCAGTTCAGGCCGGATCAGAGCGCAGCCTCAGTGACGTCATTGAGGCTGTACTCGCAGCAACAAATTCACCAGTGTTTCTCAGCATGGACGGTCACATCTTCACACTGTCCAGGTTGAAAACTATTTCTCCCCCAGACATGGATTACGGAGTGGGACTGAATGACAGGTATGGTATATTGTTGTTATTTTATTTTACTTTTATTACAGGAGAACGAGGGCTTCGCTGTAATTAGGCGTTTAAATAAAAATGTAAAAATGAGTTTAGTCTTATTTCAAATAAAGGACTTTATTCTGGCTTTGTCTTTATTTGATCTGTAACTATAGGATAGTAATGGAGAGGCGTCTTATCCATTACTAAGCCGTGGGCTTGATGTCACCGGACAATACAAAGGTGACATCAACCCCATGAATATTACCCCACTTGCCATAGCTACAGAGCTAGTGGGAAGAGCCAGGCAAAGCGCCAGAATTGGCGCATCTAACAGATGCGCCTTTTCTGGGCGGCTGTGGGCTGCTGTTTTTAGGCTGGGGGAGACCAATATCCATGGCCCCTTACCAGCCTGAGAATACCAACCCCCAGCTGTGAGCTTTAGCAAGGCTGGTTGTCAAAAAATGGGGGGGACCCCACACTGTTTTTTTTAATTAGGGACCCTTCTATTCTTGATAAACAACCTTGCTGAAGCTGACAGCTGAGGGTTGCACCCCCAGCTGTGAGTTTTTCCTGGTTGGTTAAAGAAAATACAGGGGAACCCACGTCGGGTTTTTCATTAATTAATTTAGTTAGATTACAGGCGGCGGGGGAGGAATGCCCATATCATCCGCTCCTGCTGTCACTGATATTAGCGGCAGCAGGTGTCGGATGATGGGAGTAATAATCCCAAAAGCCCCCACCTGCTGTCATTGTTCTGACTTTAATATAACTCTCATCATTCTCTTCTGCTTGCGCCGATCGCCAGCAGAGCAGGGGAGAATGATGAAATCCGTCTTCAGCTCCCGGCGCCGGGGAACAGCGCTTACTGTAATGCTTCTTCCCCGTGCCGATGCGTGTCACACGGATGACATCAATGTGTGTTCTCCGTGTGCGGGACATTTTGCCGCCCGTGCTGACGGTAAAAAGAAATGTCTACATGTGGTGCACACAGACACACGGTCCATGGAAACCCACTGAAATGTGCCCAGACCCATTCACTTGAATGGGTCTATGTGTGTCAGTGTCTCTGGCATGTGTGAAAACTGTCACCACACGTACTGGAGACATGGATGTGTGAAAGAAGCCTTAAAGGGGTTTTCCACTGTTAGGATAACCCCTTCTCAATCTGAATGTTTGCCCCTGTGAGAATAGAAACACCTATACTCCCTCCCGTGCCAGCGCCATCCAGTAGTGCCGCGACTCGCAGAGATCAGCTTTCATTATTCCAATTGCTCGGATAAAGTGAAAGCTGCTCTGTGAATGGCTGTTTTGGGCAATTGTGGTATTCATTGGGTTTTGCAGGACATCTCTGTGAAATTCATCCCTAATGTATCTTTTACGTGTAAATGGTGATATATGTGTGTTATAAAAGCATCTTATATTGATCACCAGGACCGGGGTCTGCTAGATACTGGTATGCACTTACACACTGGAGGTAATATACTGGGTGCATTCATTTCAGGAAAGCTTTCTCTTCATTACACCTGGTGGGTTGCATTTTACCAGCATTTCTGTTCTTCTACACACATCTGGTATGATTTTTCTGGATAACAGACAACCATAATTCAATAAACTATTCTCCAAAAGTGACCTGTGGTGCTATGAGTTTAGAAGTGTGACCCTCTAAGAGAATTACAGTGACTACTACAAAAGCTTATGGTTATCAAGCCGAGTCTGCGCCTCATCAGGGACATATCTGTAGATTAATTAAGATGATAATAAATAGGCGAGAGCATAATATTCTGGACTTAATGTGCATTATGAAATCTAAGTTATACTCTCTTTATGACCTCAAAGGCACACATTAACAGCGAATATATATGCATATTTTTTTCACAAAAAAAAGGCCACTGTTGAATTCCTGGGCCCTACAAGCTTTCAGCACCCAAACTGAACAAACATGAACTGAAAACAGCATAAAACACTTCTTTACTCTTGGGGGTGTGACTGCCTCCAGCCTGACTTTGCACTCCTCCCATTGACCAGCAGGAGATGTATATTAGTTCTACTTACCTATCTGAATTGCAAGCTCATGGCACGGGAGAGACATGTTTTGTCCATTTAACTGTAGGCTAATAGCTCGAGAGGTATGTACAATAGAACAAGGACCCATCAGAGGGAGGTCACCTTGCCATGGTTGATGGGCACACATGGATTGGCCAATTTATGCTCTAAGAAGTTGAAGTTTCATTTTTGTAAGTTCATCTTACTGAATATTAACACAGTTTAGTGTTTGCATATATCTTGGCTCCCAAAGAGTGCTGCTGTGTTTTCTAGGAGGTGCTAATCAGGTTTTTTTTTATATTTCTTTCTATTTTTTATAAAACACTTCTGTATTTTTTACATTCTGATTCAATCACTTAGATAAAAAATGTAAAAAGTGATGCAACAATATACCGTATTTTTCAGACTATAAAACGCACTTTTTTCTTAAAAAAATTTGAGTCTTATAGTCCGTATGTACCTGCTGTGATTGTGGATATGGGAGGTGAGAGAGCGGCAACAGTGGAAGAGCGGGTCACAGGGGGCAGGAACTGGCTGCTGTGGCTAACCCATGTGTCCTCTGTTAAAAAGAAATGAATATTCACTGCTCCCCATGCCCATAATCCCTCCCACTCTATGCGCTGAAGCTGGTGCCGAGAGGTGGGAGGGACTATGGGCGTGGGGAGCTGTGAATATTCATTTCTGTTTAATAGCAGGCACATTGTTAGCCGCAGCCACCAGCTTCCTGCAGCAGCTGAGCGATCACGTGTACCCGCTATTAAAGAGAATGATTATTCATTACTCCACACTCCCATGTGAGTGGAGAGCAGTGAATATTCAATCACTTTAGTAGTGGGCACACGTGATAGCCCAGCTACTCCAGGAAGCTATTCTATTAAACAGAAATGAATATTCACTTCCTCACACCACATGCCCCTAGTCCTGGGCTTTGGGAGCAGTGAGTATTTCAGCAGCTGTCTTCCGCATGTAAACAGTGCATGATGTCACTGCCATGTGCTGCTTGCAAGCATAAATTAGCTGCCGGAATGATGATGAGGGGCCATGTATACCAGGATGGGGATTAGGAGACCATATACAGTCAGTGGGTACGGAAAGTATTCAGACCACTTTAAATTTTTGACTCTTTGTTTCATTGCAGCCATTTGGTAAATTCAAAAAAGTTCATTTTTGCACCCCATCTTGACGGAAAAAAACAGAAATGTAGAAATTTTTGCAAATTTAATAAAAAAGAAAAACTGAAATATCACATGGTCATACTAGTATTGGTGCCATGTATACCAGGATGGTGATGAGTGTGCCATGTATACCAGGTTAGGGATGAGGGGGCCATGCACACCAGGATAGGGATGAGGAGATCATGTATACCAGAATGGGGAATATAATATACACCTGTTTATATGAGATCTGTGTTCATTCCCCTATTAACAACATATATTTCATTCAATGGCGAAGTTGAGGAAGAAATCTATAATACCTCTCTATATTTTTGGACCCATAAGTTATTATGTTCATTTTATTTATTCCTTTTCGTCATTCTTTTTAGTACGTCCCCTGCAAAAAGACAAAGAAACTAATTAAAACCAAGTCAGAAAAACTCAGCCTTATTTACCAACACAGGCATGGGTGGATTGAGACTGAAATTCAGCCCTGGCATTTGAAACCACACAAGCCCAAACTGTCCTCGTCCCCAAGTCCCAGATGGGTAAATACTACTAATATTACCCTGCCTGGAGGAAATCAAGATTTACTACAAGATCAATATTTCTAATAATACCAACAACACCGCTATATAAGATGAAATAATTATATCAAAATAATAATATTGCAATATTGCAGACAAATGTCAACAAACCATAACCAAATATTGCCAACATGTACAATATTGATAATACCACCATACTGATCTCTAAAAGGGGATGAGATTAAAGTCTATGTAATGGGAATAGAGGCTTCCCTATATCTAAAATATAACTTTTATTCAAGATAAATTAAAATTAACTCTGGACATACATAGTAGTGACACAAGAAAAATTATATACACATTGATAAAGTGCCAGTGCTGAAACCAGTGCTCAATTAAAACATGGTTTGATCTCACCGGTTTGTTGAATTTTTCATTAGCAGGTTCAGGTCATGCAGGAACAGACAAAATAGGCCAGCACCATTCCTACCATTCCCTGCTGTATTCCTACTATCCCTGAGAGTATAATTAATTGTGAGTGTAAATTACTGCAGTGCTGCTGATTTGCCTGATTAAAGTCTATGTAACTTCAGACTTCTGAATCCTCATGGCGCACACTGTAAGGATTCTCCGGTGCCGGCATTGGGAGCAGCCGATATGTGACCGGCTTTGCTAATTTCACTTGTATTGAGTCGAAGCCGTGCGCGTATAATTAGCAGGTGACGCATGTATTCATATCTCATACTTGCGGTCACATGATCAGGGGCATAACCACGCTAGGTGCGAGGGTTGCAATCGCACCTGGGGTTTAGAGGGTCCCAAAAGTCCCTTTGGCCTCTATCAAAAGACCAATATTATTAAAGACTTGCAATAATTGGGGGCCCCATTAGAGCTTTTGCTTTGGAGTCCATGCTGTTCCAGTTACGCCACTGCACATGATCACCAACTCCCAGCGCCACACCAGAGAATCCTAACAGCGCTCGGTCTCCGTGAGGATTCAGAAGTCTGCAGTCACATGGTCACTGCAGATTTTAACCTCAAGCTTGGACAACTACTTTAACCAAAAATACTGTACTAGGACTGATATTACCCCCATACAGTGACCATGTAATGCTGATATCAGTTTTACACCAGTGGTCTGCACACCATATATCAGCATATTATGCAGGTTCTCACCAGTGACGTTCTCGCTGATTGTTGTACTTCATTTTCCCTTTTCTTTTGCATTCGGTCCAGACCACCATGACCTCTTCCATTCATAACTCATCCCTTCAAAATGTAACAGACAGACATGTTCACTTTCCTGATTTTCCAGGACCCTCCTCACATTCTGCTACCTTTACACAAACCACAACTTGTGACACCTTATAATAACTTCCCTGTGTCTCCTTTAATAATGCTCCCCCTTGACCTCATAATAATGACCCTGCACCTCCTAATAATGATAAAAATATCTCCTGTCCTTTCTTATATTAATAATAATAATGACTCCTTGCTTTCCCTAAAATGATAACGATCCCCCATTGTGCCGCCTTATAATAACGACCCTCAGTGCCTCTTTACTGTAATAAGGCTGCTGAACAGGGGCGTACATAGAAATAACAGGTGCCATAGAAAAAGTTCCATCACGTCACAATCAAAGAAGAGCAGATCTCCAAACATTGTAAGAAATGGAGAAGGAAATGTTTTGCAGTGCTTAGTTATTTTGCCCCTACTGAAGTCTCTAAGTAGTTTCATTCACTATGATACCTCTTTCATGACCCCACCCCGGTAGAGTATTATGCCCCCACATAGTATGATGACCCCACAAATCTTAAAGTATGATGCCCCACTGCACCCCACCTGGTAAGATTGTCACCACAGCCTCCCATACAGAATAGTATCCACCACAGACCTCAATATACAGTATGAGAGGCACCACAGACCCCCACACGTAATGATCTGCACCACAGGGCCATACTGTATATAAAGTGTGATGTCCACCAAAGCCTCCTGTACAGTATGGTGACCCCCATAGCCATCCCATACAGCATGATGGTCACCACAGCCCCCAACCTAGTATATTGTACCACATAGACCTGCAGACAGTATGATGTCCACCACAACCACCCTACACAGTAAGATGGTCCCTCCACAGCCACCCCACACAGTATGATAGATCCCCCATATACTATGAAGACCCCATAACCCTAATTGTGTATGACATTCCACCCACAGCACCTTATATTGTATGATGGACCACATCACAGTCCCTCACATGGTATGATGGTCCCTCCAACAGCCCCCTATATAGTATGATGGTCCCCCCAACAACCCCCATATTGTATGATGGTACACTCCCCAGCTCTTTATATATTATGATGGTAACCTCACAGCTCCTATGGTAATGGTACCCCCAACAGACCCCCATATAATATGATGGTCCTCACAACAGCCCCCTATGCAGTTTGACACTCCTCCCAATAGTACACTTTATACTATGGTGGTCCACCCCACAGCCTCTTATAAACTATGATGGTCCGACTCACAGCACCCCATATAGTGTGATAGCCCCTCACAACCCCCCAAAAATAAAAAAATCTCTATACTCACATAATCCAGACACCTCATCCTCTGTAGCGTCTGACTCCTCTTCTATCCGTTCTCACAGTGAATGCTGGCGGCGCGATGCAGTGACGTCATTGCACCTCCGATGTCCCCTGTTTGTGCTGGCCTCCGGCAGGTAGCAAACAGAAGGGACCCCGCGGCCTGCTGGGGTAAGTGATGGAGTCAGAGACCTTGTGCTCCGTCACACTGTATGGCCGTCTGGAGGATGCAGATTCTGATAACAATGTAGCAGACAAAGCAGCCCACTACATTTGCCAGATGGCCAGTCCGGCCCTGAACACAGGTCACACTAGTAATGCACTACAGGTCACACTAGTAATGCACTACAGGTCACACTAGTAATGCACTACAGGTCACACTAGTAATGCACTACAGGTCACACTACTAATGCACTACAGGACACACCAGTAATGCACTACAGGACACACTAGTAATGCACTAAGGTCACACTAGTAATGCACTACAGGTCACACTAGTAATGCACTACAGGTCACACTAGTAATGCACTACAGGACACACTAGTAATGCACTACAGGCACACTAGTAATGCCTACAGGTCACACTAGTAATGCACTACAGGTCACACTAGTAATGCACTACATGTCACACTAGTAATGCCTACAAGTCACACTAGTAATGCACTACAGGTCACACTAGTAATGCACTACAGGACACACTAGTAATGCACTATAGGTCACACTAGTAATGCACTAAGGTCACACTGGTAATGCACACAGGTCACACTAGTAATGCACTACAGGACCACTAGTAATGCACTATAGGTCACACTAGTAATGCACTAAGGTCACACTAGTAATGCACTAAGGTCACACTAGTAATGCACTACAGGTCACAATAGTAATGCACTACGAGTCACACTAGTAATGCCACTACAGGTCACACTAGTAATGCACTAAGGTACACACTAGTAATGCACTACAGGCACACTAGTAATGCACTACAGACACACTAGTAATGCACTACAGGTCCCCCACACTAGTAATGCACTAAGGTCACACTAGTAATGCACAGCACTATATGCTACGACACAATAGTAAGACTATATGGTCCATAAATGCACTACAGACCGTACACTACGTACTAGTAATGCACTACAGGCACAGTAATGCACTACAGGTCACACTAGTAATGCACTAACACAAGGACTACGCACACTAGTAAGCATAAGTCACACTATAATGCACTAAGGTCACACTAGTAATGCACTACAGGTCACACTAGTAATGCACTACAGGACACACTAGTAATGCACTACAGGTCACACTAGTAATGCACTACAGGACACACTAGTAATGCACTACAGGACACACTAGTAATGCACTACAGGTCACACTAGTAATGCACTACAGTCACACTAGTAATGCACTACAGGTCACACTAGTAATGCACTACAGGACACACTAGTAATGCACTCAGGTCACACTAGTAATGCACTAAGGTCACACTAGTAATGCACTAAGGTCACACTGTAATGCACTAAGGTCACACTAGTAATGCACAAGTCACACTAGTAATGCACTACAGGTCACACTAGTATGCACTACAGGACACACTAGTAATGCACTATAGGTCACACTAGTAATGCACTAAGTCACACTAGTAATGCACTAAGGCACACTAGTAATGCACTAAGGTCACACTAGTAATGCACTACAGTCACACTAGTAATGCACTAAGGTCACACTAGTAATGCACTAAGGCACACTAGTAATGCACTACAGGCACACTAGTAATGCACTACAGCACACTAGTAATGCACTACAGGTCACACTAGTAATGCACTACCACTGTATGCACACATTGTAATGCATAGGCACACTATAATGCACTACAGGTACACTAGTAATCACAAGGTCACATAGAATACTAGTCACACTAGTAATGCACTACAGGTCACATAGTAATGCACTACAGGCACACTAGTAATGCACAGGACACACAGTAATGCACTACAGGTCACACTATAATGCCTACAGGTCACACTAGTAATGCACTAAGGTAACTAGTAATGCACTACAGGACACTTAATGCACTACAGACACACATAATGCACTAAGACACTAGTAATGCACTAAGGTACACTATAATGCACTACAGGACACAAGCACCAGGTAACTAATCACAGGCACACAGTAATGCACTACAGGTCACACTAGTAATGCACTATAGTCACACTAGTAATGCACTATAGGACACACTAGTAATGCACTAGCACACTAGTAATGCACTATAGTCACACTAGTAAGCACTACAGGACACACAGTAATGCACTAAGGTCACACTAGTAATGCACTACAGGACACTAGTAATCCCTACAGGTCACACTAGTAAGCACTACAGGTCACACTAGTAATGCACTAAGTCACACTAGTAATGCACATAGGACACACTAGTAATGCATACAGGACACACTAGTAGCACACAGGTCACACTAGTAATGCACTATAGGTCACACTAGTAATGCACTACAGGTCACTAGTAATGCACTACAGTCACACTACAATGCACACAGACACACAGTAATGCACTAAGGACACACTAGTAATGCACTACGTCACACTAGTAATGCACTACAGGTCACACTGTAATGCACTACAGGTCACACTAGTAATGCACTACAGGCCATAAGCACTACAGTCACACTAAATGCACTAGGCACACTTAAGCACTAAGGACAACTAGTAATCTATAGGCAAACTTCACACAGTAAGCATAAGTCACTATAATCACCAGCACATAGAATGCACTAAGCACTGTAATGCAAGGTCACTAGTAATGCATAAGGTCACACTAGTAATGCACTAAGCAACTAGTATGCTACACACTTAATCTACAGGCAATATGCAACGGCACTAATCACATAGTCACAGTAATGCAGGTACATGGATGCACACGGCACACTATACACAGGACCACTAAAGACATAGTCCCTGAAGCACAAGGTCCCACTAGTAATGCACTAAGGCCCAGTAATGCACTAAGGTCACAATTAATGCCTAATGTACACTAAGAATGCAACAAACAATAATAAGCCAGGAACACTAGTAAGCCTACAGACACAGAATGCATACAGAACACCTAGTAATGCTACAGGTCACATAGTAATGCACTAAGGTCACACAGTAATGCACTAAGGTCACACTAATGCATAGGCCACTAGTAATGCACTACAGGCACAAAGCAACAGACACAAATGCATCAGACAACAGTATGCACTACGTCACATAGTAATTGCCTAAGCACACTAGAATGCCTACAGTACACACTAGTAATGCACTACGGTCACCTAGTAATACTCACACACAGTAATGACTACAGGCCCAACTAGAATGCACTAAGGACACCTAGTAATGCACTCAGGTAACATAATTCACTACAGGTCACACTAGTAATGCATACAGTTACATGGTAATGCACTATAGTCACAAGTAACACTATAGGACACTCTATTAATGCACTACAGGACACACATAGTAATGCACTATAGAACTATAATGCCAAACAACAAAATTTTCAAAATGGCACTCAAGCACACAAGAAATGCACAAACGACCCTAGAAGTACTGGGGGGTTCAGTTTTCAAAGGAAAATTGCAAAAAAAATTGAATCCTTTTCTCCTTTACCCTTGGAAATAAAAAATTGGCAAAGGGGAAAATTTTTTTGTAAAGAAAAGTAAATTTCATTTTTTCCCCCACTTCCTTTTAATTCCGAAGCCCCTAAGGGTTAAAAAATTTTTGAAGGTTTTTTTGAGAGCTTGATGGTGAGATTTAAAAGGTGTCTTTTTTGGGTATTTTCTGTTAGCCCCTAAAATTTCCCTTCAAGTTGAGGTGGCCCAAAAAAATTGGAAAAATTTTCAAAACCCAAAAAAAAAAATTTTTTAAAAATTTTTGCGTTTTAAAAGAGCTTTGGGAAAAGTTTTTTTAATTTTTTTTGTGCGTTGCCCCTTTTTAAAGTGAATAAAAAATTAAATTTTTTTAAAATTAAAAAATTTTAAAAATTTTTTTCCAAACCCCCAAATTTTCAAAAAAAAAAAGCAAGTCATATTAAAGTTTTACCACATCATGAAATAAAAATGTCACAAAAAAACTTTCGGGAACAGGGGGACCTTAAGGTTCCAGATTTGACCTCAAAAACTGACAGTGGCAAAATAGAAAATTAAAATGGTCAGGGGAAAAACCCCGCCCAAATGAAGGGGTTAAAGGGGTGCCCATACTAAAAATTTTTCCAATGGGCAAAAGGGTAAAAAAAACCCAAAAACTCACCCACCCATTTAAATTTTTTGCATCCCCCCGGTTTTCTGCGGGTTTTTTTCTGGCAAAAGGGGGGTCAAATAACCCCCTGACTCCAAAAACCAATCGGAAAAATACTTTTTAAGAAAAGGTATTGTTGCATATTTCCACTTTCTGTGTAAAAAAACATAACACCTACAACTTTAAATTTTAAACAGAAGGGGGAACAGTTCTTTAAAAAAGGGAGGAAAAAGGAAAAATGGCAAATGTAAATCTTGGGAAATTGCCCAAAGGGGAAATTTGGGATAACGACTGCTTAAAGCATCCAAAAAAACGGTCCCGGGTGCAGGGGTAATGCCACCTATGTTGGGGCCCCGGTGTCATGGGGCGCCACATAGTGGATGTCCCGGTGTGCGTTGGGACATGCCACCTTAAAAATGGGGGCCCTGGTGGCAGTGTTGGGGGACAGCCACCTTTATGGAAATTCCCGGGGTTTCAGTGGGGGTCATGCCCCCTATATGGATGCCCTGGGTTCAGTGGTGGTTTCATGCCACCCATGATGTGGGGGGCCCGGGGTCATGGTGGACGCCCCCTATGTAGGGGTTTTCCGGTGGCATGTTTGGTAATCCCCTATGTGTGGAGTCCCGGTGTGATGGGGACACCACCCATGTTTGAAAATGTCCCGGGGTCTGTTGGACATGCCACCTTTGATGGAAATGCCCGGGGTGCAGGGTGGAATCCACCATGATAGGGGGTTCCGGTGTCATGGTGGTACATGCCACCTTTAAAAGGAAATGTCCCGGGGGGCGGGGGGGACAGCCACTATAGGAAATGTCCCTGGGTGCAGTTGGGACATCCCCCTATGATATGGAGTGTCCCTGGTGTGAAAGGTTTGGTACATGCCACCTTTAGGGATTTGGAATCCACATATGGGGATCCCCCTGGGTTCGTGAGGTACATGCCACCTATGATGCGGGTTCCGGTTGCGTTTTTGGGTAAAAAAAAAGAAATATAGGGGGTGCACCTAATGCATCAATTACTCAGGGGCCAAAAAATTTTTGAAATGACAAAATAAAATTTTAAAAAAGTCTACGCTTCCTTTTTCTAAGGCAATTTTTGCATTACTCCAAAATGTTAAAAGATGATCACTTAAAGAATTACTTGAAAAGTCAATATTTGGCTAAAAAAAAAATTTTAACCCCCAAAACCTTTTTTAAAATTTTTGCAGCCCCCCAAAAAAGGGGACCACAACCCCTTTTCAGTGTTCCCCCTTAAAGGGGTTGGGGTTTAAAGGGACTGGGGGAACAATCTGTCAGATTAAGTAAAAACACCATGGACATTAAAAGGAGCTATGTTGGATCATTTTTTCTCTTCTAACCAGGTTTTCCAAAAAAAACACTCACAACATTGCAAGTTAAAAAGGCCTAACAGGAAGGATCGCGCTGAAAATTGCACCCGAAAACAATTTTCGACACCAAAAATTAAAAGGAAGGGTTTTCCTTTTGTTCCAAAAAAAGGCCCGGGCCCAAAAAAAAAGACCCAACACCAGACCGCCCTTAAAATTTGTTTCAGCTGCGGATCGGGCTACCAAGTGGGGGTTTTGCTCAGGAATGGCAGCGGGGGGGTGTGAGGTTGCACGACTTGAGGGGAGACCTTGGGGCAAGGCTTGGTTCAAGGAAGCGCAAAAAAGAACCCCCTCCCAAAAAAAAAACATGGACAGACGATATTTTGCAAAAGGTAAGGCAGGGACTGCTGAGGACTGGGGTAAAGTTTTTTTCTTGATGAACCCCTTTTTTCGATGTTTGGGGCATAGGAAAAGCCTCTTTGGGGAGAAGACAAGGGGAGCGCTCCCACCATTTGTCCATGCCAACGTTAAGCACCTGAAACCATTCATGGGGGGGGTTTCCCTTCTCACCGGGGAATCGCTCTCTCACAGTTTTGCCAAAAACACACCCAAAGAAAAAAAGGGTAAAAAAACCCCAAGGCAACTTCCCCAACCCCCCAAAGAGCTTTGGCGATCAAAATCTTTCCCATGGGGGAAACCTTCCAAAAAAACAAAGGTGATAACAAAAGGGCCAGGGAACAAAACATAGAATTTTGGGTCCATAGCCGGAAACCCCCAATCTAATCCCATTGAAATTTGTGGTAAATCAAAACGGGTGGACAAACAAAAAAAAAAAAATTTTCTGAAAAAATGAAAGCATTGATTGTGAAAAAATGGACTGCTATCATCGGTTTTGGCCCCCAAAGTTGATTAAAGGCACCCGGGAAAAATTGCAGGTCCTAAGAAGGGAACACTGCAAATATTGACTTGCTGCTTAACCATTCAACGTCAATTAAGCTTTTTTTATCAATGTTTGCTTATATTTCTGGATAAAAAACATCGTCAAACACACAAAAAAAACCAAGGCAGAAACATAAAAAATATAAAATTTCCCCTTCCCAAAAAATTTGGCCTGATAAATAGGGGCTGAACTTGCAGGGAAAAAAAACCAGAAAAACCCCAAGAAAAAGACCAAGCAATAAAGGTCCGCACACCTGCAATTTTTAAGTGCAAAAAATAAACAAATTTTATTTGAAAAGGCAAAACAGCAAAAGATAAAAACACTTAAAAATAAAAAAATCCAAAAACATCCACGCACCAGGGGACAATTATTTTGTAATAGACAAATAGCCATAATCAGTAATGAACATAGAAAAAAAATAAAATACCCACAAAAACTGTCATAAACGAATCAAAATATATACACAACCTATCACATTAATTTACAACCACACAGGGGACTGTGACAGTGTCACGGTTTTTTTTGTGAGGGGGGTATGTGTCACACGGGGTGCCTCCTTGTGAACAACCTACTTTTTTTCGCCACACTCTTTTCATGCAAACCCGAAGGACCTGTTGTTTCAGATCATGGATCCATAATTTATTAGGGTCCAAGGTCTGGGGCTTAAATGCCAAGGCCCTATTTCGGTTTTATGTGGTCGAGAGGAAGGTCTCCAGACGTATAGGGGGAAACCGACTTTTTCCCCAAAGGGGCTTTGACTGTCCCTTAAAGCCTGAGAGCGGGGGGAACCCCCAAAAAAAGGGGCTGAGTTTTTGTTTTTTTTTTTTTTTTTTTTTTCCCCCCTTTTAACCCCGAAGGGTTTTATTTTATTTTCCTGCAAACCCCCTGAGTTTTGGTGAAATAAAACCCGAGAAAAAAAACCCGAAAAACGTGTTCCTGAGTCTCCTTTAAGAGAGCCGGGAGTCGTCTCCACATTGGTGTGAGAGTGCGGCGGGGTTTCCGGGAAAACGTACCCAAAAACCGGGGTTCCGGGGGGAAGGTCCCCCCACCAAGAAGCCGGCAGCATGGGGGCTCCTTAACCCGGCCGGCCCAGCAGAACATGCAGCACAACCCCAAAAGACCACAGAGCATACCAGGCCCAGAGAGCATCAGCAGCACACCCGGAGACGCCAAACTGTTGCTTACAGACCGTTTTCAGCAAAAACGCAGCGCAGCACCACAGGGGCCAACAGCAGATACACTTTTGGAACCCATCCAACGGGGGGCCCCCCCCAACCCCCAGGCCCCCCGAGGATTCTACGCAGGAAGGGGGTAACGGGCCCTGCAGAAAATACCCCGGATGATGTAGAAGCTTTTGATGTTTTTTAGGGGTGGTGATCGTGAGAGCTTTCCCCCACCGTGGGCCAGGTTCTGGCGCCCCAATTTAACGGGGGAAACCCCAAAAAACTATTTGACTTGGGCTGCAAAATGCTAAGGAGTATCCCAAAAAAAGACAAATCTTTTCACCTGGGGGTTTAAAAGGGGGTAAGAGCCCAGCGATTTTATCACTGGACAAATTTTAAAACAAACCCCCCTTGAATTTTTGATCAAATGCATTTGTTAAAGGGGCACAACCGGAGTCCTCCCCCCCCAAAATTTTTAGGGGGGGTGTTTTACAATTCAGCATTCCCTTCCCCAAATCAGTACGACCGGGTTGCCCCGGTGTCCTCAGAAGCAGATGTTTAAAGGACGGAGAGGGGTACCCCCGGTAGTGGAAGATTTTTTGGGAAACCGGAACAGTCATCCCCTACTGGGGGTCCAAAAGGGGGGGTTTTCCCACGAAGGGAATCAGACCCCACTGGGGGGCGTCCCACCCTAGAAGGGCCTTTGAACAGTTGGGAAAAAATTTGTGGCATGTCAAACCCTGGACTTAGCTGCTGGGAAAATACCCCCCTGACCATGGACGCAGCCTAGGGGGGCTCCATTATCCTACCAGCCTGTAGCGGGGACGTCCCCGGCGAAGGCCGGGGGCAGGGGCATATCCATTAAGGAAAAAAGTGCTTGGGTTTTTGGACCCCGGGGATTTGGGCCCTTTTGATAGACACCCTTCCCCACCAGGTGACCTTTAAAAACCCCTGGGTTTCGGTGCATCCAGGTGCGCCAAGGACACCCGGGCCACTTACAGTGGGGAAGACTGGGACCCTCCCATGAATTGGGGGGTGGTAAAGGACCTTCAACACCTGTAAATTTTGGGCCGGTTTTTTCCTTTTCGGGAATTGTGGGGGGGGGGAACTAAAGGACATGGGGAAGAAAATCCATGAAGAAAACCCCCACAACTCAGAGGGGGGTTTTCCCACTGTGCCCCCCTTTCGGGAGAGGGGAGACGGTGACCGAGGAGGTCGACTTCCTCATTGAGTGTCCAGAGAAATTTTGGGACTGCTAAATTCAGCCTGCCCTTAAAGGGGCTTTCGACCAGTTTGTATGTATGCTTTTCCCAACCCGGGGGGGCCGACACCAATTCCCCCTTTGGGCAGTACGGGAGGTTGCATATCGGGTGGCCAAACTGGGGGCGGTGAGATAGGGGGGCGCTGTTGGGCCGGGGGCCTACAAGGGCGGGTGCAATAGGCCCTTTACTTCGGGGGGGACACCAGGGTCGGAAAACTGGGGAAGGATCTGAGGGGTTTTTTTGGCCCGGATTAACGAAAATAAAACTTTTTGGGTCCTGCCCACCTGCCAAATCCGCCCCCTCCTCCCACTTCCAAACCCCTTAGTTCCACAACCTGTGTAAGGTTCCCTTTGAAGGAGCCATGGACCCCGGGGGCCCCATAGTAAAAACAGCCCGGGGTCACCAAAAAAACCGGTCGTCATGGATTGGACTCTTTACCCAAAAACGGTTCCCCTAAAAAACAGCCCCGTAAGGTATAGCACGAAATTGGCCAAAAATTTTTTCTTGGACAGGTACCAAAAGAGATTTTTAACAGCCAGGAAACCCCCTTTGAGCAAGGTGATAAAAAAAGTTTTTCGAGTCCTTTCGAAACTAACTGCGGACCTCGGGGTTTTATCCAAAAGACCCTAGTGGAAAATTCAAAAAACCCCCAAAAGGGATGCCCAAAAAGGCGTGGAAAAGGAGGGGGGGACGGGGGTACCGCTCCCATTTTTTTCTTTTTTTTTGGTCAGAAATCCCCAAGCCTCCACTGGCTTCTCCCATTTGAGCCCTTATGGACGGCATCCAAGGGTCCCAGACTCGCCAAGGAAACTTGGGGGGCAAGTCACCCCACACCGGTATCATAAACATTCGCCCATTACGGAGGAATGTCAAAGTGACCCATAAAAGGGAAAATTTTTTTCCGGGGAGAACCCCGCAAGGGTTTTTTAAAACCCCCGGCGGCGAACAAGCTTCCAGGAGCCGGTTTTTTGTACCCTACCGCGAGAGCAAAAATTCCCGCCAAAGGCAAGGGCCCCTACGAGGTCGTGGAAAAGAAGCAGGAAAAATTTTGAGTTCACCCCTGGCCGAGGAAGCCATAAAAATACATGTAAACTTTCCCCTCAACCGTGCAGGACCGTAACCTTGGAAACCCTTGCCTGGGGGCCGCACCGAAGGGGAACTGGGGGAGGCCCTAATGCAAGACTCAAACCCCCGGCCCCCCAAAACAACGTGCAATTTCTACAGGGGAATGGGACCGTTCCAATCCCGGGGCTCCAAAAAGATAGAGCATGACGTCTGACAAACCCCATGTCGAGTGAATTTCCCCAACGGACCCCCGGGAAACACGCCGGGGGTAATCTCGGCTGAGTGAAGGATGTAGACCTGGGGGAAAAGGGGTCAAAGAGGGGGTGGTCGGCCCAATCGCCCCGGGCCCCCCCAATGGAGAGGGGTTTTGTAATGACACCGCGGAAAAGAGGTATCCAAATGGAGCGTACCCGACCCCGCGCGAAACTCATTTTGAGGCTTGGACCGGGGAGGACCACCATCTTGCCCCCATGAAGGGTAGGCAGATCCCCATGCCCAGAGGGAAAGAGAAAAGGCTTTCTCAAAACCAGGCGTTTTCAATACAAGCGGGGGCCGTTTCGGGCTACAGGGGGGGCCCCCCCACTTTTCCAAAGGGGGAAAATCGGACCTGCCCCCCATAAAAGTATGCCGCCCTCCCGACACATTTGGTTTTGTCAAGGGTAGTCACCTACTAAACCAGGGGTTTTGGGCGCCTAAGGAAAGCGGATTTTTCCTAAAAACCAAAAAAGGGGCCTGGAAAAAAGAAGCCCAAATACCCGGGGTATTTGTTGGGAGAGGCGAAAAAAACCCCCAAAACAAAAAGTGAGGGGTTTAAAAAACCCGGCCGCAACCCTCTCAAAGAAGCAGGTAAACATTCCGGGAAAAGGGGGGGGTACACCCGGGTTTATCCCGAATTTTCGCCACGTTGCCGCCCCACTAACAGATCTTCTAAAGGGGCACCAAATCAACCATGGTGAAATGGACGGAAAAAACGGAGACCGCGTTTCAAAAGCTGAATAACCCTGTGAAAGCACCTGTCCTGGTTGCGCCAGACTTTAAGAAAAATTTGTGGTCCAAAACTGACCATCAGAGGTTGGTCAGGGCCGTACTCTCCAAGAAATAAATGGGGAAGAAACATCCCATTCTCTATCTGAGCCGAAAGCTGTCCTCCTGCGAGAAGAACTACGCCATAGTAAGAAAGAGTGTTTAGCCATAAAATGGGCCGTGGATACACTGAAATATTACCTACTGGCCGAAGTTTAAATTAGACTATGCCCATTGAGATGGTTGAGGGAAAAGAGGGAAAAAATGCTAGGGTAACTAGATGGTTCCTAAGCTTCAAGAGTTTAACTTTCACGTGGAGCAAGGCCAGGGAAGTTACATGGAATGCAGATGCCCTCTCTAGGATTCCCTGTCTAGTGTCAGAAGGTGCCCAAACCCCCGGCTTTGGGCAGAGGGGGGGAATATATGACAGTGTCACTGGTTTTATATGTGAGGGGAGGTATGTGTCACACAGGATGCTCCCTGTTGAACTAAGACCTACTTTATTTATCTGCCTACACTCTCTACATGCATAAGTCCTGACAGGACCTGTGTGAGTCAGAGTCAGTGATCCACACATGATTCAGGAGTCACAAGGTCTGGGGCTGAAATGCCTGAAGGCCCTAGCTTTCAGTGTTTCAGTGTGGTCTGGAGAGGAAGGTCCCCAGACAGTATAGTGGAAGCTACAGAGCTTTCCACAAGGACTTTGACTGTGCCGTTAATGCTACTGAGAGCGGGCAGAACCCTCTCATCTATGGACTGAGTTATTGTTTTTTTTTATGCTTTTCCCGTTTAACCCAGAAGGGTCATGTTTACTTTTCCTGCGAAACCTGCATGAGTTTATGGCTGAAATAAACCAGCAGAAAGAAAACCAGAGAACGTGTGTCCTGAGTCTACCTTCAGGAGAGCCGAGCGAGTCGTCCTGCCACAGGACCTAAAGATAAATTTGGGATTGGAAATGGAACATGAGTAACGCATATCGGCATAATAGTATATATATGTGTCACCTTATGGAGATTGAATGAATGGTAACAGGTAAGTCCCTAAAGATGGAGGAAGGGGGGTAATCCGATACTCTACCAATAATCCAAGGACCCCAAGATTGATCCCCATGCTGGAATCAAAACGCCATAAATGGCAAAAAGTACCAAGAGCCACGGTCAGGTGCGTGGCCTTCCATTTATGGCGTTTTGATTCCAGCATGGGGATCAATCTTGGGGTTCTTGGATATTGGTAGAGTATCGGATTAGTATCCGGTGGCTGGATCCGCTTTTTTTGTCTGAGCATGCTCAGGAGCTCAGCCCACAGCAAACATATATAAACCATACCAGTGGGACCACCCTCAGCCATAACCATGCAGCCATCAAAGAAGACAGGAGCCAGCCACACAGGAGCCAGCCGCAGAGGAGCCAGCCACAGGAAGGACAGGAGGAGGCAGCAGCAGCAGCACCACCACCACCACCAGCACCCCAAGACATGGAGAATACGGGAGCAGACGCCAAACGAAATATCATAGACAACCCCATTCAGCCAGGGCCATGCAATATCAATATATTCATGGCCTTTTTTCTCTTTATCCACAGCAGAAGCCGCCCAACAGGACCAGCAGCATCCGAAGCAGCAGCACCTCCACCACCAGACCCCAAGAAATGTTGTCGGAGAGTACGGAGCAGAGCCAGACGGTAAATATCACAGACAACCCCTTTCAGCCAGGGCCATGCAATTTCAATATATGCATGGCCTTTTTTTCTCTTTATTCCACAGCAGAGGCCGCCCCGACAGGAGCAGCAGCACCACAGCCGGACACACTTCTTCTTCTGGGAGCCCTCCCTCGCATCGTCAGCGTTTACAGGTAACAAAAAAATTTTTTTTGTTTTTTTTCACAATCCATCTCTGTGATCTATATATAATTGCATTATTTTTTATTTATACCAGGAAACTGAAGCTGAAGAGGAGCTCCCAGAAGAAGAATGAAGGGTGGAGAGATACCCGGAGTGGGCTCACAATTCGTAAGTTTCCTGCATGCCACCGCTGAAACACAACATCACACTACACACAACACATAGAAAACAATTTAGTACAGACATCACACTGCACCCAAACACATAGCCTACATCCATGCACATAATTTATGTTTTTTTTTATAGTCTTCTGAATCTGGTGCTCGGCCAAGAGGCCCACGTGCCTCCCAGGGTCATCGGCGTGAGCGACGCGGCGGTCACCATCGTGTAAGTATAAATGTTTTTTTTTTTTTTAACATTTTTGCTTGTTTTTTTTCCTTTTTTTTTCCTTGGTAGTTTGGAGACTAATGTATTTTTTTTCTCTTTTTCTTTAACAGCTTCACAGCGTGCTCCCGACTGACGGTGAGGAGGGGGGATCAATGTGGACCTCCTCCTCAGAGTCCGCCACCGAGGGACACTTCGACCTCCCCGGCCCATCCGCACCTTCCCAGACACGTGAGCCCCTGTCCCCTCCACCAGCGCTGGAGCATCGTGGCCGAGTGCATTGCATGAGACTACTGGTCAGGAGATAAATTTCCCTTTACCCACCCTTCTGCGGCTGCCACCTCTAGTACACCTGTGGCTACTGGGCGGCTGCGGCAGAGGGGTCAGGAAAGGAGCTATGCGCCCAAATTCTTGCATCTTAATGCATCTTTCCAGAACTGTCTTAAAGTCTTGTCAGAGCAAATGGTCGCAGGCTTTAATCAGCTCAACTCCAGCATTCTGGAGGTAAAGACACTTCTGCAAACCATGCATTCAGAAGCAAGAAGTTCGCCAAACCACAGTTTTTTCCGGTCTGTAGCCGAGCGCATGGATACGCTATCTCTTAGCCAGCAGATGCATGTAATGCATACTTGCCACGCTGCTCTAGCGCAGGTTACCTCCCAACCTCCTACACCCACCCCAGTCGTTCCTCCCACACCTGCCCCCCCTCCAGCCACCGTCCCTCCTCCCCCCCCATTCAATACCAACAACCTCCCCAATACCACCAACCCCCCAGTACCAACAACCTTCCACTTCCAGCAACCTTCCCACTTCCAGCAACCTTCCCCGTACCAACATCCTTCCCTGTACCAACCTCCTTCCCTGTACCAGTTCCCAACCACATCTGCTCCTCTACTCCCTGCCCAATCCTCCTCTCCACCACCCACCTGTTCGGCCTCCCACCTCTCCACCCATTCCATTTCTTTTTCCACCCCTTCACCTCTTTTACCTGATCCTTCCTCACCACCATCCCAGTCCGCTCTCCACACTCCCACTGTCAAAGTGTCCCGCAGTCCCTCCAGTAGTATCACCACACTACACAAACTTGTAACTGTGTGTAAATAAAAAAATATATATTGTTGTAAAAAATTTTTATTAAAAAACATTCAGAAATTTCTTTGACATTGAAAAAAATTTCTAATAAAAACGTATTTCACATTGAAAAAAAGTTTATAAAGATTTTTCACATTGAAAAAAATTTGTTATTAAACATTTTCATACAATAAATGTAAATTTGGTTGATTAAAATGGTTGTCTGTCATTTATTTCTAAGGTAAAATAAAGGTAACATTTATTGGGTATACAAAACCAGGTACATAACTTTGGGTAAAAGGGAAAACAATTTTACCTTTTGGCCAAAGTTGTGTCTCTGGTTGTGCATTAGCCAAAGAAATTTCACCTTTTAACCAAAGTTCTGTACATTGTTAGGTAATCGCCAACAAGGTACAGAACTTTGGTTAAAAGCTGATATACTTTGGGCAATACACAACCAGGGACACAACTTTGGCCAAAAGGTAAAATACTGTACATAATCCACAACAAGGTACACCACTTTGGTTGGCAAAGGTATACTGTGGGTACACAAGGTACAAAGGTCACAGAGTAATTTATTAAACTCTGTCATCCTGCCTGTCTAGTCTTCCTTCAGGGGACATAAAGTATTCAGTAAATTTGTCCCTTATTCGGGAAACAGTCACAGAACTTCTATTGGTAACGTTCTGGTAATCATGCAAGGTGGTTTATTCACAGTGGTCCTCAATGGAAATCTGTTCCTTGCTGATAACAAAATTGTGTGGAACCACACAAGCTTTGATAACCTCGTCCACAATTTCAGTCTTTAGGTTGATCGCAGTCAATAGAACACGCCATTTAGCTGTCAGAATCCCAAAAGCGCACTCCACCATTCTTCTGGCTCTTGTGAGGCGGTAATTGAAAATTATTTTTGTGTGTGTCAATCCTCTGCTGGAGTACAGTTTTAGCAGGTGTTCTGACAGCTGGAAGGCTTCATCCCCTACACAAACAAAAGGCATCGGTGGGCCAGATGTTTGAGGCAGTGGTCTAGGGGGTGGGAACTGGAAGGTGTTTCCATACAGCTGAAGGCCCAATGCTGACAGTTTGAACACCTGAGAGTCATTGGAGCGGCCATAGGCCCCAATATCTACAGCAATAAATTTGTACTCCACGTCAGCGATGGCCATTAGGACAATTGAAAAATATTTTTTGTAATTAAAATATTCGGATCCAGATCCTGCTGGCTTGACAATCCAGATATGTTTCCGCGTCCACAGCGCCCAGGCAATTAGGAAACTGACATATTGTTCAAACTTTTCTGCAATTTCAATCCAACTCTCTGTTGTGGGCTCTGGTAGAAATTCCGCAACTAGTCAGTCCCACAATGCACGGCATGTGTGCTTCACAATTCCAGAGATGGTGGAAATCCCAAGTCTGTACTGGAAATGGAGTGAGGAAAGAGATTCTCCAGTTGCCAGGAATCTGTGAATAAAAAAAAAAGAGTTTTCAAATCACAGCATTACTTACCAGAACTCAGCTATAACAATTGGAGATACTATAAAAAAAAATATTTTTATAGTATCTCCAATTGTTAAAGCTGAGTCAGATAGCCGTATACAAACTACCAGTAACAACATTCCAGGACAAGTGTGCTCTGAAACAGATCCAATAAGTATGGCTTACCGAAGAGTCACCATCAGATGCTCCGCTGGTGAAATGGAGAAGCGGCAATATGTGTCAGATCTTCTTATGAGGTCTCCAATGCTCTCCACCAAGAAATCAAAGGTCTCCATTTTCATCCTAATATATTTGAAAAATTTCTGAGGGTTTCCTCGTTGCTCCACGTATAGTGTAGAATACACCCCACGCGTCATTCTCTGGGCTGTGATGGGGTGGATCCAGAAACGGCATCGTCGTCTTTGCTGACGCATGATGCGCTGCTGTCTCTTTCTCTCCTTCTCCAGAACAATCGCTATCAAACGATTTGCCTCCACTGTGAAATCCACCAAATTCTTCATAATGTTTCCTATCACAACGTCCATCTTCACCAGCCACTTGCTCTTCTCTCCAACCTGCACTTGCTCCTCTACAACCTGTCAAAGATGGACTGTAGGAACAGTGTATATATAGGTTTTCAGTAGCCAATCACGTTTGGAAGCCCCCAAGGGGTGTTTTAAAAAACCGGATCTGTCGTAATCCGTCGAAAAACGGATAAAAAACCGGATGAAATGGATGAGACGGATCCGTCATAAAACCGGATCCGGCGCTCCGGTGCGACGCCGGATAGCGACTGACGGCAAAAAACTGATGTGTGAAAGAGGCCTTAAAGAATATGATGAAAAATTCAAGGTGCTGATTTTGCCTCACCCCGGATAGCTAAAAAAATCAGATTGTTCTCGACCCAGTTTTAAACTATGGGGCAGTTCACATCTGCGATTATTGACTCATGCCGATTCGGCATGCAAAAATAATGGCAGCATGCTACAATTGCACCCATACAAGTCTATGGGTGCGTGAGAAACATTGCACTGCACTCGGATATCACCCGACTGCAGTGCGATTCCCACGTATGCCAGCAATGGAGGAGATGGAGAAATTGAAACTTCAGCATTGGGTAATCATCTTATCCATTGTGACACATGGAACACTATTCACATGAACTAGTCCTTCGGCTGCAGTGCTGTAAGACAAATGCTATATGGCCGCTGCACTGAACAAAGGATGACTATTATAAATTGGCCTGAAAACCAAAATTGGCCTGAAATTCATTCAGTGATTTCAATATTTTCAACATTTACACCAAATATCAGATATCTGATATAACTGATCTAAGGTGGATAATACTGTATATTAAAAATCTCAGACGACTGATGACTTTCTTTTATACTGATTTGGTGTCTAGTTGTAGACACAGTGATGACGATATTGATGACCTATCCTTAAGATCATTAATTGATCAATGGGGGTCTGACACCCGGGCTCCCACAATTCAGCTGTTTTCAGATCATATGTCCACCAGTACACAGTGTACAGTACAGTCAGAGTACCACAGCTTAGCGCCATACACAGTGTAGTGGCCGTTCTAGGGTACTGCAGCTCGGCTTCCATTCACTTCAATAGGATCTGTGGTGTCATTCCAAACCTTACATTGTGTACTTTTGGTGGCCGATCTGATTAGTGAGACTGATGGGTTTTGGATCCCACCAATCTCATACCGATGACATATCCTAAGAATTGGTCAGCAAAATCATAGTCCTGGACAATCATTTTGAAGTATACGTAATTTACAATAAGAAAAACTATACGGACACACACACCCGCAGGGGCAATACATCAGACAAGTGAACAGAGACACAGGTGCCCTGATTCATCCAGTCTGGTGAGGTTCATGCTCTGTTGAGGTGGAGGTGTGATGAGGCAGATGCTTCTAATTCCTTAAGAGGCACCATGCCACAAATCTTACTCCAGTCAGGGATAGGAATGAGATTCCTGACCTAAAAAACACCACGGCTCAAAATGCATTAGAGCAGCTATGGCAAGCCATCCTCGTTCTGTCCCAGTTCTCCCCCATTTTGGCAGAGCTGGACAAAACTGGTGTGAAATTGGCAAAAGTGGCAACATTTCTGCAAAACTCTGCGTTGCGCAAATTTTTTGCCGCTTTTCAAAGTGATATATGCTAGAATTAATCGCTGTGATGAATCAGGCCCATGGTCCCCTCCAATTTTTCAAAATATGAGTTTTCTCTGAAATGTTGCTGTGTTTAAGAGTAAAACATACGTGTCTACAATAACACAGCCGGTGTCTGATTCGTACCGCGCATGGGTCAGGCAGCATGAATCAGGAGACAGGTTCACGTTTAGAATTATTTTAAAACTGTGCTGATTTGCGATAAAACTGCATTTTGGGGAATTTTTGGGATTATTTGTCTTGAGTCAGCGATGTACTGTGGCCAAGCAATGGCCTGGATGAGTGTTCCCTTAGGGTGGTTTTATACAGAGGGTTTTTCTTAGAATAAATGCTGCCTATTTTTAAGGTATACCTAACGTTTTTATGTGGAGAAAATTATTGGGACACCTCTATATCAATGCATTCATGTTTTTCGTTCAGTTCAGTTGCCACCGGTGTATAAAATCCTGCAACCAGCCATGCCATCTACTATTGTCATTGTTCAGACAGGCGTACTTCATGGTCCATACATGGACCACAGTGGCCAGATGGACAGCTGCTCTCCCGTCTCACACTTATAGCCTCCGAGGCAGTAACTTCAGATCAGGAGACACGCGGTCAGTCTGAGTTCTGCCGTCCACATTCAGTATGGACCGTGAAATATGCCTGTCTGAACCCGGTCTTATTAAGATTGTGAAAGAACAGGTCATCATTCAATTCGAGCTTGGTCCTGTAATAGGATGCCTCCACTGTAACAAGAAAGTTTGTGAAATTTCTTCCTTTCTAAATATTCCACAATCAATCGCGCATGGTATTATTGAGAAGTGCAAGTGTTTAGGAACCACAGCAACTTACCTGAGGGGCATAGTAAACGTCGCCAACGCTCTGCTGACTCAATAAATGCAGAGCCGCAAAACCTCATTTGGCGTTAACATCAGCACACAAATGGCGCAGAGAACTTCATAGCTTAGATTACTATGGTCAAGCGGATACATGCAAGTCTTACATCACCTAGCACAATACTAGTGTCTGATGTAATGGTGTTAGGCCGGGATCACACATGCGAGAAACACGGCCGATTCTCACATGTGAATTCCCGGCACTGCCACCAGCACTCAAGAGCGGAGCGAGCGGCTGCATAGAAATACATGCAGCCATACACGCCGCTCCCGACTGCCAGCTGCAGTGCCGGGAATTCACATGCGAGACTCGGCCGTGTTTCTCGCATGTGTGATCTCGGCCTTAAGCATACAGCCACTGGACTGGGAGCTTTGGAAACGTGTCCTCTGGAGTGACAAATCACGCGGCAAGCATGATTTCCCATCTGAGAATTGGATAGCACTTGCTCATTCATGTCTATGGGTTTGTGAAAAAAAAATCAAACCACAATCGTTCTGATTTTCACGGACTAACATAATGGAGAAGGTGGAGAAACTTTTTTTTCATTTCACTCCACCTCCGAGAAAATAGGATCCCACTATTATCAACCTCCGATTATCATAATTGGGGTACATACCCATTTGCGAGAAAAAAAAGTCAGTTTTCTTGATGGAAAAAACAGTCTGATTCTATGCAATTGTCATGCGATTGTCATGCGATTTGTATGCAATTGTTAATCGCACTATCCGTTTTCCATCTGTATGCAATGCGATTTTAACATGAGGTTTTACATAGAGCAGTTCTCTCTATGTAAAAATTCATGTTAAAATCGCATTGCATACGGATGGAAAACGAATAGTGCGATTAAAAATTGCATACAAATCGCATGACAATCGCATGACAATTGCATAGAATCGGACTGTTTTTTCCATCAAGAAAACTGACCTTTTTTTTCTCAAAAATGGGTATGTACCCTATATGTGTGTCACAATGACTTGTGTATATATATATATATATATATATATATATGTATTCTATGCGTATATATCCTTTCTTTTGTGATTTTAAGGGCTCATACCCATTTGTGGAAAAAAAACGGTCCGTTTTCTGGATGGAAAAAACAGTTTGATTATATGCAATTGTCATGCGATTTGTATGCGATTTTTTAATCGCACCATCCGTTTTCCATCTATATGCAATGCGATTTTAGCATGACGTTTTACATAGAGCAGTTCTCTCTATGTAAAAACTCATGTAAAAATCACATTGAAAAAAAAAATGTACACAAAAAGCAAATAATTATATATATATACATATATAATATATATATATATATATATATATATATATAGGTCATACACTTCTACATAGTATAGTAGCCGCTAATTCAATTGCCGGCTTTTGTGAAATTACAGAGCCGACATGAAATGACACATGGTTTACATACAGTTAACCATGTCATTTCATGTAGTTTGATATATGGTTTTCACTAACAATGACATGAGTGTTTGTGTGCAAAATTTCATACAGCTAGGGGTTAATGAAAGGTATAAATTCATTGAAAAAAAATGCGTGAGCTCCCGCGCTATTTTCTCAACCAGACAGACAAAGCCAACGAGTGGGGCAGATAATAGAAGCCAAGGGAGGGTGCATTTATTTTGTGCCCCCCTGGTAGGGTTGAGCGATACGATACCGCAAGTATCGGGTATCGGCCGATATTAGCTGTATCGGACTTTCGATATTGACTTTCGATATTTCCCATATATCGTATACCGGAATCGGAATTGTCACTGTCACTGTGAGTGTCTGTCGGTCGGATCTGTCAGGAGTCAGCGGCACTTACCTGGCAGAAGATCTCCGGTGGTCACGGCCTGGACTGGTTGATGGCCGCCATCATCTTTCCCCGGTGGTCACATGCAGTTTCTCGCGATAACTGCAGTGACTGCTGGGTAATCCCGGCCGTAAAGCAGTCAGTCCGATGACGTCACCGCCGGGAAGCAGGTAATCAGCTGTGCTGCGCCGGGATGACAGCCTCTGCCTGTCATTCCGATGTAGCAGAGCTGGATCGTCGTGGGACAGTCGTTACTATGGACTGCGTCGGACAGGTGGTATACTGTTGGTTTGTTTTTTTCCTTTTTTTACAGGAGATCGATGGCGTCGCAGGAATGAGAGTATAATAAAAGAAATGAAAACTGTGTTGTCTCTTTTATTTCATTAAAATACTTTTTTCTTGCTGTGTCTTTTTTTTTATACATTTAAAAACTTTGGGATTAATAATGGATCGGTGTCTTATTGACACCTCTCCACTATTAACCGGGCTTATTGTCACCGTGCAATCAACGGTGACATTAACCCCTTATTACCCCACTTGCCACCGCTACAGGGTAGTGGGAAGAGCCGGGTAAAGTGCCACAATTGGCACATCTTTTGATGCGCCAAATGTGGGGCTGCTGTAGCCTGGTATTATCAGGCTGTTGAGGGCCAATATCCATGGGCCTTGACAGTCTTTTAATACCAGGCCGCAGCAGTCTGCATTTTACTTGGCTGGTTAACAAAAATAGGGGGACCCCTACGCCGTTTTTTTTTCGAGGGGATCCCCTATTTTTGTTAACCAGCCAAGCTAAGCAGACTGCTGTGGCCTGGTATTATCAGGCTGGCAAGGTCCATGGATATTGGCTCATTACCAGCCTGAAAAACCAGGCCTCAGCAGTCTGCTTCATCTGGCTGGTTAACAAAAATAGGGTGGACCCCATGCCAATTTTTTTTCGAGGGGATCCCCTATTTTTGTTAACCAGCAAAGATAAGCAGACTGCTGTGGCCTGGTATTATCAGGCTGGCAAGCAGGGTCGGACTGAGGCACCGGGACACCGGAGAAACCTACGGTGGGCCCCAGCTCCTGCGTGGTGGGCCCTGATTTGAAAGGATAGGTCGCGGGGCAGAGGGGGTGGTGGCCCCGGGGCCCGCGCTCTAAGGGGGCCCACCCGGAGGAGGGGCCCGGTTGCCAGCAGTGGGCCCCCCACCCGTCATTGGAGGGTCAGCTGTATCGGCATCCAGCCGATAAAGCTGACCGCATAGAGAGAGAAGGAGCGAGCGCTCCTTCTCTCCCATAATCCCCCTCTCAGCGTATGACAGCGGGCGCAATAACATCACCTGCCGGCGCCCGCTGTCAGACGCTGAGAGGGAGAACAGTGAGCAGCACAGGAGCCGGGAGGTGAGTATTTTTTTATTTTTTTTTTAATGAGGGTGCAGTCGAGTCCTGGCTGGAGAAGTCGTCATGTCGGTGTGGGCCAGATGGAAAAGACAATTCCATTAGAAAGAACATCAGCGGTAAGTCATTATCTGTACCTGTGCTGTAATCTATATGTTCTGTAGGACTGGTATTATTTAACACAGACCATATGGCGGTAATATCAATATTGGTCTTTTTATATATAGATTATTTTGGCCAACAGCGCGGTCATTTGCTGAGGTTCTCTGATGATGGGCCCACTCAGAAGTTTTGCCCCCACTAAACCAAAACCCTAGCTACGCCTATGGCTCTCTCTCTAGTCTTTCTTTCTCGCTCTCTGTTCTTTCCTTCTCGCTCTCTGTTCTTTTTTCTCTCTGTTCTTTCTTTCTCTCTTTTCTTTCTTTCCTCTCTTTCTTTCTCTGTTTGTTCTTTCTCTCTCGCTGCTCTTTCTTTCTTTTCCTCAGTACCAGCCACTGTGCCCTCATTACCAGTCAGTGTGATCAGCAGTGCTAAATGGTTACGCTTGGGGCGAGGATATGGGTGTGATTAGCTGTGAAATGGGTGTTGTCGGGGCGTGGCCTAAAATTTTCAGCGGCGCGCAACACGCGCCACAGCCTTTAATCCTCTTTCCTGTCTTCCAAATTTGGGAGGTATGCTGTATGACCTCCCTACAACTTCTGGCCATGCTCCTGATGAGCGCGACGGATGGTCTCGTGAGGGATCTCCTCCCACACCTGGACTAAAGCATCCACCAACTCCTGGACAGTCTGTGGTGCAACGTGGCATGGCCTAAAATTTTCTGCAGCATGCACAGCGTGCCACAGCCTTTGTCCCTCTTTCCCTTATTCAAAGGTTGGGAAGTATGATGTTGGGCCGCAAGAATATATTTTCTCTGGTGGGCCCAAGGTACTCCAGTCCGACGCTGCTGGCAAGGTCCATGTATGTTGGCTCCTTAACAGCCTTAAATACCATGCCTCAGCAGCAGGGGCGTTACATATAAATCATGGGGCCCCATAGCAAAAGTCTGAATGTTCCCCACCCCCCCAAAAAAAAAACCCAGAGGCATTGTAAATGTAAAGTGCCAGCACAGTGAGGGAAGTTGAGTCACACAGAGACAGGGGTTTTGGGGGTACTCGGCACCGATCACGTCGACTTCTATGGGGGATGTCACGAGTAGCACAGCTCGGTCCGTGACCTGGGCGATCACTGGAATGTGGGATATTTCCAGGGGATGATAGAATGTTCGTGTAGTTTGTCGTGACGCCACCTGTAGTACCTGGTCAGGGTGTCCAGCGCTGCTGTGCAGGTCCTCTGGAAGGGATGGTGTAGTGCAGGTAGGTGATAAGTCTTCTACAGGTAAGACGGTATCCTTCCAGGGCAGATAGATGTGAGATAGAGCAATGGTGCAGAGTGATGTAGCAGAGTGGAGTATGCGACGTAGTAAGAAAGCAGGAAAGGAAACAATTCTTACTACAAAGACATGCAGCATAAGGCTGCCTCAACCCCTCCCATCCAACTAGCTACACCCTGTTCTAACCAGCCTGAGCTAGACCATCCCATTGGGTCCGCCTACACTCAGCTGGCATAGTGTACTGTTGAATGCAGTGGTTGGAGTCAATGGGGTGTTTCCTCCTTACCTGAGAGTAAGTTGTCACACCGCTGGGTGCGATGCAACATCTCTGTGGCGACTGGACCCTCGGGTGCTTCTGTCTTTTCAAAAATGCCAGCTTTACCCGGCAATTGAATCAGAGGCTATTTTACTATGTAGAAGTGAATAAACTATAAATATATGTATATATAATATATGTCACAATGACATGTATATATATATATATATATATATATATATGTATTCTATGTGTGTATATTTTGTGTTTACAAGGAAAGAAAGTGTTTTTTTAGTTGCGATATTTTGTTCCCATAGACTTACATGGGACTTCCGGTATCGGTATCGGGTATCGCCGATATTTTAGTGATATCGGCGATACCATTCCGATCCGATATTTTTGGATATCGGAAAGTATCGCTCAACACTACCCCCTGGCTATTAACAGCCACCCCAGAAAAGGCAAATCTATAATTAGATGCGCCCTTTCTGGCACTTTGCCTGTCTATTCCTATTGCCCTGTAGCGGTGGCTAATGGGTTAATAATGGGTTAAAGCCACCTTGCTATTGAAAGGTGACTTTAAGCCAGGTTAATAATTGAGAGTTGTCAATTAAACAACTCTCAATTATTAATCCTATTCAAGGAAATAAAAAAACACACACATTAATAATAAATAATTTTAATGAAATAAACACACATTTTTTGACCATCTTTTATTTAACTCGTAATCCGTGCGAAGCCCTTGTTCTCCTGTAATAAAGAAAAAAAAATAAAACAACATTATTCTTACCTATCCGCCGCTATGTCAGGTCCCACGCTGTAATCCTTCACAAAGGGTTAACTGGCTTACAGCCAAGCAGTGCAGGTAATGCTGCCTGCTCAGCTGTAAGCCCCCGAATGAATGAGCTTATCTCCGGCCGACAGGAGAGGAAGTGATTACTGTGGGAAGCTTGATTGCTTCCCACGGTAATCACTTCCTCTCCTGTCGCCCTGAAGATAAGCTCATTCATTAGTGGGCTTACAGCTGAGCAGGCAGCATAAGCTGCACTGCTTGGCTGTAAGGCAGTTAACCCTTTGTGAAGGATTACAGCGTGGGACCTGACAGAGCGGCGGATAGGTAAGAATAATGTTGTTTTATTATTTTTTCTTTATTACAGGAGAACAAGGGCTTCACACGGATTACGAGTTAAATAAAAGATGGTCAAAAAATGTGTGTTTATTTCATTAAAATTATTTATTATTAATGTGTGTGTGTTTTTTTATTTCCTTGAATAGGATTAATAATTGAGAGTTGTCTAATTGACAACTCTCAATTATTAACCTGGCTTAAAGTCACCTTTCAATAGCAAAGTGGCTTTAACCCATTATTAACCCATTAGCCACCAGTACAAGGCAATGGGAATAGACGGGCAAAGGATTTTGCTTGAATGCATCCAGTTTGTGAAAAATTAATCAGATGCAGAGATCATCATTCCAGGAACGGTTGTGTAAGCTCAGAGCTGTGTGACAATCTAGTGTCTGCACTTAGGGACAATGAATGGGCTTAGGTTACATCGTAGCGTGAAATTACATACAACGTATTCTAATAGGGTTGCATAAAAATTGCAGGTTCACACCCGTGGGATTTTTGTTAGGTTATTATAGTAATTGCAAATATTTTATATGATATTATTTTGATGCCCAGTACCTACTGCATGTGGTATTGCTCTGCCATCTTATTGCCTTTTATGCCCACTTTATTACGAAAAAAATAATATTTTAGCAAGAAGCAAGTAGTATGAAGCAGGTTCTCTGGGGGCATCAATACCACAGCCTGGCAGCAGGGTGCAGCCTGAGCTTCTGTGCAAACCCTCCAGCTCCAGCAGGGATGGCAGCTCTGGAGGAGGAGTAGGAGGAGGTGTCAGATAACCGTTGGATCACGTCTCCTGTGATGGTGATGCTGGAGGAAGATGAGGAGGAGGAGAGGCTGAGTGCTCTGCCTCCATGCTGACTCCCTCTTCCCCTCTCCAGCAATCATCTTGAGGAGGAGCAAGCACTGGAAAAGAGACTTTCAAGTCCTAACATAAAGTCCTATAGCAACTGCCTGCAAAGTCTTCCCATGTCTCCTGGGATGAGGATCTCCTCCAGGCAGAGCCCTGAGCTCCAGCACTGACTATGAGAAGGAGCAGGTAGGATCAGGTCCCTTGTCCTTTGCTGTTTCTCCTTTCCCTGCTCCACAATGCTGGTCTGGATGGAGAGACAACAGCCGGATGTGAAGTCTAGCTAGATGCCACCTGCATGCAGTGCACACTGACTAATCAGCTGTGGGGGTCACTTACTTTAGGCATTTCAACCTTTTTTTGAAGTGCATATGTAGTATTTATATGGTGACTTGTCACAGTTTTCAGTATTTATACAACAATGGGCTACTAACAATAACATGGGACATTAATCTCAAAATGCTGTACTTGTGTGCTACAGGTTAGGTCTGGTGCACTGGCTGGGCAGGCTACAGCTGGAGGGGTGAGGGGCTATCCTGCGCCTGTTCTCATGCATTTCCTCTCAAAGGGACATTCACTGGAATATCTGTTTGTTACAAACCTCATGCGAGGGCAGCCATAAGCAATGCTGGACATCTCCATAGCACAACATGGTACAATTTTGATCGTAATATCTGCAAGAAAGAAGAAAACTTTGTAAAAAGTCGGGTTAATTACAGATTCAGATCTTATAGACTGCTCCATACTCACACTGTACCAAATCAAGTCCTTCACAAAATAGCATGTCCTCAGGAGAAGTGGTGCTTCAAAAATGGGCAACAACCGTTTCGTGCGTGCGCACGCTTTCTCAAGGACGCACGTACATACAGCACCATTGTTTTGCTGCAGATCGGATCATAGTTTAATTGGCCCAATTTTCTCGGATGAGAGAAAAACGTTGATTTGAGTAGACAGTGTAATTCTTTATTTCACCTGCGGGGCACTGTGGGTAAAATAGACCCTTACTGCCTGATTGCTCCCCTTATTATAGCTGATCACTGGGGTTCCCAACAGGGTACTTTAAAGACCCGAGTCATTATTTGCTTTTTTTTTTGTGGTTTTCACAAACATTTTTTACACCACTTTCATCAAATTCGCTCACACAAATCATGAAGTGCGCACTTTATAGCGGGAAAAGCCGCATAATGTGGCATAACAACTGTTGTACATAAAATCACTCCAGCGGGTAGGAACTGGAGTAGACTCAACTTCTTAAAGTTGCATTTCATGAATTTGTCAAAATGTCTGAAACATTGACATAAAAATCAGAAAACTAAATGTGAAGCAACTTATAAAGGCCCAAATCAAAAAGTCAGTAATTAAAGGTCTGCACACCAAAAAACGTGGAAAAGCAATCATGAATTGGACCCCCTGTGATCAGCTTATTGTTAGGGGACCTCTTTATGGGTATGTGCTCGAGTCATAGTTTTCTAGGCAATTGCACCCGGAATCTGACTGAAAAAGTGCCGCAAAATCGCCCCATAAAATGCCCAGCAACGTCACCACATTTCTGTGCACATGTTCTCCATTAGGTCACTTCGGAAACCCTGAAGCTGTTAACAGAAGTGGCATGCTCGTTCTTCAGAAGCTTCCACCGTAAAGCCGCCCGCTTTCTGTACTTAACAGTATAGTGCGAAAACTGCTGCAAGAACGACGTTAAAGGACCGCAAAGAGTCCATCTTCCTTTTCAGTTCATGTATGAGCCCCCTCCTGTGACATCCCTAGAATTGTTCTGATATTTTTAAACAAATGTTGTGTGATCATAACGATTTCTTCATATCCACGGCCTCTAACCGCGAGCGTCAGATATTTGCATTATTACATCTGGATATGTTGGTGTAAGCTCTCCTCTTCTTGAGACGGAGACTCTTTACAGACATGTGTCATTGTTTCCACTGAGAAAAAGTACTGCCTTCCTTTCTGCAGGGCAGGAGGGATATGAGGAGACACTTTGGAAGGGAATGAGTTACACGATAGATGCCAAAATGTCTCTCTGCCTGTATAATAGGATGGTGAAACAAGCGGCTAAATCTACACATAGCTCTTCTCTGTGGCATGCCATTGTGTGTGTATAGGCTGATGTAATGGGGAGACCAGAGGGGCTTCCAATTCCTGAATATGGCTTTAAAGGGAATCTGTCACCTCCCCCCCCCTCCCGGGACATTTTTAACCTCTTAATATGGGCATACAGGTGGTAGAATGGTTAGACCTTCTTGTATGCCCATATTTGCCATATTTTCAGTCTTGTTGTTGAGAAATCGTCTTTTATTTCGTTATGCTAGTGATTTCTTCCAGGCTCTGGAGCGTGTGGTGCCTGGAAGGAAACTCTGCCTCCAGTCTTTATTTGTGTTCCACCCCTCCCATCAGCGTCACAGTGCCCTGTGGCGTGTACTGGTGGCCCCTGAATCCTACGCCCTGTAGTAGCGTGATTATACTTTATCTGCTCTTCTATGGGCATTGGCTTCATCGTTCTTCTGTCCCGGCGAGTCGCTGCACAGTTTCCTCCCACGCTCCTAAAACATACCAATGGGGACAGTGACACCATCCCCAATAGGGACAGTGATGGTGATTTCAGTAAATCGCTGTGGAATATGATGGTGCTATATAAGCTAAGTATTATTACTATTATTATTATTATTATTATTAGCTCATTCATACGTTTGAGTTTTCCATGAATGAGAGACAATGGACCGAATATGCTGATCACAGTGTGGGAGGAAAAAAATTCACTATTCTGAGTGCGGTAGAATTTTTTATTTTTTTTAAATTGGACATGTGAATGGCCCCATAGACTATCAAAGGTACGAGTAATATCCTTGAAAAATGCATATATTGTAAAATGGTCTCATACATTAGTGGCTAAACGTAATGAGCTATTCTGCTGTGTATTCTTCATATCAGTGCAATTTTGGCAAAAGGAAAGGGGGATTTAAAAACCATACAGTCTGGAGTGAATATCTCTTGTAATCCAATACCATCTGGTCACCTGCGATGACTCAATGTTACATTTACCATCTGCTTATTAAAAATAAAAGCGGCTAAGACAAATAACAGGGAGGATATGTGGTGGGAATTGGTCTTTTGGTGTAGCAATAAATATCAGATTGTTGGTTTTAACAGAGTTGGCTCACAAGAGCCAGAAGAGATGCCAAAGATGTCTAAGGGATGTGAACCCATCTGTCTCCAGAACATTGCTCTCTGGATCGCCTTGTTCTTACTGCTTCCCGACCACATGTGGCCATGCATACCTGAACTCTCTCCATTCATTTCTATGTGTGCTCCGAATACAGCCGAGCAAGTGGACGACCTGAATATATTAGACATTTATGGCATATTGTCTAGACTTTCCCTAAATGTCACCTGGGACCATGAGGCTCGGGTGATTTTGCCAAGAGGCATGTCCCTGGCGGAGCATGCGTGCACCGCTCCTCTACAATGACAGGTCTATATGTATGCTTGTAGGGAGAGCCATGTCTGTCTAGTTGAGCGGGGAGAAGTTGCTAGGGACCGGCTTCTTGAACAAGTGACCTGAGCTACATGGTCTCCGGCTGACTTTTTGGCTTGAAATCACAGTGTCGCATTGTGACATCACATCTAATGATTTCCTATGGTGCCGCGTTGCGATCTGTGACATCCTGCAGTACAGAGTTGCAGGTATTTCCAGATGAGTTGGACTTTCTGATGCAAGCGACGTGCAAATTCTCTGTTTGGCTATTTTATTTTACACCAAAATCAGAGCCATAAAAAGGTTGCACAACAACAAGTTGCACAGATGTTTTTATTGCAGCACTTTTCTGAGAATTGTGGTTTCGCAGTAAATGTAGCTGTAGTGTTTGAGTAAAAAGTCTGGCTGAAATGATAGAGCCAGTGTCTGATACAAACTGCCTTTGGTTTAAGAACTCATGTACACAACAGACCAGGGTACGAATCCATAATATGGAGCCCACAGGCTGCTTTGACTTCATGCTGTATATCCATGTACTTCTAATGACTTATGTAGGCACAGTACACACCTATTGTTTTTCTTGTGAATGAGGAATCTTAACAAGGACCTGACAACTGATACATGCTGCCCACCCGAACTCTCAGCCCAGGCAAGGACTGCATTAATCAGAAAGACCAAATGTAACCCTGAAAGAGCTGCAGAGTTCCCAAACAGAGACTGGAGTATCTGTCCATACGACCACAATAAGCCGTACACTCCATAGAGATGGCCTTTGTGGAAGAGTGGGCAGAAAACTTGCACATAAAAATTGTAAAGCTCGTTTTCAGTTTGGCAAAAGACACGTGGGAGACTCTACAAATGTATGGAGGAAGGTGCTGTTCTCAGATAAGACCAAAATTGAACTTTTTGACTACCAAGGTAAACACCATGTCTAGTCCTAAACCAACACCGCTCATCACCATATGTACACCATCCCCACAGTGAAACATGGAGGTGCAGCATCATGCTGTGGGGATGTTTTTCAGCAGCAATGAAAGGAAGACTGGTCCAAGCAGAGAGGAAGATGGATGGTGTGAAATATAGGGATATTCTTGAGCAAAACTTTTTTGTCTGTCAGTGATATGAGGTTCACCTTCCAACAAGACAATGATCCAAAGCATACTGCTAAAGCAACACTTGAGTGGTTTAAGGGGAAATGGGTAAATGTTTTGGAGGGGCCTAGTCAAAGTCCTGACAGAGGGTATCCATGAGTCCTGCGAGCTTCCTTGAAATACCTACCTCCTAACTATCCTCTCGCCATTTTTAATTTACTCCTCAACCCCACATACCTAATCCAACCCCCCCAATAAAGACTTAGTCAAGATTGGATTAAATGGCCACAGCAGCCGTTTTATTAACATAAAATACATAACAAGATTCTTAAACATTTTATCCAAGAAGGGGAAGGTCCTCGAAGCCCCAAAAACTCTGTAACCATAAGCAATCACATAATCCGCCTCCATTTTGGCCCCAGGCTAAATCTTACCCCCAGCCGCTATGCACCAGCTCGGAGATAGTTAATGATCAGCCTGGCCAAAACCCTAAACCCCTTAAGGGGCCCACCATAATAACCCCTCCCCGGGGTTATCAGTAAACCATCCACCAGAAATTCACCGAGGGGAGTCCAGGACCTCTTCAGATCCCCCCCCAACAATCCGCCATTTTTCCACTTCCACCAACTTCGAGGATCTCCCCCCCGCCACCTACACAAATGCCCTGACCCCTCGAGCATTTGTGTCCCTCCACACGCTCAAAGCTGTTTCGACACCCTCCTGAATGGCCAAACACCACAAATCAGTACCGACCTCGTTCAGATGAACCCCGTCATTCCTCCAAAAGCCACCTTCCCCAGACTCAAAATCCTTGTGCCTAGCTATTAACGCCCTGTTCCTTGCCATGAACCTCGAAACAGCTTTGTTCAGTTTTATTCGGGCTTTATTGACCCCAGCCAAAGAACGAGCTCCCCTCCAAACTTTCCTGAACACCATGTCAGACCAGACCACCGTCACCCCAGGGAATGAGCGCCATAAACGCAGCATATCGAACTTTATATCATTTATTAGTTCCCTGCACGGTCTCCTGCATAAGTCATTCCCCCCCTAAATTAATCACCACTATATCCGGAACTCGATCCAAACGCACAAAATGATGAAAATCCGGTAAAAATTGGCCCCAGGTCATCCCCCTTTTTCCAATCCAACGTAAAATGGTTGTCTCCCGCGGGAAACCCAACTGCCGCCCCTCCAGACGAACTGCTGCCCTCAGGGATGCCCAGAACACGAATGAGTGCCCCATAATCCACACCAGTCGCTGCCTGAATTCTGCAATAAAAGAGAAAAGAAGAACAAAACAGCCATATTGCAAGATTAGACAGTGCTATAAATCCTTAAACTTTACACTAATTCTGGATGAACATAAGACCGAAATCTTACCGATTCCCACCGCCCTATCCTTCTTTCCAACTCTTCGTGCCCCATAATCCACACCAGTCGCTGCCTGAATTCTGCAATAAAAGAGAAAAGAAGAACAAAACAGCCATATTGCAAGATTAGACAGTGCTATAAATCCTTAAACTTTACACTAATTCTGGACGAACATAAGACCGAAATCTTACCGATTCCCACCGCCCTATCCTTCTTTCCAACTCTTCACCCAAACCCAACTTAGCCGCCTCTGTTGCAGCACCAATTCTAAAGGAATGACCACTAAAATTATCCGCCGAAATATTACCAGCCTCCAAACAACGCCGAAAAACCGAAATAAACTGAAATCTCGACAAGAATGAGCCATCCTCATGCCTCAATAACGGATCGCCCAAAACGCCCCCCTTACTCAAAAATTTTTGTACAGAAACAACCGGACACATGGCCGAACCCTGAACCCGGTAGAGAACTACTTTACAGCCTTTACCCAACACATCCGTCTTGGAGGAACGTAGAAATACGATCACCCTGTCTTCCGAGACGTCAACGTCCTCTCTTAACAATCCACCTTTTTTAAACCTGGAAGGGCTAACTACCTCCCCTAGACAAAAAGTCCCAAAAAACGCCAAAGCGAATGCTGCCCGGAATAAATCAACCTCCCAGCTGGAAGAACATACCACCAATAACTGCCTTTCCACAACCAACAAAACCTCATAAGAAACCGGCCTCGTACCATCCCTAGACTTCCAGTCTCTTTTCCAACCCCTGACTGCCTGCTTTACCAAAAATGATTTTGTAATGTCAACAAGCCCCCTAACCTTAAATCCAAAGGCTAAACCCGCTAAAAATTTATCAATTTTAGCGACTGACCAACCCGTCTCCCAATGACGGCCAAGAAACAACAGCAACCTATCCTCGTTCCCCAACTCTTGCCTGCATAGCGCCTTCCAGTCCTCCCACACCTCCCAAGCCTGATCATACTGCTTCCAAGACCTATCTGACAAAGACCGGTCGAAGAGATCCTTTACGGCCCGAAGGGCAGGTTCTGTAAAGCTGCTGGCAACTCCGGGCCCTCCGAAGTTGAGAGATGATCCGGCTTCCAGAAATAGTCCCACTGCGAATGAAACAGAGCGTCAGTGGTAGGGTCACTGGAACCAGTGCCAACATCAGCAACCACCCATAGGTTAAATGTCAAGCACAACAATACCAAATGTTGCAATACTTTCACTATTTCGGTCGTACCTGCGGATAACGTGTTAATGGCCCCCACCACACTGGCATGATCACAATGAAAGCAAATCTTCCTGTTCTGAACCAATCCACCCCACAATGACAACGCAGCGACCCTTGTAAACAGATGAGTCATAACCCTATTTGCAACCAAGCCCTTCTCAATCCACAATGCAGGCCATTTCGCCAGCAACCTTTGGCCCTGGAAACACACACCGAAACCCTTGTGAAAAACCTCAAAAAATGAAAAACCAAGCGTTACTGCGCTTTCTTCCGGCATAATCCAAATTGACCTTCCGTTTTAATTCTCCAAAAACAAGGCCCAAACCTTCAAATCCCTTTTCACCTCGCTCTTTAACCTAATAAAATGCGCTGGAGATTTCACACCAACTGTCGCCAACGACAAACGCCGACAAAAAGCTCGTCCCATTGGCATGATCCTGCAAGCAAAGTTAAATTTTCCTAACAATGACTGCAAATCATGTAGCGTGATTTTCTTTGAGCTACAGGCCTTACCTTGTCGCGTAGATTCGACACCTTATCGACGGGCAATCTACACTCCATAGCAGGGTGGATTGATTTAAATCACGCCGATTTAAATCAACGATTTAAATCATGATTTAAATCAAATGATTTTTTTCTATTTAAATCAGATCGATTTAAATCGTGATTTTAATCATGATTTAAATCACTGATTTAAATCAAAAGATTTTTTTAATATAAATCACGATTAAAATCTAAAACTTTCAATCATTGTTCAATTAACTCCACACTTCTAGCTTGGTTTCACTTTCTGTAGCTTGATTTCAGTTTCTTTTTCCATTCAGTTGACATGCCCAAACTTGTTGGATAGTCAGTCAGCAGTACTTGGCTGTAGTAACAATCAAACTTCAGAAGTGATCTGCGTGAGCCATGGCAGGTCGTAAGAGAGACCCTATTTGGGTTCATTTTGTTGAGATGCCAGCAGAGCTTGGAAAGAAAGGTGGGAGAGCAAAGTGCAAATACTGTCAAAAGGATATCCAAGGACTTGTTTGCCGTTTGAAATCACATTATGAAAACTGCAACCAGAAGGGAAATGAAGATGTTGATAGTGATACAACTAATGTCAATGAACCCCCACAGCTTCTTATGCACCAGGACCCTAGCACTAGTGGTAAGTCTGGCAATTACAACCTATTTTAACAGACGTTTTACTGGGATGGTTAAAGTCTATGAAAAGAAAAATTTCTAGCACTAGTTCTGGAGTATAGAATTTAAATTTATGTTAAGGCAATATTTCACAGAAGATTAACGTTAAGTAAAAATAAAAGAGTGTGTATACGCCTATTTTTTTTTTTATTGTAGGCTACAATTCACTTTTGAAGTCTGCCAAATTGACCATTTTTTTTAAAAAAACATTTTCAAAACTTTTGTGACATAATTTTTTTCAGTTGCTCTGATATTACTAGTATTACAGCAACTTCACCGGAAACTTGAGTAGCATAACTTTTGAGACAGCCCTTATAGGACGAGGACCATTACATTGTTCAAAAAGTTTGTTTCAAAATATTTTCGTTATATTTCTTCAAATACGCAGTCGAATTATATTTTTAATTACTGTGCTTTCAGGGTCAAATATGGCTTGTGCTGCACGTGACAATCAATATCTGGGTACAACTTCAACAAAGCAGCCCAACAAAAAACTTTGCGTGCAAAGTGTAGAAAAATTCCTCTTAAAGACTACGACGAGCCAGAAAGAACATTTTGATGAATTAATTGCTAAATTCATATTTGCAACCAATTCTTCTTTCCGACTAGTTGAACACCCATTGTTTGTACAAATGATCGAAGGAATAAGACCAGGCTACAAACCACCAAGTAGATTTGATATCTCAGGAAAACATCTTCAGGCTGTATACGACAAAGAAAGAGCGGCTTGTACAAAATATTTGAAAGACAAAGTTGTTAACATGAGCTTGGATGGTTGGAGCAACATCCACAATGACCCCATAATTTGCACTTGTGTCACAACAGAAGATGGTGAAACTTACCTTACAGACACAATCGACACATCTAGAAATTCACATACTGCTGAATATTTACTTGAAATTGCTAAGAACTCAATTCACCAATGCCAAGAACAGTTTGGATGTAAAGTAAGGAGCTTAGTTACTGATAACGCAAGCAATGTGGCAAAAATGCCAGCGGAACTGGCACATGAGGATGACACAAATGTCATTACATACGGTTGTTCTGCCCATTTGTTGCATCTTTTGGCAAAAGACCTGCATATTTCGGGTGTCAAAGAACATGTTGTAGAAATTGTTAAATATTTCCGCAATAATCATTTTGCACATGAAACCTACAAGGAAATGGGAGGACTGAAGTTGGTTCTACCACAAGATGTTAGATGGAATACCTTGGCTGAATGCTTGGAACTGTTTATTAACAACTGGTCAAAATTAGTGTCCATTTGCGAAACACATCGGGATAAAATTGATGCTAATATACGAAGCAAAGTATAAAATCTTGGCGTGAAGAGAAATGCCGAGGACCTTTTGGAAAGGTTAAAGCCAATATCTATTGCGTTGGATAAAATGCAGAAAGATACTGCAACCATAGCTGATGCCACAGAAGTTTGGAAAGATTTAGAAGGTTCGCTAGATCGCTTGAACCTCTCAAACAATGTAAAGGTTGCAATACACCACCGCAAGGACCAAGCATTAAAAGAAGAACACTATTTAGCCAATATCTTGCATCCCATCTACAGAGGGAAAAAACTATCTGAGGCGGAAATCAACTCTGCAATGGAGTGGCTCGCCAATACTAACCATGACATTGTGGCAACTGTGCTGAAATTGAAGTATGAATCTGCACCATTTCAAAAATACATGTTTGCAGATAACGTCGTTAATGAACTAAAACAACTGGACTGGTGGAAGTCGCAATCACTTGTTCTTCCAGCGAAGATAATAAATGTAGCTACTCAGCTACTGACTGCATCGGCTTCATTGGCAGGAGTAGAGAGATTGTTTTCTTCATTTGGTTTTGTGCACACAACAGTCCGAAACCGCTTAGGAACTGCTAAAGCAGGACAACTAGTTTTCCTATTAAAAGTCCTAAATAAACAGTAGGCTTAAAGGACTGATGTATTCACTGAAGATGTTTGCTTACTTCAAACGTTAGAGATAGGCTATTGTTAAAAAGTACTTACTCTCTGTAGTTCAATTCTGATTGTTTAATAGTGCAAATAAAAATTATTAGGTTTCATAATCATCAACTGTTTTAATATTTTTATTTGTGTAAAATAATTTGATTTGCAAAAAGACAAAGTTTTGCTTGTGTACAACTTGATTAAAAAATCCTATTTAAATCAAAAAAATCTGATTTAAATCAAAAAAATCCGATTTAAATCAAAAAAATCCGATTTTTTTGATTTTTTTAAAAAAATCATGATTTTTATCCACCCTGCTCCATAGCCATAGAGTCTATTTCAATGCCAAGGAAAGTCAATGTCGTCATGGGACCGACCGTCTTATCCGACGCCAGCGGAACACCAAATCTCTTAGCCATTCTCTCCATCGTCCTCAGTAAAATAGAACAATCCGAAGTCTGAGCCGGACCAATAAACAGGAAATCATCTAAATAATGAATGCATGAGCTCAGACCCGCAACATCCTTGACAACCCACTCCAAAAATGAACTAAAAGTTTCAAAGTATGCGCACGACAGAGAACAACCCATCGGGAGACAACGGTTAACATAAAACCCCCCCATCCCGGATACAACCAAGCAGATGCAAACTATCGGGGTGTACTGGCAACAAACGGAACGCCGCCTCTATATCAGTTTTTGCTAATAATGCCCCCTTTCCACATAACCGAACCCAATCCATCGCCGCATCAAATGATGTGTAAGACACCGAACACATTTGCGGATCAATCCCATCATTAACTGACGACCCCTTAGGGAAGGACAAATGATAGATCAACCTATATTTATTGGGTTCTTTTTTGGGACCACCCCTAACGGCGAGACCCTCAATGACTCAAATGGGATTTCCGAAAAGGGGCACGACATCCTACCCAATTCAACTTCCTTCCTCAAGTTATCTGCCACAACCTCCGGGAACTGAAGAGCTGATTTTAAATTCTTTTTTGAACACCTTGCCTCTTGAACAACACATGGGATTTTAAAACCATCCTGAAAACCTTCTTTCAACAATTTTGTGGCGGCCTTATCATGGTACCTATTTAGAAAGTCCTCCATCTCTACCAGATTCACTGGCGTCTCCCCTTTTTTCAACTGCGTCCCCGCCCTTTTGACGCCCTCCTTTGAAGCACCTTGAAGCCCCTTGGGAGCCTCCGCATGATGAGCATTCATGCTTAAATTTGCATTTGTTCCCAAATTTGCAGTTACCCTCGTTGAAGGCGAAGCACAGTCCTTTTTGAAATGACACCGAGTGTCCCGACTGACCTGAACTCCCGGTGCCCCCATGAAAAGATTGACCAGCCAGTCCGCTACGCTGCGGAACCATTACCCTCATCCAGAGGGCAATATCCCTGTGTTCCCACCTAATACTGGGCCTGACCGCCTTGCACTGCCTGAACTGCTCATCATACCTGAGCCAGCCAATGCCACCATAAACACGATATGCTTCACTAACTGTGTCCATATAACAAAAGAGACCCGAGCAGTTTTCAGGCGCCTTTTCCCCAATTACGCTTGCGAGAATTGCAAATGCCTGAAGCCAATTAGAGAAGGTTCTCGGGATCAAACGGTACCTACGCCTTTCCTCGTCCTCTTTCCGAGAATCATCTTTTTTAAGCCTGTCAAAATTAAAACGCTCCAATGCAATAGCGAAAATATATCCACATATTCTCCCTTCCAAATCTTATCCCTCACTTCTTGTTTCAGATGTGCCCCCAACTGCCCCTCGAAACACACATATAGTTCGCCCCTGGCCGTATCATCTAATCTAATTGCCTCATCTTTCTCCGTCTCTGCTCCTCCCTCTGTAGCTTGGGCTGTCTGCTCTGACCCAGCCGCCGCTGTGATCCCCTCAACCCCTGCCCCGCTACCCCCAGAAACCGATGTCGCACCCGTCACTTGACTAAAATTCGAAACCGCCCCGACGCCACATCCTAGAATTGATTGATTCAACATTGACCCAGCGCCACTACCTAACCAAGCTGCCGACGGTGATGCCCCTCCACGAATTCCCCACACCCTGACTAGGTCATTAATAGCATGCAAAATCATCCCCACACCCCCAGGTAACCCCCCGGTACTAGCTCACTATCCCTATACTGAGGGGAAGATACACGTGGGTCAACAGGAAAATTAGATACACTCTCACCTGGCTGCCTGTGCGCTGTGAACCCAGCAGCCGAAGATCTGTAATCCAGCTGGGACGTCCTCGATCCGATGCCTGAGTGTTCATCTGTCTGCGTCACGGCTCCCGGGTCTCCCTGTGTTGCAGGCCACCAGCCTCCTGCGCGGACTGCGCTGGCCGCCTGAACAGGGACCCACGGAACCGATGACGCGTCCCCGCTCGCGGCGTCGTCCAGCCGCAAGCCTCCGTTCCCGCTGTGCACCGACTGCATTTCATCGGGTCGTGTGGTGACTGAGGCAGCCGATTGCTGCCCGCTCCCATCTTCTCCCGACGATGTAGTCCCCCAGCTTGAGCTGAGCACATTGTGCCCCACATGGACCTGCGCCACTGCCAGTGGAGCGTTGCCGCCGGGGCCAGCCGGCTGCTGCCCGCATCTCTCCCCACGCTGAGGGGCCGAAACATGCGATCCCCGCCTCATCGCTTCCTTTGTTCTGCCGCGCTGAGCAGGCGCCCTTATAAGAAAGGTGCCCGTCGCTCCTGGTCCCGGCTCCCTCGTATGCTTGCTCGACGTTGAGAGGGAGGAGGATCCATCCCTCTGCTGCAGGCCTTGCCGCCTTTGAGGATTCCTCCCGGCCCCCCTGCGTGATGCCGCTGGCCTGCGCTCACCGCTGGGAGTTGGAGGGTCCCTGGAGGGGCTCCTCACGCGGCGTCGGGCCCGGGGGGTGATGTCTGGGCTGAGGCGCTCAGGAGGCCTAGACCTCCTCGCCCGTCGCCCCTCCACAGGAGCGCGAGAGACCCCTTGTAGAAGCCCCTCCACCGAGGCCTGTAACCAGCCGGAACCCTGCTCACCGGCCGCATCCCTCAAGCGCTGCAGGAGATTATCGACATCCATCACTGTCCAGGTAAGCAGCTTCTTGCTGAGATGTCGGGTCTCCCCAAATGGATGCCCCCTAAAATGGCCGCCCCCTTTTATAGCTCCCTGTCTCGTCCCCCATGTGGTCACTCCATTCCCCCCTCCCTCTTAACCCTTTCCATCCTTTTTCCATTTCCTACTGCATGCCTCATAATTCACTGCTGGCCACTCATGCCCTCCCACCTTTTTAACCCACTGTCCACCACTATAAACCTTTGCCGGATCACTCCGTCCCACGTTGCCCTGTCATGGCGGCCTCCCTTGAGGGGCCAGGGGCCCAGTACGGCCTTACTAGACCTTAATCCAATTGAGAATCTGCGGTCAGACTTGATGATTGCTGTTCACCAGAGGAAACCATCTAACTTGAAGGAACTGGAGCAGGTTTGCCTTGAGGAATGGACAAAAATCCCAGTGATCAAAGGGACTTGCAGCTGTAATTGCCACAAAAGGAGGCTTTACAAAATACTGACTTTAGGGGGTTGAGTAGTTATGCACTCTGAAGTTTTCAGTTATTTTGCCCTATATGTTGTTAGCTTCACAATAAAAAGAAAACCAAATGTTCACAGTTGTAGGCATGTTCTTTACATAAACTGATTCACTTTAACACTTAAAAAAAAACAAAACTGAAATTCCAGGTTGTGAGGTAGCAAAACACCAAAAATGCCAAGGGGGTGAATACTTTTGCAAGGTACTGTATGTCAGTCTCTGAAATGCTGCTGCATTTCAGAGAAAAACCTATTTTTATTTCCCAACGCCCACATGTCAGTGACTGACAGGTCTCTCCCTGTGAGTGTGTATATGGAGAAACTTGTCCCGCCAGGGTAGAGGGCAGGAGAAGCCACCGCGTACAATCCTGTCCGATGTGCGGCTCAGTCCTCAGTCGGCTATTAAAGTTTGTTTTTGTCTGAAACGCTGCTGCCTAACGTAAATGGCGTATACAGCCATTGCCTGATACATGATGCTGATCCATGAGCAACATTTATCAGCTGTGAGGTTCCCTTTAGGGGCATTTACTGTAGGATAACAGTGAAAGAGCATTGCTAACACTTTCATCATTTTGTCTTGCGTGTAAACATGCTGCCAATGAACTGATGAATGGCAAAAATGCTTGTTTCTCTGATAAAATTATATTTTATGCTGCATAAAAATTCTCTGTGGAACAGCGTCCTGTGTAAACAAGACTCACACTGCTGAGAAGAGTGGCAGTCCCTGCCCTGCGCTCAGTGTGCATCATTTACCTGTGTAAACAGGCGTTCAAACAACCGCCGATCCGTAAAAGTTTACCGATCGTCAGTTGTATCGTGCCCCCAGATAATCTGTGTGAACGGCCATGAAGAAAAAATATTGTTTATTCATCCATATTGTGGAGCTATGTAACGCTAAGATATGCATTGGGGGAACATACGGTACCTCACAAAGGCACACGCTTTCAGTTAATATTCCACTAGCTTGTTCCCTTGCCCAAAGTTACCAGATTGAATTGCTGGTAGTTTATTGGCTGGATTTCTATGGTTCAGCACTAGTGTTGAGCGATACGATACTGCAAATATCGGATATCGGCCGATATTAGCTGTATCGGCCTTTCGATTCCGAATACCGATATTTTCGTCATATCGAATACCGGAATCGGGATTGTCACTGTCATTGTCAGTGTCCGTCGGTCGGGTCTGTCACTGTCAGTGTCCGTCGGTCGGGTCTGTCAGGAGTCAGCGGCACTTACCTGGCAGAAGATCTCCGGCGGTCACGGCCTGGACTGCTTCATGGCCGCCATCCTCTTCTCCCCGGCGGTCACATGCAGTTTCTCGCGATAACTGCAGTGACTGCTGGGTAATCCCGGCCGTAAAGCAGTCAGTCCGATGACGTCACCGCCGGGGAAGCAGGTGATCAGCTGTGCTGCGCCGGGATGACAGGCTCTGCCTGTCATTCTGATGTAGCAGAGCTGGATCGTCGTGGGACACTCGTTACTATGGACTGCGTCGGACAGGTGGTATACTGCTGTTTTTTTTTTTTTCATTTTTTTACAGGAGATCGATGGCGTCGCAAGATGAGACTGTAATAAAAGTAATGAAAACTGTGTTGTGTTTTTTATTAAATTTAAAATTTTTTTTATGAACATTCACCCGTCCGGGTACATCAACAATTTAACTATTTACATATTTAACTATTTACATACAGGGACCCTGTCCGAGTTATTTATAATTCTTTGGCAGGGGTGTTCCAGGTACCACCTGGTACTCTTCTGATGCTTGCCAAACATCCGAGACACCAAGGACCACCAGGACCTGATGACGTCGTGTGGCCTGTACAGTCAAGCCGTGACCCGCTATCTGGGTCTGTGTGGCCACCTCTTTCATCTCCCTCCGGGTCTGGACCCCTATGTCCCGGACTGAACGAACCCCAGGGGGCCTAACAGGCGCCGGGTACGGGCCAGCTATACTTATCATGTCCATAGCTGGGGCTGCTGAGGAGACCACTGAGGGAGGCTGGGGAGATTTACGGCGTGGGGTGGGCACTTTTGCAGAGGCCTGGATGTGGGAGGCTGAAGGCTCCGAGGGTCTCACAGGTTCCTGACACTCTGGGGAGTAGGGGTCGCACCTGGTAACATTTAGGGCGTACCATCCATTGTAACCCCAGTGTCGGGTGTAAGTCACCAAGTCTCCTGGCAACAGGTCCCTCCCCGGGTGTCCTTCTGGGAGGTGAGCCTCCACGTCCCGCCGGTTCACAAAAACTTCTAAATAAAGTTCAGGCTCCTGGATGAAGCCCCAACCACCTTTCAATTTAAAGCTCCGTACTGCACCCTTACGCCGCGGCTCCCACAGGGTTCCTTTATCTTTTCTCATCCGGTCCTTATCTGCCCGGTCCTTCTCCAGCTGACGTTGGCGAAGCTTCTGGGATTCGCGCTGCTCCCTTTGTCGCTCTGCTTCCTTCTCCCAACGTCTCCACTCTTCCTCCTGACGCCGGTTGAAATTCTCCACCAGCAGCTCCATGTCTCCACCATCAAACTGCAGCTTACAGTGTCCGGTTTGCGGCAGCTCTCCTGGCGCCCCCCAGTCCTGGCGGCGCTCACCTGCGGAGGAAGCAGCCGGCTCTGGAACAGATGACAGTCGGGGCTCCGGTACAGACTGGTAGACCTCTGGTGCCTGCGCGGCCTCCTCCATGAGGACAGGTGTCGCTTCTTCTGTCTCAGCGACGGGGGCAGACAGCGGGATCTGGGGTGCTGCCGGTGCAGAGGTTTTTGCAGGAACGGGTGCCTCCACTGCGACAACGTCAACCGGATCACATTGCAAGGGCTGGGATGCCCGCACGGACTCCTCTACTAGAACGGGTGCCTCACCTTCCGGTACAGACACTTCAGGTAAGAGGGATTGGCGCCGCTCCAAGTTTAGTTTTAGGGCACGCCAGCTGGCTTCCATCCTGGCGACCTCCTCCGGTGCCGGGCCAGGCCTCTTAGGGTATCCTCCGCTTCTTTCAGCGTAGGAGGGTTTCCAGGCCGGGTGCCCAACGGTGGTTCCGTGGCGATCGGGTCGCTTCCGTGGGGGAGAGCTCTGACTGCTCCATCCCTTCACACTTCTGCTCGTGTCCATTAGCCATCTCTGCCAAGTCACATGTGTCATTAGCAACTGGAGAGGGCCCCTCTTTTGTAGTGAGGCGGGACCTTCGTGTTAGTTTCCGCACACTGAGGAGGATGAGGAGGCGGAACTCAAGAGCTGTGGGGCACGATCTTACATTGCAGTACCATTTAGAGTGGTCGGCCACTGAGTGAGTGTACACCCACGAAGAGCACGCCCTTCTTCTTCACCAGTGCCTCGTCGTGACGCAGATATGGCGGAAAAATGGCAAATACATTCTCTGATGATTTTAGCAATTCTCAAGCACAAAACCAGTTCAATTCAGGCACACAGGACTCGCTTATAGCGAGCTACAGAATCCTGTTCGTGACGCCCAAGTTGAGTCGCACAGAGCAAGAGGTTTTGGGGGTACTCGGCACCGAGCCCGTCGACTTCTATGGGTATGTCACGGCTTTACCCGGCAATTGAATCAGAGTCTATTTTACTATGTAGAAGTGTATAAACTATAAATATATGTATATATATATGTCACAATGACATGTATGTATATATATATATATATGTATTCTATGTGTGTATATTTTGTGTTTACAACGAAAGAAAGGTTTTTTTTTGTTGCGATTTTTTGTTCCCATAGACTTACATTGGACTTCCGGTATCGGAATCGGATATCGACGATATTTAGTGATATCGGCGATACCATTCGATACGATATTTTTAGATATCGAGCAGTATCGCTCAACACTATTCATCAGTCTTGCAGTGATTTATGGTCCTCACTCTATGTAGTATTGCATGATATACCTGTTTGCGTAATATAGTTGCTATGTACTTGAGACATTCAAAGTTAGAAAAGTTTTATCTAAAGAACATATGGGGAAAAAAACAATATTTCATGGTGTCTGCTCTGCAAGTAAGAGTATGCACACATGAAGTCTTTGATACAGATGCAAACCTGGTGAGTTCTTCAGGAGAAAAACATTTCAGGACACGCAGGCGTATATTGTCCTGAACTGTGGTGTGTGCAGTGCATATGTTCATTCTCTTTAGCTTTTATTTAGTGCTTTTTCAGATGGGTTATGGTGGAGCGTGTCTACTTGAAAAAGACGTTTTGAGCACATACCCTAATAGTATTCAGTCATGCAGTTTTTAATTATTTTATTTTGTTCATATCCATTAATATTCTTATATGATTTTATTTATTCAGTATTGCATTAGTGCAGGAGTTGTGCTAAATCAACTCTGAGAGCTGCAAAAAATATATAAAAATTTAAAGGGGTACTTGCACGAATACAGAACCACCATTAGAAAATGAATACAGCACCAGAACCAGTGTCAGTACATGAGTACAGCACCAGAACCACCATTAGAACATGAGTACAACTCCAAGCTTGGGATCAATTGCAATGTCGGGTGAGCTCCCACGATATATGCTTGTATTGTGTTAACCCAATATGTCTTAATGATAATTAGATACTAAGAGGAGTTGTTACCAACCATCATTAGACTGCGGACCGTACAGGAAACACAGTAACGATTAGACGCAGTCAGTATTGCAAATAAACCTTTACATCTAGGTACTTCTCATTGCTGTCTTCTCTGATTAGAGTAGTTCACATTCCTTTTGTCTCCATGTAGTACAGACACTATAATGAGATAGCTTGTCTCTGCAGAATTGCCTCTTCTCCAGCTTTCTGCAGCACATCCCAACACAGTGCATTGTGCAATCACAGTGTGATTATAATGCTCCGTGATTAAAAAACACAAAATGACCCCCACTCCACACTGTCATTCTTATGAAACATTACCTCAACATTGTCCTTCCCCATTTATAAATGATAAAAACCATACTGTCCTCCTATATGAACTATAACTGCCAACCTGTCCTTCCTTACGAACTACGGCCTCTATACTGACCTCCCTGTTCCATAATCTGTGCCCCTGCCCACACTGCCAGCTCTCCATACTGTCCCCCTTCTTCTTACACCTCTCAAATTCACACCGTTCATACTGTTCTCCCACCACACTCACAACTTTCTATACTGTCTCACCCCCTATGCTCCCACCTCTCCATATTGGCTTTCTCTATACTGCACCCCCTCATGCTTCACCACCCCTTCCCCTCCATATTGTGCCCTCCCTCACTTTTGTCCTGGTGCTCATGTGTTCTGAAACGTGCAAATACAATTAAATACAGAAAATAGGTAAGGGACCTTCTACTGGTCTCCACAAGCCACCAGAAGTCCTTTTACATGTTGTCCAGGCCTACATTAAAGGATTATTATCAACTTTTGTCTTTGGTCCCCTCACCCATACACATTAGATGACTGTCATCTGAAGGATCTCTGCCAAGCATTTCTATATTCTCCTTGATGGTGCCACTGCCAGACTTCTCTGGCGTCAGCTCATCACTGGAAGAACAAAAGGCATCCATCTGTCCCTTGACATCATCTATCGAGAGCCAGTTGGGAGGCCCCCAAACACGTTAGATTGTTAGCCCAACCTGTTGATGTCAACGGTTCTGGCAACATTAATCTATGTGTATGGGGGCCTTTAGGAATGCACTGTTCCACAGTTACCTGACTTCTTGCTTGCCGGGGGCAGTACGCTACTGACAATTGACAGTTTGGGCTAGTTTCATAGCTCTGCCACTAGCACAAACTGTGATCCTGTAAGCCGAGGCAGTTTTGCTTTTGCAGCATTGGAATATCGCAAAAGGACCGAGTCTTCCATATCTACACCATGTTCCAAATTATTATGCAAATGATATTTTTCTCTGATTTTGCTAAGTGGTCGGTGCAAATGACAGTCAGTCTAATAAAAGTCATCATCCGTTAGAGTATACATCGAATTTTATTGAAGACACCTCCCAATGATAACAGTATAATCTCCAAAAATGAATAAAAACTCAAAATGCACTGTTCCAAATTATTAGGCACAGTAGAATTTCTAAACATTTGATATGTTTTAAAGAACTGAAAATGCTCATTTGTGGAATTTGCAGCATTAGGAGGTCACATTCACTGAACAAAAAAGCTATTTAACTCCAAAACCTCCTAACAGGCCAAGTTACATATTAACCCCTTCACCCCCAAGGGTGGTTTGCACGTTAATGACCGGGCCAATTTTTACAATTCTGACCACTGTCTCTTTATGAGGTTATAACTCTGGAACGCTTCAACGGATCTTCGCGATTCTGAGATTGTTTTCTCGTGACATATTGTACTTCACGTTAGAAGTAAAATTTCTTCGATATAACTTGCGTTTATTTTTGAAAAAAACGCAAATATGGCGAAAATTTTTAAAATTTTGCAATTTTCAAACTTTGAATTTTTATTCCCTTAAAACAGAGAAATATATCACACAAAATAGTTAAGAAATAACATTTCCCACATGTCTACTTTACATCAGCACAATTTTGGAACCAAAATTTTTTTTTGTTAGGAAGTTATAAGGGTTAAAAGTTGACCAGCGATTTCTCATTTTTACAACAAAATTTACAAAGCCATTTTTTTAGGGACCACCTCTCATTTGAAGTCACTTTGAGGGTCTATATGGCAGAAAATACCCAAAAGTGACACCATTCTAAAAACTGCACCCCTCAAGGTACTCAAAACCACATTCAAGAAGATTATTAACCATTCAGGTGCTTCACAGGAACTAAAGCAACGTGGAAGGAAAAAATGAATATTTAACTTTTTAGCCACAAAAATGATCTTTTACAAACTTTTTTTTTATTTTCACAAGGGTAAAAGGAGAAAATGGACAGATAAGGTTGTTATGCAATTTCTCCTGAGTACGCCAATACCCAATATGTGGGGGAAAACCACTGTTTGGGCACACGGCAGAGCTCGTAAGGGAAGGACTTTGACTTTTTCAAACTAAAATTGGCTGGAATTGAGATTGGACGCCATGTCGTGTTTGGAGAGCCCCTGATGCGCCTTAACAGTGGAAACCCCCACAAGTGACACCATTTTGGAAACTAGACCCCCTAAGGTACTTATCTAGATCTGTTGTGAGCACTTTGAACCCCCAAGTGTTTCACAAAAGCTTATAATGCCTGGGTGTGAAAAAAAAAAAAAAAAACAATTTTCCACAAAAATGATTTTTTAGTCCCAAATTTTTGAATTTTCCCAAGGAAATTGGACCCCAAAAGTTGTCCAATTTGTCCTGAGTACACTGATACCCCATATGTGGGGGGTGGGAAACTGTTTGGGTGCACGGCAGGGCTTGGAAAGGAAGTAGTAACGTTTTGGAATGCAGACGTTGATGGGGGTCATGTTCCGTTTGCAGTGCCCCAGATGAGCCTAAACAGTTGAAACCCCCCACAAGTGACCCCATTTTGGAAACTATGCCCCCTAAGGAACTTATCTAGATCTTTGGTGAGCACTTTGAACCCCCAAGTGCTTCACACAAGTTTATAATGCCCGGGCATGAAAATAAAAAATCCTATTTTTTTCCCACAAAAATTATCTTTTAGTCACTAATTTTTTATTTTCTCAAGGGTAACATGAGAAATTGGACCACATAAGTTGTTGTCCAATTTGTCCTGAGTACGCTGATACCCCATATGTGGGTGGGAACCACTGTTTGGGCGCACGGCAGAGCTCGGAATGGAAGGAGCACCATTTGACTTTTTCCAACCAAAATTGGCTGGAATTGAGATTGGATGCCATGTTGCATTTGGAGAGCCCCTGATGTGCCTAAACAGTGGAAACCCCTAAGGAACTTTTCTAGATCTTTGGTGAGCAATTTGAACCCCCAAGTGCTTCACACAAGTTTATAACGTAGAGCCGTAAAATTTAAAAATCATTTTTTCCACAAAAATGATCTTTTCACCCCAATTTTTATTTTTCCAAGGGTAACAAGACTCCAAAAGTTATTGTGCAATTTGTCCTGAGTGCGCTGATACCCCATATGTGGGGGTAAACCACTGTTTGGGTGCATGGCAGAGTTTGGAAGGGAAGGAGCGCCGTCTGACTTTTTCAACGCAGAATTGGCTGGACGCCATGTCGTGTTTGGAGAGCTCCTGATCTGCCTAAACAGTGGAAACCCCCATAAATGACGCCATTTTGGAAACTAGACCCCTCAAGGAACTTATCTAGATGTGTGGTGAGAACTTTTAACCCCCAGGTGTTTCACTAAAGTTTATAACGTACAGCCGTAAAATAAAAAATCTTTTTTTTTTTTACAAAAATGATTTTTTCGTCCCCAATATTTTATTTTCACAAGGGTAACAGAAGAAATTGGAACCCAAAAGTTGTTGTCCAATTTGTCCTGAGTACGCTGATACCCAATATGTGGGAGAAAACTACTGTATGGGCGCACGTCAGGGCTCGGAAGGGAAGTAGTGACGCTTTGGATTGCAGACTTTGATGGAATGGTCTGGGGGCGTCATGTCACATTCGGAGAGCCCCTGATGCACCTATACAGTGGAAACCCCCACAAGTGACCCCATTTTGGCAATTAGACCCCACAAGGAACTTGTCTAGATGTGTGGTGAGCACTTTGAACCCCGAAGTGCTTCACAGAAGTTTATAACGCACAGCCGTAAAAATAAAAATCTTTTTTTTTTTACAAAAATGATTTTTTTTGCCCCCAATATTTTATTTTCACAGGGGTAACAGGAGAAATTGGACCCCAAAAGTTGTTGTCCAATTTGTCCTGAGTACGCTGATATCCAATATGTGGGAGAAAACTACTGTATGGGTACACGTTGGGGCTCGGAAGGGAAGTAGTGACGTTTTGGATTGCAGACTTTGATGGAATGGTCTGGGGGCGTCATGTCGCATTTGGAGAGCCCCTGATGCGCCTAAACAGTGGAAATCCCCAACAAGTGACCCCATTTTGGAAAATAGACCCCACAAGGAACTTATCTAGATGTGTGGTGAGCGCTATGAAGCCCCAAGTGCTTCACAGAAGTTTATAATGTACAGCCGTAAAAACAAAAAAATAATTTTTTTTGTACAAAAATGATATTTTCGCCCCCAGTTTTTTATTTTCCCAAGGGTAGCAGAAGAAATAGGACAAATTGCACAATAACTCTTGGGGTCCAGAGTACGCTGATACCCCATATGTGGGGATAAACTATTGTTTGGACGCATGGCAGAGCTGAGAAGTGAAGGAGCACCGTTTGACTTTTTCAACGCAGAATTGGCTGGAATTGAGATCAGACGCCATGTCACATTTGGAGAGCCCCTGATGTGCCTAAACAGCGGAAACCCCCCAATTCTAACTCCAACCCTAACCCCAACACACCCCTAACCCTAGTCCCAACCCTAACCACAAACCTAACCCTAACACACCCCTAATCCCAACCCTAACCCTAATCCTAACTTTAGCGCCAACCCTAACCCTAACTTTAGCCGACCAACCCTAACCCTAACCCTAATGGGAAAATGGAAATAAATACTTTTTTTTAATTTTATTATTTTTCCCTTACTAAGGGGTGATAAAGGGGGGTTTGATTTACTATTTATAGCGGGTTTTTATGATTGGCAGCTGTCACGCTAAAAGACGCTTTTTATTGCAAAAATAGTTTTTACATCATCACATTTTGAGAGCTATAATTTTTGCATATTTTGGCCCACAGAGTCATGTGAGGTCTTATTTTTTGCGGGACGAGTTGACGTTTTTATTGGTACCATTTTTGAGCACGTGACGTTTTTTGATCGCTTTTTATTTCGATTTTTGGGAGGTTAGAATGAACAAAAATCAGCAATTCATGAATTTCTTTTGGGGAGGCGTTTATACCGTTCCGCGTGTGGTAAAATTGATAAAGCAGTTTTATTCTCGGGTCAGTACGATTATGGCGATACCTCATTTATATCATTTTTTCATGTTTTGGCGCTTTTATAGAATAAAAACAATTTTATATAAAAAATAATTATTTTTGCATCGCTTTATTCTGCGAGCTATAACTTTTTTATTTTTTCGCTGATGATGCTGTATGATGGCTCGTTTTTTGCGGGACAAGATGTACGTTTTCAGCAGTACCATGTTTTTTTATATCGGTCTTTTTGATCGCGTGTTATTCCACTTTTTGTTTGGCGGTATGATGATAAAGCATTGATTTTTTGCTTCGTTTTTTTTTTTTTTTTAAGGGGTTCACTAAAGGGGTTAACTAGTGGGACAATTTTATAGGGGGGGTCGTTACGGACGCGGCGATACCAAATATGTGTACTTTTATTGCTTTGTTTTTTTTATGTACAGGAAGAAGTGAATTTATTGGGGAATATATATATTTTTTTTTATTTATTTTGGATTTTTTTTTAAAACATGTTTATTTTTATTTTTTTAACTTTTTTACTTTGTCCCAGGGTGGGACATCACAGTATTTTATCAGATCGCTGGTGTGACAGTGTGCACAGCACTCTGTCACACCAGCGATCGCTCAGGCAGTGCAGCAGGCTTCTCAGTGCCTGCTCTCGGCAGGCACTGAGGTAGCCGCCTCCCTCCAGGACCCCGGCGCCATCTTGGATCCGGGTCCTGGGAGGGAGGAAGCCCTCAGAACAGCGCGATCACATCGCGCTGCTCTGAGGGTCTCAGGGGGGCGCGCAGGGAGCCCCCACCCTGCGCGATCCTCCCCTGTGCCCCCAGTACACCGCGATCATGTTTGATCGCGGTGTGCAAGGGGTTAATGTGCCGGGAGCGGTCCGTGACCGCTCCTGACACACAGTCATGGGTGTCAGCTGTGATAATCAGCTGACACCCGGGCGCGATCGGCTGCGCTCCCCCCGGGAGCGCGTCCGATCGCACGAGACGTACTATCCCGTCCATGGTCATACGGGCCCAGGTACCATGGACGGGATAGTACGTCCGATGGCAGTAAGGGGTTAACATAGGAACCCTTCTTTGATATCACCTTCACAATTCTTGCATCCATTGAACTTGTGAGTTATTGAAGAGTTTCTGCTTGTATTTCTTTGCATGAAGTCAGAATAGCCTCCCAGAGCTGCTGTTTTGATGTGAACTGCCTCCCACCTTTAGAGATCTTTTGCTTGATGATACTCCAAAGGTTCTCTATAGCAGTGGTCCCCGACCTTTTTTGCACCAGGGACCGGCTTCAAGCAAGACCATTCTTCCATGGCCCGGCAGGGCGGGTATGGAGGTGTGGCAGGGGTGGGGCTTTGGTCATAAAGGGGCGAGGGTATGGACGAGGTTGTAGTTTAGTAGTAGTGCATACTTATCATTTAATTATAATATTTATAATGTGAATGTGACTCCCTTGTATACAAGGCTCCGCTCCCACCCTTGTATACAAGGCTCCGCTCCCACCCTTGTATGCATGGCTCTGCTCCCACCCTTGTATACATGGCTGTGCTCCCACCCTTGTATGCATGGCTCTGCTCCCACCCTTGTATACATGGCTCTGCTCCCACCCTTGTATGCATGGCTCTGCTCCCACCCTTGTATACATGGCTCTGCTCCCACCCTTGTATACATGGCTCTGCTCCCACCCTTGCATACATGGCTGGGCTCCCCCGTCCTTCCCCCACCCCCCATCATACCTGCCCTCCTCTCTCCGTCGCTGCATGTCCCTGCATCCCTGTCGGCTGCGGCAGCTTCCTCCTGTGCAGTGCGGTCATGTAGTACCGCTCATTAAGGTCATGAATATGGATGCCACGCCTATGGGAGTGGAGTCGCGTCCATATTCATGACCTTAATGAGCGGTACTACGTCACCGCTCAGCACTGGATGAAGCCACCGCGGCCGACAGGGATGCAGCAACGGAAGGTGAGTATCGATGTCTAATGAAGCCGGCGGCTGTAGTTGTCACTACAGTTCTACAGCCGCCGGCTCCATGTGTGTCCAGCGTTCTGTGCCGTGGCTCCGCGGCCCGGCAACAGAACTGCAACGGCCGGCGGTTGGGGACCCCTGCTCTATAGGGTTGAGGTCGGGAAGATGGTGGCCACACCATGAGTTTATCTCCTTTTATGCCCATAGCAGCCAATGACTCAGAGGTATTCTTTGCAGCATGAGATGGTGCATTGTCATGCATGAAGATGATTTTGCTCCTGAAGGCACGTTTCTGCTTTTTATACCATGGAAGAAAGTTGTCAGTCAGAAACTCTATATACTTTGCAGAGGTCATTTTCACACCTTCAGTAACCTTAATGGGCCCTACCAGCTGTTTCCCCATGATTCCGGCCCAAAACATGACTTTCACCTCCTTGCTGACGTCGCAGCCTTGTTGGGACATGTTGGCCATCCACCAGCCATCCACTACTCCATCCATCTGGACCATCCAGGGTTGCTCGACACTCATCAGTAAACAAGACTGTTTGAAAATTAATCTTCATGTATGTCTGGGCCCACTGCAACCGTTTCTGCTTGTGAGCACTGTTTAGGGGTGGCAGAATAGTAGGTTTATGCACCATAGCAAGCCTTTGAAGGATCCTACACCGTGAGGTTCGAGGGACTACAGAGGCACCAGTATCTTCAAATATCTGTTTGCTGGTTTGTAATGGCTTTTTAGCAGCTGCTCTCTTAATCCGATGAACTTGCCTGGCAGAAACCTTCCTCATTCTGCATTTATCAGCACGAACACGTCTGTGCTCAGAATTAGCCACATATCTCTTAACAGTACGATGATCACGCTTAAGTTTTCAGGAAATATGTAATGTTTTCATCCCTTGACCAAGGCATTGCACTATTTGATGCTTTTCAGCAGCAGAGAGATCCTTTTTCTTTCCCATGTTGCTTGAAAACTCTGGCCTGCTTAATAGTGTGGAACATCCAGTTTTCCTTTTATTGACTCGCACGGCAAACTAATTATCACAGGTATCTGAGATTGATTTCAGTGATCCAAAGAACCCTGAGACACAATACCATCAATGGGTTTCATTTACAAAAAAATAAAAAAAAACGCTATGACACTTAAAACCAATTTGCATAATAATGGAACATGAATAGATATCTGCTTGCTCAGTGCAGCGCTTATAAGCGCTAATTCTTGCTAGGAGAGCGTCAACTACATGTTGGCTGTTAACAGATAGCAATGGTAAACTATACAATTAAAATGTAATGTTCTTGAGAACAAGAGAATTTAGGGGTATATTGTAAAGTTGCTTTTTTTCCCCCTTTCTTTACAAGCACCTTACAATTTTACCCATTTAAAAAACAGAAGTCCACTGCCTTGGAGTAGCCCTCGACTTTGCCCATCCTTCAAACCACACATCCAAGCTCTCGCCATCTGCTGCTGTCTCCAGCGCAAAAATATTTCAGAATCTGTCCTTTCCTCAACCTTCAATCTAATAGAATGTTAGAGCATGCCCTCATCATCTCCCACCTCGACTACTGCAATATCTCGCATCTCTTCTGTCCATCCTTAACTCTGCTGCCAGACTGATCCACCTCTCCCCACTCTACTACTTTGCTTCTCCTTTCTGCAGATCCCTTCATGGCTCTCAATTACTCAACGTTTCCAAGACTTCTCCCGAATATCCCCCATCGTCTGGAATTCTCTGCAACAACATGGATTGCACCCTGATGCCATTCGTGAGTTTCACAGACCCAGTTTGGCTAGCAGGTCTGTATTTACTGATAGTTAAAACATCCTGTGATTTATCAATTTTCTTGTATACTACAAAAAAAATTGAGTTTTCTCATGTTCTTTATTTTGAGCAGACATGAAAAAGTGGACAGAACAAGCATTCTGATTAAAGATGAGCGAATCTGAACTTAAAAGTTCATACCGGACAGTTAGTCTCCGGTGTTAAAAGCCAAACATGGACTCTGAAGTCCTTTGCAATATTCAGAGTTCTGGGGAAGTCCATTGCAGAGAGACAGAGTTTTTCCATCAAAGTTCAGGTCCCCATTGTTTTTGCGTACAGTTCTGGTACCAGAACCGAACTTTGGAATAAAGGTCGGGTACCAGAAACTGAACTTCCAAGGTTCCGGTCCGTTCATCCCTAATTCTGATGCTATCCTAGGATTTTTTTCACAGACCCATACGCTTTATTGAATGTGGTCGATCTGTAACTAGTATCAAAAACTTAACATGTTTGGTTAGTGTGTTTTTTTTTTTTTTACCCTTGCAGGCCACCTAGGCCGCAAAAAAGTGGGCACATGAACAGCTATAGTGTAATGGCTAAGTATTCTGTCTGTTATAAACCCTGATAAACCTCGCACAGGAATTAAGGAAGTCTGCATGAGCCCTAGCGCACACTGATTTTGCTGTAGATATTTTTTATTACGCTTTGCTTATATAGCGCCATCATATTCCACAGCGCTCTACAGACATTATCATCGCTGTCCCCACTCGGGCTCGCAATCTTAATTCCCTATCGGTATGTGTTTTGAAGTGTGGTAGGAAACCCACTCAAACACAGGGAGAAACTCCTTACAGATGTTGTGTTTGGTGATATTTTAGCCCAGTTCTCCAGCATTGCAAAGTAACAGTGCTAACTACTGAGCCACCGTGCTGCCCCTAGTATACTGTGGAAAGATTCTCAACAAATGACCAACTCGTAAACTTACTAGTACCAGTTTTGTTGATGAGATTTAGCGAAATCTTAGCCATACAGTGGTGAAAAAAAATTGCAGCATAAATTGAGCTGCCATGTGGAATGCAAAGACTGATAAGTGGCACAAGCTTACAAAATCCACAACAAATTACCAGGAAAATGTCAGGTGTGGATTACTGTTACACTAAACCCGAACGGCAGCTCCTCCGTTCTCAGGTTTGTTGGTTGCACCGATATCGTAAAGTAATGTTCTGTCCTAGATGTGAATACCCCATTATCAGATTGCTGGAGCAGGTCCCTGTGGCTGCTTTCCCCATGTTGTCCTCTGAATACAGGGGCCATTTATGACAGGCAGTATTTGCCCATTGTAGGCAGGAGGAGGCCTTCTGATCAAAGCATTAACAACATTTTGGCTGCTGAAAAATGCAGCTGTATTCTGCTGACAGCTGTTCATTACGGTTTTGGTAACAAAAGAAGGTCGCCCATTTTGGATCCTTCTTTTTGAGTGAATGGAGTTCTAAGGATATGTTTGGTATATAATATATGTCAGCGAGTTCCTGGGCAGTCCCCAGCCCCGTGCTCCTATATGGACCAAACCTTACTCTAAATCATGTATTGAGATCACTTGTTTCTTTCCCATAACTAAATGGATCCATCTGATAGTAATCGGCTTTAATAAATCCTCATTATGCATAATTTTAGACTGTTACTGACATATGGCTGGTAAAGAAATAGGGCAGTTGTCTTTTCTGCTGAACACTGAATATCATTACAAAGAGCAAATTCAGTTGTAATTAGAACCAAAAATGACTATTTCCACTTTTTTTTTAAATGTTTTTCACTGTTTTTGTCATTCGTTGGCAGCACTACAGTTGGGGTGCTGTATTCCATGAGTTGTATCTACCGATGTGAGTAGGAGTTGGTTTAGGCTGTGGCCCCACTATGAGTATTTGTTCAGTATTGTGCCTCAGCATGTGTAAGCCAAAACCAGGTGAGGAACAATCAGAGAAAAGGTACAAAAGAAATATGTCACCACTTCTGGATTTATTACCCACTCCTGGTTTTGGCTTACAAATGCTGAGGTAAAATACTGACCAAATGCTGATAGTGGGGCCATAGCCTTAGGAATATTCCGTTGCCGCTTCCTCCATTCTCCATGGTCTTGCCGCAGTGTCACATTTATTAGCTTAGATGCAGTGTATCTGAGTTGTACAGAAGTTGGTTCTCTGTACGCCAAAAAGACACTTTGATCCCTTCACATACAGAGCATTCTCTCTCAAAATCTGGAACACAGTCCAAACATGTTTCACATGAGTGTCCCAGTCATTGGAAAAAATCAAGATATCATCCAAATAAACAATCAGAAATTTATCCACAAAATCCCTGAAAATGTCATTCATGAAGGACTGGAAGAAGGAAGGAGCATTTGTGAGCCCAAAGGGCATCACTAGGTACTCAAAATGCCCCTCTGGGGTATTAAACGCCGTCTTCCATTCATCCCCGTGCTTAATGCGAATAAGGTTATACGCCCCCCTGAGGTCAAGCTTGGTAAACCAAGTAGCACTTTTCACCCTGGAAAACAGGTCAGAAATCAAGGGTAACGGATATTGATATTTCACAGTGATATTGTTCAAGAGACGATAATCAATACACGGCCTTAATGAACCATCCTTTTTGGCCACAAAGAAAAAACCTGCACCCAAGGGTGAAGAGGATGGTCTGATATGACCCTTCTCCAATGACTCCTTGATATAAGACCGCATAGCGTCATGTTCAGGTACAGACAAGTTAAAAAGGCGACCTTTAGGGAATTTACTACCAGGCACTAATTCAATAGCGCAGTCATAGCTCCTATGGGGGGGGCAAGGATGCAGATTTACTTTCGCTAAACACATCAGAAAAATCAGTCAAAAAGTCAGGAACATCCTGAGCCTGGGGGAGGCAGAAAAAACAGGAGTGTTGGTATTAACACATTGGCAGCCCCAACTGGTCACAGACACAGATTTCCAATCCAAAACAGGATTATGAGACTGTAACCAAGGGAAACCCAGTACAATAATGTCATGCAGATTATACAGCACCAAAAATTTGCAACTCTCCTGATGATCAGGTTCAACCCTCATTATCACCTGAGTAGAGAACTGGGGTTTATTCTCAGCCAAAGGGGTAGAATCAATCCCCAGTAGGGGAATAGACTTCCGTAGGGGTATCAAGGGAAACCCACAACGTTTAGCAAAATCAAAATCCATCAGGTTAATAGCTGCTCCCGAATCAACAAAAGCCTGAGCAGAAAATGTGGACAGGGAGCAAATCAGGGTAACAGTCAACAGAAATTTAGTCTGAACACTACCCAAGACAACTGAGCGTGCAAAACGTCTTCCCCGCTTAGGGCAGACTGAAATAGCATGAGAGGCATCACCACAGTAGAAACATAACCCATTGCATTTTCGAAACTCATGACGCTGTGCCCCAGAAGCCACTCTATCACACTGCATGGACTCAGAAGCTGGTTCACAAGGCAACACTATTCCACGCATACCTCTACGCTCACGCAAACGTCTGTCAATTTGAATCGCTAATGACATAGAATCATTGAGACCAGAGGGAGCAGGGAAACCCACCATAACATCTTTTACATTCTCTGACAGACCCTTCCGAAAAAGGGCTGCCAAAGCATCATCATTCCATTTGGTCAGGACTGCCCACTTTCGGAATTTCTGACAGTACAACTCAGCGTCCTCAAGCCCCTGATTTAATGCCAACAAGGTTTTTTAGCTTGATCAGTGACATTAGGTTCATCGTACAATAACCCCAGAGCCAGAAAAAATGCATCAACATTACTCAAAACAGGGTCCCCAGGTGTCAGGGAAAAAGCCCAATCCTGAGGATCGCCACGCAGGAGAGAGATGACAATTTGAACCTGCTGTGCTGCGTTCCCTGAGGACTTAGGTTTTAAGGCAAAAAACAACTTACAGTTATTTTTGAAATTCAGAAATTTAGCTCGATCCCCAAAAATAAATCTGGCATGGGGATCCTAGGTTCCACAACCGGCAACCTAGCAAGATAGGTAGCAATACTCCGAACTTCAGTGGCAAGCTGATCCACACGGCCAGACAACTGTGCAAACTCCATTGAGAGACAAAAAAAAATCCTCCTCAGCACCCAGAGAAAAAGAGGGAAACAATGCAACAAACAGAGAGAAAAAAAAAAATTTCTGACAACTTCCTTTTTTCTTTTTCCTTTTACTATTTTTACCTTCTGTTGAGTACCATATAATTTTCAGTTAGGCCGGTGATACTGTTATGATTTGGTAACTGAGGAGAGCAGGCAAAAACGGCAATACACCAGAGAGGTTGGAATCTACTGGATTGCAGTACCCTGACTAACCACCACAACTAAAGGCAGCCGTGGAGCGTTCCTACGTTGGTCCTAGACGCCTCGTCACAGCCTGAGAGGTTAACTACACCTAAAGATAGAAAGAGGAATGCTATCTGCCCCGGAGCAGATCCCCAAAGAACATAGGAAGCCCCCAAACATGTAATGGCGGTTAGACAAGAGGAAATACAGACACAGACAGAAAATAGTATGAGCAAACTTTGGGGCCCAATCTACCTGGACAGAGAAGGATAGGAAGGACACTTACTGCAATCCAAAAAACCCTAAAAAATACCAACTCTACTAATTGCAAAAACACCTGAGATCACACGACCTCTACCACCTAAATTAGTTCTCTGGTGTCACAAAACTAAGCCGCAGCCACTGAAAAAACTGGAAAAGGCAAATGAACAAATAACAGTGGCTCAGATAAACTGAGAGGAGCACAAGCCCCCGGAGGGGACCTGGCTGACCTCCACAGAAGTGCAGGGAACAATGCAAAAAGCAAGCACAAAAATAAAAGAAAATATCTTATCTGATAGCAGAAGATGCAGGCAAGACTCAGCAAGCTTCCAAGTGAACCAGGAACCACAGTTGAAACAAGAACAATTGATCACCGGCAACCATGATGGGAGGGAACCTCCCTTATATAAGACCAGTCTGTAACTCCTGATTGCCAATCCTCATTGAATGGTTCAGTACTGTTTGTAACCACCAGAGGGAGCTTCTGCTCAGAATTCATTTCTAACACATTCACAACACAATCCTGAGGGTCGCCACGCAGCAGGGAGATGACAATTTGAACCTGCTTTGCAGATTTCCCTGAGGACTTAGGCCTTAAGGCAAAAAACAACTTACAGTTATTTTTGAAATTCAGAAATTTAGTTCGATCCCCCAAAAACAAATCTGGCATGGGAATCCTAGGTTCCACAACCGGCAACCCAGCAAGATAGGTAGCAGTACTCCGAACCTCAGTGGCAAGCTGATCCACAAGGCCAGACAACTGTGCAAACTCCATTGAGAGAGAAAAAAAAATCCTCAGCACCCAGAGAAAAAGAGGGAAAAAATGCAACAAACAGAAAAAAAAAAATCTCTGACAACTCTGACAACTTTTTTTTCCACACTATTTTTCCCTTCTGTGAGTACCATATAATTTTCAGTTTGGCCGGTGATACTGTTATGTACGCTAGCTGAGGAGGACAGGAACAACAGCATGGCAGCCAAACACCTGAGATGTTGGTAACTAATGGGTTGCAGAAACCTGAACTAACCACACAACTAGAGGTAGCCGTGGAGCGTTCCTACGTTGATCCTAGACGCCTCGTCACAGCCTGAGAGCTAGCTATACCTAAAGATAGAAACAGGAAAGCTAACTGCCCCGGAGTAGAGCCCCAAAGGAATAGGCAGCCCCCAAACATATAATGGCGGTTAGACAAGATGAAAACACAAACGCAGGCAGAAAACAGATTGAGCAAACGCTGGGGCCACAAGCTGACTAAATAGGAAAGGACAGGAGAGATTACTTTCTGCAACCCTGAAAACCCTACAATAATCCAACAATTCTGATTACAAAAATACTGAGATCAAACGATCTCGCCACCCACTAAATCAGATCTCAGTGTGAACAAAACCAAGCTGCAGCCGCTGAAAAAGCAAATGATAAAACAACAGAGGATACAGACAAACTGTGAGGAGCTCAGGCCCCAGGAGGGGACCCGGCTGTCCTCTACAAATGTGCAGAAAACAATGCAAATAGCAAGCACAAAAATAAAAGCAGGGAGCCTCTGCTCAGAAACCATCTCTAGCACATTCATAACACATGACTGTTGTGAATGGACTTGAAATGAGTTCTGAGCAGAGGCTCCCTCTGGTGGTTACAAGCGGTACTGGACTGTCCAGTGAAGATTGTGAGGAGTGGGAATCAGGTGTTACTGACTGGTCTTATATAAGGGAGTCGCCTTCCCATCAGGTTTGCCGGTGATCAATTGTTCTGGTCTCAATCCTTGAGTCCTGTTTCCTTTGTAGCCTGCTGTGTCGTGTCTGCATCTCCTGCTAACAGATAAGACATTTTCTTCTTTTTGTTTTTGTGCTTGATTTTTGCATTTTGTCCTGCACTCTGTGGGCCTTCAGGTCCCCTCCGGGGGCTTTTGCCATCTCAGTTTAGTTCAGCCACTGATGTTTGTACTTTTGCTTTTTCCAGTTTTTTCAGTGGCTGCTGTTTTGATTTTGTTACACCAGAGAACTAATTTAGGTGGTAGAGGTCGTGTGATCTCAGGTGATTTTGAAATTAGTAGAGTTGGTGCTTTTCAGGGTTTTTTGGGATTGCAGTAAGTGCCCTTCCTATCCTTTTCTATTTAGGTAGTTTGGGCCCCAACGTTTGCTCATACTATTTTCTGTCTGTGTCAGTATTTCATCTTGTCTAACCGCCATTACATGTTTGGGGCTTTCTATGTTCTTTGGGGATCTGCTCCGGGGCAGATAGCTTTCCTCTTTCTATCTTTAGGTGTAGTTAGTTTCTCAGGCTGTGACGAGGCGTCTAGGACCAACGTAGGAACGCTCCACGGCTGCCTCTAGTTGTGATGGTTAGTCAGGGTACTGCAATCTCATGGATTCAAACTTCTCTGGTGTATTGCCTTTTTTACCTGCACTCCTCAGCTACCGAAACATAACAGTATCACCGGCCTAAAAAATTAAAATTGTATGGTACTCACAGAAGGGAAAAAATATTGTGAAAGAAAAAAGGTTGTCAGAGTTGTCATAGATATTTTTCTGTTTGTTGCATTTTTTTCCCTCTGTATCTCTGGGTGCTGGGGAGGATTTTTTTTCTTTCAATGGAGTTTGCACAGTTGTCTGGCCGTGTGGATCAGCTTGCCACTGAGGTTCGGAGTATTGCTGCCTATCTTGCTAGGTTGCCTGTTGTGGAACCTAGGATTCCCATGCCAGATTTGTTTTTAGGGGATCGAGCTAAGTTTCAGAATTTCAAAAATAATTGTAAATTGTTTTTTGCCTTAAAATCTAAGTCCTCAGGGAACGCAGCGCAGCAGGTTCAAATTGTCATCTCTCTCCTGCGGGCGATCCTCAGGATTGGGCTTTTTCCCTGACACATGGGGATCCTGTTTTGGGTGATGTTGATGCATTTTTTTCGGGCTTTGGGGTTATTGTACGATGAGCCTAATGTCACTGATCAAGCTGAAAAAGCCTTGTTGGCATTAAATCAGGGCTTGATGACGCTGAGTTATACTGTCAGAGATTCCGTAGGTGGGCAGTCCTGACCAAGTGGAATGACGACGCTTTGGCGGCCCTTTTTCGGAAGGGTCTGTCAGATAATGTAAAGGATGTTATGGTGGGATTCTCTGTCCCCTCTGGTCTCAATGATTCTATGTCATTAGCGATTCAAATTGACAGACGTTTGCGTGAGCGGAGAAGTATGCGTGGAATGGTGTTGCCTTGTGAACCTGCTTCTGAACCCATGCAGTGTGATAGAGTGGTGTCTGGGGCACAGCGTCATGAGTTTCGAAAGCGCAATGGGTTATGTTTCTACTGTGGTGATGCCTCTCATGCTATTTCAGTCTGCCCTAAGCGGGGAAGACGTTTTGCACGCTCAGTTGTCTTGGGTAGTGTTCAGACTAAGTTTTTATTAACTGTCACTCTGATATGCTCTCTGTCCTCATTTTCTGCTCAGGCTTTCGTTGATTCTGGAGCAGCTATTAACCTGATGGATTATGATTTTGCTAAACGTTGTGGGTTTCCCTTGATACCCCTACAGAAGTCTATTCCCCTACTGGGGATCGATTCTACCCCTTTGGCTGAGAATAAACCTCAGTTCTCTACTCAGGTGATAATGAGGGTTGAACCTGATCATCAGGAGTGCTGTAAATTTTTGGTTCTGTATAATCTGCATGATATTATCGTACTGGGCTTCCCTTGGTTGCAGTCTCATAATCCTGTTTTGGATTGGAAATCTGTGTCTGTAACCAGTTGGGGCTGCCAATGTGTTAATACCAACACTCCTGTTTTTTCTGCCTCCCCCCAGGCTCAGGATGTTCCTGACTTTTTGATTGATTTTTCTGATGTGTTTAGCGAAAGTAAATCTGCATCCTTGCCTCCCCATAGGAGCTATGACTGCGCTATTGAATTAGTGCCTGGTAGTAAATTCCCTAAAGGTCGCCTTTTTAACTTGTCTGTACCTGAACATGACGCTATGCGGTCTTATATCAAGGAATCATTGGAGAAGGGTCATTTCAGACCATCCTCTTCACCCTTAGGTGCCGGTTTTTTCTTTGTGGCCAAAAAGGATGGTTCATTAAGGCCGTGTATTGATTATCGTCTTTTGAACAATATTACTGTAAAATATCAATACCCGTTACCTTTGATTTCTGACCTGTTTTCCAGGGTGAAAAACGCTACTTGGTTTACCAAGCTTGACCTCAGGGGGCATATAACCTTATTCGCATTAAGCACGGGGATGAATGGAAGACGGCATTCAATACCCCTGAGGGGCATTTTGAGTACCTTGTGATGCCCTTTGGGCTCACTAATGCTCCTTCTGTCTTCCAGTCCTTCATGAATGACATTTTCAGGGATTTTGTGGATAAATTTCTGATTGTTTATTTGGATGATATCTTGATTTTTTCTAATGACTGGGACTCTCATGTGAAACATGTTCGAACTGTATTCCAGATTTTGAGAGAGAATGCTCTGTATGTGAAGGGATCAAAGTGTCTTTTTGGCGTACAGAGGATCTCATTTCTGGGATTCAATTTTGTCCCCATCTGTTATTGAAATGGACCCGGTCAAGGTTCAGGCCATCTGTGATTGGGTCCAACCTACTTCATTAAAGGCTCTTCAAAGATTTTTGGGTTTTGCCAATTTTTATCGTAAATTTATTGGTAATTTCTCGGTTATTGTTAAACCATTGACTGATTTGACCAGAAAGGGTTCTGATGTGGTGAATTGGCCTCCTTGAGGCAGTCTCTGCATTTCAGGAACTTAAGCAGAGATTCACTTCTGCTCCTGTTCTACGGCAGCCTGATGTTTCTCTGCCATTTCAGGTGGAGGTTGATGCCTCTGAAATTGGGGCAGGTGCCGTTTTGTCCCAAAAAGATCCAGAGACCTCTAAAAGTAACCCTTGTGCCTTTTTCTCTCGAAAATTTTCTCCTACTGAACTAATTATGACGTGGGTAATCGGGAGTTACTGGCCATGAAGTGGGCTTTTGAAGAGTGGAGACATTGGCTGGAGGGAGCCAAACATCAGGTGGTGGTCCTTACGGACCATAAGAATCTGGTTTATCTGGAATCTGCCAAGCGACTCAATCCTAGACAGGCCAGGTGGGCCTTGTTTTTCACACGTTTTAATTTTGTGGTTTCCTTTCTTTCTGGCACTAAGAATGTTAAGGCGGATGCCCTCTCGAGGAGTTTCCTTGCGGACTCTCCTGAGTTATCTGATCCTTCTGTTATTTTGAAAGAGGGTGTAGTTCTTTCCGCCATCTCACCCAATTTGAGACTTGCTCTGGAGGGGTGTCAGGAGGATAGGCCCGAGCGCTGCCCTGTTGGAAAATTGTTTGTCCCGGACCAGTGGAAAAAGAGTGTGATGTCTGAGATTCATTGTTCCGCGTTGGTTGGGCATCCCGGAATTTTTGGTACCAGAGACTTGGTTAGTCGGTCCTTTTGGTGGCCTACCTTGTCTCGTGATGTCAGGGAATTTGTGCAGTCCTGCGGGACTTGCTCTCGCTCCAAGCCTTGCTCTCGCTCTAGTGGTTTGTTGATGCCATTGCCTGTGCCCAAGAGACCATGGACCCATATCTCTATGGATTTCATTTCCGACCTCCCTGTTTCTCAGAGAATGACCGTCATCTGGGTGATTTGTGATAGGTTTTCCAAGATGATACATCTTGTGCCATTACCTAAGTTGCCTTCCTCCTCTGAATTGGTGCCTTTGTTCCTTCAGCACGTGGTTCGTTTACACGGCATTCCTGAGAACATTGTGTCTAACAGAGGAGTCCAGTTTGTTTCCAGATTTTGGAGGACCTTTTGTTCTAAACTTGGTGTTCAATTGTCTTTCTCCTCGGCGTTTCATCCTCAGACCAATGGTCAAACTGAGAGAACAAACCAGACATTGGAGACTTATCTAAGATGCTTTGTGTCTGCTGATCAGGATGACTGGGTCTCTTTTTTGCCTTTGGCTGAGTTTGCTCTTAATAATAGGGCTAGCTCTGCCACTTTGATGTCTCCATTTTTCTGTAATTCTGGGTTTCACCCTCGATTTTCTTCAGGACAGACGGAGGCTTCTGTCTGTCCAGGTGTTGACTCTGTTGTGGAGCGTATGCAACAGATTTGGGACCAGGTAGTGGAGAGGTTGTCCCTCTCTCAGGAGAGGGCCCAGCGGTTTGCTAACCGGCATAGGACTGATGGTCCTCGGTTTAAAGTGGGGGACTTGGTCTGGTTGTCCTCAAGAAATATTCCTATGAGAGTGGCATCTCCTAAATTTAAGCCTAGGTTCATTGGACCTTATAAGATCATGGAGATTCTTAATCCTGTTTCTTTTCGTTTGCTTCTTCCAGGGACATTTAAGATCCATAACGTGTTCCACAAGTCTTGTTGAAGAGGTTTGTTGAGCCAGTGGTTCCTACTGCTTTGCCTCCTGACCCTGTTCTGGTTGAGGGCAATATGGAGTTTGTGGTTGACAAAATATTGAATTCTCGTTTTTCTAGACGGAAACTCCAGTATTTTGTTAAGTGGAGAGGTTATGGTCAGGAAGACAATTCTTGGGTGTTTGCTTCGGACATCCATGCTGGGAGACTCATCCGTGCGTATCATAGAACTCATCCTGACCGACCTGGTTGCTCAAGTGAGGGTTCGGTGACCCCTCCTCAAGGGGGGGGTACTGTTGTGAATGGACTTGAAATGAGTTCTGAGCAGAGGCTCCCTCTGGTGGTTACAAGCGGTACTGGACTGTCCAGTGAAGATTGTGAGGAGTGGGAATCAGGTGTTACTGACTGGTCTTATATAAGGGAGTCGCCTTCCCATCAGGGTTGCCGGTGATCAATTGTTCTGGTCTCAATCCTTGAGTCCTGTTTCCTTTGTAGCCTGCTGTGTCGTGTCAACATCTCCTGCTAACAGATAAGACATTTTCTTCGTTTTGTTTTTGTGCTTGATTTTTGCATTTTGTCCTGCACTTCTGTGGGGGCCTTCAGGGTCCCCTCCGGGGGCTTTTGCCTCTCAGTTTAGTTCAGCCACTGATGGTTGTACTTTTGCTTTTTCCAGTTTTTTCAGTGGCTGCTGTTTTGATTTTGTTACACCAGAGAACTAATTTAGGTGGTAGAGGTCGTGTGATCTCAGGTGATTTTGAAATTAGTAGAGTTGGTGCTTTTCAGGGTTTTTTGGGATTGCAGTAAGTGCCCTTCCTATCCTTTTCTATTTAGGTAGTTTGGGCCCCAACGTTTGCTCATACTATTTTCTGTCTGTGTCAGTATTTCATCTTGTCTAACCGCCATTACATGTTTGGGGGCTTTCTATGTTCTTTGGGGATCTGCTCCGGGGCAGATAGCTTTCCTCTTTCTATCTTTAGGTGTAGTTAGTTTCTCAGGCTGTGACGAGGCGTCTAGGACCAACGTAGGAACGCTCCACGGCTGCCTCTAGTTGTGGTGGTTAGTCAGGGTACTGCAATCTCATGGATTCCAACTTCTCTGGTGTATTGCCTTTTTTACCTGCACTCCTCAGCTACCGAAACATAACACATGACATCATCATATGGGCAGTCCAGAATTGTTTAAAGGCATAGTAATTTTAGTGTATGTAAACTTTTGACTTTGCAGTAATAAAAATGCCTTAAAACATTCTCTCTCTCATTCTGGCATTTGGCAAATATGGTAATCCTAAATGACCCATTAACGGAAAGGTCTATTCTGATTTCATGTCAGATATTGAGAAAAACATGCAGATGTGTTTTTTATATGGTGCATGTAAACTTCTAGTTTCAACTGTATATACCTTTATGTATACATAAAGATACAAGGAAAGCTCTGGAGAAAGATCTGTGTCTGCAGCAGCATGCACAGGAGCAGTGTGAGCTCTGCTGAAAAAGCCGCACCCATCTACACAGCAAGCCACACCTACCCTTCAGAGTCCAAGACTCATGGAGTATCTGATGTGACATCACTGGATGACAGGGGATTCTCAGCCAGAGATCAAGTGATCAGAGAGCAGCTCTGGTCACAGAAGGATTTGGGAAGCCATATTTAGTAAAGACCTTATCCATGAAAGGGACTGTAGTGGCCAACTCCTTCAAGGGCCAACCCTTTTGAAGTTTTCCTAGCATTTGCATATACCGTATATACTTGAATATAAGCCGAGATTTTCAGCCCATTTTTTAGGGCTGAAAGTCCCCCTCTCGGCTTATATTCGAGTCATATACCAGGGGGGCAGCGGGGGAGGGGGAGCGCAGCTGTCCTATATACTCACCCTCCGCCGGCGCGGTCTCTGCAGCCCCTGCTCTTCTCCCACGGTCCCGGCGCCTGTGTTCAGCGGTCAGCAGGTACTACTCATTAAAGTCATGAATATGCACATATTCATGACTTTAATGAGCGGTAACACGTGACCGCTGAACACTGGCGCCGGGACCGTGGGAGAAGAGCAGGGGCTGCAGAGACCGCGTCGGCGGAAGGGTAAGTATAAGCTATATCTACCTGTCCTGTTCCGCTGTGTCCTCGGGTCCTCTTGCTGCGATGTTCAGGCAGAGGGCGCGATGACGTGGTTACTGCGCGCCGCGCCCTCTGCCTGAACATTGACTGTTGGGGGACCCGGAAGACAGCGGCGCTCAGCGGTGGACCCGGTGACAGGTAAATGTCTCAGGTGCCGGGGCCCTGAGCGAGCGGTGACACCGGCACCTGTCCCCCATAGCGCGCCGGTGTCCCCGCCTGCTCAGGACACCGGCACCTGGCCCCCAGCAACGAGAGGTGAGTATGTCTTTTTTTTTTCGGTTGCAGCAGCAGCAATTGAGGCCTATACTATGGAGCATAATCTATGGGGCACAATCTATGGATCATATATGGGGGCATAATCTATGGGGGCACAATCTATGGAGCATCAATGGGGGCACAATCTATGGGGGCACAATCTATGGAGCATCAATGGGGGCACAATCTGTGGAGCATCTATGGGGGCACAATCTGTGGAGCATCTATGGGGGCACAATCTGTGGAGCATCTATGGGGGCACAATCTGTGGAGCATCTATGGGGCATAATCTATGGAGCATCTATGGGGCACAATCTATGGATCATCTATGGGGGCACAATCTATGGATCATCTATGGGGGCACAATCTATGGAGCATCTATGGGGGCACAATCTATAACTGGGGCATAATCGGCATCATAGGGCATAATCTCATTTTCCACCCTAGGCTTATACTCGAGTCAGTAAGTTTTCCCAGTTTATTGTGGCCAAATTAGGGGGGTCTGCTTATACTCAGGTCGGCTTATACTCGAGTATATACGGTAGTTATTTTTTGTGGGGATGGGAAAGCAGCTTAAATTGCACCTATCATTCACCTGCCCACCCCCCATGCAGACACTTGTTTCGACTTATTTCCAGAGTTCACACACAATGTTCTCTATTCTAAACCTATGATTCTGCCTGTCTGCAGGGTCATCATCACTCCATACGTTTTTCCAGGTATCCAGAGACAGGTGCAACAATGAGATTAGTGCAGCTGGAAATTGCCAAAGTTCTTCTATATAAACGAATAGCACTTTGTAAGGACCATGGGAGAACACACAGCGAGGAGGAAAGGAAGAATGCCGCATTGATTGTAAAGGAGTAACGTATACAATTATTTTTATGGCTGTGGTCAATGCATGATTTACACTTTGGGACTACTATTTAGCAATGGAGGTAGAGAGCTAAATATACGGAGTACTGAGACAAATCAGTGTAATATAGCCTATAGTGAAGGTATCAATCTGTAATTGCAGTTTGATTATGAAAAAAGAATTATTGGTGAGTCGTGACCCTTTAAATACTCAATTACAAATAATATGACTAAGAACATTCATCATTGACTTACATTGAATTTACTTATTGGATAAAGCTGCCACAAGCTACGTATGTAAACCGCCGCTCCCAAACTTGTTCCAGAAACCAGTATAACGTAGTCTGTTTCCCTGCAAAATGCCTCTTCTCTTCACTAGAAAAAAAAGACACTTCTTTATTTTGGAAATTCCAACCTAAATTAAGAACAGGCACACACAAGAGAACACAAACTTCCTGTCCTAATTACTGTAAGACTTGAACTTTCCTTATTTTTGTGTCTCTTCAGATATTTTCCATGCATTCAACTGAGCCAAAAGTACAACAATATGACGTGAGAGATTAAAGTGGAAGCGCCCCATGCATTTTGGAATTGTTTCCTCTGAAATCTCTGTTTAATCACTTGCTGGATGCCAAAAAATGTGATTCAGAGAGGCTTGGCAAGCACTGAGACTCATCAGCATAAATACTGAATGTTATTCTCCTCTGCTCACTCTGGAAGAAAACTAGGAACTGCAAGCACCAAGAGCCACAGAGGTCTTAGAGGGAAACTACAGAGATGGCCGTGTTCTGGAAAATTTGCATTGTGGTCACATTAGCTCTATGTTCACAAGGCTTTGCGCAAAACAATAAAAAGGCCCTTGTGGGAGGTTGGAGAGATATTAATGAAAATGATGAACACGCACAAGAGGCATTGCGGTATGCCAAGGAAGAATACAACAAGGACAACAAAGACGGGTACATCACCAGTGTCAGCAAAATTATCCGACTACGGAGACAGGTTAGTGAGTGCATTTACATTACATTTAATTTTACATTACATTTTAATGATCCTGATCATCATATGATGCACAGAAAGGGTTTCCCAGCTCCGGCTGTCATTATATGTCACTATGTGCTACAACTTCAGCGGGAAAACCCTTTAAGAGCGTTGATGGGTGACCTACACATTACCCAGACAGGGAGAAGGAGCCAGTGGAGATAACATGGTTCAATTTTTATCATGGACACAAACAAAGTGTTCTATTTTCATGGAGTCCAGGAATGCCCAATTGGTGGGAAAACCATGATAAGTTATTTTGATAAGTTATTTTTTCCCCATAGTGGTAGGATAAAATACCGGTGTTGTAATACCAGACCCAGCCAGTGAACAATAGTGGCCCTGTATCTAGAAAGACACTTCATCCCTTTTTCTTATTCTTTATGTATGTGACCCAGACCACATTTAATAACAGTAGACAAATCAACTTCACAATTCCCCACAAATTATAAAATGAATGTTGAATATGTGACTGTTTCATTGATAAATGTATTTGAGCTAATTTTGCACTTTTTTCATAGTCGTAGGCAGTTCATAAACCTGTCCCCCAATCATTGAGTTAGGAGGAAACATTATCAGGCTGGATTCACACACAGTTTATCATGTAGTTTATTTGAAACAAAACGACAAATTAATCCAAAGAGAGACGTATAAGGCTATGTTCACAAGTAGCATTTTTTTCTCCAAGCAAAACCTGGTCTCTCGTCATAAAGTTTGGTGCTTCATCAGATTCTGGCACCAAAACCACAGCAAAAACTGATACCTGCATTTTTGCAGCATTTTTTCAGAGTTTTTTTGCTTTCAATGGGTGAAAAATGCTTGACATGCTCCATTCTGCAAAAACCAAGGTTTGCATGAGATTTATGAAATCTTATACACTTTGCTAGTGCTGTAATACGCAGCTGAAAATTTGCATAAAAAAACATAAAAAAAAACGCAACGTGTGAACATAGCCTTGTTACAAATCATTTTTATCTCAATAGGGAAATACTGAAAGAATTAGCATGCTGCAGTATTTAAAAAGTTCAACAAATATCAAAAAACACAAAGAAAAAAAATACATTGTGTGAGACAGATTTTAGATATTTCATTCTTATTGCCGTAAAATGCTGCAATTTTTCCTTATGGAAAAAGAAAATGCATCAAAACAGCTACTTGTGAACAACCCCCAAAGGTAATTGCTTAACTGGAAATGCTGCACAAATTTAAAAAACCCAGCTCGTGCTGCAGAATTTTTTTTAACATGGAAATTAAAATCTGCAATTTTCGTAAGTAGGACTATTTTTTTTCTCATTCGCCATCTGTGTGCAGTACGTATGCAATCCTTTTTTTTTTTTACAGCAGCAGCTATTATAATTTACAAGACCGTTTCCAGTTTCCTATGCTACAGAATTACAGTGTATCCATAACAATCGGATGCTGTGGCTCCCTATGGCATATGTGTTTGGCGCACCCATAGAACTTGAATGGGAGAGTCTCATCCGATTTATGGAAGAAACTAGTACCTGCTGCTATTTTTTCACACGCAGATTCAGCCAGTGTAAAAAAAAAAACGCTCATTTGCACTACCCCACTGCATAACATTAGTCCGAGTGTGGTCTGTTTTTTTTCACGAACAGCATTGGGAGCAAAAATACGGTCCTGTAAAAAAGCCGTTACAGTGACTAGATCAAAAACCTGAATGTAATTCTATGCAGCCGCACGCTCCGGTCCTAGTGCCGGCGGTAGTGCCGGGTGTTCATGCGAGAGATTCGCGCGAGTTTCTCGCATGTGTGATCCCGGCCAAACTGGCACTTCCTGCACCAAATGAATTAAGAGGTACATGCCTCTCGTTAAATTTGGCGCATCTTTGTGCTGTCTGTGCCCTTGAACCTGTAATATCTACTGGTTAAATTTCTGTACAACAGTTTTCTGGCATTCATTATCATTATATATTATTAATGCATTTAATACTGCCCTTTTGTTAAGCCAAACATTTTTTGAAGAAGAATTTGACCAATGCAAATATTTGCACACGTTTGCACAAAATTTGCAACAATGTTAGGAATTTTTCACGCCTTTGTTGTTGTTGAGGGAATAATAACATTCGCCCTGTGTATATGGAAATGTGCATATTTTAAATAGCCTGCTTACCAACATCTAGGTCTTCAATCATTGCATAAAATGTCACAAAACTCTGTGTTTCAGTCTGTTCTAAAGTCTCACTCACACAAATTATATATTTTTAATGTTTTTAACTCCTTCCCAACTAATGGCGTACAGTCCCTGGCTTTGATGTGGACTCTCAAGACGAGCTCACATCTTTCGAAGCAGATGATGGCTGAATTATTCAACCGTCATCTGCCTCTAACAGCCACAGGTGCAGTTGCTATACATAGCAGTGCTGGCCATTGGTTTACTGTAATATCCTTGTCATTCGTACTTTCTTTGCTTCAGGTGGTTGCTGGTATGAAATATTCCATAGAAGTTGAAGCCCTTGTCAGTCGCTGTTCTGAAAATGAATTTACTACAGAAGAATGCCAGAATCAGAAAACCACAAGACGGGTAAATGTAACTACATTGTATTGTCCTGGTGATGAAGTCTGTAGAACTTCGAAACGCATTGACTGAATTAAAAAGAACGGCAAATATTTTCTATCTGGACTTGGATCTATTATATGGAATACCAGCAGTGCAGATTATCAGCAAAATCTCCTTATCTGTGAAAAATACTTATTTTTTTGTAAATATATGAAGTCTTATACATTTTGATACAGAAAAAAGTTAAAAAAAGTTAAAAATTTAGTTAAACAGGATGCAAAAATGTATGCAACTCTCCTTTGAGGTTGCCAACCTATTATTAATTTTTTTTCTGGACAACTGTGTAAAAAATCAAGGAAGGTCTTAAGCTTTTACCCCCCAGATAGAAATCATGCCTTCACAACATGTCTTTAAAACAGTGTTGAATCACAAAGACCACAAAATTAAAACAGGTTGCCCAGTAGTGAAAACAAAATAATTTGTCAAAAACGTGGGAAATAAACCACAATTGTCACCTGTCACCGCTCCCACCCTCCTCCGCTGCTGCTTTAGTACCAAATGCTTCGTTTACATTGTAGCTATGATGACACGCCAAAATTACTGTTCCCATCCCGGCTGCCTTGTAAACTGGTGAACAACAATAGGAGATAGAACAGGAGGAGATTTAATAAGTCAGTATTTTTTAAACATTTTTAAAACTTTTTTACAGTTCATTCACGGTAAATAAGACCTTGGCGGCAGGAAGGGCTGACCACGCTTTTTCAACTGTGCATGTTATGTATTAGCACCTGCATAATAAAAATGTAAAAAAGGACAAAAACTATTTATTCACATCAGAAAGCAGCATTTATTTTTTTAAGAATGTCTGCAAATTTACAGCTGGTATATAGAATAAAACATGATACTGAGCATTATATCTAGCATACAGGACAAGATAAGATAAGATACATAAGTGGCACTGTGAAGTGTCTATATTACAGGCAACAGGACAGAAGTGTAACTGTGCAGTGTCGAATGTACAGAATAAGACCAGTACTGTAAATGATACCCGGAATACAGGACAGGAGAAATGATACTGAGCAGCGTATATACAAAATAACTCAGATGCTGAGAATTATACCCAGTATACAGGACAGGAGAAATGGTGCTGTGCAGTGTATATGCAAAATAACACAGATGCTGAGAACTGCACCCAGTATACAGGACAGGAGAAATGGTGCTGTGCAGTGTATATACAAAATAACTCAGATGCTGAGAATATACCCAGTATACAGGACAGGGAAATGGTGCTGTGCAGTGTATATGCAAAATAACACAGATGCTGAGAACTGCACCCAGTATACAGGACAGGTGAAATGGTGCTGTGCAGTGTATATACAAAATAACTCAGATGCTGAGAACTGACCCAGTATACAGGACAGGTGAAATGGTGCTGTGCAGTGTATATACAAAATAACTCAGATGCTGAGAACTATACCCAGTATACAGGACAGGTGAAATGGTGCTGTGCAGTGTATTGCAAAATAACACAGATGCTGAGAACTACACCCAGTATACAGGACAGGAGAAGTGGTTGCTGTGCAGTGTATATACAGATACTGAGAACTACACCCAGTATACAGGACAGGAGAAGTGTTGCTGTGCAGTGTATATACAGATACTGAGAAACTACACCCAGTATACAGGACAGGAGAAGTGTTGCTGTGCAGTGTATATACAGATACTGAGAACTACACCCAGTATACAGGACAGGAGAAGTGGTGCTGTGCAGTGCATATACAAAATAATACAGATGCTGAGAACTATACCCAGTATACAGGACAGGAGAATCGATATTGTGCAGTGTATATACAGATACTGAGAATTACACCCAGTAAACAGGATAGGACAGGTGGTACTGTGCAATGTACTTACAGTGGCATGGAAAAGTTTGGGCACCCCTGGTCAAAATTACTGTTATTGTGAACAGTTAAGCAAGTTCAAAATGAAATTGTCTCTAAGGCTAGTTTCACACTAGCATTTCACTGACCTGCGTCGGTCTGCGCACGGCCGCTGCTAAGCTCCGCCCCTGCCGCTCGCCTATGGGCGCATGACGCTGCATGCGACCTGCATACCCTATCTTTAGCATTGGGTATGCAGGCCGTGCGCAGGTATGCGTTTGCCGGCGCATGCGTCCTTTTGAGGTGCGCCGAGTGCACCAAAATGCAACTCGGTGCGTTGGGCGCAGGTCGGTGCACCGTCAAAAGGACGCATACGCCGGCAAACGCATACCTGCGCACAGCCTGCGTACCCAATGCTAAAGATATGGTACGCAGGTTGCATGCAGCGTCATGCGCCCATAGGCGGAGCGGCCATGAGGAGGCAGGTCAGTGAAACGCTAGAGTGAAACTAGCCTAAAAGATCTAAAGTTAAAGATGACACATTTCCTTTGTATTTTAGGCAACAAAATATGTATTTTTATCTTTTGCATTTTAAAAATTACTAATAGGAAAATGGGCCAATACTAAAATTTGGGAACCCTACATGGTTAGTACCTAGCAGCATTACAGCTTGTAAACACTTTTTTGTAGCCAGACAAGAGTCTTTCAGTTCTTGTTTGACGGATTTTCATCCATTCTTCCTTGGAAAATTCTTCCAGTTCTGTGAGATTTCTAGGTTGTCTTGCATGCACTGTTATTTACAGGCCTATCCACAGATTTTCAGTGATGTCAAGATCAGGGGACTGTGAGGGCCATTGTAAAACTTCGGCATGTGCCTTTTGAGATAATCTATTGTGGATTTTGACATGTCTTTATGATCATTATCCATTTGTAGAAGCCATCCTCTTTTCAACTTCAGCTTTTTACAGATGGTGTTATGTTTACATCAAGAATTTGCTGAAATTTAATTGAATCCACTCTTCCCTCTACCCGTGAAATGTTCCCCATGCCATTGGCTGCAACACAACCCCAAAGCATGATTGACCCATCCCCATGCTTAATGGTTGTGGAGATATTATTTTCTGACATTCTGTGCCCTTTATTCTCCACACATACCTTTGATCATTGTGGCCAAAGGTGTTCTATCATAATCTCATTGGTCCACAAGTCTTGTTTCCAAAATGCATCAGACATTAGTTGGTTTTTTTTGCATACTGTGTATGCTGAATTTTATGGTGAGGACTCAGGCGAGATTTTCTTCTGATGACTCTTCCATGAAGGCCATATTTGTTCAGGTGTCTCTGAAAAGTGGAATAATGTACCACAACTCCAGAGTCTATAGTCTTTCTGAAGGTCTTCTGCATTCAAGCAGGGGTTCTGATTTGCATGTCTAGCAATCCTATGAGCAGCTCTTGCTGAAATTTTGCTTGGTCTTCCAGATCTTATCTTGACCTCCACTTGCCCTGTTAACTGCCATGTATCAATTACATTTCCAACTGAGGAAAGGGCAACTTGCTTTGCCATCTTCTTATATCCTTCTCATGCTTTGTGAGCCTCCGCCAGTTTCATTTTCAGAGTGCTAGGCAGCAGCTTTGAAGGCTGCTGTTTTTTGGCACAAGATTAGAGGAGGCTGGGTTTTTATAAACTTGGGAAATTTTCATCATCTGCCCTTTCCTGAGATTGATGGTGAACAAGCCATAATCCTAACAGGCTAATTAAGGCCTGAAACCTTGGTCAAAGTTATCTAAGTGCACAAATCTCCAAGAGTGATCAAACTTTTGCATTGGCCCATTTTCCTTTTTGTAATTTTAAAAATGTAAAAGATGAAAAAAAAATGTTATATAGTATATATATATATATATATATATATATATATTATATATATATATAATATAATAAAACAAAGGAAATGTGTCATCTTTAAATTTAGGCCTTTTAGAGATCATTTCATTTTCAACATGCTTGACAGTAATTTTGACCAGTGGTGCCCAAACTTTTACATGCCATTGTGTATCTTGTCTAGTTCAGTACCAACTGAACTGAAACCAGGAACTAATACCTATGTCCTATTACTCTTCCACAGAAGGGGTCGGCATTACAGTTAACCATTGAATAACAGGAACTGCATCCTCCAGAAGGATAAAAACATGCAATACAGTACATTTTTCACATATTAAACAACATAGGTCTTCAAGGGGTGTTACAGTCTTCTCCACCTTTACATTGGTTCAAAATAACATCAACTAATGCCAAAAGACAAGAATGGAAAGTGACTGAAATAAACACTAATTAACTAATTATTTTTATGTACAGGCTTTGTGGTGTTAAAGCATCACAGAAAAACTAGTTATGCAAATTGGCGTAAAAATGGTTATTTACTACACGCTTCTCAATTGCTATATTCCCCCATGTAATAATAATATATAATCTTTATTTTTTTTTTTATATAGCGCTAACAGATTCCGCAGCGCTTTACAGTTTTGCACACATTATCGTCGCTGTCCCCGAAGGGGCTCACAATCTAGATTCCCTATCAGTATGTTTTGGAGTGTGGAGGAAACCGGAGTACCCGGAGGAAACCCACGCAAACACGGGAGAACATACAAACTCCTTGCAGATGTTGTCCTAGGTGGGATTCGAACCCAGGACTCCAGCGCTGCAAGGCTGTAGTGCTATCCACTGAGCCACCGTGCTGATGTAAAATAACAACAACCAGTACTCACCTCCGGTGCCAGCGCTGCTCCTGCAACTGCGCTGCCAGGTCTCCAGGGTCAATGTGACGTTAAGTCACATGAGCCATGCTGTCAATCAGCAACAAGTTCACTTCCACTTCCTTTGGAAGTAGCTGATAGTCAGAGGAAGTCAGAGAGCAGCAGCAGCTCTCACTTCTTCCAGGTGTCGGTTTTGCCCAAGGAAGAGAAAGTGAAGTGGCCACTGATTGACTTAATCGTTGACATATCCTAATGTCACGGGAGCCTCAGAGATACG